>CM068742.1:32713960-33313960 GCA_035084275.1 Hydrolagus colliei
TCCCCACCATTACCACATTTCCCAAATCCCCCCTCCCCCTACATCAAAACAAAAACCTTTACGATTATTTTTTCTGCTTTTTAAATGAACTGATCATTTAAAAGAAATAAAAACACCAAAACTAAACAAAAAATGACTTTCAACATAAATGCAGATTGGGCTGGAGGGAGAGGGGGGTTGGGTGGGTAGGGGGAGCTGAATATCAAATAAAACACCCCAAAAGTTGTTTGAAGCCAATAATAATGCAACAGGATTTTTTAAAAATTTTAAAAAGGAGCCTGGATTTCAGTCAAGACGAGATGAAATGAGTCACCATTCGCACTCCATGAGGTTTGCACCAAGGTGGCCCCAGTGACCACAAATGAGCTTGTTTGACAAAAATCAGTGTAAACCATTCAAACTAAAACACACACACACACATGGGCAGGGGTGATGGTGCAGCTCTCTCGTACCTTCAAAACCATTCACTTAAAACACTCCTTCCTTCCTTGCCCCCATGGCGATCCAAGACATTTGTTTTTTTTTGCAAAAAAAAAGAACATTTTAAATAAAAAAAGAAAAAAAAGATTTGGTTTTTTTTGGCGGGTTTACTCAATGCATCCTCCACGATTTGTGTTAATCTTTTATAATATTATAGATGTGTGTGTGTGTGTGTGTGTATATACATATATACGTGGAGAGAGAGAGAGAAAAAAAACATAACATCATCATTGCAAAGGGAACAAGAAACCTCATCGCTAAGTTATACAAAATAACGCTTGACTGCTTGTCCCTCCTCACTGGTTACACAGATCATTCTTTTGCTTTCACAGTAAAAAGAGAGAGATTTAAAGTCCACACACGCGTCCACCCCCCCACCTCTCTCTCCCCCCCCTATACCCCCCCCCCCCCCAATAAAGGGAGTTATGTTGTATTTCTCTTTCCCTTTTGTAAAACAAACAAATAACCATATCTTGTTAAAAAACATATAAAGTTTTCAAACTTCACGATTCCGCCTTAACTGTAAAAATAGTTATATATATATATCTTTTTTTGTGGTGGGGGGGAGGAGAGGAGGAGGGGGGGGGGGGGGGAGTTATCAGGATGGTTTAGTGAGTAAGTAATGATGCCATGAGATAAAGAGGGAGAGGAAAGAGAGAGAGAGAGAGAGAACTACAGGCGTCCGGATGAACCAAGACAGAATGCTAACCCTGGGAAAAATTAGTGAAGGGGAGGTGGGGGGGGGGGGGAGAAAATAACAGAAACCTGGACTGGATTACACACTCTGTCCGGACCCGGCACCAGCGTTTACTCAAACTGTGCCAAAGACAAATTAAAGAGCAAAGAGAGAGGAGAGGAGAGAGATATATACACACACACACACACAGAGAGAGAAGGGGACAGACTAGTCGCTCAATCATGTTGGTAATTCTCTGATCAAGAGAGGGGTTTTTTTTTTGCACTGTAACAGAACCAAAGACACGGGTGGGGGGCAGGTTACAAAAAAAAATGAGGGTGAGAAGACACAGGAGCAAAGGTGAGGGAGAGGAGAGGATATAACAAGATCATTTAGGTTCCCCCCCCTCCTGTATCTCTCTCTCTCTCTGTCTCTGCTGTAAATGTTGATGATTCTCTGCTTACCAGTTGTTTCTGTCATCTTTGCACTCACTCGGATTAGGAGCAGCGCAGTTTAATTAGCTGGCGTTTACAGCTAAAAGTTGTAATGAATTGTTGATGGATTTGAAGGAGGGAGGGAGGGAGAGAAGGAGGTGGGTGTGGGTGGTGGTGGTGGGGGGGGGGGGGGGGGGGGGGTGAGTATCGAACAACCAACCATCTAAAAGGAGCTATTTTGTCCCAGCTTCAATCACGTGAACCCAGAGCTCCCTGCAGCAGTTTGACGTGAGAAGAAAACTCGGTGACAAGCGATCAGTAAAACTGATCTTATGTGGCAGAGACACGGGCAGAGAGAGGGGGAGAGAGAGGGGGGGGAGGGGGAGAGAGAGGGTGGGGGGGGGGGGGGGGCGAACGCTGCGTTAGCTTTGCTGTCAGCGTTACCAGTTATTGAATCTTAACCTCCCTTCTCTCCCCCCCCCCCCCCCCCACCACCACAACCCTCCACCTGCCCATTTAAAAGCAAACCTCTCAAAGGTGCTCTCACTCACATTAAACACTGGACAGTCTGCACGTTGTACACAAACTGGAAATGGGATAAGAGAAGTGGGGGGGGGGGGGGGGGGGGTGAGGGGCAGATACACACACACATATATATAGATATATATATAGAGAGAGAGAGAGACACACACATGCAAACATTTGGCTGATCGACAGACGAGGCTGCTTCCCAGTTCAACTTAAAAAAGGCGAAAAAAAAACTTGTAGCTATTGTACAAGCTGAAGTTAGTATGATTTGAGTCACTGGGGAAAAATCAAGTATTCATTTAAAAGGCTTTCTCTTTTTTGTTGTTTCGTTGTTTCTGTATTGGGAGGAGGAGGGGGGAGGGGGGGGGGGGGAGGGGGACCCATATCTTATGTAAGTTTCAAACGAAGGCGAATTAAAAAGATATAATTCGAATATCTATTTTGTTTTATTTTTAATCTCGAGTTGCTCAGCGGTCTGAAAGGAGGGAGGGGAGAGTAAAGTGGGGGGAGGGAGGAAAGAAAGTGAGAGGATCTGCAAAAAAAACACTCGATTTTTAAGCCACATAGAAACAAATCTTCAAAAAAGGACACAATGCTGATCTCTTGGTGTGATTTTGCTACAAGTCCCTGTTCCCCTCAGATTGTTGCCGCAGTGTCAGCGCTGCGCTGTCCTGTGCTGTGTTTGTACTCACGGTCTGCCCTGAGTGTTGGTCTCTCTCTGATCTTAGAGTAATAATAATCTACAGTGTGTGTCTGTGTGTGTGTCTGTGTTTTTGCTGCTGTTGCTCTCGCGGTGTGAGTCAGGCACAGACTGTGTCACTGCTCCTGTGTGTGTGTTTGTTGCTAAAGTGCCTGTCAGTCAGTCAGTCAGTCAGTGCAGCCGCGCCGGGCACCCACTGCCACGCAGGGACACCGCCTGCTGCTGGGTGCAGCGCCCTGGCTGGTGCCCTTCCTGCCCTGTGCCCTCCCTGCCCTGGTTAGTGCCCTCCCTGCCCTGGCTAGTGCCTGCCCTGGCTAGTGCCTGCCCTGGCTAGTGCCCTCCCTGCCGCCCTGCCCTGTGCCCTCCCTGCCGCCCTACACTGTGCCCTCCCTGCCCTGCATGGTGCCCTGCCCTGTGCCCTCCCTGCCCTGGCTAGTGCCTGCCCTGGCTAGTGCCTGCCCTGGTTAGTGCCCTCACTGCCGCCCTGTGCCCTCCATGCCCTGGATGGTGCCCTGCCCTGTGCCCTCCCTGCCCTGCGCCCTCCCTGCCCTGGCTAGTGCCCTCCCTGCCCTGGCTAGTGCCTTCCCTTGCCTAGCTAGTGCCCGCCCTGCCCTGTGCCCTCCCTGCCGTGGCAAGTGCCCTCCCTGCCCTGGCTAGTGCCCTCTCTGGCCAAGCTAATGCCCTCCCTGCCCTGTGCCCTCCCTGCCCTGGCTAGTGCCCTCCCCGCCCTGGCTAGTGCCTTCCCTTGCCTAGCTAATGCCCTCCCTGCCCTGTGCCCCCCCTGCCGTGGCAAGTGCCCTGCCTGCCCTGGATAGTGCTCCGCTCCTTTGTGTCGCAGCCATTTGCCCTGCAGCCAATCACTGGGCAGCTTTTAGCAAACCAAGCGCGTTCATTGGCTGCGCCTCTTCACATCTGCAGACAGACAAGAGAGAGAAGAGTGAGAGGAGAGAGCATGAGAGAGAAGGGTGAGGGGGGGAAGAGCATGAGAGTGAGAGAATGAGAGAGAGAAGGGTGAGGGGGGAGAGCATGAGAGTGAGAGAGAGAAGGGTGAGGGGGGAGAGATAAAATGAAAGAGAACGAGAGGGAGGAGAGAGAAGACTGAGAAAGAGAGAGGAGAGACGAGCGAGAGAAGAAGAGAGAAAAGATGGAGAGAAGGATGCAGACAAGAGCAAGAGACAAGGGTGAGAGGGGAGAGGCAAGAGTAAAGAAAAGGAGAGCGACGCAAGGAAAGAGTGAGAGAACCGAGAGAGCGAAGAGAGTGAAATAGAGAATGAGAGAAATGGTGACAGAAAGAGAGAGACTGAGAGAAAGAATGAGAGAAAGAGTGAAAGACTGACAAAGGGAAAGAGAGAAAGAATGACATGGGGACAAAGAGAGAAAAAGAGACAGAGAGACTGAATGTAGACTGACTGAGAGACAGTGTAGAGAGATTGTGAGACTGAGTGTAGAGACTGCTGGAGAGACAGGGGCTAAATGCAGAAACAGACTAGAGGGCAAAAAGATTAGGCTGAACCAAAATAAAGTACTGCAGTTAATTTCTTACCACTTTACTCAAAATACTTAACTACAGAGTGCACACATTTAGATTTGCTTCATCCTTCAGGCCAAGCATTGATTTGTAGCTGCAGAAAAATAAATCCTCCATATAGGAACTGAAAATATGTATGCTTCATTCAGGATTACGTTCCTCTTCATTCACAGAATGAACTGTTAATAATAATAACTGTTGCATTTGATATCACGCTTTTCACGTCTTCTAGATGGTTAACAACATTTATGTTTTTTTTAGTGATATAACAACAACAACACAATTACATTTGTATGGCACCTTCCACTTCAGGAGGAAGTCCCAAGATGCTGGACTGACAGTATTTCGTATCTGAGCTAGGGATAGGGATTGGGGAGGGTGGGGGGTAGGGAGGGGAAGGAGGTTGATCGAAAACATGGTCAAAGAGGAGGAGGGCCTTGAAGGAGGCAAGGGAGGGTGGGGGGGGGGGCGAGACGGAGAGATTGCGAGATGGAATTCCAAAGGTTGGGGACAGAGTGGCTGATGGTGGGGAAGGCTAGGTTGGGAACATGAAGCAGGCCGGGGCCCGCTGAGCGGAGGGAGCAGGCAGGTTGGTAGGGGGTTAGGCGGTTGCAGAGATAGGGTGGAAGAAATACCATAAGAGGGCTTTGAAGGTGAGATACACCTGTACTTTGATCAAAACACATGTTTCTCAAAATTATATAGAGATTTTACAGCGGATAAATTGCATTTCAGTCCTTGTAGTTAAGAAAAGACATTTGAATGGCTTCTTCAGACAGAATATGATACATAATATAATCCTTGCATTTGATATAGCTCTTTTCATTTCTTCTTGACGTCTCAAAGCACTTCACAGAATATTCTGTAAAGTGAATTGACTGTATATATGTGGCGAAACACAACAGCCAACTGCACACAGCAGTGTCCCACAAATAGTCAAGGATTGAAATGACCAATTTATTATTGGGTTTTTTCCAAGAGATTATTATCAGTCGTGTGGGGTAAGAAAACTTGCCCAAGGTTTCACCTGGCCTGGAATCAAACCCAGATCTCTCGCTTGCAAGGCGAGTGCTCTAACCACTGAGCTGCAGGACTGATGATCGTTTAATATAGGGAAACCTTCACCAATTTACTTGTTAGTAGATTCACTGCTCTCCATATAAGTAAATGTTATCCCCAAACCAAACATATGAAAGTTTTGTAGATCCTCAGATTGTTGCTAGGTTGAAACTGCGCTCCAGGGAGAAAGCTACATTGTCAGAGATACTTTACTTTGGATGGGGGAGGGGTGTTCAATCTGCCTGCATTCAGGTTGACTTGAAACTTGATACTATTTGAAAAGAGAAGGGAGTTCTTTCTGGTGTGTTGGCTGACCATCCAATGGATAAATTGATCATTCACCTTGTGCCTTTAGGTGTCAGCCTGGTTTGGTTTAGTTGGTAGCACACTACCAACTTGAACCAACAATCTTCTGACTCAGATTGTTGGTTCAAGGCCCCATGTCAAGACTTTGAACTCACATAAATTGACACAGTGCAGTGCTGGGGGATGTTCCATTGTTACATAAGCCGTGCTGAGATGTTAAACCGAATCCCGACATTAAAGATCTCAGGGCATTTTTTGTGAAGAGAAGGGAGTTTCCTCTGGTTTCCTGGTCAACAATCCCCGAACATAACAACAATAACAACAATAAACAAAATCACACGTATAGCGCCTCTCACATTGTTTCGACCCGAGCTGGGGTTGGGTACGGGGAGGGTGGAGGGAAAGTAGGGGATTTTAGGTTTGGTCGTTATGGCTGTGTGTTGGACATTGCCATGTGAAAATGGGCTGCCATATCACATACGGTTATAGTTACTACACTTTACTGTATATCTTGTGAAGTACTTTGAGACACCCTCCTGATGTGAAAGGCATCATACCAAATACTGTACAAGGATTATTATTATGTGTAATGTTGTGTGGCAAAATATTTTTTATCTGTAGTGTTTAATGCCTGTTGTTCTATTGTGTTGTGTATATTCTGTTTATTATGTGGTGTATCATCTCCCTGTTGTGTGCTGTTTAATGTGTGGTGTATACTGTCAGATGTGTGGTACTGTATATACGTTTTTGTGTGTATTGTCTGTGTATGAGTTTCTATCAGTGGTGTACATAGGAATAATGGTAGTCCTTAGAGCATGTTCTGCCATTTAATTAGATCATGGGTGATGTGTGCCTCAACTAATCCTTTAAATTGCAATCTCCCGTTTTCTCCCCATATTCCTTAATACACTGACCTATCAAAAATCTATCAACCTCAATCTTAAACTTGTGGATGGATCCCGCATCCACAGCCTTTTGGGAGAGAGAATTCCAACTTTCGACCACCTATGTGTGGTGTATTCTGTCTACGTGTGGTGTACATTTCTATGTGTGATGTATGTTTACTCTCTGTTGTGTAGTGTCTATGTTTCTATGTGTGGTATATGTCTGTGGTTTTGTGTGCGATGTACAATATCTGCTATGTGGTGTGTGAGTTTCTATCTGGAATACAATCTGGCTATTGTGTAGTGTATGAGTTTCTGTGTATGGTGTATAATCATCCAACTGAGGTATATACAGTAATCTATTGTGTGTGGCCCCTGCTTTTGTGGCTCTGCTATTTAACATTGCTGTAAATACACTGTTGTGTGCGTGTGTGTGTGTGATGTATGTGTGTTTCCTTCTTTGCTGTTTGCCCCAGTCCTTAGCATTCCCTTCCCCCTCACGATCTGTGAGATAACAGTGCAGTCACAGTGTTTACAGACAGCAAACGCTTGCTGGAGTACAGAAGCACCCAATCAATGCGAGCTCGCAGCAATCAATAGCCAGCTCATTAAACTCCCTGGCGGAGCTTGGCTGATTCCCATTCTCCTCCTCGCTCCAAAAAATGACTTATTCTCTTAAACCATCCTGGACCCAAACAATGAAAGTATTCACATCTAAGCGCAACACTCAGGGCTCTTACATTGCATTGCAAAAAAAACATGCAGCAACAGAGACGGTAGTGGTTGTTTGTTGGCAATAACTCCCCCACCATCACCATCACCACCTCTGCAGTGTGCTGGTTGATAACAATGTTACTGTTTGGACATGCTGAGCATATTTTATTTTCAGCCTGTGGCAGTGCATTAAGGGGCTATCATTTCCTCATCCTTCCTCTCTTTGAGTGTTTCTGCTACAAAATAAACTGAAAGCTTAGTGATGGGGGAAGGGAATGCTCCACAGCTCAACTGACCTGGCCTGCAGAAAGTTTCATTGCAAATGTGTGTGTTTTTAAAATACATATAAATGAAATGACCCCTCATAAATAACTGCAGTTTTCTATCAATTAATAATGCATACACTCGCTGGCTCCTAGAGGTGTCTTTGTTTGCTAAAATCGGATCCAGTCTGCAGGGTGTGCTTGTTGTTCTTCCACTTTTTCTTTTTTAAAAAACAACACTGTGATAGCAATCTGGCCAATACATTTTCATACAAAAATCGAAACCGATTCATTCGTGATATGGAGCTGTTCAAGGCTGATCCTGTTCACCAGACATGTTATCGTCCACATCAGTCTGTTTTTCAGACAAAACACACAATAAGGATTTTGGGGAAAGCGTTTAAAGAGACCGCAGTGTTTTTGACCTGCTGCAGGGATATATAGATTTTGTTACCGTAAAACAAATTTTGGGGATATTGTTTAGTGAGCCGGGTGTCTGACACATGCAGAAATTCATCACCGGAAAATTTTATTTATTTCTTGCCTTCATCATTCCTCCCCCTCAATTAAAAAAAAGTCCAGTTCATGTGATCGATTACCATCTATCCGCATGGTAAACCTTACTCTACACTCCTAATAATATTCCCTCAAAAAAATAAACTGGTCATTTAAATCCACGACTGTTTGTGGGACACAGCTGTACACAATTGGCTGCCGCATTTCTCCCACAAATATACAGTCAATTCACTTTACAGTATATTCTGTGAAGTGCTTTGAGACGTCTAGAAGATGTGGAAAGCGCTATATCAAATGCATGGATCGTTATTATTATAGTCGTTCTTGTAGAATCGCAAGATATGCTGCAGTAACAGTTCTAAAACATTTAAGAGTGTTCATAGTTTTTTTTTAATATTGTAATTGTAATAGAACAAGGTTTTTGAAATATGAGTGACTGCATGTTGTGGGTATTTCTGTTCAACTCTGGACCTTCAATTCAATGTTTTTCATTTTTGAACATTGAGATACACTGCAGCAATTTATTTGAGTTTTTTATATTTATATATTTGCCATACTATTGTTTTGAATAATGACCCTTGTATTTGATATAACACCTTCCATGTCTTCTAGATGTCTCAAAGCATCTGACAGGATATACTGTAAAGTGAATTGTCTGTATATATGTGGGCGAAACGTGCCAACCAAATGCACACAGTAGTGTCCCACAAGGAGTTGTGGATTGGTGACCAATTTATTATTGTGTTTTTTCATGAGAGATTATTATCAAGGGTGTAGAGTAAGGAAACTTGCCCAAGGTTTTGCCCTGTCTGGAATCGAACCTGGGTCTCTCACTTGCGAGGTAACTGCTCTAACAAGTGAGCTACAGGACTCTTAACAACAACAAATCGGATTTATATAGCAAACTCCTCACCGGACGGCATCCCAATAACAAATCCTGGGGCCAAGCCAGGGGGAGGGGGAAGAAAGTGACCAAAAGCACGGTCTGCTGAGACCTGAAAGTAGGAAGAGAGGGGGCTAGGCGAAGGGAGTGAGGAAGCGAGTTCCAGAGCCTTGGGGCGTAATGGTTGAAGGCACGGCGGCCAATGGTGGAGTGGAGGATTTGGGGACAAGGAGGAGGCCAGACCCAGTGGAGCGAAGGCAATGGCTACGGTTGTGAGGAGAGAGGGGTAACAGAAGTAGGGGTGTGCAGAGGAGTGGAGGGATTTGACAACAAAAGTGAGGATCTTGAAATCGATCCTCTCCGGGACAGGGAGCCAGTACAGTTGGCAAGGACTGGGGTAATCGGGGAGCGGAGTTTGGTACGGGTAAGTATGCGGGTACGGGTAGGAATACTCAAGAAGAATACAAATTTTCTTTCACAGTGTAGTACATGTGCATGATATAAAACTTAAAAACAGATTTGAGGCTGTGTCTAAGCCCAGCCTTAATGATATCTAGTCACTTTTCATGAGCTAACATTGATTTTAAATTATTAGTCCTTGAAATCTGTAACTAAAAACATAATCTGTACATTGTTATTTTGGCATTTTTTGGATCTAATATAAATGTTTCATTCCAGTACAGTGGACAAAAGTTTTAGACATATGGTAATAATTTATTTTTTTAAAAAGAGAATAATATTTTCACTTTGAAATTATTTTACCATCTTGAGTGAGGGCATCATTTAATTATTACTGTTCTTGTAGTTGTAAGTTTTGAAATGAATATTCCTCTTACATTTACATATAGTATTTGTTGTTTTACAACGGATACTGCCAACGGATTGGCAATAGGATTCCTTGAATTTCAGTTTCAAGGAAGAGCGTTCATATCTGATGCCAGTTCTCAACAGGCTCCAAAGCAAATTGATTTGAAGCAGACTGGTGTAAATGCTAGCCGAATCCCACGTCTCCTGTACAGCTCCCACCACAAGTTGAATTGTAAATGCTTGCATACACCATATGTGTAGCTCATACCTCAGTGCCACCCCATCATGTCTTGACATTTACATAGTGAACCGGAATTTTCTCCCCTCCTTTGATGATTTGTTTTGAACAAAAAAGCCAGTTATTGCTTTTCTATAGTTGGTGTTTTCAACTAGTTTCTACATCAAATGGTTCCATGTTTAGGTGTAAATATGACCAGATGACCTAAATTTATAGTGCCGGAGGAGGTAAATCAGCCCAACGAGTTTGCACAAGCTCTCAGAGCAAGCTGTTCATTCAATCCCACCGTCTCCATACCCTTTCAAGCCTAAACAGGGAAATTTTGCTACAAAAGGCATTCGACCAACCATGTCATGCCAGTTTAGCTAGGATCCACCTCAGAAAATGACTCTTCCAGTATTAACGTAGTTTTTTTTAAAAAATCCTACTTTGGGAAGTCTTCTTTATGATCCTTACGAGTCAATTTAGTGCCACACTACAATTAGCAACAATATACAGTATGTGAGGTTTTCCTCTAAATTCATGGATGGGTTGGTCCTACTGTGTCTCTTTATGCACTGATACTGTTTTAAGTTTGTTGTCCCTGTTTACTCTTGAGATCCAGATGAGGTTGAATCACAGCCGTTCAAAATGAATGTAATCTTCCTAATGCCAGCAATCCCCTCTGCCCCAAACCAGGGATAAATCTAACAGTACCAAATGACTCTTTCTTTTCACAGGTTGTTCAATGATCTATAATAATCCTTGCATTTGATATAGCGCCTTACATGTCTTATAGATGCCTCAAATCGCTTCACAGAATATATTGTAAAGTGAATTGACTGTATATTTGTTGGTAAAACCTGGCAGCCAATTGCGCACAACAGTGGACAAACAGTCGTGGATTGAAATGACCAATGTTTTTTGAGGGATTATTATCAGGCATGTGGAGTAAGGAAACTTTCTCAAGGTTTTGTCCTCCCTTGAATCGAACCCAGGTCTCTTGTTTGCAAGGCAAGTGCTCTAACCGGAGCTACAGGACTCCACATGCTTGAAAATAATAGATATTTCAGTGAGACTTTTGTAATCCTATAATAATAATCCTCATATTTGATATAGTTGCTTTTCATGTCATTTAATCCTATTATATAAGTGAGCTTGGTTTAGACTGCACAGAAAGCTTGATTAACAGTAGAGATTGTGATTTTAGGTGCTTACCTACATTCATACAATCATACATTACCTTTCATTCATAGACAGTAGACAAAGGTAAGAATTATCTGTATTTGGCATAAGCACGCTTTGTCCAAAATGTGTGGATGAAGCAATGGGCGGGTGGTGGTTGGGGGTGTGAGAGCAGGGAGGGCAAAGTGTTCTGGCTCAGTGATAAATACACAGAGCTGTAGAGTACTCAACCACGTCGACCACAAAGTACTGTAAATTCCCAAGTAATTTGTAATGCCCCATTTAGCTTCCAGAGCTGTGTCCAGGAGTAGCCTAGTTTTCAGAGGTAGAACAAAAAGGAGGCACTAATGGAGGTCTTTTTCATCCGATCTCCGGGGGCAATATAAATCATCACCTCAAGGTTTGTTATCAGCCATGATTTCTTTCCATAAGTTAGCTACTCTAATCAGCTCACCCTGTCAAGCCAGCAAAGCAATGCTGGCTTCGCCACATCTTCCTTGAACTCCATAGTCAGAATATAAAGCCAAGTTCTGCTGAGAATTATCCAGCCAATGTATAGTTGTTTCCATGTTGCTGCAGTTGTTTGGAATTCCACAGCCAGAACATACTGGAGAGGGGGAGAATTCCACATACAAGCAGGCTCAGAATCAGGTTTGTTTGAGCCAATTCACGAGCAGTCTGAAAGCCTAATGCAGCATTATAATAATAAAAAGAATCCTTGCAGTTGATATAGCGTATTTCACAACTTCTAGACATCTCAAAGCGCTTCACAGAATATACTGTAAAGTGAATTGACTGTACAGTATATTTGTGGGCAAAATGCAGCAGCCAATCGCACACAGCAGTGTCCCACAAACAGTCATGGATTGAAGTGACCAATATATTATTGTTTTTTTTCTTGAAGGATTATTATCAGTGATGTAGAGTAAGGAAACTTGCCCAAGGTTTTTCCCTGCCAGGAATCAAACCCAGGATTCTCACTTTCAAGGCAAGTGATCTAACCATTGAGCTACAGAACTCCACATGGTCAGAAAATAAATTAAAGCATTAGAGCATTTAGGATAAATGCTACCAACTAAGAAGCCCAGTTTATTTATTGAAATAGCTGTAAGTATTCAGTGCTTGTCGTTACAAATGTGGAATGAATCAGTTAATATTCATCATCTCTTTATTTTAACATTTGTTTTAAAAAGATTAACTCGGGTATCATTAAGAATATCTGAAATTACGTTGACATATTACAAAATCCTTGGAAAGCAGTCGTTCTATACATGTAATTTTGTTGTTGTTGTTTATGTTCAGCACTTGGCAAAACTGTGAAGTGCTGTGATTTTTCACTGCGACAACAGTAAGTAATAACAAAAAAGAATCAACCCTTTCACGAAAGGATATTAATGTAAATGAATGGAGTGATGCATCTCTCTGCGCCAGGACCGCCATCTTGGAATTGAGCCAACCCAGAGCTGCAGCTGCACATTTCCACTCCCTGCCGTCTGACCCCGTTTCCCTAGTTACAGGGACAGACGTGATATGCATACGATTGAATCCATCCCTGTACCTGAATCTTCAGGAATGCAGAGTCTGACTGAAAATGGTCATTCCATGGACTCCTCCCATAAATACTCAGTTTGGCTTCCGATTTTATTTTAAAAATAAATTTTTATGTTTAATTTGGGGGGGGTGGGGGGGGCAGGGGGGAATTTTGAACCAAAATCCAACTGCAGGTAATGATGGGACTATGGAGAAGGCCTGAAGGTGAGGCTTCATTTCTTCACACACATCAAAAGGTTAACATCAAAAGGCTGATACAGAGTGAAATCGCATTTACACTTTCAGAAATGCCCAAGATTAAAAACAGCAAAAATACATCAGATTCCAGATCTAAAGAAACAAATCCTACACTTATAGTTGAGGCTTTAATACAGATACTTCAAATGCCTTTTCAGAAAATTAGAAGAATTTTAGCATGTTAATAACTACACAAGGCAAATAGTGACTAGCCTGATTAGATCAGATCTCTGCATTGATCACCAGTCCCATTAATAGATAGACATCATGTTTACTTAATCCCAGAAAGTATCAGGGGCTGGTTGATCAGAGCCAAGGCTTGAGGACCTCAGTGTGCTTTGCATAACTGCTGGAGTCTAACCAGCTGAACCCGCAGCTTGCCATTGAGAGAGAGTACTACTGGCAAGCTTTTGCCCAGTTTGTACAACCCTACCCATTAGGCCTTTGGTTTGCAGGATTATCGGGAGCTGAATTGGAAGAATCCCTGCCCCTAGTGACTGGTTTGTCCTTCCAAGTCTTTTGATGAGCCAGGCTGGCTGTGCTGTCACCAGGAATGCCCTGAATACTGTGGAACCGGTTGGCTCAGGAACCGGATTACTGAGACTGTCAAAGGAAGTTTGAATCAAGTCCGATGTTTAGTTACTCCCGGCCCCCACCGCCTGCCCCAGGAAGATAGTCATTTTCTTGTTGTGTGTGTTGGGGTGGGGGGAGGGGGGGAGTGGGGAAGAGTACAGAAAATTTACATGTTTTTAGAAAGAGTTCTGTCAATCAATGATACATATTTTAAGAAAAAACAAAGTTGAATTGTCAAGCTTGGAGGGAGGGAGTAGGTGGCAAAGGCTCCTAGTGAGATTTCTTGAAGGAAATTCAGACATGGAACCCTGTACATGAGTCCTGCAGCTCAGTAGTTAGAGCAACAAAAACAACAAAATTACACTTGTATAGCACTCACCTTGCAAGCGAAAGACCTGGGTTCAATTCCAGGCAGGGAGAAACCTTGGGCAAATTTATTTTCTCCACACGTCTACTAATAATTCCTCAAGAAAAAATTGGTCACTTCAATCCGTGACCTGTTTGCGGGACACTGCTGTGCGCGATTGGCTGCTCTGAGCTCTGAGCGCAATTTAAGCGCTCTGAGACGCTGTCCAGTGTGGAGGGCGCTATATAAATCAAAGTTGTTGCTGTTGCCGCGTTTCGCCCACAAATATACAGTCAATTCACTTTAGAGTATATTCTGTGAAGCCCTTTGAGACATCTGAAGGACGTGAAAAGCACGGTTTAAAATGCAATGATTAATATTATTATTGAGTACCAATGCTATACTTCCCCTTTATACCCCACCTCCCTTTGATTTCTGTACGTTTCCCCTCTTCTCTCTTCCCCTCCTCTCACTCTCTCTCTAACCCCCCCACACACACACAAGCACGCGCTGCAGCGGCTCAGCCAATCAGCAGCTCGGAAAAGGCAATGTACGGGTTTTGATTGGCTGTTGGCGCCGGTCGGACAATTACTGTGTGGAGCCCAGAGACACAGAGAGAGAGAGGGGGGGGGGGGGGGGGTAGTGCAGAGCCTGGGGGGTAACACAGAGAGAGAGGGGAGGGGGGAAGAGCTTGGCGGGAGATACAGAGAGAGATAAGGGGAGGGGGGGGGGGTGCAGAGAGAGATAGGGGGAGACACAGAGAGAGATGGGGGGTGGGGGGGGGGAGTGCAGAGCCTGGGGGGGGGGGGGGCAGAGAGTGGGGGGGGCAAGTGCAGAGCCTGGGGGGGGTGGGGGCAGAGAGGGGGGGGGGGGGTAGTGCAGAGCCTGGGGGGGGGGTGGGTGGGGGCAGAGCCTGGGGGGGGGCAGAGAGAGTGGGGGGGGGGGAGTGCAGAGCCTGGGGGGGGGCAGAGAGAGTGGGGGGGGGGGAGTGCAGAGCCTGGGGGGGCAGAGAGAGTAGTGGGGGGAGTGCAGAGCCTGGGGGGGTGGGTGCAGAGAGGGAGGGGGGGTGGGGGGAGTGCAGAGCCTGGGGGGGTGGGGGCAGAGGGGGGGGGGGGGGAGTGCAGAGCTAGGGGGAGACACAGAGAGGGGGTGGGGGGGAGTGCAGAGCCTGGGGGGAGATATAAAGAGAGTGGGTGGGGGTGGTGGGGAGAGACAGAGAGGGGGCGAGGAGAGAGGAACAGTCAGTGCAGAACCTGTCCGGGCGGGGGGGGGGGGGGGGGGATAGTTAGTGCAGAGGCTGTGGGGGGTGAGGTTTGCTGTCAGTTAGTGCAGAGCCTTGGTGGGGGGGGATTATACCCAAAGGAACTTGTATATAAATTCAAGAAAAGCATTTAGATGAAGTGTTATGGAGTACAATATGTTTTCCTTTGTTGGAAAAAAAAGTATAAAAACTTGTCATTGGCTAGTTCAGATCACAGGAAAATTCACTGCCATTTAATATTTGCCCTAAAGCGTCCCGTTTTTGTTCACCAGACTGTGGTTAATACTCGTTTGTCCTGACTCTGGTCCCATTAATCTCTCATTTTTCAGTGAGACAAATGGTACTGTACATCCAGTATCAACCATTACAAGAAACATAAAATCTTGCTTCAATGTCATGATTACTTTGTGAATCAAACCTTTATTCTGATACTGTGTTTAAACTTTGACTGTACAAACATCTGCATATTCATTGCTTGTTGTTTTGCAGTGGAATAATAATAATATATGGGAATGCTTAAGAGCTGAAGCCGTTTATTACAAAATAGTTAAATTACATTCTGGCTCGCTGTGCAGCACATTGGAATTTTTTGCCTATTGAATCTCGTTGCATCAAAGAAACGATGATTCAATTTTGTAGAATTTATTGTAATAAAACTAGAAAAGTCAACACCCACTGTTAAGGCTTGGAAAATAATAACTCCCATTTGGTTGAGGTATTGGGGGGTATATGAAGTCTGTCGAAAGGTGTCCCAGTAGAATGAAAACTGGGAGTCAAAATACTTTTTAAAGAGAGGAGGAGGGATGAGGGAAAATTGGAGACAGAAAAACACAGCAATGCATCATGATGACAACAATGATACATGCTTCTTTCTCCCCATAAGAAAAGATCTGCCAGACACATCTTTTGGAAAATAGTGTTTCTTTATTTCAACATAATGGAGAGTCTTTGGGTTGCAAAAATGTTATATAAAAAAATCTTCTCGTTTATCTTCATTACGATAGTGATCTTTTTCCCCTTGAATCTGAAGTGGTCAGAAATTTAAAAATAAATTATTGTTTGGCATGTTTTAAGGATGCGGATGTAAATGTCAGTTGCTCTTCCGAATCTCTTGTCACATTTATGGAAATACAGTAAATGCAATCTACCAAAAGACATCAGAATCACAAGCAAATAGTCTATTTCTGACTGAGCCAGAGGGTGCAAAACAAAGCCAAGTCAGGGTTATATATTTTCTAAGCCATCAATACAGCATTGAGATGATACTTTAGAAATTACCTACATTTTGTTTTGAATGTTGCCTGCTGGCATACCTCTGAATGATGCATTAACCAGTCCTGCTGTGTTTAGACTGCTTTGCTAAACAACCATTATAAAGATCCCCACCCACCCCAAATGTAGTAGTTATCATAGAAGGTTTGCGTTATCAATGCCACACTTTCCTCCATCTTCCATGTATCTGTGTTTCTCCGTTACCCCTCCCCCATTATCACTGCAAAGGAAAAATAATGAGCCTTTTTTCAGTCTCACATGATCATGAAGACTCATTACCGTGTAAAATGCCTTAATCTGGACACACATGAGAACACACAGAGGTTGTAAGCAGCTGCTCAACTTCAATCACTCATTTGGAAAAAAATACACAAAAGGGTTGAATTGCAGCAGTTGTAAACCAGAAGTTGCTGTGCTAATTTGTGACTTTCAGTTTTGAGATACTAAATATATAGAATTTTTTTAAAATAGGTAAAACACTGGCAAAGGCCATTTTGAGGCTGGTGTTCTGAATTTCAGACCATTTACTTTGGGACCTTTTGTCAGTCTTTTTAAGTCTTTTCTCAATCTAGAGACACCACCCTGAAATAAAAATGCTGGCCCTTATCGCACATTTAATGTCACAATCACAGTCAGGGATTTACTTTTGGGTCACTTCTTGTTTGAGAAAAGGCTCAAAAAGCCTTCGTAATCGTAAAGACTGCAAAAGGGACCTTTGGGATTGAGCATATTTCAGGCACATTCAGAAGCAAATCATGCAATTTCAAGCGCAAAACACAAATTGCAATTAACCGGTTTGTGAATTTTCAAGCCAATCTGGGTTTCATGTGTAGTCTATCTTTTGAAGACAGAGAACAACAAGGTTGTCGAAAGATACACAGAATGTAATTTCATTAAACATATAAGCATGGAGATTTTACCTTAATAAATATACAATTGCTACACAGTGCCACAGCAATTTATTTATTACTTTTGTCACATGCAACAACAATGCTTCTCTTCTTCCTCAGTACTAAATAAATCCTAAGTGTAATGGAAAATTATATGCAAGTTCATTTGGTACCAACCAACTCCTATTTTTAAATGAAATTAGAGATGCGTCAAAGAGAACCTCCACAGTAGAACGATTTTCAAAGTGGATCTTACTTCGTGCAGTAGCTGGCCTAACAAGCTAAAGGCAATTTACACAAAGATGGATTATGTTCATAAATTTGTTCTTGTTGGCTGCTCGGAGCATATGGAGAAATAGCAGCAAGGTACCAACAAGTAAGTCAAAGATGTTCTATTATAATATATATTGCAACAATCCATAATACTTCCATCATTTCATTATCAGAATACGGTTGCGATTCATTTGCTGGTTTATAAATTGGTTGAAAATGTATAAACCATTATTTGATTTGCTTCCAAGCAGATGTATTTTTTCTTCTCCTTCTTCCAGCTCCTCTCACACTATACACCATTGTCCTCTTGAAAGGTCAGGCTTTCATGAAGCTGATTTGTAAGAAGCTAGTAGGAGGTACGCAAAAATGGCCCAGAGCGACTTGCATGCTAACTTTCCCTCTCTCTCAATGGGTAGCTGTGTCTACCCCTGCACTCGGCAATCGACCTTTTATGGTTCGTACTGTGGGAAATCATAGACGGACTCAGCCTCCTACCAGCTTGTGTATCAGCAAACCTATGACACAAATGCACTGCTCCCTGTCAAAAGGGGGGTTATAATATTTTTTCTGTACGCTTTGTGATTGATTTTGATTCAAATAATGCCTTACATTATTTTAAGCTTTGCCCTTATATACAGTATTTTTAAAACTATTCTATGATGCCAAGCCATCAATGTTTTTTTTCAGAAGGTGAAATGTTGGTCACTTCAAGATGCTGTGCCAGCAATGTTACCACTTTCCTCTCCTCTCCTGCTGAGATCGAGTCTAACGAGCATCAATCCTCCTTCTAGTCTCTTACCGAAAAGGGAGGCCATCTTTCAATGCAAATCCATGCATTGTGGCCTAAGCTGTGATATTTGTAAAAGGATTTTGAAATAGCAAAAGTCCAGTGTGTCTCTGATGGGATTCTTTTCAGACGCTGATCTAAGTTTCAACTGAAGCCCCAAAAGAGGTTCCTGGAGCTCAGTTGTTCTGAGCAGTGGTTAAGTTACGCTATTTTACAAATCATTTTGCAAAGATGCCAAACTGGACCTCACTAGCTATTTAATACTGATGGGCAGTTGGGCTATTTGACTGGGGAGAACAATACATTCACGCCCAAATTTGTTCTTTCTTGTCATCTCACAAGCAAATTTTCCAACAGGATTTAATGAACAGCATGGTTCAGTCCCCCGTTCCCTTCCACCCTCCTTTTTTTAGCCCAGGGCATTGGGGCCAAAACGAGCATCCCATCTGCCACCTGGGTTCAGATGACTTAACACAGCACTGACCAGGAATCAAAGATACAATCTGGTCTATAGATCAGTTTCCTATCATTATAATCCTTAAATTTGATATTGAGTCTTATCATATCATCAATGTCTCAGTGTTTTTTTAAATGACTGTATTTGTAATTGAATGAGGCAGCCAATTTAGTTTTGTTAGGGAAATTGTTGGCCCGGACACCAGGAGAAACTCCCTCCTCCTTTCAAACACTGTCATGAGATCTGTAACATCTACACAAACAAGCAAACTGAACTTCAATTTAATATTTCATCTGAAGGACGACAAATCTGACAATGCAACACTCCCCAGCACTGCATTATCGCCTTGGGCCATCCTCCCAATGTGAAAGGTGCTCTATAAATGTAATTTTGTTGTTGATGTTGCAATAGTGTCAGTCTTGACCCTGAACTCAGAGAATTAACATGGAGCTTGAACTGACTCAGAGCCAGAATGCTACCAAATAAGCTGTGCTGACACCATATTCAATAGTAGCTTTACCAATCGCTGGTGTTGTTTTTGCTGTCACTTCCTTGTGTTTTCCTTAGATCGACTCACCTTCACATTGCACCCAAGACAGCTGTGTAGAGTTGCAAACGAATACAGTCTGGAAAGGGTGATCTGGGATGACCTTGGTTTTGTTCCAGTTCATCAAAGCAGTCTGCAGAATCTATGCCAATCTCACTGTCCATGAACTGAGATGTTAGTTAAATTGATCTTGTCCCAACATAAAAAGTGGGCATTTATGAGCTGGCACAGTACTGCAATGATATCACTTGCCGTGCTCTCTACAGGTGATCCTGCTCAATTAAACCTGTATTATAATATAAGATTGGCACAATACCATTTGCAGACCTTCCAGTCACTAGGAAAACATAATCCATTTGTTATATTGTTGCAGGTATAGCAAATGTGTGGCAACATGCTCTTAACATCCTCCTGGTGTGAAAGTTGCTGTACAAATGTAATTTTATTTTGTAACATGTTGTATAAATATTGCTTTAAATATCACATGGAATGTAAAACCAGTATGGAGAAACATATGAATCTTCACGTGGAGTGTTTTAAATTGGCAAATAGTCATTGTATAACTGCAGTTGTTCTATGGTTACAGACACCTTCAACCTTGTAGTTTTTTTAATTCTAAGGTAAAAGATAGGGCATTTATTTTTATTGTTTTGTACTGTATGAAAATATTTTATAAGAACTTCATAGCAATTACAGTATATTCAATAATAATAATGTTTGCATTTGATATACCACATTGTTGAGGCAGCCCAAAACACTTCACAATCTACACTGTAAAGTGTAGAAACCAGTTGCGCACAGCAATCTCCCATAAACAGCCACTTAGTGAGTGACCAATTTTAATTCGAGAGATGGTTGGCCTGGACACTGGGAGAAACACCCTTCTCTTTTCGAATAGTGCCATGGGATCTTTAACATTTATGGGCAGATGGGGTCTTGGTTTAACGTCTCATCTGAAGGATGGCGTTTTCAAAAATGTAACACACCTCTGACAATGCACTGGAGTCAGTTTAGACTGTGTGATTCAATGTCCCAATGTAGGGCTTGAACTCACAACCTTCCGACCCAGAGGTGGGAGTGCTACCTCTGGGCCAGGTTGACACACAAGTGTAATGTTTATTTCTATAGGCAAATGCAGTAGTTATTTTAGAACAGACAAAGTCCCACTACTAAACCATGTCGAGTCTAGTGCTTGGTCCAGAGACCCAGATTTAGCAAGTGGCGGCTAACTCCACGCATCATGCATATGTATAATTTTTACTCAGCGCCTTGGGACGTCCTCCTGACGTGAAAGGCGCTCTATAAATGTAATTTGTTGTTGTTGTTATTGTTGTAAGGTGAATGACCAATTTTATTTGAAAGACTAAAGACCATGAGACTGGGACAAATTCCTTTTTTCTGAATAGTGCCGTAACATGTTGGGACTTTACAACGCGCAGTTTAATCTCTCAGACAACAATTCAGCGCTCCCCTATTTCTGTGGGGAAATGCCAAATACACCATAAGATTAAGAAGTGGGGCTTAAACCCACAACCTGTCTGACTCAGGGGTGAAATGTCTAACAACTGGGCCAACTGTAAAATCATAGACACTTACGGCACAAAAGGAGGCCATTCGGCCCATCAAGTCTGTTCCTGGTGTGTCAGTGTACATGAAAATACATGTACGTGAAAATATACTATCAGTTTATCACTGGCACTGTTAGTGCTTGTTGTTACATTCCATTAACACCTAAGCCAGGTGAAATTATATTGAAACTAAATGTGAAGAATGTAGCTCGGTGGTTAGAGCACTCGCCTTGCAAGGGTTTGATTCCTGGCAGGACGAAATGTTGGACAAGTTTCCTTACTCCACATGCCTGTT
Organism: Hydrolagus colliei; assembly: GCA_035084275.1. Classification (NCBI taxonomy): domain Eukaryota; kingdom Metazoa; phylum Chordata; class Chondrichthyes; order Chimaeriformes; family Chimaeridae; genus Hydrolagus; species Hydrolagus colliei. The sequence continues at coordinate 32,735,198 of CM068742.1, forward strand.
TACCCAGCAGCAAGTAGGAACCCAGTTGTTAGTCAATTGGCATATCACTTTTCCAAGGTTTTATTCCCTCAAAATAAACCACCATAATAATTTGGTCACTCAATCCAACACTGTTTGTGGGACACTGCTGTGTGCAATTGGCTGCTGCATTTCGCCCACAAATATACAGTACAGTCAATTTACTTTACAGTATATTCTGTGAAGTGCTTTGAGACATCTTGAAGATGTCAAAAACACTACATCAAATGCAAGGATTATTATTTATTATTATGATGTGTTCATTGTGTTGTAAAGTCCCACTGTGAAATATGCTATATAAAAGCAATTTGTTGTTGTTGTTCAGCTCTTTCCTCCTTTACCTATTTTCAATTGAATGCTAATGACACATATTAGGTGTACAGTCAAAGATAACCTTGCCTCGTTTTATTGTATGACTTGGCCATTGCATATCATTAGACAAGTGTTTGTCTTTGAGTCTTTGGGCATGTTTATACCTGAGCTAATTTCCAGCCTTCCTGTTGTCCATATATATAGACTGTACATCCAGCTAGTGGTTAGCATCAGAACAAAACCTTGACTGTTTTTTAGGTAATAAAGGATTTTTTGGAGGACCTTGCTTTATAATAATAATCCTTACATTTATATAGTGCTTTCCACGTCTTATCGATGTCTCAAAGCGCTTCACAGAATATAACAACGTCCCAAGGTTGGGACCAGAGCAGGGGGGGCCTGACCGCTAGATGAATTTCATGGTATTTTTCCTGTAAAACAGGCAAATAGTGGAAAGGGCTTGATTGGCAAGAGTAATTCCTTCAAAGTAAAAATTATATGTAGAGTTAACCACATTGAATCTGGGTTGTTGGAGCTTCCATTGGACCATAGGAAATCTGTATCTGACCCTTTGCTATTCTATTAAAAGTACTCTTAAGTTTTCCTGCACTCCAAGTAACCAGGGAGATCACACCAACTCATAGAACAAAAGGCCATTCACACAAGGCCTTAGCCTAGAGACATTACCAGTAATTAACAGGTGAATATTAACAATACTCTATTTGGAAGAATGTTCAGTGACTACGAGTTTTCACTTAAACATGTTAGCGCATTCAGACATTTGTTTATTTACAGGCATCAAAACAATGACTTCTAAACAGCTTATCATGTAAGCTATATGCTAACTCTTAACCTGTTTTGGAAGAACTAATGAACAGATGATTTGATGAATGTCAACTGATGTGATATGTCAGTTCATACAAAAGCTACATTTAAACAATATCTAAATTGGACCACTGTATTTTGAAACAACCGTTACCTTTTTTAAAAAAAGTTACAGTACAGGTACTTCGCTACACCCATGTCCTCGCCAACCACAAAACTCACGTATCCACGGTTTGCTAAATGCGACAACCCTTGTGTTTTGCGCGTCCACGATTTAAATCCGCTGGTTTAAATTTTCAAGTTTCATTCCTCCAAACAAGGGACCGTATTCATCCGCGTATTGGTGTGTATTCTTCCGCTCCACGTTTCCCGCCTATCAGCATCTTTACTACCCCACGTGGTCTAGCTGCACTCGTGGATCTACAAGTACTGTGTGTGTGTGTGTGAACAGCTAGCGTATAGCACCAGGACCCAGTCACTATGTTGCAATCAACCAGTTAGAATTAAGGTAAATACAATAACATGAATTTATTGTCGCTTCTCCGCAGCCTAGCTAGTAGGTTTGGGAGCATTGGCTGCCAGGATCTGCAGATCTCTCTCTCTCTGTATTAAAGAGGCTGTAGGGTAATGCAATAAAAAGCGCACAATTTGCATGTGATAATCCAAATGACTGCAACCCTCACTATTCTGTGTATCAAAATATAGGCCATATCTTCTGAAATCATAATGCATGATTCAAGAAAATTGACATAACAACAACAACAAAATTGCACTTATAAAGCGGCTTTCACGTCGGGCGGACGTCCCAAAGCGCTGGGATGTCGCCCTTTAAAAAAAATTAAACATGTCATCCTGATTATATTTCCGTCTATTTAACACTTCTTTTCTGAACAAGGGTCAGCCGTTAATGGAATGCAACAACAAACACTAACAGTACCAGTGATAAACTGATAGTGTAGATACAGTACATGCTGTACTGTATTTTCATGTACAGTCGTGAAGAAAATAAAGCTTCATTTGCAATACATACTCCCACATAAAACAGAATGGTTTCTAAGTAGAGATTGAGCAATGGATTAAAGTTCCAGATCTAAGGATAAGCATGATTATAGCCCTCGATTTATGCCATTTTCTGCTTAAAATTAAGTTTGTAGGTTGGATAAATGAGTTGATTTATCTCGAGGGGAAACCAGCAGGGACCAAAATAAGAGCAGGAAATATGCAGCGTCTCTAAATTTCTAGCTTTTCATTGTAAATGTAGTTTGTGTACCCTGGCTGGCCATCCCCCCCCCCCCCCCCCCCCACACACACACACACAGACAGAGCAACAATTTAACAGCAACCCACTGGCATTTTTTAATGGTATCGTTTACTGGCTGATCCAACCAGTGCAGACTTGAAACGTTTGTGATTCATTCTTACTCTGATTTAATCTTACAAAGAATGCAACCTCGTGAGCACCCAAGGAGACTCCAAATCCCACTTTGGAGTCTTCGACTTTTCTCATCTGTTCTGCATGTGTGTTTTATGACTGCATAACACACATACATACACACACACTGTATATGTGCACAGTGTGTGTCCACACATACATTGCACACACAGATATGTATAGAGCACAGCAGTTTGTGTCTGCTGGCTGGATCAGGAAGCAGGATAGCACATTGAGAGATTTGCAAAGTGTTGGCAGGCGGGTGGCCCTAAGGATCCTGTAATTGAGTGCTGTTGCACTGAATGGAGGAGAGACATGTGCGTTGCTATATAGCCCCATCCCCCATCAGCATTCAGCAGCAATTCCATTCCACTCCTATCTGATTATGCAGCGACAAATTAACTTGCTCGCGAATGATAAAAGGTCGTGGAGGGAGAGAGGAGGAAAAAAATCTAATGGAAAACGGCCCACAGCTAATGTCTCTGAAACCTACAACAGGAAATTGTATTGAACAAAAGTGTCTTCCCCCCCCCCCCCCCCACCACCCCCACAGATGGTGTTCAGATTAGGAAATGTTTTGCATTGTACAGTACAACAATCCTTGAAATGTGATGTGTAAAAAAATAAGATGCCTCCTTTCCCCATCCCCACTCCTCCCAGATACAAAATTGCAACAGGAGATCTTGGGTGTGTGTGTGTGTGTGTGTGATGCTCATACAATGTGAATCTATTTTAAGGAAAATCTACTGTTAGATCACATTGAATTATTGGGGTATTTATTAAAGTTCGGTTTACACTTTTTAAAAAAAATGCTTTTTAAAAAAAAACAGTGCACACATCCTATCAGTTGAGGGAAGTTGTCCGTTGAAATAATTTGGGAAGGATTTCTTTTGTCTCCAATTCACCAGGAAGGTCCACAAGCCTCACCCCACGAGGGAAAACAAATTGAGGACCATGCAGCCAGCCCTGCAACCAGCCAGATGCTACGAGCAAATGCTCACGTTTGCACTTACCCCTGTGAATGCGTTAGAAAGAAAACTCTTCCATTTAGGCACCGTGGAGGAGGAGGAGGGGACAGTGTTTGAAACCCTCATTAGCAATTCATGATAATTCTATCCTGACACCCTTCAGCTGTCTTTGGTGCCACGTCAGCTCTGTGTAATAAGTTTTACAAGCCACACATATACTGCACCTGAAGTTTTTTTGGGGAAAAAAATGTACACACATATTTGGCATATTTTTCCATATTGATGTAACGTGGACTCTACTGATGTCGTGGAGTCCTGTAGCTCAGTGGTTAAGAGCACGCGCCTTACAAGCGAGAGACCTGGATTTGATTCCAGGCAGGTGAAACCTTAGGCAAGTTTCCTTACTCCACTCGCCTAATAATAATCCCTGAAAAAAACACAATAATAAATTGGTCATTTCAATCCGAGACTGTTTGTGGGACACTGCTGTGCACAATTGGCTGCCACATTTAGCCCACAAATATACAGTCAATTCACTTTACAGTATATTCTGCAAAGCGCTTTGAGACATCTAGCTCTGTGAGGGGTAAAATAGTTTTCAAACTTGAAAGTATTTTCAGGTAGTTTACAAGATGTCCACCCCTCCCCCTCTACCGGCTTTAGCTGATGGCTTTAGCTTTTAGCTCAAGCTGGAAATTGCTGATTGTGATGAAGTCCTAGCCTGCTTTGCCCACGCTGGCTGGCAGCTTGCCTGGATAGCAAGCTGTGGAGTCCCATCTCCAGGATCTTCAGCATAATGGGGATCATTGAAACCACCAACACATACAGTCGACAAGGTCAGGGCGCCTTTCATTCCTACAATAATAAACCAGCACAGGTCTTACTTTGACCTGGCAAGAAGGGTCAAAATGAACAATTATATTTTACACCTGTTCTTGAGGAAAATATTGAAACAGGAAAATGGGGAAAATATGGGATACATAGATTTTTCCATCCATCCTTCAGGAAATAAGTATTCATGTTGTACCTATTACGAGTACATGGTTATCTGCAAATATCTGCTTGTCAGCTTGACTCACTCATCTCCGAGTTAGAAAGTTTTGGGGACTTGAATTCAGATAGACTATACTAACACTCTAATGTAGTGCTGGTGGGTGTTGCATTGTTGGAGGTGTCGTCCTTTCGGAAGAGACTTTAAACTGGGGTCCCGTCTGCCTGTCCCAAGTGGATGTTAAAGATCCCATGGCACTGGATGAAAAGAGAAGGGAGTTTCTTTTGGTATCCTGGCCAACAATCCTCCAAATAAAAATTGGTCACTCGTTTCATGGCTGCTAGTGGGCATTAGTGGCCACTAGGATTTTACCGAGTCCTTTTCATGTAACAATGAAGTCAGGACTTCAGCTTCTCTGTCCCCACCCTTTGGAACTCCATCTCGTGTTTTCTTCCCTCGAGACCCTCCTCTTTGACTGTGCCTTAAGCCACCCTTCTTCCCCTCCCACCTTCCCTATCACAACCTGCTCAGCCCCCACCCCTCGCTTGGGTACAACTGCCTGACTGTCCAGCAATCGGGTCTTCCTCCTGACGTGAAAGGTGCAATCCAAATGTAATTTTATGTTGTTGTGTGCAATTGTGCTGCTGAATTCAAAAACAACAACTTGCTTTTCACACCTTTCATGCTGGGTAGTGTCTTGGATTGTTGCAAATATACAGTTGCCCCATTTTGCGGGAATTTCTGTTAAGTGCTTTAACAGAAAGCCTTCCGACAAGCTAAGGTGCAATATCATATGCAAGAATGAAGTATAATTGTGCTTCCCTATTGTTCAGCCTGGTACACTAGTTGGAAGATCCTAGAATGAGATCTGTAGGTGTGCTTTCGTTGTTAGAAGAAAAGGATCCATTTAAACTCCTATTATAAATGGCATTGTGACAAATTCCCCTCCTCCACACAAAGCTCTGTCTATTAAAGGCTGAATAGGAACTTTAATCTTAACAAGATAAAGCTCTGATAGGAAGAACTACTTTGCTACTCCTCACAAAATTGTAAAAAGCGAGGGCTGGCTACACTTTAGAAGGTAGAGTTAGATTTAGTGCTGTTTCCCTGTAACATTTTATCGCCTTTTTAACCAAGAGGAGAAATAATAATGAAATACATTAGGTGATAATAGATGTCTGACAGTTAGTTACAAGACAGTAACTCAATTGAATGGTTCTGGTGAGGTGGTAAACCATAAGAATAACCTCCACTAAAATGTCAACAGTATCCAAGGCTTGAATTTCTTCCTTATAAAATGTATTGCTACACTAATTACATTTCCCATTAATCTTGCATCACCCAAAAATCTGGAATCAGTATAGATACAGTTCCATAAATCTGCATTTCTTTGGGTAAACTGCACTATGGTCTTCAAAGCCCTCCAGGGTCTCGATCCTCCCTTCCTCTGCGACCTCCTAACCACCTACCAAACCTATCTGCTCCCTCCACTTAGCGGCTCCAGCATGCTTCATGACCCCTGCGTTGCCTGCCCCACTATGAGCCTTCAGCCTCTGCCTCTGGACCTCCATTCCAGGACCCTCTGCTTCGTCCCATCCCTTGCCTCCTTCAAGACCCACCTCAAAGTCCCCCTCTTCGTCTGTGCTTTCGATCAACAATCCACCCCCTCACCCCCCACCACCACCGCTCTCCACTCTCCCCAATCCCTACCCCCAGCTCAGGTCCAAAATATTATCTGTCCAGCTCATTGGGACGTCCTCCCGACATGAAAGATGTCATACAAATACAATTCTGTTGTTGTTGTCCTCCCGATGTGAAACGCACTATACAAATGTCATTTTGTTGTTGTTATAAATCGCTTATGGGATTTGCAAGTTGGACATTGAACTTTTCTGCATCTGAAAGAAGCCTGAGTCATACTGTTGTGGATTCGAATCCCCACATTAGGTGTAGCATTCCCTAGTACAAAACCTGCACTTATAAAGCGTCCTCCACACAGGGTAGCATCTCAGAGAGCTTAACAGTGCCTGACTCCGAGCCCAGGGATGTGGGGGGGAAGATGATCGTAAACATGGTCAAAAAGTAAGTATGTGGCCACCAGAGATCCTGCAGCTGAATGTGAACAAGATATTCCTTGGCTCCCATCAGCATCTTCACTCCTGGGTCATTTTTACATCTGACAACTGAAACTTAGCATGAAATGCCCATATAAAATTGTTCATTCGCTTCATAGCTGTGTGTGGGATATTAGCTGGAGAAGATTAGCTGTATTTGCCTACAAAATACACAGGCACTAAATGTCACAGTGTAGTACAGTGTCCTGTGAAGCACTTTGGGATGTATTTCTGATGTGAGTTAAGTTATACCAAATACAATATAAGGATTATTATTATCAACCAAAGTGCTGGCAGTATCCTGGCTGATAATCCTCCAAATAAAATTGGTCATTTACTCGATGACCATTTTTGGAACATTACTATGGACAAATTGTTGCACACACAAATACACTTATAGTAATAATAATTCTTGCATTTGTTATAGCTGTTGTTGAGAGGTTTCAAAGAACTCCACAGAGTATATTGTAAAATGGATTGACTGGGTATTTTGTTGGTGAAACTTCACAGCAAAACCCGTGAAAAACAATTTTTTTTGACAATGTGATGGGGCTCGATATCAAATACTGGGATCATTATTGAGTTAAAGTCAATGCAAGAATGGAACACACTATCTACACTCAGACATGATTACCATTTGGATAAGGGACTGCAGACCTGCTGGTGCCAAGAAGTCATTCCCCAGAAAGCATCATGACCTTGTCAAGGGGAGAAAATGGGAAGGGAAGTCCTTTTGGTACACACACACACACACACTATATCAGAAATTGCCCAGGCAAAATCTGACCAATCAGCAACACAGTTTGCTAACCTCAGAAGACACTCTGCATGCAGACGCCTGAAATGTATACGCTCAACTGGAGAGTGTTTTGTCTCTATGGCAACACTCGTAAGATTCCAGTGCCAGAGATAATGTAAAAATAAATATTTAAACAATCTTAAGTGCATAATTCAGTCACAAGAAAGCGTTGTGCAAATGATCAGATCGGAGATTTGTTTTACTGGATGGTACTGGTAGGTATTAAAGCATTTTCCCTTCCTCGCCTGAAGGCACTGACTCATTCTGGGGTACAATTTGACAGATGCTCATAGCTGTCTGGTACTTTGCCTGAGTAGCCTTATTTATGCATTAACCTAGGCTTTGGGAATGGAGAGGCTGCTCTATCCCACAGCTGAGCCCAATTCTGTCTGTACCCAACGTCAACATTCTAAAGGGGGTCAGTAGATACGGATCACCAGTGTGAATTCTGACTGATGTTTTCCCTTTCCTCCTGAGCCAAGGGGTGACTGTCCAGCACCTTGGGATGTCCTCCTGATGTGAAAGGTGCTATACAGGTGTAATTTTGTTGTTGTTGTTGGAGGGGAGGTAAGCGGAGTCGAGTTAACCTACTGTGGTGGGTTTAGAATCCGGACTCAGCACAAAAATGGGCTGCATTACTTCAGAGCACTGCTAATGACAGCCCAGGAAGGCTGTCTTATCAGTAGGACTTGGAGGAGCAGACCAATTAATGGGGGGTAGGAATCCCTTCTAATCGTCTCCTGTTAACCCTGGAAGCCAGAGCTTTAATGTTGATGGCTGCTGGATAACCAGTGGGAAAGCTTGGCAATCAGTGGACGATGTCTGGTCTCTGTAGCTCAGTGACTTATTGGATCACACCTCTATAAACTACAATATTAATGGAGCTTCATTAATTTTTTGGGGTGGGTAGGGGTTATCGATTTTTCTACAGGAACTGGTAGCCCTCCAGTGTATGAAACAATTAAACCTCAAATGGAACAGTTTACAAGAGTGAATCAACTGAGAATACTGCAATCTTCGTGTGTGGGTTTAGACAGTGAGTGTTTGCAAGGATTTAGGAGGGCATCACGGTTTGCACCTGATCTTTTTCTCACTCAACATCCGCATACATGTTCTTCACCTGCTAGCAATTTGAAATGAGATCTCCCATCTAATTTGCCCACTTGCTGGCCCTGGGGCATTGAGGTCAATAATAGCCCTTGAAACTACCGCTTGGCTGAGAGTCCTAACTTATGTCGAAGGATTTCAAGGTCTGGTTATGTGGATTAGTGCAACACTAAGTATTGCCTTTACCCTCTAGGCAATCAAGAAAGCTTCTAAATAATTATTTATGTTGTGTAAAAGCACTTTCAACAGAGAGAATTGTTTAACTCAATCACCTTGTAAGATGGGAAATGATCACACTTTGTGGAATCAAATACAAGTTTGATGAATCAATGTCAGCTACAGTATTCTCAGAATACTGCCATGTTCACCTACAAAATACAATCAGTACATTACACAGTAAATCATGTGAAGTGCTTCCAGACGCTCTCCTGACATGAAAGGTAGTACTATATATCAAGTTGCAAGGACTAGTATTATTATTACTGTATTACTATTCCACTCACTCAACAGGTTACATTTGATAATATTTCATAAATACCACCATATATTGCTTTAGAAAAACTCAATATTTGTTTTAGATCCCAGATAGTCTTGTTTTCAGAGACTCCTACTGAATGGTTGTTGTGCGCAGGTAATCAGAGGTGAGGACAGCTTTGGGCTTTGCAGTGATATTTCCTAATGTTTTTCCCTTCATCAAGAGCGGAGGATAGAAGAAAAGGCGATTGGAAAAATCTTCCCAAACTTGTTTTAGAAATTTGACTCGCTTCACAATTAGAACATCTATAAAAAAACAAGCAACAAATCCTGAACAATACAATTTACACTTTAATTCAGGTTTCAATCGACTATTTAATCACTTGCAATGCTAACATAATTTCCTAATTTATATTACTACCTGGAAGGTTAATTATTATTTTAAAAATGAACAATTGCTAGTCACAGCAAAAAAAAACACCAAAACATTGCCTGACTAGGCATGCAATGCTTTTGGGAATGTGTTTGGTGGTGAAGTGCTGAGTGCTGCAGAAAATGCAAGACAGCAATCGTTCTCTAGTTTTTTGTGGGGGCTAAGCTGATTATAGGTGGCATGATGCTGGGCCCCAACCGCCCTCAAGCAAAAGAGGGAAAAGATTAGGTCACAGTCTTAAAATTAAGGGTCAGCCTTTTAGAACGGAGTTGAGGAAACATTTCTTCACTCAGAGGGTAGTGGATTTATGGAATTCACTACCCCAGAAGGCTGTGGATGCTCAGTCCCTGAACATTTTCAAGGCTGAGACTGATAGATTTTTTAAAAATAGAGGGTTTAGGGGATATGGGGATGGAGCAGGTAATTAGAGTTAGGTCAGAAAATCAGCCATGATCTTATTGAATGGCGGGGCAGGCTCGAAGGGCCTACTCCTAATTCTTATGGTCTGATGGTCTTATTAGTTGTGATTCACAGTTGTGACTGCTACCATCGGCAGTACTAGCTGGATCATTACACAATGGACTGTGAAGCTATAACACCTGAACGATTGGGAGTGTTGTTGATGATTTAAAAAAACTGCTTATGCTCTCCATTGCTCAGGTGCGTGTGGATGTGCACAAGTGTTTCTGTATGTGGGAGGATTGAGTTAGTGATTCTGAAATAAACTCTGTGGTACTGTCCTGTCAGGCTCTTGAAGTTCTTGTTTGGCTTGATATCCTCTAGTGGAATAATTCACACAACATTTCTGTGAATCAGTGTTCTCCATGCATCCTAAATCCCCTGATCCTTCCAATGGAGGTAGATAAACCCAGGACCTCACGAACAACAACAAAATTACATTTATAGAGCGCGTTTCACGTTGGGAGGATGTCCTAAGGCACCAAGTAGGTATTCCTCTTTTAAGAACCAAACATAGAGTGCAAATAGACTGTGGATGCATCAACAACAAACAAACAACAACAAAATTACATTTATAGAGTGCCTTTCATGTCAGGAATCCTGTTCCATTCTTATTTAACTTCCCCTTAAACATTCCAGGCTGGACTGCTTCACAATCATAACTGGGAACTTTAGCTATTCCTGTCCGAAGACCAACACACTAAAACCAATTGTACAATTGTGGCCTATTAACCTACTGGCACTCTCTGTCCAGGCTTCCATGGGAGGAATGGCCATTTGGGGGAATTACTGCAGGGAGCTTGCGTTTGCAGTGCAGTATTCCAATGTGAATAATACCATCAGAACAAAAGAGGAGGTGGGGGGTGATATTGACAATGGAGGGACACAAGCTGAAGATGAGCACTGTTAGAATTCTCACTCAGTTATCTGTAGAGCTTTAAGTCTCTCACAAGCAGCGCTTCAGATAGTTGGATATGTGTTGCATTCTTATCAATGGAACTAATCAGGATTATTCAGTGTCCAACTATCTTGTTTTTCAGATGTAAGTTGTATAATTTATTGGGTGAGAATCTTACATTTAAAGCAATGCTTTGGGGGAAGGGACCACAATTTCACACCAGGGATGCTCTGTTGACATGCTCCACTGTGCAATGACTCTTGATAATAGAATACAATTGTAGTTATATAACACCTTTCATGTAGGATAACATCTCAAAGTACTTCACAGAGATGGAATGGGAACCTGAGCAGCGTGGGAGGGGGCTGAAAGTGCAATCAGAGTTGTTTTCTTAGATAGTTTCTTGAAGCAGGGAAGAATGGTGCAATGTGATTTAACAAGAGAGTTCCAGAGAGCGGGGTAAAGTGGTTGAAAGCCTGCTACTGATGGTGTTGTGGGACGTGAAACAGGCCTGAATTAGCAGAGCAGAGGGTGTGGCTGTTGTAGCAATACTACAGAAGATCAGCAATATAGCAAGGCAGAGAACTCTAAGAGTTTAATGCTCTTCTTTATCCTACCCCCTGACCATTCAATGCATTGGGATGTCCTCCCAAGGTGAAAGTTGCTCTATAAATGTAATTTTGTTGTTGTTAAAATATGCTAAATACCTTTGATGCTACTTAACCCATTTTCCTATTCATCGAATCAGACCTCAATCATAAGACTGAGTTTTACCCAGTGAACACATGTGGGTTCAGCGTTCCACATGGCTCAATGTTAATTTTATTTTATTCTTTCAGTTGTTGGAAACATATGTGTTTGTCTTTCAGTTGTACATTATATATTAACATTATAACATTGGATCAACACTGGTTAAGATGATTTCTAAAAGCACAGTTTATGAGACAATCTCTCAGATTCCTCAAATCTGCAGCAAAGTACATAGTCTCTTAACACACAAACAGATGATCATTAAAGAAAAGGAAGGATGAAAGGGGAAAATAGACTATGATAATTACTAAGCCTGCATTTCAGTGGTTAACGCTTCTGTTATTTGAAACCTTTCATTTGAAGTCAATGGGAGTATAGGTTTCTCATGATTTAACATGCCATTTGATAAGTGTGAAATATGTAAGACTGCCTGTACAAACATGGCATGGCAAACATCATTCAAACGAGTTGCTTCAATCTCACTTCACACTCTTTTTCTCTCTCTCTTGTGTCCCATCCTTCAATGTAACTTTTTATATCCTGACTTTTCTTACCAGCAGCTCATCAGGAAACGTAACACTGTTCAGAAATTTGCCTGCAGGTTACTTCTATGAACCAAGAACTGGAGCTTCTCATTATCAATCTCTCCTATCAGTATTTAACTTACTCATTGCAACCGACAAGTCCATTGGTGGTAGACATCAAAAACTCTGGCTTCTAAAGATCCTATTTTATAAATCACTCAAGTTCCCCCAAATCTCTCTTAAAGGCAAAGAAAAGGCTAACCTATTAAGATGTTTATAATAATAATATTCATCCTTGCATTTGATATACAGTAGTACTTTTCACACCAGAGAGGTATGTTTTACCTATTATCAAGGTGCTTCATGGGATTTACTTTAAAATTTTCTATTTTGTACCCAAATGTGGCAGCCGATTTTGCACACAAAATGGCTATGAAGTGAATGACCAATTTTATTTGGTGGATTGTTGGCCAGGACACCGGGAGAAACTAATGTTTTTGTATATTGCCATGGCATCTTTAATGGCCATCTGAGCAAGTAGACGGGACCTTGGTTTAACTTCTTCCAAAGAATAATAATCCTTGCATTTTGATATAGCGCTTTCCACATCTTTTCAACGTCCCAAAGCGCTTCACAGAATATACTGTAAAGTGAATTGACTGTATATATTTGTGGGCGAATTGCGGCAACCAATTGCACACAGCAGTGTCCCACAAATAGCCGTGGATTGAAATAATCAATTTATTATTGTTGTTTTTGAGGGATTAGTACCAGGCGTGTGGAGTTAGGAAACTTGCCCAAGGTTTTCGCTCTGACCTGCCTGAAATTGAACCCTGGTCTCTCGCTTGTAAGGCGAGTGTTCTAACGAATGAACTACAGGACTCCAATGTCTTGAAGTGGAGCTTGATGCAGCTATGAGAGTGGTATTAAGTGAGCCCGGCTGACGTGTAGAAACATTACATATTACCCATGATGTATAAACCATGAGGAATTGCAGGCCCAGTTTATTATGTAATTATAAACCATTGAAGGGGATTGGTTGTTAATGGCATAATTAATAAATACTTTTCATTGGCATTTAAAATGTGCCATTCACAGGCCCTGAACGGCTGCATTAATTGCAACATCTGGTTTTGAGCTTGAGAATTGGACAATCCTCTAACAAAGCCTGCAAGATTTGATACTTGAAATACCCGAGCCACAGAGTACCAGATCGGAATTAATTACTGAGTTTTACTTTGCAACTAATTGCACTCTGGCTGTTGTAAAGTTTCTTTCATTGAAAATAGTTTGGTGCAGGTTATGTTTTGACAAAGCCAGACAGAAATTTAACTGATGGAACAATCAAATTGTGCACTAAATTTCACTGCACCAAAATGTGGAGCGAATGTGACATGAGCAGAGAATTTGGATCTTATTACTTTATACACAGGTGAGCATGCGTGGAATGAACAACACAGGGAAGCAATGAGGGTAGGCTGTGTCATTAAAACCCAGAGGGAATTTGAATACTCTCATGGTGAATACTTCGATTTAATTCTATGAGCTAAAGTAGGGTAAAGATTTTTGAGTTTACTTTCCAACTGACCAGGTGAATGGCCTTTGATCTTTGCTGATTCTGCACATTCCTATGTTCTTGTGAAATCTCCTTCCCCTGTAAATTCAACAGTAATATGTGCTCTCTCATATTTCACCCATATTTAGTATTTTTGCCCACAAAATACAGAGGTCACAACACTTTCCAGTGTATCCTTTGAAGAGCTTTGAGAATTCCAGTGTGGAAAGCACTATATAACTCCCAAGTTGTTGTTAAGAATTCTCCAACACATGTTAAGGCAAATACAAGTATCAAATACAAGGATTATCATTTATATTTAGCCCCAATGTTATCAAATATTCTGCTCTGTTGCTAAGTGGTACTGTAGCATTTCCTTGTGAGTTCTATTGTTTACTTCAATATTATCAAAGTCAAGGCTGATTTGTGCTACAGGTTGCAGATTTTTTTTATCTCATCTCATCTCTGTCCACTGATTGACTGACCTATTTAGTTAAATTGTTATGGAAGAAAATGAGCTTTGCACTCATTAGTCGAGTATTTCAAGTGTGGTTTTGTAGATAAAATTTAGATTTCATGGATTCCAGTTTCCAGTTTGTAAAAATTTTGTTTTTGCTTCATATTACCAATGTATGGGTTTGGATGAGACCCAGTTACTTTCCTTTGGGGGGCCACCTAGTGCTTTATTTTTAAAGTCACTAGCTTGTCCATGGTATGTTATTATTGGTTTCTACATGTATCAGACACCTGGCTGGTCCCAAAAAAGATCCAGTTACTAAAAATATTATGGAATATGAGCTTTGCACTCAATATTTGAATAGTTTCTGTGATTATATTTTATTTCTAGATCTGCTTTACCATGTGTTGCCTGGGCTTTGCTTAGCATCCTGTACAATGCCCTTTTACATTGCTTTGCAATGTGCTGAAAGCGAAATAAAAACATGTCGTTGGATCATTGCAGGAAAGCTATCTTCCTCGTTCAGGCAATGGTTTGTCATTATCTGCAATGGTGTTGCAAAGAATTTTAATATGACAACCAATACAGTAGCTGATGAGACTTTGAATGAGACAAGAGTTGCTGATGAATCATCACTGCATCGGGTGGAAATCCTTATGCTCCGATATGTTTTTCAAACAGTTTTGATGCAAAACATTGTCTGATGAAACAAAGCGATTGTGCGTCTTTGGGTTGTGAATGAAAATGAGCTGAACTCCAACTTTGACACTTAGAAATGCATTGAGAGAAAAAAAATCTACATTTCTTCTGGTTTGGAGAGAGATGGGAACGAAGGAATATTACCCTGAGTTTAGAATTGCACTTTTTTTTAACCTTTCAGAGCGTGGAAACTTTGGACAATTTATAACTTTTTTTAAAAAAAAAGAGTTCCATAAGAAGCAACAAAAAATTGCTTCAAAAGTAAGATAAATTTCAGATCTGTCTGAATGCACACCTTGATATGCTAAAAAAAAGGTCTCAAGTTCTACGTGTTTCACTTTCAAGGTCAATTACGGTCTTGCCCCCCACACCTCTCTGACCTGCTGTCCGCCTATGAACCTCTCTGCCCCCTCCATTCAGCGGGCTCCGGCCTGCTCCATGTCCGCCACCTGCCTCACCCTACCATTAGTAGCCAGGGTGAGCAATTTCGAATCTCCAAATGTGTTGTTTTCAGCATATTTCACTGACTAGATATCCCTGCACATCCAACGACCTTGTGGTACCACCCAAGCTGAGATCATTGAATTCAATACAAACCAGGAATCAAATCTAGTTGTTATGATTTAAAATCAAATGAACCCAGTTGTATAACACTCAACATACTAAACTGAATTGTTTAGTACCTTACTGTGAATAATACAGTACTGCATCTATAAATTATTCCAATGTAATTTTCCTGAAAGGAAACAAGCCAGTGACCTTGTATTGAATGGGAATCACTGATCCGTTCATTTTAAACAGATGAGAGTATTAACATGAGTTCATTTGTATTATGAACTGTTTAATGCATTTCATATAGTGCATTATACGCAATCCATATAGTTATATCTATGTGAATATGTTTCTTCAATGTGTTTAGAATGTTATTGGCACAGGGCAAACAAGAAACTGGATCATTTGCGAATAGTAGCCTTCAAACTAAAACTGTGTGTTGGGAATATCTGTTCTACCTCTTTGAATATGGAGCCCAGATGAAAATCACCTATTCAGAAACGATAATGATAGATGTTAAAAATAAATGTTGTGTTTAGCTTTTACAACTTTAGCCTGGAAACTTTTTTTATTGGGATTGATTCTACAGGCACAAGTAAAAGGCAGTGAGGGGATCAAGCACGCGGTTGAAAAAACTTGTGCCAGCCTGGCTCAGTTGATTGTTCTCTTGCCTCTGATTCAAAAGGTTGTGAGTTCCAGTTCCATGTGGGAGTTTGGAACTCGTATGGTCTAGGATAATAATACTAATGACACTCAAAATGCACTGTGTGTTACACTTTTGGATGTGCTGTTCTTCAGTTGAGACATTAAATCAAGGCCTCTTCATGTGAAAGATCCCACAGCACTGTTGAGTGAAAGAATGGAGTTTCTCCCAGTATTCAGGCCAACAATTCCATAACTAAAATTAATCAGTCACTTCATGACTATTTGTGGGACACTGATATGTACAAATTGGCTGCTGTGTTTGCCCACAAAACACACAGTCACTGCACTTTATAGTATATCCTGTGACATCCTCCCAATGTGAAAAGTGCCATACCAAACATAAGGATTCTTCCTATTGTTATTAATGTCACAACATGATAGGTCTTAGTCAATCTCCCTAAAATGGAGTAACCTTTGTTAAAAAATACAATAGATATTGGGATCTAATTGGTGGCATTTCCTAATAAGATTTTGTATTAAGGTAAAAGGAATGAGAATCCTAATGAGAATTCTAATAAGTATCCTTATTAAGGAATTCCTCTGGAACTAAAATCTGCAAGAACTCCTCTCTGGAACAGATCTCATTGGAGCTAAATTGTTGCAGGCTGAAATTATGTACTTTTACTTCTTGGAAGCAATTCTTCCCTACACTACAACACCACAACTAATTTGGACTTGGATTCCTTATTCAAGAATCTGTTATGAAATATTGCGAATTAGACACTTTTGTCTTAAACATTTTTGGATTTGGTAGGAGAAACAATGAAAATAAAACAGTCAACAGTGGAAAGATAATTTTTTCTCCCCTTGTTTAACCAATATCACCCAGAAGTAACCAGGTCGCAATCTGTTATGCTACAAGACAAAACTCGATGATTTGTGCTGATAATCGTTTGAAGGACTATAATTTATCTGCATTTGAAAGTGTTCTTGAACTGCCACTGAGAGTAGGATTAACAAATATTCAATGATGAATTCCTAAAAGCTTTTGTCAGTTCTCATTCTCTTAAACCCTTTTAAGGTGTTGTCCAATTTGGTTCTGGTGTAGTGTCAAATTCACACGTAAGCCCCCCCCAGGCCTAACAATATTCTACAAGAATATGGCTTAAGATCACACAGTCGCAGACCTTATAACACAGTGTCATAATTGTTGAAGGATGCACAATATCACTTTCAATACTGTATATATCTTTTACAATGAGGTTTTTTTTATTTCTTTAGGAAAATGAATATGAGCCTGAACATGCTTCCTAGACTTTAAATAATTCCTTTAGATAACAAACCTAAACATAAGATGGTTATGTATCTTATTAGACTGTTTCTAATAGTTACACAGTAAGGCTCTGCTGATAATTCAATTGCCAATTCTGACGAAGGGTTGTGGACCCGAAATATTGACTCACTTTCCTTTCTCCATGGATGCTGCCTGACCTGCTGAGTTTTCCCAGCAACTTCTGTTTGAAGCGCACTGAGACGCCATCCAGTGTGGAGAGCGCTATATAAATAAAACTTGTTGTTGTTTCTGTTTCAGATTTCCAGCATCTGTAGTATTTTGTGTTTTACCTTTTCTGTTGCTTGTTGAGATACAAATAACTATACAGACCAGAAAGGCCCAGCAAAGCCTACGTTAAGGCAATTGATCACCACCAACAACAACAACAAAATTACATTTATAGAGTGCCTGTGCCAAGGCGATCACCAATGGGGAGAATACATTTGGCTTTAGCATCATAGACAGTAAGGGAAAAGACAGACAGAGTTCCTATTCCAGATTACCATCCAGTTAACTTATCCTGGAAAGTTTGCCTTACAAGCGAGAGACCTGGGTTCAATTCCAAGAAGGTTGAAACCTTGGGCAAGTTTCCTACTCCACAAGCCCTCAAAAAACATAATCCCTCAAAAAAATGTTGGTCATTTCAATCCACGACACTGCTGTGTGCAATTGGCTACAGCATTTTGCCAACAAATATACAACAACAACAAAATTACATTTATAGAGTGCCTTTCACGTCGGGAGTCATTTCACTTTACAATATATTCTGTGAAGCGCTTTGAGACGTCTAGAAGTTGTGAAAAGTGCTATATCGAGTGCAAGGATTTTTAATATAATTATGGAATTATACAGCACAGAAGGAAGCCATTCGACCCATTGTGCCTGTGCCAACTATTTGAAATAGCTGTCCAATTAGTCTTACTCCCCCACACTTTCCTCACCACCTTGCAATTTTTTGCTTTTCAAGTATATATTCAATTCCCTATTGAAAGTCATTATTGAATCTGCTTTCACCATCTTTTCAGGTATGCAGATCTTGTTTGAACAGAAGTTCATGATTGTAATGTTATTTAATCCAAAACACAATGTAGATTCACTCAGTTGTTTAATTCTAATTTTACAAATCAACCTCTTTCAAATTTTCCCAGTCACTTTCCCACAATCCTTTTACCCTTGCATCATCCATATTCAATTGCCACTTAGGTCCTTAAACAATAATAACACTCAATAATGCATGAAAAGTGGCTGCTTTGGAGGAGTTATGGGAGGTGGTTGGGGCGGGAAGGTGACTAACAGCAGTAACACTACCCCATCATTTGTCAGGACCTATGAGACAGTAGGAACCCCCTACTCTCTGAAAAAAGTTACAAAATAGAGTGTTTAGATGCCAGCATGCAGGAAAGCATTCACTTAAGTCAGCTGCTCCCTAGAGAAAGGAAAAGCACACTTCCATTGTAAGTGTTTCTTATTTCAATAAATTCTGTCTGTGTGGGTGATTTTCATTGCAGATTAATCTTTGCTCAGTAACTATGCCTCAGGAGATGAGACTTGTTCAATATTATAGGCAGGAATGAAAATACCTATTAATGCAAAGGCCCATGGCTCGATATTCCATCTAGTCTTAGCTTGTAAAATAATTTTGTCTTAATATTAAAATCAGGGAAAATTCTTCCATTCACTTTAATTTGGAAGTATTTTTAGTTTTTTTAAAAGGAAATGGGTTCCAAATTCAGATAAAATGTAAGAATTTTTTTACAATTCTAAATAATCTTAAAAGTGGAAGTAAAATGGTTTTACAGACTAATATCAGGTGGCATTTCAGGTCTCTAGTGGCCTATAGTTCATTGTTTTCAATCGTCTCCCATCTCAGTCCCAGTGATCCCCTTAGTTAGACACAGGGGAAATCTGCCAGGATCAAAGCTTCCTGATCTGGATCCAGTGATCCGTGCTGGAAAGTATATTTTATGGGGACGTTCGGCAAGAACAAGATTGGGATGGATTGTGTCATCAGACTCTTCCCCTCACCGGATGGTGGAATAGCCTGCAGTCTAGGTTCATACCATGGAGGACGGTTGCCTTTGGCAATGCTTATAGAGCATATGCCTAGTAATAACAATCCGTGCATTTAGTGTAGTACCAATTCAGTTGAGATGTTTTGAAGAGTTTCTGTAAAGAGTAATGACTGTGCATTTGTAGGTGGAAGTCAATTGACCCACAATTGTGACCCACATACAGCCTTGAAGTAAATGACCAGTTTTGATCAGGTCTACAGCAATACTCTTACATTTGATATAGAGCGTTTCATGTCGCGATGTCGTTCCAATGTGCTTCACAAGATATACTGTAAAGTTAAGTGATTGTGTGTTTTGTGGATGGATGGACACAATACTGCAGTTATTTGAAACAAATGTTTGAAATCAAGGGAAAAAATACAACAACTGTTACCTATTTGAAGGAAAACAGCGTAGTTGCCAACTGAGATTCCATCCCTCTGTGATGTTAATGGGAATACCAACTGAAGGCTTTCATCCTGTATTGAGTACTTTATAAATAATGGGCTTTAGCTACTAAAGTATTTCTGTGTTCTATCTTAAGGTACATTGTGGTCTTTTGTAAATGATTAGTCAGAATGGGCAAATCTGTTTTTGTTGCTCATAGTGTTGTAAATAAAATATTATTAATTTTTTTGCCCCGAGGGTGTTGACTCCTGTTGCCTGACTGGTGCTCAAAAGCTTCTGGGTTCTCCAGGGATCATCCTCTGTGTAGAAGTCTAGACTCTAGATAATGAATATTGGCAGACTGTTTGTTCGTGGGTGCATGGCTGGCTCATCCCGATCTTGCTCTCAGAATTTTTTGCTATGCCATTGCTTTAGTGTTAAAGGTCGTGCTTTTCCTCTCGACCTTCAGAGGAGACCCCTTCAACAACTTTCGCAAAACTATTAGAGATTGTTACAGGTCAGTGCAGCTCATTCACAATTCAATTCCGCCCCACAAGCTGACAGTGCAGGAAAGCGAATGCTGCCGATAGTGCATCGCCATAATAGAATCAGATAGTGTTATATACTTGTTGATTCTATAAGAAACCTATGAAACCATAGTGAGGTTCTTGCCCTATTTCCGCTCTCATCTCTTGAATTTGTGTTTGATATTATTTAAGATACAAAGGCCATTTTGATACGAATAGCAACCCTTTCAAATGATATGGCACTCAATCACATTGTTGAACTGTCTTCAGTATTTAGCATTTTTACTCTGAAGTGAAATTGTGTACAATATTTATAAGCAAACTTGGTAGCCAATAAGTGCACAGCAATGTTCTACAAACAACCATAGACAGATTGACTAATTTTATTTGGGGGATTGTTTGCTAATACACCAGGTAAAAGGCTAGTACCCCTCTCTTTTCAAATGGTGACATGGGATTTTTAACATCCACCTGAATGGGCAAGCGGAACCTCGCTTAATGTCTCATCCTATGCAGGGCAACCCCAGCATTGAAGTGTCACCCGAGACTGTGAGTTCAAAGTCTTGACATAGGGGGTTTGAAACCATAATCGTCTGATATAAAAGCAAGAATGCTACCAACTGAGCCAGGCTGACGTTCATTAAATTCACAGGTTGTGAGCTCGACTGCTGTATGTTTGCAACTATTTTTCTTTGTTTGTTATTTTCATTGGCTTCGCTGGCTGTATAAAACCTATGTCTGATTGAAAAGCTTCAAGGCTTGTGCTAATGCACATTTGCTCAGGGAAAGCATTAGAGTCTGCAAAAAAAAATAAGGTTCAAGCATACATCTGTGGATTGACCTCTGAGCTCCTTGATTCACAGTAGAGGAGACCATACATTCACCAAGTGCTGTTTACGGTCTCACTGTGCTGCTGGAAACAAGGGGGGTGGGGGTGGGGGGGCCCAGACCATTTAACACATGTGAGTGCACAAAAAAACAGCGAAGCTGAGGGGAGGGCCAGGAACCTGTATCCCCTTTCTGTACTATTGTTATTTATCCCTGGGCACAAACTATATCCCCCAGCAGATGTTTTCAGGAAGGATCTAACATTAGATGAAAGGCAGTAAAAATAATGGAAACATTTCCCCCCCTCACCCCCTTCTCTAAATAATGAAACCTGCTTGACCTCTTTTAAGCTGTCAGGTTTATACCGCATTAAATAACACAACAAAGATTGTTATATACGAACTGCGGGGCAAGTTGTGATGGCGTTGAAGCTCCGAAAAGAAATACCAGACTCTGTACTTTTGGGGTTGTAAATAGTTTATTATCGGAAGTCAGACTCGGTGACAGGGAAAGACTGCACTGTTCCCTTTCACCAAATCCCTACCGTGAAAGGATCTGGTCAACTGCCAGAAGCCGTTTGCAATGATGAATGGCTGTAGTGAAATGTTTTCAGAGAAAACATCACTTTTGTTTGTGAAAGAACTTCACAGTGGAAGCCCATGTCAGGCCCGATTTGTTAATTTACCAGCATTGTAGTCAACCCAAAGCTTTTACACATTGTTTTTATATATATATATATATATATATATATATATAAAATACATTGCTCGCGGCTGCCTGTGAGTTTTGAGGTCCGACTGCATTGTCTCTTAAAATATTAAACATCCCTGCCCTTGTTCACACTTTGTTGCTTCTGCAAATGATTGTAAAAATAAAATCCTCAGGCAAATTGTGGCCTTTATCTAAGCTTATTTTTTGTGAGACTGAAAAGGTCATTGTAGGTTAAAGCTACTGGAAAAATAGAAATTTCATTGGGTCTTGCACAATGTGCAAATGCTAGCCTACTGTGGCGTGGAGTGAACAGTAACAGCTCTCATGCTTAGTGCATTTGCAGTTTGTGTAAGATCTCCTCTATGAAATGCAGAATAAACGTTTGGGCTCAAAAATGCACTCGAGAGTTCATCGATAAACCTGAGGAAGGTCCAGAGGATGCAGGCATGACTTTCCCACTTCCCCCTTACCCCCCCACCGAGTCCATCACAGTGATTGAGTCTGAAGCTGCCTGCGGCAGCCACCAGACTTGTCAGTGTGGCCATCCTGGCATTAGACTATAGCTTGTGGGTGACAGTTTTAAATCTAATTTCCATGTTGTTGATTTAAGCCAGTACCAGTGCTCCAATGCCGCAGGCCTTCTGATTTTGTTTTGCAATTCTCGTACCATTATCTCTCATGTTGGAGCCTGTACATAGGGGTCAGAATGACATACATGTGGTTCCCTGGAGAGCACACAATTTCCGAGGCATTTTTCCCAGGTGCCATTTTTGTTGCTGTTCCTGACAAGTGCCTTTTCAACCCCATTGTTTCAAGTTCAACGCAACAACAATTATTATTTTCATGTAGGGGAACATCTCAACACGTTTTACAAAGACTGAGCGAGAGCCCAAGCCAGGAGGGAGATCAGGGGCAGCAGAGAGGTGGTCAAAGTCACAGTCGAAGAGTTAATATTCAAGGTGGATTTTAATAGGAGAGTCAGAAGCGAAGCTAGGTGAATGGATTTCAGGAGAATTCCAGAGAGCAGGGTCAAAGTATCCTAAAGCTCACCGACTGGTTGTGGAACAGAGGACATGAAGCAGGCAAATACTATCCAAATACTATCCAAATGCAATTTCAGGTTTGCTCTGATGAAATAAATGTTAATAAAACAAGATTACGAGTTTCAAAAGTGCAATGTATGTTTAATAAAGGTCTATCGGCCCTATTTCATCAAAATACCAGTTTGATTGCAAGTACTGTATCTGTATTCTAAGTTTAAAATTACTGAGCAAAAATATATTGCAAACCTCAGGAAAATTAAATGGTGTAAAATATACAACATCCTTAAATTACAACAGCATCATTTAAAATGAAGTAAATGCGCAATACAAACTTATGTCTTTTCAATTCTAAACCTACATGATATAAGTATTGCATGGATGAACTTCTAGTAGGACATGCATGTCATTTGGAACTCAACTTAAAATGATCTGAAGGGAATTGTGAAATATTGTCAGCAACATACTTAGAAACTAGTTTCTATTGACTTGGGTTTACCATCTTGCCTTATTTTACATATTAATGCAATTCTTCCCAATGAGTTTATTGCTGCAAATCTGTAATAATCCAAATGACGTCTATTCCATTCTGTGTCACATTGAACTTAATGACTGTTGTGTATTCTATCTACTGCCAATGAGAAGAAGGTCCTGTTCTCATAAAAAAAAGCTTTTCTCATCAGCCCTCTATTACCTTCACTAACTTTAGTTAACACCAGTGTGTTTTTCACCAACAAGTGTGAAGCCAGTTCTTAAGTTAGGGAGAATGTAGAGAAGGTGTATTGTGAAATGACTGCTACCTTTACTTCATGCTTGTTTATGGGCCTACAGATACAGTCACTACACAATAAATAGTTGTGAAGCATTTGCGTCAAATATCTTTGAAGTGAATAACCACTTTGGGGGGATTGTTGGCCGGGGCACTTGCCAACAAGATATTCCCTTCTCTTTTGGAGTAGTGCCCTTGGATCTTTAACGTCTGCCGGAACAGACTTGGTTTGTTGTTTTTGTTTAGGATTTCCATATTTTGCATTTTGGGGATTATTCTGCTCTGTTCTGTAAATATTTTACTTAAATTCAAGCTTCAGAAGATTGCTACAAATCAAAAAGGAAGTCTTAAACACTGCAACTGTTTTTAATTTTTTTTCATTGTTTTGGCAAGCATCTGTTGATAGATCGTTGAGAATGATCTTTGCTGACTTGGGATTCCACAAATACTCTATCTCAATGTTCTCTATAATATTGGCATAACTATTGTGGCCTGACAATAACCTTCATTTTGATTAAGAACAGATACTCTAAGAGGGAAACAGTGTTATAAAAAAAATCTTATTTTTTCATATAGGTATCTCACACAATTGGCCTTCCTCCACATGTGCGTCTAGACAGCGGGCTGTCTAGAGCTATTACACTGATCACTGAAAATAGCTGGTAGCAATCAGTAAAAGACAGATCCCAATGAGTATCAGCAGGCTGTTTAACCATCGAGGGTTTTCACAGCATGAAATCAACTGTTCTTACCTCTTTAGAATGGATATTTATAGAAAGCATTTCAGCTGAAGTAAGGAAAAGCAATATGTGCATTTGGAGATTTGCAAGAACCATTCCTTATTAGGCGAGTTTTGTAGATGAATTGATGTCCCAATGGTTATATAAATAAATGAATTATGTGGTGTATAACTGAGCTGCAGGGATCAGAACCACCTCTGGTGCCTGGTCTGTGCTAACTTACTCATGTGGGTGTAGTGGTGGTAATTCACATTTGGTCTCAATGTCCCTTAGCCAAGGAATAAAGAAAGATTTGTTGAAGGTACCAGATGCCTGAAATTCCACTTTGTCTTAGCATGTAGGACCATTCTGATAGAACCGGCTTTCAAAATAAGAGTGATTGTTGCAGGTTTCTGCAATCTTAAGTACTGACAAAATAGGTTTACAGAGTAAGATGAGGTGACAATTCAGCCCTCAGAGGGTTGCAGTTGCATGTGCGATGTACTTACTGCAGTGTGTGTATGTGTGGCTTCTGGCGGATGGTGAGGCAGAGGTGGGGGAAAATTAGAGAAAATAAAAAAAATCAATTTATTTAAGGATCTTTTGGAATATACTGTTGCACAAACCAACTTTGGAATCAATGTTTCAGTTATTTGCTAGTAAATCAGCAGCAGCTTGTCTGCACATTCGCTCCAATTTTCATGAAATTGCACACATCAGGGACACCAACATTTAATGCCAAAGAATTTCATTTTCTTTCCAGAGAGAAATTTTAACGTTTCTCCTCTGCCTTTCAGCACAGCTATGATGGCTGTGAAAGATTGAACAAATTGCTGAGATAGAGCCCCAAACTGAATTTGAAAAGCTAAAGTGATTGTTCTGTTTATAAAAGCCACTTCGTAATGTGAAACGGAGTCTAACTGAGCCAGAGCATCTAGTTTCAATCCCAGCCTACATTGAGTTCACTGATCTCAGCAAGCAGTAGAGCTCTATAGTTTGCCTTAGTGCCCCTGAGCTGGAGGAGGCAAGACAATGCCAGCTCGGTTTCCCTGTGGGAAAGTATGTATATGTCCGTAATAGTACTCTTAGCATTTGCAGTTGACGTCGGGATGTCCTCCCGACATGGAAGGTGCTATACAAGTAATTTTGTTGTTGTTGATATACTGTAGTTCCTTATCACGCTGACAAGATGTCTCAAATTGCTTCACAAGGTGTACTGTTTAGTAGTTTACTTTGTGTATTTTGTGGGCGAATGCAGCAGTCAACTTGCAAACAACAAAATTACAGCAAGCCACAGACAAGAAGCATTTTTAAAGAAATGGCCTTACAAACAGCTACGTGAAATAAAATGTTAAAATACCAAAGAGGAATAGAAGGTTGAAGGACAAAGATCAATTGACACAACATATAAAAATAACAAAGATGTAGGTTAATGTCCCTGTGGTGCTTGAAATTTTATCTGACTCTATGGTCCTTTGCAATGATCACTTGAGCCGAATTGTTTGTTCCACTTGTAAAATATTGATAAGTTCTGGTGTCCTGAGGAACATCTAGCTACTACAACAGCTGCTCTAGAATTACACATGTTTCATCAAGAAGCAGTCACTGATTCACTATTTGGCACTTCTTGTGCAATACATTATAATACAAACATATATATAAATGAAGCGTTCCGCTAAGCTACCCAGTGTGAAGTATGCTATATAATTGCAAGTTGTTGTGAGGATCAAAACATCTGTGGGATGGTAGCAGCTGTAATAATTGGTCTTTTGAATACATGATTTACATTATGGAGTCCTGTAGCTCAGTGGTTAGAGCACTCACCTCGCAAGCAAGAGACCTGAGTTCTATGCCGAGCAGAGTAAAATGTAGGGTATGTTTCCTTACTCCACACACCTTTGTTTACCTAGCAGTAAGTAGGAACCCAGTTGTTAGTCGAATGGTGGATCACTTTTTTTGGGATAATAGAAAAGGGACACTGCTGTGTACAATTGTCTGTCACGGTTCATCCACAAATATATAGTTAATTCACTTTACAATATATTCTGTGATGCACTTTGAGATGCCTAACACTGAGGGAGCAGCCGTGTGGGGCTACCCATCCTACCATTGTTGGACGCGCTTTCAGCTTCTCTACCCCACTCTCTGGAACTCCATCTCACAGTCCCTTCACCTCGCTTCCTCCCTTGCCTCCTTCAAGGCTAGTCTCAAGACTTTTCAGTTGTGCCTTTAGTCGCACTCCCACCTTTCTCCCTACCCACCTTAATTAATAAATGTAATTTTGTTGTTGTTATTGTTGTCTAGAAGATATGAAAAATGCTATATTAAATGCAAGGATTATTATTATTATGTCAATTTATTACAGCACTTTCATTAGCATCCTTTTCAGCAGCCTTTGGGTTTCCATTGCAGCCTCTGTTTGTTCTTTAGTCTTTCAAGGCAATTTTTATTGTTGTCTGCAACATTCCTCAGTTTGTAGAGTTTGCTGCCTTGCTCTGATTTTCCAGAATTTAATTGTGTTTCTTCATTACCTCCCATCCTGCGTGAGAGGGTAATAGGAATGTTTTAGTATCTTTGTAGCCAGGCACTCTCCCTGCATGCCAGGATAAACATATCTGTTTTGGGAATGCAAACGGTTTCCATTTGTGTTTCTAAGTTGTGCTCATACACCCTTTAAAGATAGGCCTAGAAGAATTTGCTTGATGGCTCAGTGAGAACATGTATTGACTGGTGTGGCAACTGATCCCTCAGAACACAAAGATCCCCAATTCAATCCCTGCACTCCTCCCATTCCCAGGTTTAACAGAGGATTGTTGTGATTCAGGCATTGATTCTATGTCAATTCATAGGGGCCCAGCAATTTTGCTTCCAGCAGTACAGTAGAACTACAGTGTGATGAGCGAGCTGATCACAACGAGGGTGTTTGTGTCTCTATCGACTGCCTGTAAAGGCTCATGTGTGGAAAAAAAAAGTCTGTGGAACCAGACTACAGTCAGTGTTTTCAGGGGAAGATGAATGGGGGAAGGGAAGAAAGCCTGTCAGCTTTTATTTACAAAAATCAGTTCAGGATTGAATCTTATGGAATTCACCCCATCACAGAATTTGCATAACTAGGGCTTGAAGAATGTTTTTAATAGCATAATGAAAAACTACCCAGGTTAGATTACAGTTTGCAAGCATTACACACTGAAATCCTTCTATCATCTTTGGCAATATCATTATCCAGACACACAAAAGCTCTGTTTATATTCTTTGTCTATTTCAAGATCTTTGTTCTAACAAAAAACTTTCAGAATGTCCATTGATGTACCGGAGTGTTTATGTTTTATGAACTAATTCCCACTAAACCAAGATGTCAAAATCCTAAATTGGAATGCAAGACTTTTAATTGTTGGGCTATATTGTAACTGTTGTAAACTATTTTAAATTAGATTGAACTTGGTTCTACAAAAATATGCAGTTGTTTTAAATCACTGCCCTATAATGGATTTCAGAATAATTTCCATTAACATTGGCTTTGTGTTTTGCTCTTGCCAACCACAGCATAATAAACTGCTCTATGATATCTCCAAAATACCCTTTGTCCAATTGAATGTCTTCTAGCATCATTTACACACAATCTCTAGTCCAGTGCTTGTTTTCTTCATATCTGCTTGGCTAAATAAATGCTTTCTCTTGCTCTACAGCCTATGTTGACATCAGCACGTGACCTGCTTCTTATCTGCTCAAAGCAACATTTTCTGATAACATATTCCCTCCTCATGGCACTTATCAGTAACCTTTCATAAATAATCCAAGCTAACAGCTTTTATTAGTGTGAGGAGGAATGCTACTATAAACCTAACATTTCCCAAGGATACAACTGATCAATGTTTTACGTTGCTAGCTAGAAAGACTAATTCATTGAATGTCATTCTCACTACTCAATCTCTTGGTTTAAGAATTTGTATCGGTCTTGACTAAAACCTGCAGTGTGGTAAGTACAGTGCATGGAAACGACGATCTTGATTGTTTGTATAAGCAATGCTGTTTCAATAGACAATGCTACGGTTCCTGTGAGAATTGCTGTCTCTTTTGAGACTACCTCATTTCTCTGAAGTAGAATGATACCAATAGATCAGGCCTTGTGCATGAATGGGCCCTTGATCTTGTGAGAATTCTTTGCAGACTGCTCTGCCAGATCAGGTAAGCACAGCTGTAAACAGTTTTAGACAACCGTTCAAATACACTTTCAATTGGCATATCACAATTTTCTGGGAGCGTTTTGGGTCTGTGTTTCCAGTATAAAGGATCTGGGCAGATATGCATAACAAGAGCACAGAGAGTGTTACGGTGGAGAATACTAACCTGCAGACAGAAAATAACAGTTCATATCTGGGTCAGTGAACAATTGCAGTTCTCTGGGAAAATAGTCTCATTGAAAATTAACTCCAACTTTTTCACAGATTAAGTAGCTACCCCTTCCACTTTCCCCCCAGAGAAGGAGTGAAGGAAAGAGGATAAAGTGTTGAATACGCAGTAACATCTGAAAACAAAAGTGGGATTTGTTCATGTTTACATTTGCCCTTGCCATGTGAGCCTGTGTGTTTCTGTTTGTGGGGCTGGGTGCAGCTCCAGCTATATGTGTGCCGCTTGTGTGTTGCTGGAAGTTTCTCCTGGTATCCTGGCCAACATTCCCTCTCCCCCACCACCCACCCCGATTAGTGGTTCTGCATTTCATGGCTGTTTGTGAGACAATGTTGTGCCACGTTTGCTTACTAAATACACAATCACTACACTCTACAATAATTCCTGTGAAGTGCTTTGAGACATTTTGATGACGAGATACGGCACTATATCTAAAGCAAACATTATGATTACATCTGCATGAGTATGTATTGGGTGGGGGTTGAGTCTGTGTAGGTGAGTCAGTTTCTGTGTTTTGAGTGGTTTTCGCCACTTACTCCCATAAACTGAATTAAACCTAATCATATTCAACAACTAGGAATTGGGTTACCAACCAGGCAACCCTCTATCCCCAACCCAAATCTGCTCCCCAAATCTCCAAGGATGATACAGAGCTAATTACTGTACTTGCATCATAACCTCCTGAGCGAGTCAGGCCACTGGATTGCCAATCCAGCTGGGCAACTCTGGTGACCAAGGCCTCAAGGTTGTTCCACATTCCGGTTTCTCCACTCCTCTTTGTGAGGGTGGATCAAACGTTTCAGATCAGGACCCTACAGTATTCCAATCCCAGACAACAGAGATCTGAAGGCATAGAAGGTAGCAGGTCCATTCCCCAATGAGTAAATCATGGGGAAATTTGGGTTGTGGTATTTCTATGCGATTCCAACCTCAAAGAGGGAGGGTGCGGTGTCAGGTGCACAGTCCAAGGAGTAACTGTGTGTGTAGCTGTGTGTAATGAGTAAAGCAAGGATCAGGGAACCAACCTTCAGATTAGCTGTTGTCAGAAATTTCTGATTGTATAACCTCACCATTTTATGACTCACTAAAACAGCTGCAACAGTAACCTTCCCAGCAGTACCTTCAAGTTTATTATCATGAGCCTCATCCAAATATTTCACAATGGCCAGTCCATTCTTCAAAAAGTTGACACAAGACTTATACTACACAAGCTTCTCCCACCCTTTTTTATAAGGGTTGTTACGTCACTTTCCCACATTGCTTCTGTTTACAACATTACTAAATGCCATTATGATTTCTGGTAGTACAGTAAAAGCCCGTTTATCCGGCACCCTCCAGGGGGTCGACTAACTGACTGTCAGATAATCGGGCGGCAAAAACCCAACGCAAAAAAATTACTTATTTTAAAACATACCATATTAATAATATACGAAATAGTAACAGAATATTGTATGGATACTTACCAATAAAGATTCCAGCACACTTAATAAAATTCCCAATCGGTAAAAACCCAGAGTTCGTAAATTTAATGTGCGCATACGCCCGCATTGCGTGCATGCGCAAATTGAGCATACTCGCAATTGCTGGAATGGAGAATTGCCCCTGGAGGGGGTCGAGCAATCCGGTTGATTGGGTCATGAATAAACAGGCTTTTACTGTATTTTAGTATTGTTCACATAGTGCTGTTAAGTGCTATTTATAATAGTGCGTACAATTTTATATTGCACAAAAAGTAAGGTGGCCCGAGAACCGTATTAATAAGGTAATTCTTTGCTGCCTTTTCCCAAATCCCTTGATCTACTGTAGTTAGGAAATGGTGCATAAACTACTACTTTACAAGCTCACTGAGCTAGCCTGTCTATGGCTTCTTATCTATGATGCCAGGGAGAAGCAATACACATGTTCTGTAAACATACAGTATTCCCTGCATTCAGATTGCCATGTTAAACCTAGCTAAAAAGCCATCACCACTCTAAATAATGATTGGAACATTTTATGGTGATACAACTCCCTATGTCACCTGCTGACACACACCAAGGTGAAAATTGCCAGGTGTGATAATGATTGCATCGTTGGATAAATGTCAGTAAATAACTAAAGCCTGGTAGTTCCTCTTCCTCCTGATTTGCACCCCCACCCACCCACCGATCCTCCACCTCAGGCCTTGGAACATTAATTGGACTCAAAGCGAACTCAATGCCAGCACTGGAAATGATGAGTTTAGTTTCACAGGATACCAGCTTAGCTGAACATAAAAAATCAGACCTATGAACTGGCACTTTATTGCCACACTTCAGGGATTAGCATACCTAAAAGCAGGCAAGGGCTGACTTCAGGCCCATCCGTTGTTCCGATGTCAGAAGGGAGCGAAAGGGGTTGATAATTATTCACTTGGACTTTATCAACAATGATGATTCCATTGTCCCACCTCACAATTTTCATCCCACTGTCTATACGCAGGCAATTTCTCGTGGGTTTGGGGATTTTCAAATGTAAAATGTTAACTTGACAGACAGCTTGTAGCACTGAACTGCGGTGTTAGTCTGAGAGGAACAATGACTTGAGTTTATCTAGCTCCTCTTTCAGGGTAGGGCCACAGAGCATTTGGATTGACAGTAGTAGAAAGCCTTCATTGAGAGAAATTGATTCTCCCACCTAGCCACCATACACACACACCTAGGGTAACCCGGGGACATTGTCTTCAATCATTCCACAGCACACAAGATAAGCATTTTTCTATTGAAAAACATTTCAAGTCATCTTTGGCAGCTTGAGCCAATGAGAGTATTATTGCTTTTGAAGGAAACAGATCAACTTCATGTCACAGATCTGTGGCTGATTGCAGACAAAGGGAAGCTCCAGAAACTCAGGGTTCTGATAAAATGTTAGTAACTATAGAACCATATCATTTTCCCCCTGTTAATTTCCTTGCCTCCTGGTGCTACTAATCTCTTGACACAGTTCTATGGCTGCGAGTGGCTCTCCTGTGTGTTATCTGTGTGGGCGATTCTCCAATGTAAGTCCATAACTATAACTCGTTAAAGGATTGGTCCCGTGTCATACAGATAGGCCATTGACATGACTAGCAATCAATCAATCAATCAATCAATCAATCAGTCAGTCAGTCAAAACTTACATTTATATAGCGCCTTTCACATCAAGAGGATGTCCCAAGGCGCTGTACAGTTAAATGGGGATAAGAGCAGGTGGGGAGGGGTTGGGGCAGGATGAAGAAGAGTAGGAAAATTGACTGTATATTTGTGGGTGAAACGTGCCAGCCAAATTGCGCACAGCAGTGTCCCACAAACAGTCATGGAAGTGGGATTAGGGGAAAAAAGGGGGAAAGATGGCAAGAGGAGGGTTCGGGGTGGGAGGAAGGAGTGTAGGAAAACCGACTGTATATTTGTGGGCGAAACGCGGCAGCGAAATTGCGCACAGCAGTGTTCCACAAACAGTCATGGAAATGGGGCCAGGGGAGAAAGGGGAAAAGAGGGTAAGAATCAATTAGTCAATCAGGGGTTGATGAGCAGTTCAATGGACAGGAAGTGGGCAGACGAGTTAAGAGAAGGGCAGGAGAGTACTTGTGGATGCTGTGGATTAGGACTGCTTGAACGACTTGACTGTGGTCATCCTCAGGCCTCAGTGCTTTCCCCCCCCAGCTCCCCTTAAAGAGGTAAGTTGTAAATAGATTTGGGGAGGGATCAATGTTTAATCTCTAGCCATAGCCGTTCATTGCCTACGTGTCTCATCTTGTGACTTGTATGGCTTCCTCTGACAATGCAACATTGCCTTGGAGTGCCAGCCTGAGCTATGAGCTCAAAGTCCCAGCATGAGACTTAGGGTTTGAACCACAAAAACTGAAGTCAGAAGGTTGTGGGTTCATATCCTACATCTCGCACTGAAACTTTGAGCTCATAGTCTAAGATGACACTCTGTTGCAGTGCTGCGTTGTCAAATGCTCTCTTTTTGATTAAACATTAAGCCAAGACCCTGCCAGTTCAGATAGACATTAAAGATCCCAAGGAGCTGGATAGAGAAGAGAAGAGAAGGAATTTTTTTCCAGTGTCCTAGCCAACCATCAACTCATTCAAGAATGAAAGAGGTGCTGTGGGTTTGCAGCAAGGCATAATTAAAAACAAAAAAGGTGATTCACCTGATGGCTGTTTGTGTGATATTACTGTGTGTAAATTGGCTGTAATATTCACCTGCAGAAATACATTGTGGAGTCCTGTAACCCAGTGGTTAGAACACTTGCCTTACAAGTGTGAGACCTGTGTTCGAATCCAGGCAGGGAGAAACCTGGGGCAAGTTTCCTTACTCCACATGCCTAATAATAATAATAATCCCTAAAAAAAAATTGGTCATTTCAATCCACGACTGTTTGTGGGACGTTGCTGTGCGCAATTGTCTGCTGCGTTTCGCCCACAAATATACAGTCAATCCACTTTACAGTATATTCTGTGAAGTGCTTTGAGATGTCCAGAAGACATGAAAAGCACTATATCAAATGCAAGGGTTATTATAGTCAGTACTGTCCACTTTACAGTAAAACCTTGGCAAAGTGATAAGGTACCAAATCAAATGCAAAGACTATTATTATTAGTAGTAGTAGTACTGCTACATTGGGGCAATGCTTTACCCATTTGGGCACTGGTGAATTTCCTTTCCCTCACCGCATACCCCCGGCTGTGGAATTTAATTTGGTCAAGGATGAAAGAGGTTTCTGTATTGTAGTTTTGCAGCAAGGCATAATTAACCTCACAAAGCTTCAGTCATAGTCACATTTTTTATTCACTATTCAAAAGATTTATACAAAGTTTCTGTTTGCTATGAGTGATTGTACATTTCTAGGTCAATGTATTATCAGGCCTTCGGTTACTATTTTTTTTTAAAAGAGGGGGATAATGGCTTATACAGTAAAAAGCCCTTTAATCCGGCACCCTCGGGACCTGACCAAAGCTGGTTAAAGTGCGTGCCGGATATTCAGCCGAAAACACACAATTTGTTTTTTAAAAAAATACATTGTGCCGGATAGATTCCAGTTAATCGAATGGGGACCTTTTTTGGAGGTGCCAGTTATACGAAGTTACGGTTGATCGGTTCACAGATAAACGGGCTTTTACTGTACTATACTGTAAAGATACAGCTAGTCTTTGCCTGTAGAGCTCGAGGGGAATCAGTTGTACTTTGACACTATATGACAACATGGAACATGACTAAACTAGTTGCATTTGGCATGCCAAAATACAAATCAAGAGAGTTACCTCATGTTATTTGTCAAAGCTGAAATAAATGGTTGCACCATCATGGAAT
The DNA here is from genome assembly GCA_035084275.1 of Hydrolagus colliei. Classification (NCBI taxonomy): domain Eukaryota; kingdom Metazoa; phylum Chordata; class Chondrichthyes; order Chimaeriformes; family Chimaeridae; genus Hydrolagus; species Hydrolagus colliei. The sequence continues at coordinate 32,769,295 of CM068742.1, forward strand.
GAGGACACATAAAGGTTATTTCATTTTGTTTATATTCTGCCTTAAAAATACTTCCATTGGTGGGAGGGCCTTCAGCAACTGTGCATGCATCCTCTGGAACTCCCGCAGTCCCTCCACTTTGTCCCATCCATCGCCTCCTTCAACATGCACCTCAAGGCCCTTCTCTTTGACTGTGCATTCGATCAATTCACCCTCAATTCGCCCTCACCCTTCCTGATCCCTACCTCCAGCTTGGGTCCGAAATTCTGTCCATCGCCTTGAGTCGTCCTTCTGACATGAAAGGTGTTATATAATGTAATTCTGTTGTTATTGTTGTTGTTATTTCTCAACAGCAGACTATATAATTCATCTCATAATTATAATAATAATACTTGCATTTGGTATAATGTCGTATCACATCTTTGAGACATCTCAAAGAATATCCTGTAAAGTGAATTGACTATATATTTTGTGAGGAAAACATGGCAGCCAATCACGAACAGCAGTGTCCCTCAAACAATCGTGGATTGAGTGACCAATAATTTTTTTAAATGGAATTATTACACTCGGAGAAGTAATCTGCCAATCGACTAACAACAAGGTTCCTACTTACTGCTAGGCAAATAGAGGCATGTGGAGTAAGGAAACTGTTTAGCCCTGCCCGGATCAAACCTATGTCTGTCGCTTGCGAGGCGCGTGCTCTAACCACTGATCTATAGAACTCCACTTCGCAAGTCCTCATCCAAAGAACAACATCTTTGAAAGTGCAGGGCTGCCCCAGCATTACATCAGAGTGTCAGCATAGATTGTATGAGTTCAAAGAATTGAACTCATACAATCCAATTGAGGGTGTGTCCAATATCTGAAATTAGGTCATGTTGCTTAGATCAGATATTTGAGTGAAGTTAAGTTACAGTGTAATGCATCCTGATTCCATATTAAGGCATTCCATTAGAAATTGCGTGAGAAGAACTGATAGAAATATACAAAATTATGAGGGTTATATCGGTCCTGTCCTAAAAACTAACTGGACGTATTCAGAGCAACCACCTGTTAAACCAACAACCTTTCATCTGAAATTTTAAAATTGGGTAAAACTGTGGAAAAAATTTCAATTCAGTTTAATTTGGAAGCCAGACTTCTCGCAGTTCTTCAAGATTTTTTCCTTCAATTCCAAACACAGGAAAGGTTCATGTGTCCGTCATGGGATGCATATAACTCTTTGCTACATTTTATTACTGTACATAAAATTTGGGCATCGAGTTTTTGTTCAGCCAAGATAACAATCAGATTCCACAGAACAATACACGGCTATGCTTATCTCCTGGCCCTAAACGTGTTCTTGGTTTGTCTGCACAGGCCAACAACGCATCACAAGAATTTCATTGTTGAGGCAGAAAATCAGAAACATTTCTTGCTTTGTAAGAATCATGTTTGTGGTGTTTTTTTTTAACCAAGGGTTTTGTTGAAGCAATGGAACCGAAAGATCACGAGTAACCCAGAATGTCAATTACAGTTTCACAAATATCAACTCTCTCCTGCCTGGGGCTTCCTCTTTAAAACCTCTTTAAAATCTTACAACCCAGATGATTTATGTAAATAACTAGAATATGATGGGGTGCTGGAATATGATGGGGGTGATTTGACTTATAAAGAGCAAACACAATGGATTTCATGGCGCTTCAGGACTACACTATTGACCTTCTTACTGTGACACTGTACACATAAACTTTCATTATCCAAATTCATTTAACCTCAATTTTAGCACAAAGGACCTATCACTAACTAGCTCAGTGGCTATCCAGAACAGAAAATCTATTTATATTCCATCGCTGCCTTTCACAAGACAAAATCTCAGGCTGTTACCAGAATGGCTTCAAAATATTCAGCTTCACCAACACAGCTAAGCGAATAAAATCTACTGTGTCACCAGTTGGAAAAATAATTGATTTCCTACTGGCAGAGATGATAACAAAAAGTATTTGCAAACGCAAAAAAGGCAAACATTAATTATGCCATGATGTATTATTACAATCTTGAGAAACGCTAGACTTCCCATGCTCATAATAGGTGACCCTCATCTGGCCTGCAGGCTGATCTGATGACAAGTGCACAAACTTGACAGAATATGTTGATTCTATAAATGCTACCCCTCCCAATGATAAACTGCTAAAGTTACATTTGGCAATTGTTTAGATAAGAAGACTCACTTATCTGGCTTCATTCTTAGTAACCATGTGTACATTTACTGCAAGTCCCTGACAAAAGGAAGCTGGCACCATTTCATTTTATCTTTTTCTTTCCCATTCAAAGACACTTATTGCTTTTGTGTGTCAGCTCATAAAGAGAAAAACAGGGGAACCCATATAAAACAAATTCCCTTGCCTCATTTCCACTCTGCACAAGTGATTTAAGATAAAACCTGTTAGGTCCACGTAGAACAAATAGGATTTTATTTTAGAGACTCAGAGACTGCCTAGAACTAACTTATTCTCTTCCTGTAGGCCAATGTGTGGGTGTGACATGCCTGACAAGATAAATGTGTTTTTTTGGGAAAAAAATTATATATGTAAAATGGGAGCAAACCTAATCATTATTGAACCCAACGCCTTAATGAGCAGTAAAACTACTGAAAAAAGTTCCACAGAACATGAGGTACTGGTTCTCAAAGAGCCAATAACTTGTGTTTGATCTTTTATAAGCAGGGTATCCATTTTCCTAGGGGGAATGCATTGTACTCAAATGATTTCATCTGTTTCTGAATGCACGAAGACCCAAAACACATGTCAACTAGTCTTCCACACTTTGCAAGCGTACATTGACCAAAGACTGAAAAGAGTGTTTGATTAAAAAAATCCGTTGTTATGAAGTAAGCACAGAATGTAATCAGGCAGCATTTGTAATCCGTAAAATGTTGAAGGCCTTGTTTGTACTTAAACATGCTCATGTTACAGCCAGCCAATGTTATGAGGCCCTGGAGATGATCCCAGTCGTGCCAAAGGAACAAATCTAAGATTCAAAGCTTTTGACTCCACCCCAAGCTTTTATTAACAAGCTCCCCGATGTGAAGAGCAATAAATAGAATGCCTGGCTACTGTTAAGTTCTACTATTTCAATACCTGATGCCACTTTCCATTCGCCTGGTTTGCATTACCACAATGGAATTTGTTTTGCAAATTTATGGTGCTAACTCCCAAGTGTCAATTGTATTAGCTATTTACTTTGGTTCGGGTTCAGAGGAAAAATCCTGTCCCACTGGGAGGTAGATTGGAGATGTGATATGAAGCAAATAAATTTGGGGGAAAGGAAAAATTGTAAATTATACAAAACAAAGTTGATGAAAGGTCAAACCCCAAATGACTGCATAAAGAGATCAAAATGATTCTAAAGGTCATGCAAAAATATTGTCAAACAAGTTAAGAAGAGAGAAAGACTAATAGGAACCGTGAGACATACCATGCATTTTCACATACAATGCAGTTAAATTTCAGATCCAGATGTTTTGGCTCAGGAATATTTAACATAGGTCAACATTAGTAGAATATATGCTATGAAGAGATACGAACAGTTAAATGTTTAGAAGGCTACTAGGGTGGATGGGATACACCCTGGAATCCTTGAGGAAATGTGAACGAAAATAGGAGAGTTTCTTACTAATATTTTTAGTAGCTCCCAAATATACTGGATCTCGAGCAACCATTAGCCTTTCATTCAGGAAAGAAACGAGACATGAGGCTGGGAATTAAAACATCTGTATCTGTAGCAGGGAAAATGCTTGAGAGAATTAGACAGGATGCCATAAATGTTCATCTAAAGAGCACCGACGCTATAGGGAGCAGACAACTGGGATTTAGAAGCAACAGGACATGCTTGGTAAATTTATTGGAATTCTTTGAGGATGAAGTCTGTCCAGTGGGTATACTGCAATTGATTTGAAATTTCAGAAGGGCATTTTGACAAAGCTCCACGTGTGAGAAATTTAGAGAAGGATAAAGCTTGTGGAAACAAAGCGATGTTAAATGGAAAAAGCTCAATTTTGGGGGTGAGGTGAGCGCCACGATTCCACAGTATGTTCTCACCGATGTTCATACATAAAAGACTTTCTAGTGATGATCACTGGATAATAATCACAAGAGGAAACCAGGCTGATTTCTTTGACATCTGTCTAAGATCGTTGTGTCCTACTATTACCCCAACCAAGATCAAATAATTCACACAGATTAAATCTTGGAAAGACTCAGTATGCATCAGTTTTACTTCAAGTTGAAAATACATCTAATCATTTGAACTTCCTGCGTAGTTCATTTGCTTATGTCAACAATAACAACAACAACTTTGATTTATATAGCACCCTCCATGCTATTATTATATTATAATAATCCTTACATTTGAATTTGATAATAATAATAATCCTTGCATTTGATATAGCGCTTTCCACATTTTATCAACGTCCCAAAGCGCTTCACAGAATATACTGTAAAGTGAATTGACTGTATATATTTATGTGCGATATAGCACCTTTCACATCAGGAGCATGGCTCAAAGTCCCTCACACGATATACAGTAAATGGAATATAATACAAACTTACAGTTATATAGCACCTGTACTTCAGGAGGATGTCCCTAAGTGTTTGATGCTGTTGTCAGGGTACTCAAGCTGGGGGTGAAACCCGAGGATGGAGGTGGTGGTGGTGGAGAAAGATGACCGAAAGCATAGCCAAAGAGATGTGCTTTGAGATGGAGGATGGAGTTGCTGAGAGTAGAAGTTTAATGGCTGAAAGCTCAGCCACTAATGGTAAGATAGATAGGATGGGGAACTCGAAGCAGGCGCAAATGAAGGGAGCAGCCGAGTCAGTAGGGTTAAAGTGCAGAGTATTTGTACAACAACAACTTATACTGATATAGCGCCATCCATGCAGGGCAGAGTCTCAGAGTGCTTAACAATGGCAAAGCCTGGGGGTGAGGGCTGGGGGGTGATGGAGGGAGTGACAATAATCAAGGTCGGAAAGAAAGGTTTTAAGGTGAGACGTAAAATGGTAGCGAGGGGAAGCAATTGAGGGAGAGTGTTCCAAAGTTTTGAAGCGCAGTGGCTGAAAGCGCGATCTCCAATGGTGGAAAGAAAGGTGCAAGGGACGAGTAGGCGGCTGGTGCCAGTCGAGCGGAGGCACCAGGTGGTGGATTGGGGAGTGAGGATGTCGGAGATATATGGAGGTACCAGGGAAAGAAGTGATTTGAACATGAGTGAGGTTCTTTACGTTGATTCATTCGGTGATGGGGAGGCAGTGGAGCCTGGCCAGTACTGGTGAGATGGGGGTACAGACTTTTGTCCGGGCCAGTATGTTCTGAATGAACTGCATTTTTTGAATAGTGGAGCAGGGAGACTGGGGAATAATCTAGACAGGAGGTGACAAATGCAAGCACGAGGGTTTGGGCTGCATTTGGGGTAAGGTATGGTCGGAGGTGGCCAATGTGGCAGAGATGGAAGAAGGCGATTATGGTTGGGGACTGGTTGTAGGGGAGGAAGGACAGCTGGCGGTCGAACCAAGTGCCTAGATTGCGCACTGGTTCGGTGAATCTGAGGGAGAGCTCACCGAGGTTGAGGAGTTTAGAGCCATAGTTATGAAGACATTGACAGGAGCCAAAGAGTATGGCTTCCATATTTTCCATATTCAGCTGCAGGAAGTTTGCCCTCATCCAGGCCCTGATGTCTGCAAACAAGCTGATAGAACATTAGCGAGCCAGGAGACAATACTGGAGGAGGCAAAAGTTGATTTGTGTGTCATCCACATACATGTGGAAGATTCATAGATTCATAGAATTTTACGGCACAAAAGGAGGCCATTCGGCCCATCTAGTCTGTGCCGGCTCTTTGAAAAGAGCGATTCAATCCCACTGCCCTGCCCGCTCCCCATAGCCTAATAGACCTGTTCTCCCTAAATAAAGATCTAATTCCCTTTTAAAAGTTGTTATCGAATCAGCCTCCACCACCTTTTCAGGCAATGCATTCCAGATTCGAACAACTCGCTGAGTTGTTCGAATCTGAGTTGTTCAGCGCCTTGGGATGTCCTCTCGACGTGAAAGGCGCTATATAAATGTAAGTTTTGTTTGTTTGTTTGTTTGTTGAGTGAAAACATTTCTCCTCAGATCCCCTCTACTTCGCCTTGAAACTATTTTAAATCTGTGACCACGAGTCACAGATTCACCCACGAGTGGAAATAGTTTTTCTCTATTTGCCCTGTCGAAACCCCTCATGATCTTATAAACCTCTATTAGGTCTCCCCTCAATCTTCTCTGCTCCAGAGAGAATAACCCTAGCCTATCTAGCCTCTCCTCATAGCTGAAGTCCCTCAATCCTGGCACCATCCTAGTAAATCTTCGCTGCACCCTTTCCAATGCCTTCACATCCTTTCTGTAGTGTGGTGACCAGAATTGAACACAGTATTCCAGCTGAGGCCTCACCAAAGTCCTATAGAGGTTAGTCAGCACTTCCTGACTTTTGTACTCTATACCCCTTTTACCCCATGTCTATGGATGACATCGTCCAGAGGGAGCATATAGATGAGGAGAGAAGAGGTCAAGGATGGAGCCCTGGTGTAGTCCACAGGTGACCAGGCAGAGCTGGGAGGAGAAAACATTTGCCGAGATAAAATGGAGGCAGTTAATTAAAGTAGGACTCAAACCATGTGAGTGTGGTCCCACTAGATGGATGAGGGAAGAGAGATTCGAGGAGTATGGGGTGATTGACTGTGTAGGTGTGTTGATATGACACCAGAAAGTTCTGGGGTCTTATCTTGTGGGTGATTTCAGCCCTTCACCTCCCCTAGGTTAATTGAATGAGCTCCAAGCCTAAAAAAAGGAGATTCCTGCTTCTAACTCATCAATGAAAACCGAGGATACTTAATGTCTGGCTATCTGCCACCATTGCCGTGAACTGCACCATGGAATCTGGGCCTACAGGAGAGGAGGGAAACCCTTCCCTACCTCCCAGCATCTGATCATATCTATTCTCATTGGAACATAACCCTGAAAACGTTTTAACTTCCAGGAACTTGTTTACTTTCTTTTTATAATTTGTTCTGGTCAGGTCTATGTGAGGACCCTGTGTAATATGATTCGATCAGTAGCTTGCCAAGAAATCAGATATACAAGCAATACCACATTACTGCATAACCGTAAATGTAATCCCAACATTTCACCTTTTGTTGTGTCATAAGTAATGGAAAGAATTTGTTCCAATAATTTATCCTTATGAGAGCATTGGAGTTTTGATATTCTACATTGTCCTGTACTTGTCTTCATATAGCAGGACAGGAGCTCTGGCTTATCATCACTTGCACAAAGCTTTTTTACTGTTACAATCAGGCTATCTTTTGTTTACTGCCAAACATACTCGCAAAACAATGTCCTGCTGGGCCTTATGTACTTTCACTGAATAAACAGGGAATGAAGCATAGTAAATTCAAATAGTGCACTGCGCGTTATTTTGATTGATTCTAAAACCAAGGCCGTCAGAAGGCATGTACAGTATAAGCTTGGTGCTTAAGTGTGTGTATTTAGTGTCCCGGCTTGTGCACTTCCATCTCATCTCTCTTATTAATAGTCTTGTGTTTACAGTACGGCAACTTGTCCATTTAACACTGAGCAGGAAATCAGGCTAGGTAAACCTGGGAAAAACAACCTCACATTCTCCCCGACTGAAAAATCAATGAGCATGAGGCATTCATTTTCTTGCTGAGTGCAAATGTAGTTACTTATATGACAAGCCCTGCTGGGGATTTTATTTTAAAGCTTATTCTCTTACACAAAATATTTGCTAATTCAGATTTCACTATGCAGCTCAGCTCTGGCTGAGATTCCATCTTTAATTTCTTAATTGAAAAGTTCTATAGTGTATTTCAAAAAGGGAATCTGTACCAGCACACATGAGATACTTCCTATCATACTCTTTGTTCTGCACATAAGTTTCTGACTATGCTATAAATCTTTAATGTTTCACTTCCTATTTCTGCCAGATATATTTGCTTGACTAAAACAACATGTACTCTTGAATTGCTGGACAGTATGATCAAAGGAACACTTTGAAATGACTTATGCCACTGGTACATTATCGTTTTAATGTGATTCTGAAACTAATACTCATTTCCTTATGATGACATAAAACCAATAATATATTGTGAATGGTAACCTCGGTGATTATTGTCTGATATTGTATTATCACTAATAACCTGGTTGCTTATTATTTGATATGGACCTAGCAAGTGCAAATGAGTCAAGCCGTATTTGGTTTCCTGCAACGGTGTTGCACTTTGTCCACAAAAACAGTCACTAAACCTGACAGTAATTGCTTGTGACGCACTTTGAGGCATTTCAACACAATAAAAATGCAGTATTATAGATTGGGGAGGTATAAGGTTCAATCCCTTGATTGTGCCAATCTATCCAATTTCAGATAGGATATAATGCAATACCTAGCTTCATTATTCTTATGCTACCGAGTGGATTTTTAATTCTCATCCAGCATCTCATTTGATGAGGATATTGATGTGGGCATATTACAGGACTGGGCCTTGGTAGTTCCCACTGATTCCTACATGTGAATAGCCCGTGGATTATCTGTGCCCATTCTCACTTGTGAAGAATGGTCGTTTGGAGAAGGGCTACTACAACTTTGGGGTGTGTAATCACTTACATCAATAGGAGGATAGAAAAAGTGAGGGAATTGGTATGAAACTAATAAAAGTTTAGACTCACAAATGCAGAGAACTCGTTTGGTGCAAGGTTGTAAAAGGGTTAACCCCGGTTTCAAACCGGTGTCAATAATTCAGAAGACTTGAGTATACAATTGAAAAGATTAGTGGAGAACCAGTGTAGCAATAAGAGGCTGTCTGTTTTGCAGATGCGTGCTAAGTGAGAGGAGGGGAAAGAAACTGGAAATGTGGGCGCTTCAAGGCCTCAAACCTTTTTTTCTACATGTTAAATAGATATTCTAAATTCCTATAGTACATTCATTTTGGGTTGCTTAACACAGCCAGTACTCTATTTCTCAATGAAGGGCACTTCGAAGTCACTGAAAGAGAGTATGGAATCTGCTTGCTGCAAGACTAAGGTGTAAAATATTTAAGCGTATGAAAGATTAATGGCAGGCATGATGACAGCATATATTAATACTCAATGTGCTGAAATTCTTTAAATAACAAATACTTTCATTTTTTCTTAGCCCCTCAAAGGGCCTGAGCACCTTCTCCCAGTTTTTATTTTATTTTATTAAAATGGCCCTAAAGCCCACGTTTTCGGCTGGGATATGAATTACATCATTGTCTTTTTCAAGCTTGTTACATTAATCAAAAGCTAACACATTTATTAAGCTGCTAGTTAGCGCTCAGGGCATTTTAGAGCAGAAGGCTTCGATACTGCTGCTGGGCACTGAGTAGAAGAAGCGCAGTAGATTCAAGTCAGGTACAAATTGAATTTCAAGTGAGTGAGCAGGTTCTTTAGCTGCAGCTTATTCCTCAGTGACAAGGATAGTGATTGAGGTGGTATTATTGGAGGAATTGAAACCTACAGCATCCAGCAATCATTGGGTAGTTACCAGAGCCCTTCCCTGCAGTCTCTATGGTAATGCTGATGAGAGTGACCTTTCCAAAAATGCACAAAGCCGTGATTTCTGCACAGTTAACCTTTACAAGCAGGAACCCTCCTGTGAAAACTCACTACAACAGAGAGATGTGTTACAAACACCTCTTTGTAAAAGCCTCCAGTGAAAGTCCAGTGCAGTGCAGCAGTTAAATATAAGTGACAGGTTGCAATTAAAATGTGTTGCGTCCAAATATTCTCACTCTGCTGTGTACATTTTTGAAAATATCATTGCATGTAAGCATATTTCATTTACATTCAGTAACTGGAAGAGGAAGAGGTGAAGGAGGAGGGAGACTGTATCATAATCTAAACAAATGAAATAGAATTGTTAATTAGATTCAAGCTTCTCATAGGTATGTATTTATAACTAAGTATGAACAACACACTTACGGTAGTCAGCAATCATTATACTTTAAGGTATTGAATAAACTTGCTGGGACATGCTGTGTTTTCATTAGCAAGTAATCCTTCTAGGTTTATAGCTGTGTGAATAATGAAATAACAAGTAGAGATGCACACATGTAATAGTAATAATCCTTGCGTTTAATATAGCGTTTTTCATGTCTTCTACATGTTTCAAAACGCTTCACAGAATATACTGTAAAGTGAATTGATTGTGCATTTATGGGCGAACACAGTAGCCAATTACGCACAGCAATGCCTCACAAATAGTCATGAATTGTTGACCAATTTATTATTGGGTTTTTTTCTTGAGGGATTATTATCAGGGCTGTGAAGTAAGGAAACTTGACCAAGGTTTCGCTCTGCCTAGAATTGAACCCAGGACTCTTGCTTGCAAGGCGAATGCTCTTGAGCTATAGGATTCCACAAATGTATAATTTATTTCACAAATGTTTTCTTTTCCAAACCTCTGGAAGAATATGTAACATGACCAGATGCTCTAGCCAGATCCCTTCAGAAACATTTGCAGAAAGGAGTTATTTATTAACGAATTCGGCCCAATTTCCCCAAACATTCCTTTTTAATCAGTTCTCTGTTTGGGTTGGACTTGTTTCCCTGCAAAGAAGGAACCAAGTTCATGTTTCCTGTTTTGGTCAAGCTGTGATGAATCAAATTGATCTGAAGGCATGTTGCAGAAATAGCCATACAGTATTGTATGTATATATATATATCTATTATGTATATAAAATCAAATATCATCTAAGCTATTTTAAAACTACCTATGGACCCAAATGTTTGTGCTTTTTCCTTCCAAATGAATCCAAGTAAAACTGCTCAACCTTGGTTTGCAATTGTTTCAAATGGTTCAACAATGACCTAGATTGTTTTGCAATGTCTAGAATTAATGAATTTAAGCTGGTGAAGATCAGACTGTAAAGCACATACTTTTGACATTCTTGTGAAAGGCTGCTAAAAACTGGACAGCTTTCTTCTGAGCATATGTGCTGGCAGAGTTCAAATTGTGTTTCATCATGTTGTTTCTATGATTAATACAATGTTGTATACAATTAAGTCACAAAAAGCAAATAAAATAAAATCTTTTAAATCCTAATTAAATCTCTTCAGCAGACAAAACCATTAATTTTTTTTCTGTCAAGGGAAGGGGTGGTGGAGTGGGTTGGGGTTGTGGTGGAGGCTGGGTGGGTGTTGGTGTGGGGGATAGAAAAGGATTTTTATTTTCAAATATGAGTCATATACTATCTTTGAAATAATTGAAAAAGCTGGGAAACTCATTCAGCTGGATATCAATTTACATTCTGCATAAATTCAGATTTGTTGGGAATTCATACACCTGGTCTGATGTGTGTTGTGGTTAGGGCAGTTACTATTTTTAGTTCACATCTGCTCTTATCTTAAGCAAACACCAATATAAAGATAATGGGGTGGAAATGGATTGTCTGAGGCTACAGTCAGCACGAATGACGATGGAATCTGGGATGTGGATCAGGCTATGGTACACATCACAAATGTGGCCCCATGTTATCTACAAGTCTTCGCTTACATAGAAAGCCCTACAAACTAATGATTGCACTTTCAAAATTATGTTACATGAATAGGGAAATATGAATGCTCCCTCCCTCCCCTTGTTCAAGACTCATCTCAAAACTTACTTGTTTAAACCTGCCTTTAGTCAACTTTCCCTTCCCACTCCCTCAGCTCCCACTTCTACCTGGGTGCCCATTCAGCACTGTCAAACGCTTTGAGAGTTCTCCCAATGTGAAAGGCACTATATAAGTCTAAATTGCAGCCCCTTGGGACGTCCTCCCAATGTGAAAGGCACTATACAAATATAATGTTGTTGTTGTTGTAATGTTATACATATGGGAGTAGTCTTTTACACTAGATCTTACACTAGATACAAAATTATTTTCTTTTCTTTTTCACTTTTTTCTTCTTTGTCTAATTTCTCTAATATTTCCTTCTGGCTTAACTATGGAAACTCCCTCCTCATTGGCCTTACCAGCTCTTCTATTCATAAGTGGCAGATCATCCCAAACTCTGCAGCTCATTTTCTCTCCTGCACCAGGCTCTGTGACCCCATCACTCCCACCCTTGTCTAGCTCCAATGGCTCCCCATCCACAGAGGATCGAATTTAAGATCCTCGTACTTACTTTCAAGGCCATCCACACCCTTGCACCTTGCTATCTCTCCGACTTACTGACTCCCTACCAACCTACCTGCCCCCTCCGTTCATCAGGCTCTGGTCTGTTCCATGTCTCCAGTGGTCTCAAGACCCTCCTTTTCGATCGTGCCTTCAGCCACACTCCTAACTCTCCCTTCCCTCACCCATTCCCTGCCCCTCCCCATTCTCAGGTCCCGACCCCTGACTGTTCAGTGCCTTGGAACATTCTCCTGACGTGTAATGCACTCTAAAAATTTGATTTTGTTGTTGTTGTTGTTTTGTTGTTTTTTTACCTGCTTTTTCAACCAGTTTTAACCAACCTTTCTGGTAACCTGTTCCACTTGTTAATTACCATCTGAATTAAAAAATACTTGCTAGAGTCAGCCTGAAATTCCCATCTGCAACCCTAAACTTGTGTCCTCTTGTTCTGAGTTTATTCTTTGAATCCCATTTAAAATCTAACGTGCTATTATAAGGTTCCTTCTGAGAAATGTGACGTAATTACAATAGTGTAAGTGCTTCAGTCGTGCTAGGGCCTGCCAGGCTATGGGGCCCAACCCATTGGCGGAAGAATGTTGTGGGGGTGTATGTATACCTCTGCTCCTCCAAAAATAATTTGAGCCATTTTGGAAATACTTTCCTGTCTCCTGAGCTCAAAGTGGATTTGTATGTGCATGGTGTATCAACAGTTTTTTTTAATTCAGAGGCTGCCCCTCTCCTCTCCTAATGACTTCCTGCATTGTGTGTTATGAGACTGCTGTGCTGGTTTTCCAAGAGGTAAGGTAAAGTTAAGCAAAATTTTAGATTTGGGGAATAGGGAAAGAGGCCTCTAAACTATTCTTGCACCAGAATGCCCAGAGGCCTTCTTATGCATTATCTTGAGACATCTTGTTACAGGACTGTAGAGCCCAACTCATTTAATCATTCCTGCAATACTGGGGTTAATCCTTGTTGCTTTCCTCTTCATTGCCTCTAAGACCTGGGTAGCATGCTTATCATGGTGACCAGAATTGTACACAGTTTCCTAGGTGCAGTCTGATCAGAGCAAGATGTAGCTTGAGTATGAAGACCTGAACTCAAATCATCTGTGGATCTCAACTCATTCAAACAAGTTTGACTCCTCTCTCTTACAGTTCCACATTTGCACTCCAGTACATTAACCATGTGGCTATTTTTCATTGTCTGTGCACATCATTGGGTTTTTTAATAATAGTAATAATAATCCTTGCATTTAATATAGTGCTTTTCACATCTTATCGATGTCTCAAAGCGCTTCACAGAATATATTGTAAAGTGAATTTACTATAATTGTGGGCAAAACGTATATGATGTTTGCTGACACCAATAGTTCGGGCACAGGCTTCAGCTATGAGGAGAGGCTAGATAGGCTAGGGTTATTCTCTCTGGAGCAGAGAAGATTGAGGGGAGACCTAATAGAGGTTTATAAGATCATGAGGGGTTTCGACAGGGCAAATAGAGAAAAACTATTTCCACTCGTGGGCGAATCTGTGACTCGTGGTCACAGATTTAAAATAGTTTCAAGGCGAAGTAGAGGGGAGCTGAGGAGAAATTTTTTCACTCAGCGAGTTGTTCGAATCTGGAATGCATTGCCTGAAAAGGTGGTGGAGGCTGATTCGATAACAACTTTTAAAAGGGAATTAGATCTTTATTTAGGGAGAACAGGTCTATTAGGCTATGGGGAGCGGGCAGGGCAGTGGGATTGAATTGCTCTTTTCAAAGAGCCGGCACAGACTAGATGGGCCGAATGGCCTCCTTTTGTGCCGTAAAATTCTATGAATCTATGAATCTATAAGGTCAAAAACATTCCAACAAAGATAAAATGTAAAGCATCCAAACCTCCCTGGATGACTAGGGCAATTGGAGTTAAAATAAAGCAAAAAAAGGAAACTTATGTGTTAGGCCCAAGATTTAGAGGTCAACCAAGCAGAATATAGGAAGAGCAGGAGAGAACTGAAAAAGGAAATTAGAGGGGCAAAAAGACTGCACGAGAAACAATTAGCAGGTCACATTAAAGGGAACCCTAAGGTATTTTACAAACATATTAAGAGCAAAAGATTGGTCAAGGGTAGGGTGGGGCCAATTAGGGGCCAAGGAGGAAATCTTGTGGAGGCAGAGGGCATGGCTGGTGTACTGAATGAGTACTTTGCTTCTGACTTCACAAGAAAAGAGGATGCAGCCAATGCTGCAGTATTGGAGGAGAGAGTAGAAGAAATGGATAGAATTAGTATAAACAGAGAGGAAGTACTAAAATGGTTGATGGCGCTCAAAGTAGATAAGTCATCCGGTCTGGATGGGATGCATCCTAGGTTATTAAGGGAAGTACAGGAGCAAATAGCAGAGACTCTGGCCACAATCTTTCAATCTTCCTTGGACACAGGGTTGGTGCCAGAGGACTGGAAGGTTGCGAATGTTACTCCCCTGTATAAAAAGGAGCAGAAGGACAAACCTGGGAACTACAGACCAGTCAGTCTAACATCGGTAGTGGGCAAAACTTCTCGAGTCTATAATCAGGGACAAGATAGATCTTCACTTTATCAGCTAATAAAGGACAGCCAGCATGGATTTTTAAAGGCAAACCTTGCCTTACAAATCTGATAGAATTTTTCAATGAGGTAATGGAATGGGTGGACGAGGTTAGCGGAGTTGATGTACCGGTAGTTTACATGGACTTTCAAAAGGCATTTAACAAAGTGCCGCATGAGAGGCTTATTAGGAAAGTAGAGGCTCATGGCGTTAAAGGGACAGTGGCAGCATGGATCCACAACTGCGAGACAGAAAGCAAAGAATTGTGGTGAGTGGCTGTTTTTCAGACTGGAGGGAAATGTGCAGTGGCGTCCTCCAGGGATCGGTATTGGGACCACTGCTCTTTTTAATATATATTAACGATCTGGACTTGGGTGTAGGGAGCACAGTTTCCAAGTTTGCAGATGATACCAAGTTAGGGAAAATAATAAATGGTGAGGAGGATATTAACCATCTGCAAGAAGATATAGATAAAATGGTAAAGTGGGCAGACACATGGCAGATAAAGTTTAATGCAGAGAAGTGTGAGGAGATACAATTTGGGAGAAGAAATGAGGGGAGGCAATATAGGCTAGATAGTACACTTTTAAGGGGTGTGAGGGCACAGAGAGACCTGGGGATTTGTATTAGCAACTCTTTGAAGGTGGCAGGAGAGGTAGACAAAGCCGTTAAGAAGGCATATGGGATACTAGGCTTTATAAATAGGGGTACAGAGTACAAAAGTCAGGAAATACTGACCAACCTCTATAAAGCTTTGGTTAGGCCTCAGCTGGAGTACTGTGTCCAATTCTGGTCACCACACTATAGAAAGGATGTTAAGCATTGGAAAAGGTGCAAAGAAAGTTTACTAGAAAACACCAGGATTGAGAGATTTCAGTTATGGGGAAAGGCTAGCTAGGCTAGGTTTACTCTCTTTGGAACAGAGAAGGTTGAGAGGAGACCTAATAGAGATTTATAAAATCATGAGGGGATTCGACAGGGTGAATAAGGAAAAACTGTTTCCATTGGTGGATGAATCTGCGACTCGTGGTCACAGATTTAAAATAGTTTCAAAACGAAGCAGAGGGGTTGCTGAGGAGCAATTTTTTCACTCAGCGAGTTGTTCGAATCTGGAATGCATTGCCTGAAAAGGTGGTGAAGGCTGATTTGATAACAGTTTTTAAAAGAGAATTAGATCTTTATTTAGGGAGAAGAAGTCTGTTAGATTATGGGGAAAGAGTGGGGCAGTGGGATTGAGTTGCTCTTTTCAAAGGGTTGGCACAGACTAGATGGGCCGAATGGCCTCCTTTTGTGCCGTAAAATTCTATGATTCTATGAACTACAATGACAACTATTTAGTGTTGAGGAAAGTCATGGTAGCATTCTGAGTCCTTCACAGTTGTGGAGTCTTGATAAGTTACCATACAACCCAGCCTGTCCCATCTTATGCCCATAAGGGTCACTCGATCATGATCGGGAGCAGTTAACCCACATTAATAATAAAATAATAATAATCTCCTTGCATTTGATAAAGCGCTTTTCACTTCTTCCAGACATCTCAAAGTGCTTCACAAAATATATTGTAAAGTGAATTGACTGTATATTTGTGGGCAACTTTGCATTTCTCTTGCTTATCCAAAGGCTACTGAGACCAATTAAGCAGCCTGACCATTGTTCTTACATTCAAATATATGGTCCTCGTCTATATGGTGTGTACTGTACCAGATGGTGCCTTTATTCATTAGTCTATGGGGGATGCAATCTCATACTTCCCATTAGATAACTGTAATCCCTCACTTTAAGGCATCCTCATTTGCCTACAAAATAGTCACCACGCATTATATGAAGTCCTGTGAAGCACCTTGAGAAATCCTCCCGACATGAAAGAAGCAATATCAAATGCAAGGACTATTTATTGTTGAGGAAGGTCACAGGGTGCCACACAGATTGTTTTATGGATCACTGCCTTTTTAAAAAAATCACAACAACATTCTTAGTCACAGGTCAGTGGTAGATTAACCTGGTATTTTGACCTCGCACCTCTCAGCCCTAGAATGTTGCTTCGCCTTCTGCAGGAGGATTACATTTAGATTGGATCAATGGAATCAAAACTGATTTGCTCCTTGTAAACAAGATACAGTTTTGCATTATGCACCATATGGTATGGTTTTCACATTTTTTTTGTACATGCTTCCAACCTTTATCAGAAATGTAAGCCAAGATGAATCTCAAATCAAGAGATTCATCTGTTTTGGGGGTCTGTTGCCAGCCTGTGACTGCATAAGCCAATGTAAGGGTGCTAACTACCAGATACTAAACAGTCTGGAGTATGTAATTACAGTCCAATCTCAGAATAACTGCTGAGCTCATGTGCACATTAAATTGCACCATTGCTATTGTGCTTTGCAATAAGCGTAAATCCTCATATCAAATCAATTCTGCGCAGCACTAACATTTGTCTTCAATGTATTGAGATCAAATTGATTTAGTTGTCCTTCATGTTGATACACATATACATTGTCTCTTTTACACACTAATGGAAATATTGATATACACCGTATAATACTCTACACATACATACCAAAAAAATACAGATTTACTTAATCTAAAACCTGTCCTGATTGTAAGTGTTTGTTAGCCTCCTTTACACCACAGCTGTAAATCTCTACGTTGTGAATTTACAGCTGATTCACATTGTGAAATTGTTTGTGACAGGTGCAAACTTATTATCTCTGAGTTAATGGCAGACAAATGTCCATTGTGGGTAGTCCAGCTCAAGGTAGACTACTTTGTTTGGGGGAAAACAGCAGTGCATGCAACGGGCTGGTAATTCAATGCTGTCTGTCATTTGGATCAGAGCAGGGATGAATATCAATGGGAAGAGATCATATTCAATCCACATCTGTGATCTGAGCTAATGTAATGTCCAAATGTAAACTGGCTGCTTAATTACATTTGCTTAAATGAACCCCTTTCTCCACTGACAGCCTCTCCTTCTAATTTCCCCACTCCCTACCAGTTATCTTCCAAAGGCTTACATTCCTTCTATAGACCTAGACATAGGCATATAGACATTAACCACTTCCAGCACCTCACCCTTGACAGCGAGTGCAATGCATTTGCTAAGGTAGAATTGGGGCGACTAATATATAAATTATCCTTGCCTTTTGATACTTGCCTGCGCATCTCATAGTGCTTTACCCCTCTTGGATCCACCCCTGAGTGCAGTCACTATTTGCATGTGAATTCAGCGGTCAATTTGCAACAAGCAATATTCCACAAACAGCCATGAAGAGAATGGCCAACCTTCTATCTGTGGCATTGTTGACCGAAACAACAGGGAAAAACGTCCTACTTTTTTCGAAGAGTGCCATTGCATCCCTAATGTCCACCTGAACATGCAGACAGGACATCAGTTGAAATTTTGACCTTTGAGTTCAGTATCTAGATGTGTGGCTCGAATTCTATCCTTATCTGCGTTATCCACATGGGCGCGTATCCAGCAGAGATTATTTAATGGTGAGGAAAAATTCCTGACCAACTTTGCCATTCCTGACCCAGGGACGACTGAAACAAATTGTCCTACTTGATAAAAAGCTAACTCAGCCTGGACACGGGATCAAACGTGGGACCTTTCCATTGTGTATGGCTCAGCTGCTGATCGGATGACAAGGCATTGGTGGAAGGTTCTCTCTTTTAAAATAATAATCCTTACATTTGGTACAGTGCCTTTCATATCGGGAAGACGTTTGAAAGCATTTCACTGGCTATACAGTAGTTTAAAGTGTGATGGCTGTGTTTTTTTGTGTAATACGGCATGAGGTGAATTACAGCATAAATCTGGGTGATTTCATTGTTATATTGCTTTACCTGCAATGCACTGTTTTGATGGTTGGATGGTCATAGTGCATGATGCTGAATAATAATAATAATAATCCTTGCATGCCACTCCACACTAATAAAGGAGATGCCACACATGCCCCAAATAACTATAATATATTAAGCAAAAAAGTTTTAAAATGAAATCAATCCACAGAGGATGACATATTAATTGAAATAATGCATTTTACACCAATACAATTTCAGAGAGAAAAGCAACAACAATCTCTCTATCAGTGTGTTAAAGAGCTACTTAAATGATTTGGTTACTACAGCAGCTGAAATACTCCTATTAGGAATTTCTGTGGCCATTACAGATTAGTTAAAGATTCAGTTGCCCTTCCCCCCCACCCGCCCCCCAGTCTCAATGCTTCATTCATACAGCTGAGTTTTAAAGCTCCACTATTCTCCATAGAGATGACACAGAGCTACTGATTAGATGAGCAAATAAATGTATTGGTTAATTTATTAATATGGCTGCAGGCTCTGTTGTAATTTATTTTTCACTTCTACGAACCATCCATTTGAGCCTGAAACCCATTCTCCTGAAGTGCCTGGCTCCGAGACTGCCGGAGTGAATTATTCATGCGAGGCAGAGTAGAATGGAGAACATTTGACTCAGTCCTTTAATTCTTATTTGTTGCTTTCATCTGACAGCTTGCTTATCTTTAACATATAAAGAAGAAAAATATCTCCCCCCCCCCCCCCCACTCCCAGTTTTTCTCATTAACCTTGGTCGTGAGTTTTTACAAAATCAATTTACAATTTTTATATATATAAAAAAATAAATTATTCAGTGCAACGTTCAGAAGAGAAAAGCTATGTAAATCTGAAGCACAGTGTTGGGTGACAATCTGCCAGTACGGTTCAGTTCACTGGCTGATAGGGTTTTCATTGACAAAGCAATAAGTTGCCCCAGTAGTTTTGGATGGAGGAGCTGACATAACTGGTGCTACTCTGAAACAACTGGTAAACAAAACTGTAAGACAAAATTGTGCTCAATGTGGAATGAATGGTGATCGCTGAACCGCGCTATAAAAGCATTGTGCTCCTTGTGGCAAATCCCAAAGCTGTTCATTTGTTTCAAAATGATTCTGTGCTGCTCATGAGCCCTGAATGGGCCTGCAGATTGACAGCTCCAATGCGAGAATTCTGTGCGTTTCAGCTGCTAAATTTGAAAGCACTTTAATTGTACAAGGATGAATAAGAATTTTTCTCTCTCATCTTTCTTTCAGATTCCAGATACAAAATAAACAATTAATGTTTATTATAGTAAATGCTCTGCCAGTAATCAGGGAAATCTGTGCCGATTCTGCCGTTCTTTCCCTCCAGAGAATCAAGATGTGAAGTGCACAGCAGAAGATATGGAACAATGTGTTTCAATTTATTCTGTTTTTTTGGCGTGTGGTGAATTAATGCTTGGGGTTGGGGTGAGGGTGGGGGTCTAAATGGGGGGAATCAATCTCTTTATTGTGAACTGAAAACTACTTTCCATCGTTCAAATGTGCTGTGTTTGGAATAATCAATAACACAGTTGCTATTACTCTTTCAGTCCACCGCAAACAAGGAACACATTAATAAAGTATTGTATTGACTTATTCAGGTGGTTATAACAAAGAATACATTTTTAATTTCACACCTTTCCTTCCCCCACCACCCACCCCACATCGTCTCTCATTAGAGGCTTTAATTCAAAGGACAGTACAGTATATATTTGAATTACACCAGTGCCACGATTTGAAGCGTCTCAGCCTGAAAGCTCTTTTGGCACTCGGTCTCCAAACTCAAACCAGATAGTCAATGTATAACAGATAGCGTTAAGTGCCAAATCTGCACTAATGGATCGTTGGCAAGGAGCTCTTTATGCATTCATTATAGCAATACATAAAGGAAAAATATATATATGCATATATAAAAGTCTTCCTCATTCCTTGCTTTCATCATTTAGAGCAGTCTTTAAGGTTCACAAAAATGTTGATCAGTGATCCCCAGGAATGGTAATTCAATCTTGTAATAGATTGATGTTGGATTCTGGATGATTGTGGTGTGAATCCTTTTATTCTTCATTCAGAACATAATAATAATCCTTACATTTATTTATATAGCACTTTCCACGTCTTATCAATGTCTCAAAGTGCTTCACAGAATACAACAATGTCCAAAGGTTGGGACCAGAGCAGAGGGGGAGGAAAGAACACCGAGAGAAGAAAGGGGGGAGAAGAGGTAGGGACCAGAGCAGGGGAGGAGGGTTGTGGTTGGCGGAAGGAAAGTAGGAAAATTGACTGTATATTTGTGGGAGAAACTCGGCAGCCAAATTGCGCACAGCAGTGTCCCACAAACAGTTCGTGGAAATGGGGCCAGGGGAGAAAGGGGATAAGGGGGGAGAGGGAGGCAAAGGTTGGGTAAAATCAGGGAGGAAGAGGGGTTTAA
Organism: Hydrolagus colliei; assembly: GCA_035084275.1. NCBI lineage: Eukaryota > Metazoa > Chordata > Chondrichthyes > Chimaeriformes > Chimaeridae > Hydrolagus > Hydrolagus colliei. The sequence continues at coordinate 32,790,327 of CM068742.1, forward strand.
GGGTGGAGTGGTGGTGGTGGCTTAAAATCAGGGAGAAAGGGGAAGAGGGACAGGTGGGAGAGAAAGGGGGGAAAGGGAGTGAGGAAAGAAGATGAATGGGGGGTGGGGAAGGCCAGGGGGGAACGGACGACATAAGGCAGTTTGTTCCTTAGTATCTGTTTTATGAGGAACATTATTGACTTTCTGCTGAAATGACCCTGGAATCTAAAATAATGTGTGCTGATCCTCTGTGCCCTTCATGCAAACTGAAGCAGTTTCGAGCCCTATTACCGAGTGTTCTAAAAACTCACTTTCATTCCCAATAATATGATTAAAAGCTGCTGACTTTGCGTGTTTGGCATTGACCAGCTGACTCCAGTGTTGCAAATATCCTGTCTTCGTGGAATGAACACTGTCAGACACAAATCGCTCAATTTAGGAGGACACAATTACATTATTTATCATCAACTGCTCTAGGGGCAAACCCAGTGATTCTGGTCTCAATAGTGAAATCTGTGGAGCCAGGTCCACAGCCTTCGGCTTTTGGCACTTGGATCACGGCTTTCAATTGCATGATACCTACCTTCTCCCCTATGTCTTGTTGGGTTAAGAGAGTATCATGATAAGATGAAACATTGGTTAGGATCTAATGCTCTAATGCAATGGGGGAGCAGATTTGTTTGGCCTAATAGTCTATTGTAGCACCTTTGACGTGACATTTATTTTATCTTTGGGGATGGGATTTCCCCAAAGATCTGTTGAAAAACATACTTCCTGCTGTAAATCAAAAGGTCCAATGTGCAATTCCTGAGTAATGTTGCATTTAGCTTCCAGAGTGCGTAGGAACTCGTTCAAATAGCACTGATAGCTTGAGGGTACTGCTACCTGGAATTGTTCACATTTATTCTGCTTGGTAGAACAGTTTTAGCAGCATGGACACAATTGTCTATTGTACAAACTTCTTATCCCCAAAATCAACCGTCTGCATGAATCGGTCCTAGGTTTGATCCCAACTCTGTGCTGAGCTAGTTTTGAGTTAAACCCTACCTCTAACCCTACTTTTAGACAATTATTTGGGGAGGACAAGTTTGCAGGGTTATGGGGAGAGAATGAGGGAGTGGGATTGATTTGGTCTTCAAAGAGCAGACACAGACTTGATGAGCTGAATGGCCTCCTTCTGTGCTGAATAATTCTATGATTCTTCATTGACTACTCCACTACTCCCCACTCCCTTCCTCATGATTCCTGGCAGGGCGAACCCTTGGGCAAGTTTCCTTACTCCACACGCCTGATAATAATCCCTCAAAAAAAGTTCAATATTAAACTGGTCATTTCAATCCACGACAGTTTCTGGGACACTACTGTGTGCAATTGGCTGCTGCGTTTCGCCCACAAAATATACAATCAATTCACTTTACAGTATATTCTGTGAAGCGCTTTGTGGACGTTTGGAAGACAGGAAAAGTGCTATATCAAATGCAAGGATTATTATTATTATCATTCGAATGTATTCGCTTTCTGTCTGATTAGCTTCCTGCTCAGGGCATATAGGCACAACAGGACTCTGTGAGGCCAGCGGTGACCCCGGCACCCAGAGGTGATTGCAGGCAGTCGAGATGGAACACAGTTTCATTTGAAGGACTCCTGACTACTGTGTTATAATGAGGCTGCACTTGACTATTCATTTACATTGTGGAGCTGCCATTGATGTCAGCACTGCTATGGAAACACATCATGAAACACATCCTGAAACACATCCTGCTTGAGATTTGCGCATAAGTTACAGCTTGAGCCTTACCCAATAGCTGGTAGACTATGAGGGACCTATTTTTACAAAACAAAAGGCAAATGCAAAACAAGGCGTAACAGACACGCAACCACATATGTGGTTCAAGATTTTCCCACAATTTCCACAGTATCTTGAATGTTCAGAGAAAACCATCTGACAGGCTAGGACTAGGCGGAATTTCAGGCCTCGGATTGTTGAATTCCCTCTTCTGTTTAAATTAAAAAAAGAGCTTCCTCATGGGTCTGCTTGAATCACTCACAATTAAAGCCGAAGATTAACTAACGCAAGGCTTGATATAAATTGAAATTCTCTTGACATTTCCCAGAACGATCCACCAACTGACAACATTCCCACGATGTGGATCCAGAAGTACATGCAAATTGGATGTAACTGTAGACAACCACCTGCACCATCGTGGGAGGAGGTGGTCATTTCCTAATCAGTATTGTGTTCATGCTCTTTACTAGCTGTCATGTAAATGGGGAGAACATCTCAAACAGATCAGCTCAATTGCGTCAGACTGATTTGAACCGAGTCTCAATGGATAGTGTGGCCGATGCAAAGAGCACCTGTAATTGGTACCAGGTTGCTCAGGGAAATTCACACCTTTTTTTTCAACAAAGCTTTCATTTTTTTCTGCAGAATCAGAAGTTGAGGTTAAAACTGACTAGACAACTGGTTTAAAATGTTTGGAAATTTTCATCATATGAGGGATTTTGTGGCGATATAATTCAAAGACCCCCCAAACCACCTAATATTAGCCTGTGAGGCCATTTTATCATTTGAATTTAAGATGGCACAGATTTGTTAAAAATCCTTAAATTTATTCTTATCTGGAAGCCGGTTTCTTTTTTAAGAACTGGGGAAAATCGTCTTCCAAATTCAGATTGAATTTAACATCTACAATTTAATATCTCGGCTAAAGATTTTTCTCTTCGACCAGGCCTTCGGTCACCTTTCTCCCCCTGCCCTTGGCTTGCCCCCGGGATCCGTTATTAGTGAAGTTCACTGAGATGCCATTTGGCGTGGAGGGCACTATATAAATCAAAGTTGTTGTTGTTCTGTGCGGCTGACTCTTTGAAGGATATAGTTTTTCCAGTTAAATCAAGATGGAATTATAGGTCTCTGGTATTCTGAATCAGAAATTTCTGAAGGAGATGAAGATGTTAATATGAACAGGAGTGACTGCATTATTAAATGGTTTAGAGGTTACTTCACCAATGAAGTATGCGATTGCACTCAGTTCAATAGGCGGTGGAGGAGGAAAGTATCGGATTAAACCTGATTTGGAATCTGTTCTGGCAAGATTATCTAATTACTGTATCTCAAACTAGTCTCTCCCTTCAAATCGTGTGAAAGGTTATCACTCTGTTCATTGACATGTATTTTTTTCTATTTAAACCCTCTTGTTATTGTGAATCTAGTTTAATTAAATGTGTGAATGGTTCCGGAATATGGGATTCTGGTTAGACGTGGGATTTTCTTTTGAAATTGCGGGACATGATATTTGTCTGATATATAGGGCGAAAGACAGAACAAATTAGCATTTTTTTGGATAGTTTATCATGTCAAATTATATCAAAGAGATTCACAGTAATTACTGTCAAGGGCTAAAAGATATTTTTATTTAGGCAAACTCAACAGCTATTTTGCCCACAGCAATGTCCTGCAAACAACCGTAAAGTGGACAATCAATTGATATGGAGGATTATCGGGAAGGATGCCGGGTAAACCTCTCTTTTTCAATAGCATCTTGGGATATTTTATGTCCATCAGAACTGGAATTGGGACATCGGTTAAATGTTTCATCTGAAGGACAGCCATTGCAACAATGACACACACGGCAACCAAGCTGAGACTATGAGATCAATACGATTGCAACCTCCTGACCCACAGGCAAGAGTGCTACTGACTGAGCCAAGCTGACACATTGAAACCCATACGCATCTTATTAAATTCAGCGAATTGGGTAACCCTGAAGGTCTAGTGGCACTCTACATGCAGGGTAACATCTTGGGGTGCTTTGTTACAGTTGTAACCAAGTAAGAGATCTACAGCTGAAGAACTTTGTAGATTGGTCAGACACCCACCATTACAATGATTTAATATGAAATTACTCTATATAATCAAATTAATAATACAAGAAGCATGCTTACACTGTCACACTCACACCAACTAATACCTCCAAATACAGGGCCCCTTTTTTATGCCATTTGACCCTTTCAAAACTCCGCAACAGTGTTTAAAAAATGTGCAGATCACACAACCAATTGCTGTGGATAGAAAGGCACCCACCAGTGTAAATTGGGAGTTTTCTCCAAAATTAACTGGATGTTGGCAATGCCACGATCTACATGCACTTCCATAGGGTGACAAGGTAGCACTACCACTGGTACAATACACTGTCACAGTGTACAAAATTATTGTTCATAGAGCATTTGGAGTCCTAAAGCTCTGTGGTTAGAGCATTCGCCTTGCATGCTAGAGACCTGGGTTCGATTCCAAGTAGGACGAAATCTTGGGCAACTTTGCTTACTCCACACTCTTGATAATAATCTCTCTCAAAAAAAATAATAAATTGGTAATTTCCAACCACATCGTTTGTGGGACACTGCTGTGCGCAATTGGCTGCCGCATTTCACTCACATTATGTAGTCATTTCACTTTACAGTATATTCTGTGAAGCGCTTTGAGACGTCTAGAAGATGTGAAAAGCGCTGTATCAAATGCAAGGATTATTATTATTATTACAAGAGTATCAAATTCTGAATGAGCCATTTCTGCAATGAAGTAGGGAGAACACTGACAGGGAAGTTGCTTGAGCTTCAGATGGACTCTTGGCCTCCACTATTTCAATACAGTTCCTGTGGGTCATGGGCTCCAGTAAAATACACATGATTCCATCACAATGCATATGTAGTGATGCTCCCATAGGAAATTATCATGGAAGGAATGGAATAGCATTATTGGTCTTGTATATGCTGGAAATCAAAGCTGGTGCAAAACTAGCATTTTCTGGCATGTAGGGCTATGGTTACTGGCATTCACCAGTATATAATAATAATACAGTAAAACCTTTATTATCCGGCACACTTGGGACCTGACCGGTGCTGGTTAATAAATATGTCGGATATTCGAGCAGCAAGTTGCCGAAAATCCTACGCAAAAAATTAACTTATTTTAAAATATACCATATTAATAATAGACTAAATAATAACAGTATTGTATGGATACCACTTGAATCCCAATTGAATACAATTGAGAGATACTGGTTGGTTGAGTATGACGGTTGGTTGGGTACCGGATAAACAAGGTTTTACTGTAATCCTTAGTTTTCATGTGCTCTAGATGTCTCAATGTGCTTCACAGAATATACTGTAAAGTGACTTGACTGTATGTATGTACAGCTGTGGTTAGAAAAGTATTACCAATCTGAAAGTGACTTCACTTACTTTTCCTCATAACCCACATAGCATATTATCGTGAAAATAAAGAAAGATCTGGACCAATTAAACAGATGGGCTAAGAAGTGGTAAATGGATTTTAAGATAGATTAATATGATGTTATGCATTTTTGCAATAAGAAACAGGAAATGTATGTATGTGACAGAAGTGTGAACATTAGCAGAGCTAGAAAAGCAAAGGAATTGTGTCCGATCACTGACGATTTTGTAAAGGTTACCAGTCAGTGTGAAACTGACTGGTAACTCCCTCAACTCCAGGATTACCGGCGTCCTGACTGTTTGCCTTTCTTAAATTGAGTCCTGGATGATGGACAACTTTCTTCAACAGGACGGCAAGACTGAGGCCCTCCTGGTTGGCTTGCATCAGCGCGTCCGCACCTCAGACACTGGCAGCATCAGCATCCACGGCTGCAAGTCAGAAACCTGGGTGTCTGAATGGAAGGGGAAGGCAGTTTCAAGGCCATTCATGGCCTTACCCCTTGCTGTTTCTCCAACCTGCTGACTCCCTCCCAACCTGCCCTCCCCTTCTGTTCAGTGTGCTCTGGGCTGCTCCATGTTTCCCGCCTGACCCATCCTACCATCGGTGGCTGGACTTTCAGCCTCTCTGCCCCCACACTCTGGACCTCCATCCCCCAGGCCATTCACCTCACTTCCTTCCTTGCCTTCTTCACTGCTGGTCTCAAGACCATCCTTTTTGACTGTGCCTTCTGCCTCCCTCCCACCTCTATCCCTCCAGTCCTCCCCAGCCCCTCCCCCAAACTCAGGTCCCGACCTCTGACAGTTCAGTGCCTTGGAATGTCCTCCCGACGTGAAAGGTGCTCTATAAAGGTAATTTTGTATTGTATTGTACTGTAACTGTCCTGCACAAAGCCAATCAAACTCAATCTCAGTTGATTAAGCTAAAGTTCTCTACCCCAAAGGGCAGTAGATGCTCAGTCCTTGAAAATATTCAAGACTGATTGATAGATTTCTTGTGGATAAAGGGATTAAGGGAAAGCGGTTAGGTGGAGTTAGATTAGAAGATCAGCCATGATCTTACTGAATGGCGGGGCAGGCTCGAGGTGCCGAATGGCCTCTTCTGCTCCTAATTCTTATGTTCTATGTTCTGAAATAAATGATTGCACCTTTGAGTAGATCACTGGTGTGGTGACATTTAGAATAATGTGCAAAGTTCTAGTCACCTTTAAAACCATAACAACATAATAACACCTTCTTGTAAGATAATGTTTTGGAATGCTTCACAGTGGCTGGGTTGGACATCGATCAAGGGGGATGGGGCAGATGGGAGAGGTAACAATAGTTGCAGTCAAAGAGGTAGTTTTTAAGGTGAGATTTAATGACAAATAGAGAGGTGGTGAGGTGGGGGGATAGAGGCAGGGAGTTCCAGAGGTAGGGGTGAATTGCTGATGGTGGCATGCAGGGGCTGGGGAATGTGCAGAATTACTATATTAGCTGACCTACTGTCAGCCAGAAACATTGAAGAGGTGAAAAGGGTTCAGAGAAAAGCTACAGGGATGATTCAAGGATTTCAAGCTCTTAAGTTATGAGTAGAAGTTCACAGAACTGAATTTGTTCTCACTGGAGTAGGGGGTGAAGCATTCAAGGGTGAACGTGATCCAAGTTTCAAATGCTGAGAGGAATAACTTATGTAGATGTAAAGCAGCCTGTAGAGGAGAGACTGTATGTGAGAGGGCACCGGTTTAAAACTAACAATAACAACAATAAAATTACACTTGTATAGGGCCTATCACATCAGGAGGATGTCCCAAGGCCCTAGACAGTCAATGTTTCCGACCCGAGCCGGCAATTAGGAGGGAAAGGAGTGGATTTTGGGTGACCAATGGGACCATTGAAGGGGAGAGTCTTGAGGCAGAACTTGAAGGATGCTAGGGAGGGGGGCGAGGTGGAGGGACTGTGGGATGGAATTCCATAGGTTTGGGGAAGAGTGGCTGAAGGCTCACCAGCCAATGTAGGGCAGGTGGTTCAGGGGACATGGAGCAGGACAGAGCCTGCTGAGCTGAGGGCGGCAGGCAGGTTGATAGGGGGTTAGGAGGTCGCAGAGGTAGGGTAGGGCGAGGCCATTGAGGGCTTTGAAAGTGAAGACCAGGGTTTTTAATTGAATCCTCTGGATGGTGGGTAGCCAATGGAATTGGGTAAGAATGGGGGAGATGGGTCAAGGAGCTTAGAATGGTAGAGTACAAGGACCACAGAGTTCTGAATGATCTGCAGCCTATGGAGGGAGGAGTTGGAAAGACCTACAAGCAGGGCGTTGGCGTAATCGAGCCTGGATGTGATGGAGGCACATCGCATCCAGGTGAGTCTGGCAATATTACGGCAGAGTCTGGCAATATTACGGAGGTGAGGGAAAATAGAGTGGATCATGGCTTGGATGTGGGGAAGGAAAGACAGTTGAGGATTGAACAAGACACCTAGGTTAAGCCTAATGGAGAAACTTCTATAATTTTTATAAACTTAATAATAATCCCTCCAAAAATATATAATAAAGAGATAATTTCAATCCATGATGTTTGTGGGACATTGCTGTGTGCAATTGGCTGCCGCGTTTCGCCCACAAATATGCAGTCAATTCACTTTATAGTATATTCTGTGAAGCACTTTGAGACATCTAGAAGATATGAAAAGTGTTATATCAAATGCAAGGATTATTATTATTATTAGCATTATTTTTACCCAAGAAAATATGTGCATCAGAATCCCAGGAAGAGCTATTGACTCTTGTGGCTGGGTATTCTTTCCCAGTTTAGGGAAAAATGTGTGACGCCCTTTGAGTAAAATATATCTGCCACGTCCTGGATGCAAATGGAAATGGTTGGTGCCCAAACAGTTAACATTGTCAATTTTTCATGATGCCTAGGAAGATCCTATACCAATGGCATTTTACTGCCACAAACAGAGCAGATGGAGATATCAAGACTCCAAATGCAATTAAAATTTAAAATGTCTCAGTGACTAAATAAATAAAGTAATGTACTTGCTCTTTCTTAGCACCTTATCATCCCAAACCATCTCAAACAGCAATTATTGTCAAGTAGTAGCAGCTGTTTTTTTAAGGAAACAGCTAAATCTATACTAGCAAAGTCCCACAAATAAAATGACAGATAATACCTAAAAGGTAACACCTTTGACAATGTACAGCACTCCCGCAGTACAGCACTGGTGCACCAATCTTTTAAGTACAGAAGGCAGGTTTCAAAGTCAAAACTGAAGGAAGCCAAAATTGAATTTGCCAAATTTTGCACCCTCTGAATCAATCAAGCCTCAGGTGGAATTCCTGCAAATAGATATAGTTGAGGTCGGCTGAATAGAGCGAGTCATGCGATAGTGATGTATAAATATTTTTGTTGAATTACTACACAACATGCAAAAAGTCAATTGATTTTCCACAGCTTCCTCATAAAGGCTAATTTTAGATCATTGCTGAGCCTCGCTGACTGATGACTAAACAGCAAGAGTGGATTGTGATGTACTTGTGACTTGATCAATTAACATTGGAAGCATTTGGAACTGTTCATTTACAAATTGATTGGATTTAGATTCTAAATGTGTCTTTCGCTCAGTGGCTTCTGTTGCAAATCACCTAAGCGATGGCTTAAAAAAAATTAATTGCAAAACAATTTATTAATGCTTCTTGCAGTTCAGATCATTGTAGACAGAGCTGCAGTGGTTACAAAGCGTGCACCTTTTCACTAACGCCTTGCAATCTCTTCAAATTATTTTGAAGTGCACAATTCGGTCTGAACTTCATTAGGTTTTGGGAGTAAATGAGAAGTAAGAGAAGGAAAATAAACAGCACTAGCAATCTAGTTCATTTTTTTGGGGGTGGGGGGATGTTGGGAAACAGGTATGTCATCCAATATTACATAGTCATAGCAGAACATGCTTTATTTAAACAGTTCTTTTCCATGAAAATGTCAAAATCACGCTTATTATTCCATTTAAAGCTCCACTGCCTCTGGCTGTCACGTATAAAATTGTTGTGACACAGAGGTTGAAGCTAAAGATGGTAAAATGTTTTCTTCTCCTACTGCAATCCATTTTAAGGACAGACACATTTTTTTTGTAGCAAAGGTCACTTTTAGGAGCATGCAATTTATGTACTCATGCCACTGACCTCAGCTGAGTTCTAGCTTTGTGATTGGCAGGAAACCAAAGGGCAAAGACCGAAGGTCAGAAAACGTGAGTACACAGAACTACATTTTTCCTGAAGGAGACTCGCCCTTCCCCCCACCCCCCAACTCCCTGCTGCTTAAAATCTCCAATAACCCTTACAAAATAAATCACACTACAAAGTTAGCTCCAATCTAGGCATCTGAATAAATGTAATTGCAAGGCAATTGAATGTTTAATTGTTTCATTTGCTGGGGTTGAGGGTTGGGGGGGGTTGCAGATTTCCAGTGATTTTAGTGTGAGGAGAATTGGCCTTCCTGATCTTTTGTGACAGACACCAAGTTAATTTGTTAATGTAACCATTGTCAGAAAATTCACACCAGGCAAACAAAGGCTTGGAAACGGAAAGGCTGAGGAAGGGATTTCTTCTGGGTGTTCTGAGCTGGTGAATATTTCAGTGAAACCAGAGAATGCCAATGTTGTACTTACAATCATCTACACGAAACCTCTTCCTACGCTTGTCTGTCTATTATTCCATTCAAGCACAATTGCAGCAAGAAAAACAAGTCTGCTTTGTATTGTTTTTCGCCCATACCAATCCCCGCACTGACTCAGAGAATAAGGCTGGGTGGTGAGCAATTAAGCCCAGTTGATCACCGTCATAAAACATTGCACTGGAGTGTTGTATTTGCTATAGAGCCACCAACTGTACAGTAATTGTGGCACAAATCGGTTTAATTCCAGCACTGTTGTGTTATATGGTTCTACAAATGAGGTAGTACAGGCTTGACTGGCTTGCTCTCTGTCTGTCTGATTTTCAATGGAGTCTTGACTCTCTCTCCGCTTTGCACCCATTACCTCAGAGGCTCCTCTCTTTGACAGATGAAAAAGGAGAAATAGCATTTTCCCTTGTCGTGAAATAAAGTCCTTAATGTCATAATGCCTCCAGTCACATATCACCGTTGATTTTCATGTCAGTGTGGTGAATGTAGCCTGCCTTCATTCCCACACAGCTGTTTTCCTTTGTCCTTCCCAAACCTCTTTCCTTCCTTCCATTGCCTAACATTAATAAAGCCTTTCCTTGTTTTTCATCAACTCGATTGAGTCCCCAGTTGTGGAAGAGAAAAAAGAAGGGGATTCCATAAATTTCATTACCCATGATAAGAGTAATGAGCAAGCAATGAATTATGAAGTAGATGCAGAATAATGATAACATTTTAATGAGATAGGGCCTGACAAAAAAAATGGAAGCTTTGCTCGTTTGACTGGCTTGGCAACATTCCCAAGAATTTCCTGTGCGCTGCTGTTTCACAGGGGAACTGTCAAGCCTTGAAACATAAAAGCTAATGATACTCTGATGTGATTTGTAAATTTATATCTATATATTATAAATATATGTGTGGTGTGCACACGGCTGTGCATTGATATTTCATGTGTTTTCAGATATCTTAATAATTCAACGACCAGGGTTAAAAACAAAACATCTTTTCATGCTGGGTAGATGCCAGTAATGTGCCAGCGAATTATGTAGGTTCGTTTTTCACTTCCCTCAATCCAGTTCTGCTGGGTGACTGCAAACAACACCATCATTTGACTGAGAAAATGAGGCAAATGTTCCCGAGCCAGGTATTTGTCTAGCTCTTTCAGGCTAGGGTTCCTTCTGGTCAATGTTTTCACAGCAGGTCATTGTGAAAACTGAAGCTGTCAAGCGTGAAAGATTATGTCCTGTGTCTACAATAGGGGTGCTTTAGCCCTTGCTGCTAATAAAAAAAGACTTCTAATTGCCCCCAAAACAGCCTGAAACAAAGCTAATTTTACACTACACAAGATAACACTCTGTGGGCACTAATTAAAGGCTTGGAAAGCTTTTATTTTCAATGTAATAAAGCTGGGAACGAAATATCTGAATGCAGTTCGGGAGACGAGAAAATTTGCCAGCTCCTTTGGGAGCGAGATTCCTCATAATACACAAAGCCAATTCAGTCTCAAGCCATCTTGAGTGAAAGAGACCTTGAAGCCAGCATGGCAAAGTCTGACTACCCGTGTGAACGTCAGATCAAACCAGATCCGCAAGGTGATTATTCTCTCTGGCTTGTTCTCCGACGACAAAGCTGCTTAAAAAAAATCCAAACCACAAACAAGGTTTTGAGCAAATGTCACGCAAGTATTCATTCAGCCCCTGCTCTGCTCTGAATTTGTTTTCTGCGCAGCTGTCCTCACATTACAAAGAGTAAGTGAAGTACGATCTGCAACACCACAAGTGAGCAAGCACACAAAAATGAGTTTGCCTCATCGTGTGGAAAAGAACACTTGCTTTGTGTGCCCTGTGAAGGTTTCAAATAGCACATCTGCTGATGGCTCAGTTGCTAAAACTGCTACTTAGTGCCATACTGAGCTGTACAAGCCCAGAGGATACCAGTGTTTGATATCCAATCTGTGTTGCAATGGGCAGATCTTACCAGTAACAGCAACAGGGAAGGCATGAGGAACATCAATATACAGTACCTGGACTATGGAGAGGAAAGATTTGTATGCTATCTCTATTCAATGAGAAAGTGTGCTTTGTGGCTGTTGAGAGAGCTGGCATGATTTACATTGATTCTTTCTCCTCCCCCATTGCATATATCCTGCCAACAGCAACTTATGTAGTTATGTAGCAAGTTATTAATAATTAATACAGTGTTTGCATTTGATACACTGCCATATCACATTATTGAGATATCTCAAAGCACTCTACTGAATATACTATAAAGTGTAGTGACTGTGTATTTTGTGGGCAATTGTGTATAGCAGTTTCCCACAAACAGTCATGAATTGCGTGACTAATTTTTTTTCAAGTAGGATGGCTGTCTTGAAAGGCTTCACCAAAACAAATGAAGAAAGTTAATATACAGTCAATTAACTTTACAGTATATTTTGTGAAGCACTTTGAGATGTCAATAAGATGTGAAAAGCGCTCATCAAATGCAAGTATTATTATTATTAGAAAAGAAAGGAATTGAATTTAACAGTGTTGTCTGAAGATATAATCAAAAATATGTTTTTAAGAATGTTTTGTAGGTGGAGACCCACTTATACTGGGCGACAAAAAGTTGTGATTTCTAATGTATTATTTAAAGAAAATCATAATTAGTTTCTTTAAGACTTATTAGACATTGTAATGGTATTACTGTACAATGTTTGGTCACCTTGTAGAACAAACGATAATAAAGTTTTCCCCTTGGTACAATTTTTCTTTTCACAGTATTGTGAGGATCTTGTCTCAGCATCTTCAGCTCGGGTTAGTTATATGTAACGTTTGGTCCTTGGCACTGGCAGTCCTGTGTTCCCGATCTGAATCCTTAGGGATTCAATTTGCATGTCTGACACCATCACCAAAGCTGGGCTCTCCTTTCTATCATAATTGAATTTGAAAATTTAAACAATCGTAAATTCATTGGTAATATGGCCTGACGACTTGACCTGAATCCTAACTTGTGGCAGCCCCACAAAGCTAAATTCCTTGGGCTCTTTCTCTATAGGCTGAAAGCCCTCAGCAGACAGATTGTTTGTTCATCAGGATGTGGCACTAATCCAGAGGGATTCTGGTAGCTTTGTCATGTGAAAATGACAGCTCACATTTTCTATTGGCTGTTTCCAGCCCCTCTAACATCCATCCTTGTCATGAGGGCACCTGCTTGTATATTGTAATACTTGAAATGCACTTAAATTGACTGTTGCTACTGAAATGGGGGTTACTTAGGCAGTGCCTGATATTGGATTTACCTCCCTGAGAAATATATTTCTTCCACAGAAGTGCACACTTTATGATGAATCTACGTGCCCGTGTGTGGTAGTGTGTGGTGGGTGGCTGAATAAATATTCCAGGAAATTAGAAATGGGTTGTTTTTGTGCCTTTTGATGCATGAAGCAAGTCAGGCACACATCACTTCTGGCTGTAATTCAAAAAAGTGTTGCACGCTCAACATCAAACAAACTGAGCGCCGTGCTATTTAAACATGAAGTTTTCCGATAATGAATGGGTCAGGGAGGGAGCAGAATAGAAAATATCTGCAGACAAATATGGCAATGCTATGGATGTGGAGCTGGGGAAGTGGGAGGGGAGAACGCACAAGAAAAGTACTAAGCAAGCACTCTGTGCTGAGGTCACTCTGGTCTGAAGCTGTCAGTGCACTTATCATTGTTCAAAAAAGCGTTAACTTTTTAACTATACATTGACTGCTTTTAGTAGGCATTTTCGGAAAAGTCTTTTTAAATGGTAAGAATCCAATTGCAGCAACACAATGCACTGGTTTGCCTCATTCATTGTTGTGCACACAAAGCAGAAATGGCTATGCTGTTTTGCTTAAAAGCGACTAAAAAGCTTTAATCATTTGTAGGAAGCTGCTGAGAAAAAGAAGCACATTTTTTCCCCTGAGATTTTCATCTGAACTGCATGCTTGAGAAAAGCACGATGATGAGATAAAAAAACATACTGCCAGGCTGCTGAATGTTTAAGTTTTACAAATGATTTGTTTCAGTTCTGCGTCTAATTACAATCTAGTGTTGAAAGGATGAAAGCTGACAAGGGACATATAGTTGAGGCAAAGCAAGAAATATTAACTATTGATCGCATTGATTGGGGAGGTTAAATAGCACAGTGCTTCGGTTCAGCTTCTGCCATCTCTCAAAGCTGAGTAACAGCTTTTAAATGCTTGGAATTTCTCAGCTGACATCTGAAACTACATATGGTTTGACTGTGTGGTGAGCATTAAAATGCACCAATTGCAACAAAGGCTGAATTCAAAGGGCTCCAGGACTGCGCTGTGAAAGAATGCTTCCTTCCCACATCCATTTATGTTGGAGGAGGTGGGGATGGGAGGGGAGAGGGAAAATTTAGTTTGGCTGCTAAATTATTGAAGTCAACAATCTATGAGCAATGTTTTCCTGTAAAAGCAAAACAAAGGATAAGTCAATGAGCACAACACACCTATTTGTGGCTGATTAGAAGGTCAGCGGAAGAATATATGGGAATACCATCTCTGATGCTGCAGGGGTTTTTTTGTTCTGAGAAATGTGTTTGTTCTGAGAAGTCTGAGAAATTTATTACCAGTGAACCCTATCGTGACAGCCTTCTGGTGTTTTTTCCTGTGCCAAATTATATTGGAAGCTCCACATCACTCAACCCAATTCACCGCATTCCACCTTTTTCTTCTCTACTCACAAACATCATAACCCTCTCCTTATCCACTGGCACTGTTCCCAGCCCTTCAAAAATGTCTGTCATCTCTTCTATCTTTAAAAATCCCTCCCTGGACAGAGCCCTGCTATAAAACTCCAACCTCCCTATCCATTCCAAGGTCTTGGAACAAGTTGTTGCTTCCCCGCTTCATTCCTTCCTCTCCCGCCATTCCCTTCACAAATCGCTCCAATCGGGTTTCCGTGCCATCCACAGCATGAGAAAACAGCTTTGGTGAAAGTGACAAATTATATTTTGTCTTTGGCTTCTCGTCCTCCTTGACCTATCTGCAGCCTTCGATACCATTGACCACTCTATTCTCCACCACCTTCTCTTCTCTTACTCAATTTTCATGGATTTGTGATTAGTGAAGGGGAGACCTATGAGGTGGGCATTGAGTAGTCCAGCCAAGAGGACGAAAGTGCAGACAAGAGTTTTGGCAGTTTATGGAGTGAGGTATTTTCAGAGGCAGGCAATGTGACGGAGGTGGAGGAAAGCAATCCTGGCCAGGGATCGGATATGGGGGAGGAAGGATAATTGGGGATCAAACCTGACACCTAATTGGCGCTCAGCTTCAGAGAGTTTTAAGGACAAATTGGGTAGGCAGAAGACGTCGCCAGGAGTATGGTTTTTGTCTTGTTGATGTTTAAATACAGGTAGTTTGTGCTCATCTAGGCCTTGATGTCTGAAAGACAAGCTGACTGAACAGCAGAGGAATGGGGGTTACAGCTGGAGCATGAGAATAGAGTTGAGTGTAATCCGCGTACATGTGGAAGGTAACCCCTGTGGATGATGACAGCATCGAGAGGAAGCATATAGATGAGGAATAGAAGGGGGCCAAGGATGGAGCCAGGTTTGGTGATTAGGTGGGGGCGAGAAGAAAAACCATTTGCAGAAGTGTAGTGCTGGCGGTTTGCAAGGAAGGACTTACAAATTAGTGTGAACCAAGTGAGTGCGGTCCCATGAAGGTGGATGATGGAGGAGAGGTGATGGAGGATTGTGTCAAACATAGCAGAGAGATACAGGAGGATGAGGAGGCAGAGGGAGCCCTTGTCACAGATAGAGAAGACATTGTTTGTGACTTTCACGAGTTCTGTCTCTGTGCTGTGGGCTGAAAACCAGACTGGAGTGGTTAAGAGTAGTGTATGGAGGGAGAGGTGTGTGCACAGTTGGTTGGCAACAAATATACATTTAAAAATTCAGCTCACCCTGCAAAATATATACAATTTATACTTATATAGTGCCTTTCCTGTTGGAAGAATGACTCAATGTAATCCTAGGAATTGGAAATCGTTTACACATAGTCACCACAGAGTGTTAAGATGGTGCTTGAGAAACTTCTCTTTATTCCTGCCAGTACCCTGGCAGGAATAAAGAGAAGAGTGAAAAAAGAGAAGAAAATTGAAGAGGAATCAAAATCCCTTGTAACCTCACAGAAACTGTCATGTTGTTTTTCAGGTCAATCTTTGCAATCAGTTATAATAAGCCTTTCTCCTACATTACACTTCCTTTAAATGCTCTGTTATATTCCCACACAGAGTGCCAGAAATCAGAAAAATTATATAATATGTGGCAGGGAGATAAAAGGTTGTAAACCAATCCTGAGGCTTGGATACGATTTACAAGCCATTGTCACCTCACGTTCGCAGTCCATGGTATAATGTCAGCGACTGGATTGAGTTGCAGCTTCAAACTGCTCTTTTTTGGGGCATATTGTACGAAAGAGGTTTTCTGATTGCATTGCCATCAAATAATGCATTATCTTAACAAAGCCGTGTTTTATCATTAGACGTGGTTATTTAAACACAGCAAATGGATCACTTCAAAAAAGCTAGGAGATACTTTTGTGATTGCAGCAAAAGCTGTGATTGCTTTCCGTTTGCTGTTGATTGGATTTAGTGCTTATATTGAAAACAGTCGAAAATCCTGTGATGAATTCCCAGCTCTCTGGTTTCAAATAGATTGTGCACACTTCATACTTTGGATCTGAGCTAATCTAAAATGGTGCATCCCGCCAAATTGTTGAAAATTTTTTTCACATATTTCTTGCTTTTTTTTATCTTCTGACCTATTGTTTGACGTTTAGTTCCAAAGGATGCCCTCGTAGACCTTCCATTCTTCACAGGTGACCTGGACTCTGAGCAATGATGGACCAGTCTGCATTGATCAACTTACCAGGACAAGAAAGCAAGATTCAGAATTATGAAGAGCAACTTCAGAGCAGATGCCAAGAAGTATTTTTCACATGGAAGGGAATTAACTACTGAAACAGGTTACCGGGTAATTTGGTAGGGGCCAGGATGCTGGAGTCATTTAAGAAACAGCTGGGTACTGTAATGGGACACAAGGTATTTTGCAAGGCTGACAAAACCAAATAAGGTGTAGAGACTTCTTCATCTGAACCTCTCTTGTGAATGTGTACCAGTGTACTCTGCTTATTATGCAAATATCAAATTGCACTGCATGTTATAAATCTAACCTTCATAATTCATCAAAAGACAAAAAGAACAACATGCCCTGGAAAAACGTGTAGTATTATATGTAGTATTTTATACTAGTTAGCGTTTTGAAATGTTCAAATTGAATCTATCGGAAGCTTAATTTGCATAACATACATCAAATACACAGATGAATCTGTTAACGTGGCCATTAGTGTTCAGGTTATTTGTCCCTGTGTCTTAGAGGGGGAGGGGAATTACAACCAGAATAACAAACTTGCATTTACATAGCGCCTTTTACGTCAGGAAGACGTCCCAAGGCACTGATAACTAAGCTAATTCTCACCTGATCCCAATATGTGCATATTTTCTAGCAGTGATCATAGTGATCACAAGCAGCAAGTAGGTTCGATCGATATGGAAATTTTCCGATTTAGATATATCGATGGGCTCATATCGAGATATACCGAAATATCGATATATTCGGGTTTTTTGTACTGCGCATGCATTCCGGGTGCTCGCGCATTCGGGGCTTATCTCCTCGGGAGGTAAATATCTTTCTCTCTCTCTGTGTCTCTCACTCTCTCCGACTCTGTGTTTTTCTGTCTGTGTCTCTGTGTCTTTGTCCTCTCTCACATGCCCCCCATCTCTATCTATCTGTATATTATCAGATCCACCCCGTCTCTCCCCCCCCGCCGCCGTCCCTCTCTCCCTCCCCGCCCCCGCCGTCTCTCTCTCCCTCCCCCCCCCACCAGCCGTCTCTCTCCCCCTCACCCCCCACAACCGTCTCTCCCCCCCCCACCCCCCAGCCGTCTCTCTCCCCCTCACCCCCCCCCAAGCCATCTCTCTCCCCCTCACCACCCCCCCAACCTTCTCTCTCCCCCTCACCTCCCCCCCAGCCGTCTCTCCCACCCCTCCCTCCGCCAGCCGTCTCTCTCCGCCTGCCACCCCCAGCCGTCTCTCTCCCCCTCACCCCCCAGCCATCTCACCCCCCCTCCCCCCTCAGCCATCTCTCTCCTCCCCCTCACCCCCCCAGCCGTCTCTCTCCCCCTCCACCCCCCCAGCCGTCTCTCTCCCCCTCACCCCCCCCCCCCGTCTCTCCACCACCCCACCCCTTGCATACCTGTATATTGTATTTGAGGACTATGAATACAATATGGCGGCTTTGCACCTCGGTCTGTGCATTGTGTATAGAGATGAGCATTCTGGATCTTGTAGTTCAGTGTGCGCGAATTCCGATTTTTTACCTCGATATATTGATTTTTCGATATATCGATATTTTTTAAATGCCTATATCGGCGTATCGATATGAAAATTATATCGGGTTTTAGTGATATATCGATATATCGCCGGACCCTAGCAGCAAGTTAATTTATCCATCCCTAGCCCAAGAGCACCAAGGCCAATTGTAGTGCAACCACTTCTGCCCTGGTTGAGATCAGCTGGGAATGAAGCATATGACATTCAGGATCATAATAACCTGTAAATACAACAACGGATGGTAATAATATCTACTATGCATGTGTTTAGGGCTTTCAGGATATGGGTTTGCTTGGTCACAAAAGAACATTGAGGTCCTTAGGTAAAAGCAATTTAATTTGCTTAATCATGGAGTTGTGTGGCTCACTGGTTAGAGCACTTGCGTCTCAAGTGAGAGGCCCGGGTTTCATTCCCAGCAGGGTGAAACCTGGGGTAAGTTTCCTTACCCACATTCCTAATAATAATCCTTCAAGCAAAAACTTAAATCCACAACTGTTTTGTGGGACACTGCTGTGTGCAATTGGCTGCCGTGTTTGCCCACAAATATACAGTCAATTAACTTTACAGTATATTCTGTGAAGGGCTTTGAGAGGTTCAGAAGACATGAAAAGTGCTATATCAAATGCAAGGATTATTATTATTTATTCTATTTATTTTTATAAAAGGACAATTTAAATTTAAAAAGCAATAAATAATCTTACACTAAATTATAGCTCATGCCTGTCAAATAAATTATTTGCCAAATAGCTACCTACATCATTTGTGAATTTGCTGATACAATCTACCTCCGCCACCTCACTGTGTTTCTATTGCCTGTGTTTACCTCTTTCTCTCTGCTAAATAATTAAATAATCATATTTTCATTTAAACTTGGAACTGAGAGAGTGTTTCATTGTGGAAGTTAAAAAAGAATATCGTTTGGGCTGAATGCCAGAGGCTTCCAGCCCAAGTGACAGCCTATATATGGGTTCATGGAGAACCTCCAGATGTCTCCTTGTTTTGTTGCCTTTCCTGTTGACAGTAGGGAAATCACTCATCAGAGTGCATTTGCCACCCAGCTGTTCAGATTTGTCAGCTTTTTATACAAAGTTTACTCAATTTTAGCCTTAAATACTGCGCTTGCAATTTCGTTCCTGTCACCAGCAATTCAAAAAGTATTAATAAAGTGCAACAGAGAAAGCAGGCAGCTTGGATAATGAACGGTTGCCGGGCTATTTCCTATGAAGAGAGCAGGTTTTAAATTCTACCGAGCCAAGCAGAAAGCAAGGTGAATAGGATTAAATTACAGGAAAGGATTAATGAGCATTTGCTAGGATTGCATACAGTTGCCACGCTTCTTAGTTGCTATACCAACCATCCACTGTTTTTTTTCTCTCTCTTTTAGTGCTTCTAAAACTAGAGCAGACCTGATATCTGTGCATTTGAGCCTATGCAAACAAAAAAGGAAGCTGAGATCTTAATGCCTTGTGCTTAGTTCATTTATTTTGCATCTGCTCTAGTAAATTAATCATTCCCAGTAATTAATCATGCAGGGAGGAGCTCAGTGATTCCAGTGATATGCAGCTCATTACCAGTGTGTCATTTACTAGGCTTATGCAACGCTTATGCACAGCTCCTGTCAGTTGCTAGGAACATTGCGATGTGTGCACAGTCGACGAAAGTGTAAAGTGCAACACAAAATGTATGTTGATATACAACAATATCTCAAAAAGATGAATAGCTGAGATATTTTGGTTTTCTGCCTTGATGATATAATGAGAAAAGCATTATTGTTGCCATTAGCTGTAATATAGTTTATACAGGCGGGCCCATTTCACTCTTAAAAGATAAATTCTCTCTCATTGATGTTTTATGGCTAGCTTTTGTCAGCAAGTTCTCGTCACGTGACCTTTCAACTTTGCTGGCATGTTTGCTTGTTCAAGGGAAATTAAAGATCCGACTGCCCGACTTAAAGCGAGAAGGAATTTTCCCCTGGTGTTTTGGTGAAAATTCACTAGATAAATAGGTTTTACTTGATACAGATGTGTAACTTTGCTACGCCAATTCGACTGTCCGCATCTGATAAGAAATAATAAATAAGAATTCTGCATTTGATACAGCGCTTCCAGATATCTCAAAAGGCTTCACAGAATGTGCTGTAAAGTGAATTGACTGTATATTTGTGGGCGAATAATATATAATGAGAATTCTTGCATTTGATGTAGGACCACAATAAGGTCAAAAAACGCCACAAAGTGCTTCACAGAGTTTTCTGTAAAGTGTAGTGACTGTGTGTTTGTGGGCAAATATGGCAAGCCAAT
This sequence comes from Hydrolagus colliei, assembly GCA_035084275.1. Lineage (NCBI taxonomy): Eukaryota > Metazoa > Chordata > Chondrichthyes > Chimaeriformes > Chimaeridae > Hydrolagus > Hydrolagus colliei. The sequence goes on from CM068742.1 coordinate 32,810,903, forward strand.
TTGTACATAGCAAACATCCACAAACAGCCATGAAGTGAATGACAAATTTTGTCTGGAGGATTGTTGCCCAGGACACCACGGTAACCTTGCTTCTCTTTTTTGTCTAGTGCCATGAGATCTTTATGCTTGACAGCAATTTCCTGTGAAATGCTTTGAAACATTATAGGAGTTATGTCAAAGGTGAGGATTATTATTATTCTAACATTGATGTGTTGCTCAAGGTTGGCATTTAGATTGTAATCATTCCGCTTTCAGATGAGCAAAGAAAATCTGATCCAAACTACTTGTCTTTTTTCTTGCATAGTGTTTATAATTGTTGCTGTCAGTCAGGCAATGGCATTAGCTATGATCCTAGTTCATGTGACCATGGCACGGAAAAAATCAATTTATGCAGTTCAGGCCCAAAATCTGCAGTAAGAATCATACTGTCAGCACTCGGTCAAAATGCACATTGACATAGTCTGATACAGAATTACTTTTGTTTGTATGCATAGTTCATTACTTTACAAGTGTCCATAGGGGTTGGATCTACAGCCCATGTAGCTCCTATGCATATTAAAAACCCTGGGGCACCACAGTGTAAACATAGATGGTAAGATGTTAATTGTCTCAGACCAAATTTGCTCCTTTCCCTTGACAATGTGTATTGAAGTGCACAGCAAAATACAGAGTCAACAGCTGTTTTGCAGGGCAGGGGAATGGTCTGAGGCTAATTCCACAACCAGAAGTTAATGCAAGGCAAGCATACCTCATCCCACTGGAGATTATGTGAGTTTATGGAGTTGCCGCTGAGTACTCACTCTCCTGGCAGCCTTCAAAAGCGCTTTGTGCAGTAGAAATTTCAAGCTTGTTTACAGTTGCTTGAATTGTTTCTACCACTACAGATATCTGATACAACAACAACTTGAGTTTATATAGCACCCTCCATGTGGAGTAGCATTGCGGAACACTATAAGATTACATTAAATTGATTGATAACAAATCTGGAGTGGTTTATTGTGAACAAGTTTGTTTCTTCTGTAATCTTCATGAAAAAATGCCAATAGATGACACATGTGGACTATGTTGTGGAGTCCTGTAGCGTATCAGTTAGAACACTCGCCGTGCGAGCTAGTGTACTTGGATATGATTCCTGGGCAGAGTGAAACATTAGACAAGTTTCCTTACTCCACCGGCCTCTGTTTACATACCTGTAGGAACCTTGTTAGTCAATTGGTGGATCTTTTTACCAGGGTAATAATCCCTTTAAAAAATATGGTCACTCAATCCTCGACTGTTTGTGGGACACTGCTGTGCACAATTGGCTGCTGAGTTTCGCCAACAAAATATACAGTCAATTCACTTTGCAGTATATTCTGAGAAGTGCTTGGAGACGTCTCAAAGACTTGAATAAGGCACTGTATCAAATGCAAGGATTACTATTGTTATGTTTACATGGAGTACCTCCACTAATGCAATAATCTTGTATAAATAGTCTAATCCCTGAATTAAGAGGAGCTGTTAATCACAAATAAACCCGTGTGGAATTTGACAGGGGGGCAATCAGAGTTCACACCTAAATCTGTTTCTCTTCTCACCTTTGACTGCATTTTTGGCCATCACTTTCCATCTCATCGCAAGATTTCGTAAGATTTTATAGCAGAGTGTAGTGACTATGGATTTGTAGGTGAACTATGTGAAAAGCACCATATACATACAAGCTGTTACCAAATTAACTTTTGGTGAAGCTCAACAGAACAGAATATGGTATGTACAATTTTTTTTAACCCAAAGGAATTTCACTGCACACCTGTAAATCTTGTTAGATGTTGGAGTCTAATGCTCTGAGATGCCACCCTGTGTAGTGGGTACCATATAAGTACACGTTGTTGTTGCTGTGTCTAAATTGAATTTGTAAATAGCTAATTGTGGATGTTGCTACTAACTCTCTGCAACTCAATTTGGTTGCCAATCTCATGTTTCACATCTGTGGGGCTGGTGTCCAGATGACAACAACAAACATATCCAGGATTTGCTATCTGCAAATTTGTGGCTACAAATTCCTCCATAGTCATTTTCAGTCATATCTCCAACCCCAGCAGAGATCTCCCTGTGATTTTTCCTATCTGCAAATCCTTCTCTCACTTCATACATGCTCATCACCGACAACAGAAGATGTTCTCCATATGCTCAGTAACTTGACTGACCTTTAAGATGTGTGCGTTCCACTTTAAATCAATTTACTTGTGAGGAGAGAATCACACCCCAATATTTAGTTACGTTTGTTTCCTTCCGATTCGAAGGCAGAAGGCAATAGTTATGTTGGACAGAACAGTGGAATTCAGTGGTGGATTCACCTTTAGTTTACCTTTTTTTGCGTTAATCACCATGGCTGTGAAACCTATGCTCTCAGTCGGCAAGTTAATCTGATTGAACCTTCACCAGTGTAGTGTTGAGAAGTGAAACCTGTGGTGTTTCATGATGCATTCCGTATGTTAAATACAAGGTTATGAAATGGCAAAAACTTCACCTTGTAGTATTCAGCCAATTCTGACCTTTACTTGACAGTACACATGGCGCAATTTTGTGGAGCCCAGCATTGTGTACATACTTTCCCGCAGACAAACATTGAAAATAAGATGACTTTACTGAATTTTTCTATTCCTATTTCACCATTGGATTCATTTCATGAAAGACATTTCTAACCTCATTTATTTCTATTCAGCCCAGATCAGCCTCTGATTCAGAGCAAAGATATGTGTACTGGTAAAGGCATGAAGGGAATTTGTGGTTACTAATTCCTCCTTAGTCCTTTCAGTCATATCTCCGGCCCCAGCAGAGATCTCCTTTGATTTTCCAATTTTAGCTGTGTCTTTGCCTTGACCGATGTGCTTTTCCTGGTGAACTGATATTTCAATCCTCAGTCCTAATTTCTCACAGTCAGTATTGGAGCATTCCAGACAGTTGCTACCAATTGCATCTACTAGTCTCAACAACAGTATCCTCTCAAATCCTCCAGACTTTCTGTTTATTCATTAACTTATTCACTGCTAAGGATGTCACTTGCCAAACTTGTCACCTTGGAGCCGAAGAAAATACCAGTTGATAGCATACTGCAACTACACAGAGTGGTGTGGCCTCTGCAGTAAGTGAGCTGTGATCTTTAGCCCCTCAAATTCCAAGGATTTTGCATTCAACGACAGCAAAATTACATTTGCATAGCACATTTCACATTGGGAAGACGTCCCAAGGTGCTGGACGGTCAGTGTTTTGGACCCGACTAGGATCGAGGAGGGTGGAGGGAAGGGGGTGAAGGTAGCTGTGACGGTGTGGAGGAAGCCATGATGGTGTGGAGGCTGGAAGAGAAGCCGTTAGTGGCGACAAAGTGGAGATGGTGAGGGCGGTAAGCCCTAACCAGGCAAGGGCAGGTCTGCGAAGATTGAGCTGAGAGGAGAAGCGGTGTAGGAGGATAGACTGGTTGACAGTGTCGAAGGTGGCAGAGAGGTCAAGGAGGACAAGGAGGCAGAGAGATCCCTGATCGCAGATGTTTAGAATATCCTAAGAGAATTTGATCAGGGCTGTCTCCATGCTGTGGGCAGCACAGAGGCCGGATTGGAGGGGTTCAAAGAGGGAATGGCGGGAAAGAAAAGATGAATCTGAGACGTGACAACTTGTTCTAGGGCCTTGAAGAGGAATGGGAGGTTGGAGATAGGACAGTAGCTGGAGATTAGGGATGGGTCCAGAGAAGGTTTTTTAGGGAAGACCAAACAACAAATGGATGTGTAGCCTGCTGACGCTCACTGTCCAGATATATACACAAATAATTATCGTGTGACTCAGGTATCAGAGAGTGGTCAACCCTCATTCAATGTATCCCAGTAAGATTCTAAAAATCGACCTCTTTGACTGCACCTTGAGCCATCTCTTGACCCCTACCCTATCTCTCATCATAATCAGCTCCCACTCTATCCATGTAAAAACCTTTGAAAAATGTGACATTGGTGCAAATTGTTGTCATTGAGACAAGTCTTTCTGCTGGCGTGGAAGAAGAAAAATACATGAAAACAGATCTTTTAAGTGTGTAGCAAACAGCTAAAGAGATATTCCAGGTGGCAAACAACCAGCATTGTGCATTTTTATCATTTTATCTAGGTGTGATAAAAATGTTTTGAAGTGACTGCTTTCCACCTAATAAGATATTCCCTGCCCCCGACCCAGCTCGAGTCTGAATCAATGATTGTCCAGCACCTTGGGACGTCCTCCTGACGTAAATGGCTCCATACGAGTGTAATTCTGGTTGTTGTTGTTGTGCAAGGGATTGATGCAAAGGACTGACTTGTTAGCAATCTTTTATCACCAGTAACACACTGTTTACCGCTGACTCGTACTCTATGGAAATCTGAGGCTTAAACTGTCTCATTGTTTTAGCTTTAATCCCAAATTTTACATTTTTAAGTCTTAAAATGCAGTTTTAAACCATCAAAATTGTGCAGAATTTTGGAAAATTCTTTCAAACAGTTTTATTTTGGAAGCTGGTTCTTAATTTAAATAATTTCTGATGATCTCCAGAGGTATTGCCATTTATTAAATAAGTGTGAACTTTGCCCACAGAGGCAGTGTCGTAGGAACATAAAAGTCTGAACTGTGATTTTTTTAAACAGTATTCAACAATCAGAAATCGAAGTCACAAAAATTGGGAGCTCCTTCTGATGTGTCAAATTGACCTAAAGGAATTCCATAGTGGAAGTTCATAAAAATCAACAAGAATTCTTCAATAAGCAATCCAAAGAAAATCACAAGTTTCGTCCAGATAAAGAGGGCCCTTTAGTCCACCTGATCTCATCCTTTCAGAACACCCTACCCTATAGTCCCTCCAATATAGCAGATGTTTTTCAATTGAGTCAGTGTCCTGGTCTCTACCACCTTTCCTGGCAATCTGTAGTTGATTATTCTCTGCAAAAGAAAACTCCTGGTATCTATGCTGAAATTGCTCTTTATGACTTGAAATCTATGTCTTCTTGTTATATAAGATATAACAAGATCTGGGTTTACTTTTTCAATCCCATTTATAATTTGATACACCGCTATGAGGTCCCATCTTCTGTCCCAAGACTAAAAGTGTAATTTTGTTGTTGTTGTTGTTGAAGAGCACTATAATGCCACAAAATAGAACTTAGATGGATAGGAGGAGGCTATTCGGCTCTTTGAGCCTGTTCCAGGTATTTTAGTATATCATTGCAATTTTTAGAATTCCATTTTCTTGGCTTTACTTCATATCCCTCATACCCTTCTCCCCCCTTATCCATCCATCAATCTCCTTTTAAACATCCCAGTCAATTCAGAATCCACAGTCTTTTTGTCTTGCTCTGAAGTATTGAACCTGCTCATACAAGCCAGCGAAGCAGGTATTCACTTGCTACCGTGTACATTCCACAGCTATTGAGTAAGGCACAGAAGAGAGAAAAACGTTGTGAACCAGATTTAGAATGACAACTGTTTATATATAAAGACGGAAGTTGGTTTTCTGTTCCTTCAGCGTTGGAATATGAAGGTGCCATTATGCTTATTTTGTTTATTTTTCCTTCTGTTTTTCTACTCTCTTGGCCATTGACACCTGCTGTGTACATTTCTACAAAGTGCTCCACCCAAAAGGCCATTCTTCATGTATAACTTAAGGCTTAGTGCTCAGGGAGGCCAGCAGACTATTTGACCATAGAGTTTGATGTCTGTTAAGAGTCTGAATCTGATGTCCTCATAGGTATGAATTGGCACAGAGCAGGCTCCATTGGGGAGGTCAGTGGGTAACAATAACAATAAGAAGTGGGGTTTCTGACAACTCAACACATACCATAGTGAGGCGAAGGAGTGAGGAAGGGAGTTCCAGAGCCTCCGGGTATAGTGGCTGAAGGTACGTCCGCCGATGGTGGAGCAGAGGATTCAGGGGACAAGGAGGAGGCCAGACCTGTTAGAGGCTAGACCTGGTCATACCTTGAGGGAGGTAAGGGAGAGATTGTGGGATGGAGTTCCAGTGTGGGGGCAGAGAGGCTGAGGATTTTGAATTCTATCCCCTGAGGGATGGGGAACTATTGGAGCCAGGGGAGGGTGGGTTTGACGAGGTCACAAAACTTGGTGTGGGAGAGGACACAAATTGCAGAGTTCTGCATGATCTGCAGCTTGTGAAGGAAAGAGTTGCGGAGGCTGACAAAGACAGACTTCCCATAGTTTAGCCTTGTTTGAGTGTTTGCATGTTTGAGTGTTTTGATGGCCTGAGGGGTGAGGCAGTGTTTTGAGCTCACAATCCACGATGACAGTGCAGTGTTTGGTGAGAGCTGTATTGTCAAAGATAGAGTAGTTCGGATTAGATGTTAAAATAAGATACAATCTGTTCAAGTGGATGTTAAATACCACATGACGCTATTCAGAAAGAGAGGGGAATTTCTCCCATTGTCCAGTTAACAATCCTACCAGTAAATTGATCATTTGCCTCCTGGCACTTTTTTGCTTTGCGCAGATTGGCTGCTGCAATCACCTACAAATACACAGTCACTGCACTTCATAGAAATTATTCTAAAGTGTTTTTAATGTTATAGGCAGTATATCAAGTCCAAGTATTTAATTTAATGTGAAGGGGTAGATCAGTCAGTGGGGGCAGGGAATCTTCCCACTTGGTTCCTGTTAATCCTGCAAGCCAAAATTCTAATGGGCAGAATGGTTCTGGTTGAACAAGCAGCGGGAAGCTTCCCAGACAATTCCCTCAATGTTAAGCCATGCAATTTTAGTTGGTTAAACTCCAGGAGTATTTCAACACAAACTTTGAGGTCCCCAAGCCTTGAATCATGCCAACCTGTGGCCAATACGCTCCGGAATTAGGTTGACGGGTAGTCCCTTCGGGAAAAAGTACACATTCCGTTCTAGACACGAGGAAATTTCTATGTGTAGGTAGCAATACAGATGTGAAACTCTCAGCCTGGTATAAAATATGGTATTTCTGCATGTGTTAGACATAGAGCTGACCAAAGTAAATGGAAGTGTTAGTATTTTGTGGTTTAAATATTTTTATATGTTGATCAAACCAGTAAACTTGTATTTGAACTCATGGTTGAAATCTGTAAAAACAAAGGCATTGATTGTACATGAAGCCCACAGGGAGAACTTTCCTAGACTACCAGATAAGTGGACCCATCAGATGGCCTTCTCTCCCTATCCCCTCCCTTCAAACAGATGCATCTAATCCATAGCTACTGGGGGAAACATGAAATCCTGACAGATTGGATGCACACAATAACATCACTTTATTTATTTGTCTTTGAACCAACTACCTGTCAGTTATTCCCTTCCAGTCTCTGATATCAGAAGCCCAAAACATGGAGCATGTAAACATTTTGACACCAAAGTGCAAATATCACATTACAAGCGGGCAGCTCTTGGACAAACAAGCAGCAGTCTGTCCAATTCCTGTGAGGCATTCATTGTCTAAACAGGCCAGGCTGAACAGCCTTTTACATAATACACAACTTCAAGGAGCTCACATGTAAAGGTATTGAATACAATATCAATAAGACAATAAGGATCATGCATAATAATAATCCTTGTATTTGATATCTAGTGCATTTCATGATCTCAATAAGCTTAATGGGATTTACTGAAATGCTTAAACCGAGGTTGCGTCTGCCTATTCAGTTAGACATTTAAGATCCCATAGGACTATTTGAAAACTTAAGGGAGCTTCTTCTTGTCCTGGCCAACAATCCTCTGTGGAAAAAAATTGAACACTCACTCACTTCCAAACTGTTTGTGAGACATTAATGTGGGCAAATTGGGTGCCATGTCTGCCTACAAATACATAGTCATTACAGATTGTAGCAAACTCAGTGAAGCACTTTGAAGCATTTTGATGAGATGAGCTGTATTAAATGTGAAAATTTGTTCTCTCCGACATCACAACTTGTTTTGATTGTTAATCATTTAAGGAAATGTATTTTTCACTTTGGATCATTTAATCATAATCCTAAATAATTCTTGCCTTCGCTTTAGTGACTTAACTTCAGGAGCAAGCAATCACCTGATTTACTCTAAACAATAACAACAACAAAATTACATTTATAGAGCACCTTTCACATCAGGAGAATGTCCCAAGGTGCTGAACAGTCAGGTCGGGAAATGTGGTGACTGTGTATTTGTAGGTAAAAGCTGCAGCCTATTTGCACACAGCAATATCCTGCAAACAATCATGAAATGTATCATCAATTTTACCCTGAACAACCGTTGGGCAGGACACCAGGAGAAATTCTCTTTGCTTTTTGAATAGTGCCATGGAATCTGCAATGTCCATCTGAACAGGCAGATGTTTACCATCAGTTTGACATCTAAGTAAATCCCATGAAGCAAATTGAGACATGAAAGGCGCTACGTCAAATGCAAAGAAGCACCCCTGTCAATGCAGTGTACCCTCAGCACTGAATTGGAGTGTCAGCCTACACTATATGAGGTCAAAGTCCCGATGTGCTGCTTGAGGCCACAATCATCTGACTTAGAGGTGAGAGTGCTATCGACTGAGCCAGGCCTCCACAGTTAAATTATATTTTCCTGGTCTACAGCGAAAAAGCACATCCAGCTTTCATTGAAAATCCTTCACCAGCAGATTCTGCATCTTGTCAAAAGGGTCAAATTAAAACCATATGTGAATCCTCCTCCAAACTTGTGTGTGTTACACTGTGATCAGCCCCCCCATCCCCAACACATTTTCCCCAAATGGTGTCAATTTACATCAGTTTAGGTTTTACGTTTGCTTTGAAGCTCGTTCAGAGTGGAAACAGACATATTGTATATAAAACCGATAGGATAATTATGATGAGCTGCCCAGAAATGTAGATTAAAAGAACCACAGCACAGCCCTTCTGGATACATAATGGCTTCAGGAAAACAATTATTAGGAGTACTAACAGAGCACAGATCCAGTTTTATACTAAAATCCCTCCTCTGACCTTTTGCTGTAAGTCACAAAGATTGAAAGGAAGAGAGAAAAGTGGAGAAAGGGAAAGGAGAGGAAGAGGGAAAGGGAATAAAGGAGAGAATGGGGTTTGGAGGGTGGCGGGAGTTGACTGTGAACATTTAAGACGGACAAGTATTTAAATAATGTGTATGTATTCTAATTTATTTAAAGTTACATAGGATCATAAGGGGAAGTTTGTACGAAGTATAGTAGAACTCCTGTGAGCCGCCTTGAGACATTTTGACGATGTGATAAGGAGCTAAATCAAACGCTAGGATTATTCTATTGGAAAACATCATGTGGAACAGTCACAGTCTAGCTCATTATGAAGGCGAAGGAGCATTCAATCAGTTCTGATGGAGCTTGACAATAATTGGCACCAAACCGATTCGAACTGGCACCTCATTGTGAATTATGTGACTGTTTAAACTGTTTGAAACAGGAAACTGCAAACTTTTGGTTAATGTAGATCTGGGTAAAGGAGATGCTGGGGTTGAAAAGCATTCCTCCACAGATAGTTAGTATTACTGGTTCTTTACATATGTGCCTCACTGTATGAACTCTATCTCAATTAGCCCCACTCCCCCGCCCTCCCCCATATAAGTCATGCAGATTTGTGAAAATTCCAGCTAAAAGCACCTTGGAGCTGAGTACAGTACTTGCAAGTCAGAATGCATATCTGGGCTTGCTGCTGTAGACAACAACAGTTCAGATTTAAACTGCTTTGACATCAAAACAGTTTACAAAGATAGTGGAAGCCCGAGCAGCGGAGGGGATGGAGGGAAGCGGGGTGAAAAGCAGCAATCAACAAATTTTTTTTTTCGTATAGGGTTTTGAAAGCACTTAAAGGGAGGGAAGGAAGGGAAAGGATTTAGGGAGTGAGTTCCAGTGAGAGGGGCCCTTTTTCAGTGATGTCCATTTCTATGTTTGTATGGTTCTATAGCGTGGCAGGGGACATGAAGCAGGTCTGACTGAACTGTTTACAGTTTACATTGCCAGCAATTATTCTGGCAGCAAGGCGCCAGTTCTCCCGAGGAGAATTTTATCAACCCACATAACAGCAGACAAGAAACAATACAGTACACATTCATATTTATAAAGTGCCTTTTATGTCAAGGAGGATGTCCCAAGGGGCTTAGCAATGCTAAATTGGCACCCAGGCTGTGGGTGGGAGCTGAGATGGGTGGGGAGGGTACAAAGGTAAATTGTACCATTGTACCATTAATATAGGGCCACAAAAAGCAGACTTCAGAATCTTTGGTATGAGGTTTGTCTGTATTAAGTGAAAATATGCTTACTTATTATCCTGCAGACAAATTCACTCCCACACTCCCCAAACCATTGATGAAAATGAAGCCTGTTTACTAGATACCAAGTAGCTGCCACGCAATCTGCTTGCTCCACATTCCTTGCAGTCGACTATGACTGCATCGACTATGTAAACACACCTCATGTCCTAGAGGCATGTTAACACCCTGCTGAAGCGTGGTGTGGACTTGTCAGTTAATCATCTTATCAGATCAGAGCCCAAGCTTAACAGGAGTAAAGCTGAATCTGGAGATGTTACAGGAGCGTTCTTGCCAAGGCAAGACAGATAAGTACAGATAAAAAGAAAAACTGTGACTGCTCGAAATCTCAAATAGAAACAGAAAATCGTAGCAATGCACCAATTTTCTACACACACTTGCACTGGATTGTTAGACGGGAATTCCCGACATAGAAATGTGGTTGAAGGAGAACCCATGTTCAACAACAACAAAATTACACTTGTACAGCACCTTTCACATCAGGAGGACGTCCCAAGGTGCTGAAAATGATTCATAATTCATAAGACAGGAATAAGAGAAATATCCCAAAAGGAGAAATATGAATTTTTTTTCATAAAGTTTAAATGGTTTTTCAAAGGAGGGGAAGTGGGGTGGGGGAACAGGAGATAATAATAATAATAATTGTTTACAACTAAATGGGTAGATCAAATGTAAGGATTATTATTATTGTTATACTATATTATTATTATTTCTTACAGAATCAGATAGTCAGACAGGCACAGAGAGCTGACATCTAGGTTTTCCAGCAGCTGTCATAGGATAGAAACGAAGGGGTGGGACTCACATATAATGCCTCAGCTGTGGTCCTCTGCCCCGGGCTGAGGTCACCTGACTCAGTGCACTGGGATTAGAACCAGTGACCTATTGTCTGTGTGGTTTAGTGGTGCTTTCACTCACATAGGTCACACATTACACACCCAATATTGCACTAAACCCGGAAGGGATTCAGAATTACAAATGAATTGCCTGTAAAATAATATTTTCTCTTAAAATTATAAGTGCACACCATTGTGGCAAATACTTAAATTCAGTTGTTATTTGCTGCTTGGCCCTTCTTTAATAACCAGTGCAAAACCAGTTTCCAAATTAGGATTGAAATGAAGAATTTTTCCACAACTCTGCATCATTTCAGACAAGATGATCTTAACAGTAATATCAGGTGGAATTTGGGGCCTCACATTTGCTGTTGGTCCAGAGGGAACCATTCACTTCACTTCTGTGTTAACAACTAATTATTGGGGATACAATTCCACCTGGATCTAAATTTACTCTTTATCCATCTATACTCATTGTTTCTTTTATGGTCAGTGGGGTATCTAGCATATGCACAAATCCATCAAAGTGCTTAAGAGTATCCAAACCAGACTGAAAATTTCATTTATATATGTTACAAATGAAAATTTGTCTGCGTCTGGAATGGAATGTGCACCCTCTCCCTGGAGGGTCGCACCCTGCTTACCTACTTCTGGGGAATAATACAACAACTACTTGCATTTGTACAACGCCTTTCACAATGGGTGGTGTCCCGGAGCACTTAACAATGGCGGAGTCTGACCCCAGGACAGAGGGTGAGGGAGTGGGGGAGGTGTCTGTAAGCATGATCAAAAAGGAAGGTCTTTAGGTGGGTTTTGAAAGTGGGGAGGGATGGAGCAAGGCGGAGGGATTGAGGGAGGAAGTTTCAGGGCATAGTGGCTGAAAGCATAACCACCGATGGTGGAGCAGAGGGGGCAAGGGACAGAACAGAGGCCGGAGCCTGGCGAGCAGAGGCAGCAGGTGGTGAAATGGCTGTTGAGCAAGTTGGAAAGGTAGGGAGGTATGAGGATATGAAGTGACTTGAAAACGAGGGAGAGGATCTTGAAGTTGATCCATTTGGAAATTGGAAGCCAATGCAGCCTGGCAGGGACTGGTGTGATGGGGGTCCCAAATTTTCTGTTGGTTAGTATCTGGGTGGCAGAGTTTTGAACTAATTGTATTTTATGTACGGTGGAACTGGGGAGGTCAGTGAGGAGGGCCTTTGAAAAGTCCAGCTGGAAAGTGAGTGGACAAGGGTTTGGCTGTTGTAGGTATGAGGTACGGATGGAGGCAGGCAATGTGGCGGAGGTGAAAAAAGGAGAACAATTAGGTTCAGGTTGGCAAGAGCCAAGACTTGAGTGTATGCATTAAGATGAATATCCAGACATTTAAACCTACATTAAAAAAAATCCCATGAGAAAAAAATAGTACAATTGGTCTTCAAACCAAGTCTGTTTGCAGGACACTGCTGCGCAATTGACTGCTGTGTTTCCCCCACAAATATAGTCAGTTCAATTTATAGCATGTTTTGTGATGCGCTTTGAGACGTTTAGAAGAGGTGAAAAGCGCTATATCAAATAATAATCCATGCATTTTGATATAGCACTTTTCACGTCTTCCAGATGTCTCAAAGTGCTTCACGGAATACACCGTACAGTGAATTGACTGTATATTTGTGGGCTAAACGCAGCAGCCAATTGCACACAACAGTGTCCCACAAACAGTCATCGATTGAAATGACCAATTTTTTTTTGAGGGACTATTATTAGGCATGTGGAGTAAGGAAACTTGCCCAAGGTTTCACCCTGCCTGGAATTGAACCCAGATTTCATGCTTGTAAGGTGAGTACTCTAACCATTGAGTTACAGGGCTCCAAATGCAAGGATTATTATTTTATTATTATATTCAGTATGTTGGCATTTAGGCGATTTTTTCTGTAGCCATGAAAATGTAATACAATCTCTGCCAATCCTGACATTTTATGTCATTCGTTTCAAAAGGCTCATCACAAACAGCAATTCTTCCCAAAAAATAAAACTGCACAGATCTCTGGAGATGGGGCTGGGAGTGCTTAAGCATCATCTGAAAATGCAGTGAGATTCAATCACAGAGGTCGGAGAAATTAAAACTGGAGACACCACTGCGAATATTACCATAATTGTTTCCTCCCTACACTTCTATTCAGCTTGTTTAATCCATAAGGGCTTTCTCTCATCATTTGAGCCAAAACAGATGACTTTAGACCACATAAATCACCAGCCCAAACAACAGGAATGCAATATTACTGAAAATAACTGAAGAAGCACTGAAAATGGAAGGATGGCAAATGGATTTTCTAAAATGAGTTATTGTTTCTGATCCTGTAATTTAAAAAAATGAAGTAGGTACCTTCGACAATTTAACTTAAGCGACCTTTAATCCAGAATTAGGGATATAAAAAGCTGCTTTGTAATAAAGGATTCTGCTTTTCTCTGCACAGTATTGATCCAGGCTTTAAAGTGAAAACAGAGGAGAAGTCGGACAGACTGGATTACAAACATTGACAACTACTGTGTAGGATTCCCTTCAGGAACTGCAGAGAGCACAAGTATATGGGGTGGGAGGGTGGGGTATAGGTGAGAGGGCAGAGTAAACCAATCCTCTTGTGAAATGATTTCAAGATCTTCACTTAGCATTCATAAAAACCACAGAACAAGTGGCCAATAGCACGGCAAAAAAACCAACAAAACAAATCATAAAACAAAATGTAATCCAAGTATCAAATGTGGTGCGAGATTCCTTTTTATTCCCAGGGCGAGTTAGGGTCTGTGGTATATTGTAAAACTTGAATTCCTTGAGTAGATTCAAATGGTTGTACTCTCCCAGCTCCCTGACCTTGCATATTTTGACATAAGTAATAACATGAAATGCTGGTCTTATCATCAGTTGATTTCATAAGCACAGCTGACTAGTCCTCCAGCCACACAATACTCTGCTCCCTTGGCTGCCTTGGAAAAAATAAGTGGCACAGCTGCAGTGCTGTATAAATTTGTTTCTGCTGCATCTATTACTAAGTCTGAAAACTGTAAAGCAATCATTGCCTGCCGGCAGTGACATGCCTCCTGTCAATTCTACTAACAATTTGTTTTACCTCCTTCCATATCAAAGTGCTGGTGTCCACAACAGCAGCTCTTGAAATGCATTGTGAGTTGTCACCGTGGACCTTTATATACCAACTGTGTCATCAGAAAATTGCCAGCAGAGACTAATGGTGTCTTGTCTTCAAAGCAAGGTTTTTTTTGTGTGTGTGCATGTATTTTTATTTTCGATTGTTAGTGACTGGATCTCTGAGGAATTTACAGCCTGTGGTTTAAGTTATATTTACCTAAAAACCCCGTAATAAGCCTGGGGAAGTTGGTGCTCAGGTTTCATCCTGGAAGGGGTTCAGAATTACAAATGAATTGCCAGGAAACGATTTCTAGAGCAATTTAAAATCTAGGTGGCCAACCCAGTCCGCATCAGCTGTCCATTACAGCAAAGCTAATCCGGTGCTGTTTTCCTAGCTTTTATTTGGTGCCGTATTAATGCTTTCAATTTTGCCATCAAAACCTTTGTAAGGCTTCCATAAATATCGATTCGTCCACAATAAATAAATTGCTTCCTCTCCTGGATTATTGGTCACGTCGCAGGATTAAGAGATGTATTTACATGATGGAGAGATTTGAAACGTAGATTTAGGAAGAAAAATGTTGTCAATCTTGTGTGTTCTGGGCTGCCTACACATGTTTCCGCAGTGTTTGTATCCAGTCAATGTAGTCAACTCAAGGTAGGGCCACTGTAATTGTAGTCATACTAGCTCTCTTGTCTCAGTTTACACTGGCCTGTCGCTCGTCTCCAGACCCCACCACACCACCAAGCCCCCGACTGAACCTCTCCAACTCCCAACCTCTATCTCTCAACTCAGCCATTCTGTCTTTTTATTCCACCTTAAAACTTACCTCTTCAAGCACGCCTATGGGTAACTTTCCCCTTCTACCTTACTTGTCGTCACTGTCGAACGCTTTAAGATGCTAATCTAACTGAAGTGCTCTTTATAAAGTTGTTGCTGTAGTCTATTGGTTATATATTGGCTTTATCTAATGACTTAAATCACTTCCACAGTGTAAATTTAATGTTTACAAATCGGAATTGTGTTCACTGTGGCTTTTGGTTTTGTGAATAGCAGATTGGGAAATTTGGGTCTGGAAAGCAATGAATTGTAAATTGTCAAAGTGTGAAATAAAGACTAATGAGCAAAGTGGCCATTGGTTCCCTTCAGTGCCTTAAACTCATGATCCTCAGATTCAGGCTTTGTCATCTGCGATTTTTGCCATAACTTTCGCAATTCAGCAGTCTCAATTTTTTTACACAATGTGATGTTAAACCAAGGTTCTGTCTTCCTGTTAAGGTAAATGTTAACAATCCCATTAATACTCAACAAGAGAAAGGAGTTTCTCTCGCTGTCCTGGCCAACAAACTCCCAGATAAAATTGGTCATTCACTTCATAGCTTTTGTGGGACATTGCTATGCACAAATTAGCTGCCACTTTTGCCTGCAAATGTGTAGTCAATCATTGAAGCCCTTTGATACATTTTGATGGCACAATAAGGCATTATATCAAATTCAAGTATTTGCATTAAGTATTATTATTATAGACTCTTTTGGTTAACCTGGACTGCAGGACTCTTTTAAGAGATTAACAAAGTTATGATGACATGGCTTCATCACATGGAAATATCAAACCACAAGTTACACAAGAGGAAATATAAAATGAGAAGGTGGAGAAACCTGTGACAAATACTTGGATAATTATCACAAAGATATGTTCCGCTTCTTGAACACATTCCATTAAATATATCTAGGATAGGTTGTCCTTGAAAAAAAACAGAAAACCAGTTAAGCTACATTAAATTTAACAGTGCTGCTATTCATTTCACCTTGGGCTCTGCTATAATTATCCTGGTTGTTGTGTTTGGCATATTGTACTGCTATTTTAAAGAGATACTGTCTAACTTGGCCGGGCAATAGTAAAGGAGTTACAATCGGCCTCAATTGTAATTCTGACTCCAATAATGATCATTCAGTTATCCATTAATTCACAATAAGTAACAACAACTTGCATTTATATCGTACCCTTTACTCAGGGAGTGTCTCAGAGCACCTAACAGTGGCTGAGCTGGGAAGAGGCGATGAATACAAGCATGGTCGAAGAGGAAGGTATTCAGGCTTGATCTGAAAAAGGGGAAGGAGTAGACAAGGTGGAGGGATTGAAGGAGAGTCCAAAGTTTAGGAGGGGGAGTGACTGAAAGCATGTTTCCTGATGGGAGAACAGAAGGAACGAGGTACAAGCAGGTAGAGTTTAAATAATAATAACAACAATACTTTGGTATTCATTTGGTGTAGTGCCTTTGACATCTGGAGGATGTCCCAAAGGGCTTCACTGGATACGTTGTAAATTGTAGTGACTGTGTGTTTTGTGGGTAAATGCGGCAAGCAAATCTACGCACAGAAATAATATGCCGCCGTTCATGTCAGAAGGGAAGTTTCAAAGTGCTTCTCAGGCTTGGCTGGAAAATGTAATAACTTTGTACTTTGTAGCCTATTGCTAGACAATAGACTTAGATGTGATGCCCTTATGGCTTAATAAGCTGCCAAAGCTCATTGTCCAGACTCACACATAAACAATGGACATGTGGTTGAGGTACTGGAGGGCAGCCAAGGTCCATGGAACCAACCCATCCTTAGCCAATGTTTATAGTGGATAGGAACAAAAAGGAAAAATGTTTTGGAGAGAAAAAAAAACCCTCATTGATTTATTGTTGCATCACTTGCTTGGGATATCACTGTATTGAAAATGACACACGATTCCTCTAGGTCCTGAAACAAAGAAAAACTTGCCATTCTGGTCATAAAACTAGTTTTCATTGCTGAGAGTGTTATTACAGTGTGCTGAAGGGCTGGATATTGCTCTCTGGAGACATAATGTGGGCCATTTTGACTCACATTGCCAATATCTGTGTCTTTCTCTATCAGTGTTATAAGATACACTACATTTTCACTCGAAAAAATACAGCTTTTTAATACATTTGAGTCTCTTATTGACCATGTTGCAATGGATATTTCTGAGCTACAATTCCTGCTTTCCACTGCTACTAATGTCAGCCTGACCTCAGCTACAGTAACACTGGTGACACACACCACTTCCAGTGGATGGTTACGCTTTGGCCACTCAGCCCTCACCAGCTGTACAATGATGGATCTTGGTTCAAATCCTTGCCTCTGGTGCTTTTCGTTCTGAGCTCCAAAGACCTCAATAAGGTCTGCTACATGCTGCGGTTTGATCTATGTAATGCTCCACTTTTCATTTGCTCATTTGCTCTGTTTACTTCACAGAGCCCCCAAGCAATCGAAAACATTAGTTTTTTTTCTGAAATGTTCCATCATTGGACTGAGTATTGTGTTATGCCGATCTATACATTTCAGGAACTTGTTATTTATACCCACACCGTATGTATATGTAACACAATGCTCAATCCAATAATAATACAGTGTGAAGATTGTGAAGACTTGAGATGTGCTAATTAACACTAGTAATTAATGAATTGTTGGAAATTCTGCCTGGTGAATAAATAAAGAAAGATATTGATTGCTCTATGGGGTTTCCCCCACCACCACGTATCATCCCAGTGTTGGGCTGGAGCCTGGTCTGCAGATTTACACAGCCAGTCAGCGTGGTAACTACTCTGATTTCTTATAGTTGAGATAAACTGATAGTCTCACTAACCATTGTCATGATCTGGTGGCCTGACTTTGGGCTCATCCATTTTGACGGCTGTGGGGAAGGGGAGGGGTTTACGTCTGCAGTTCAGTCACTGTCTTTAGTTATCGAAAAGGTGGAATTTTCAACAAAGTGTTAATTAACAGAGCAAAAGGTCACCACTTACATAAACCAACATTATAACATGTGGAATGGTCAATGGTCAGCCTCTCAGCCAGACCACTCCTGCACTGAAATATTACTGATTACCCCTCATATTATACAGCTACATTATTTATCTTGAGATTTTCCTTTCCTCAATAATACCATAACAACAACAACAAAATGACATTTATAGAGCGCCTTTCACGTCGGGAGGACGTCCCAAGGCGCTGAACAGTCAGGGGTTGGGTCCGGAGCATGGGGGAGGGGCAGGGTAGGGGGGAGGGGAAGGAGAGAGGTGGGAGGGCAGCAGAAAGCACGATTGAAAAGGAGTCATCTGCTGAATAAACCCAAGAAAACATTCTGTGATTGAACCTGATTGCATTAATTTAAAGTAGCCCTTGAATGATATTACATATTTTTTGTTGCTTTTATCTGAAAGTGAGTCTCTCGCTATATTTGCAGATGATTACAGCTCTTTCATTTTTCCTCCCCCAAATCCTGTTTTTAAATGGAGTTTAATGTTAATTACAACAACCCCCAGAAAGTGGAGCTCAGCTAATTAATATGCTAATGTAGTTAATTTTTTTGGATGCCATGAGGTGACAAGTAGGAAGAAAGCCCCTTCTCTGATAGGATATGACTGTATGGAGACAGTTTAGTGATTGTTCTCCTGAGGAACAGCTGCAGTCAGGACGCGCCTCACAAAATGGAAGGTTATGACTGTCAGTAGCTGACATCCCTTAACGCAGTGAAAAGCAATATCAGCCAGGGTTGGCAGCGATGAAAAATTAAGGCTTTCAGGATGTTGCGCATGCACTTTTGTCTCCTCAATTGCTGCCGAGTTAATGTAAAACACAATCAAGTGGAAAGGAGGGAAGTAAGCAGCAGAGCCCTGTGATTTATTCTTAATTAGATGCTGGCACTGCATTTTGTCAAACAAGGGTGTACTGTACGCTGAGGCGCACACTGACTGGCCTGGTTACAGTGACAAAGAATGCAAAGTGCTTTCAGGTTGACATTGAAAAGGATTTAGTTAAAGTCCTAGGGCAAAAAAAGGATATAGATACAGTATTATTGAAGACGGGTGAGACATTGGCAGATTGATCAATTTGCAACACAATGTGAGTTTATTATCTGCTTATCAAGTCTTGGACATTCGATGGACTGAGCATGTCTGCGCGGTCAACTCCCACTCCTCGAATGCACGGATTAAAGGTCAAACCCTTCCAACTGGTCAGGACAGGGAAAGAAAAGCTTACGATTCCACCGAATTTAGCTGTTTGAACCCAGGGTGGAAATGGAGATGGGTGGGGGTAGGGACGGAGGTGGAAAGAATGAGACTGTGGTCAGTGGAGTGAAAGTAATATTCTCTCTCACTCAGATTCACGGCTGCTTTTTCAGCCAGCACTGATGGAACCTCCAGGAATATGGATTTGGCGAGCAGCCAACTAATCTATGCACTCCAGTGAAGCTCTGATTCCATCTGTTTCTGCAGTGAATACTCGCCTTTAAATGCACATAGCCAGCAGTATTAACATTGCCTCGATCTGTAAAGATATTTTAGAGAGGCTGGAAAGTGGTGCTACTCATGGCTGTAAAACTGCAAAGACTAAGCCACAACACTAATTATCTAGAATATGTGCTTGATATAAACCTGCACTTTCCATTATCACTCTGAGGCCAATTACCTTTCTGGGAGGTCAGGCTTAATATTTGTTTGACAATGGAAGCGGAGATGCTCATTAAAAAAAACACTTAGGCATAAATTGTTGAAAGAAATGTAATTATTGTACAGTAGGTTGATAAACGGCTACAAAAAAACTCTATCATGATGAGATGGCTTCATTACTTGCACCAGCAGTCTTTTCCTCTGCTCTGCAAACTGGAAATTTTTACTATCTATGATATTAGATGGCAAAAAAACAACAACTTGCACTTATATAGCGCCTTCCACACAGAGTAGAGTCTCAGAGCGCCTGACTCTGAGCTGGCGGGGGTGGAGGTGGGGGTTGGTCGAAGCACGGTCGAAAAGGAAGGATTTAAGGCGGGACCTGAAAAATGGGAGAGACGGGGCAAGGCGGTGGAATTGAGGGAGAGTGTTCCAGAGTTTTGGGGTGTAGTAGCAGAAAGAACGACCTCCAATGGTGGAGAGGAGGGAGTGAGGGACAAGCAGTGCGAGATACAGAACAGGAGAGAGAGAGAGAGAGACAGAGCAGAGAGACCAGTGAGTGTTGGCGTTTTGTGGTTTGCCTTCCATGTGCTAAAGCTAAGAGTGCAGTCTTCATATCAGTACCTACTGACATTCAAACTGTGCATGGGTGTGGGTGGGGGCTCAGCTGGGGGGAGGGGAGAAAGTACCTGGGGAAGGGGAAGGATCAGGTTTACAGGATTACAAGGGTAGATTCTGAGTGTATTGGCTTAAGAGGGTAGATTCTGAGTGCATTTCTGTGCTTTTTTACACAAGGCTCTATTTACCATTCGTGCTGAAAAAAATACAGTAGCAATTTGTTTTACTATGTCTATATTTTTAGCGATTGTTAAAATTTGCGTTTTATTACCCAACAGCGTTCTAGTGCTATCACTGTTAATATACTGTATCTATACTGTATATTATGTGCTTTAGAAAGATGATTTACAATAGTTCAATGGTAAATTTAACATATATTCCTTCAATGTACAAGTCACTCCACTTGTTGTTGTTGTTTACAGTATGTCCTGTGAAGCATTTTGAGATATCTTCCTGGCGTGAATGCAGCGGCTTGTTATTTGTGACTTAGCTACCCTAAGGACGCTGCCCTTCAACAAAATTGCAACATATCCTGTGAGTTATTGGTGCGCATAGGTTTGCATCCAGCCATTTCATGCTTGGGTATTGCTTTCCCACTCTCCTGTAAATGGTGCTTATATTTGGGTCTGAGACATAATATTCATAACATAAGGGGTGATTCCTGCCAATATCCGCAAGCAAGAGAAGTTCTGAGCCTATCAGACTCATTCCCTTTTGGTCTAGATCTTCATCAAGCAACATGGTCAGTCTTTATTAAATAATTTATTATACAACACAGAGAGATAATACAGCAACTTTATATAGAGCCTTATAGAGCCTTTAAGCACCTCATAATACTGAGAAATAAAGCCATTTTGAAAAGAGAGCAGATTGGATAAAGAAAAAGGATAGGATGAAATTCAAGACTCTGGGCACAGATTCAACCTGCAAAGAAGGAAAGATGAACAGACAATTCAGATTGAAGAATTTTACAGGGAGTGGTGAATTTGTGGAATAGGCTTCCCGAGGAAATAGATTGTGTCAGCAATTTCAAGAGAAAATCTGAAACTATTTGATGAAGAAATCGATTGAGGAGGTGTGAGAAACAGAATTGTGTAGGATTTTTAAAAAACAAAGATCAGGACCAACTACTGTTTTTTTTCGGTCCCTGAACATCCCTATATTATGGTTGAGAGGCAGAGGAAGAGGACAGAAAAAGGAAGCGAGTGAAAATCTAGGACTGGCAACCATCCCAGGACAGCGAAACATCCTTATAGGACTGAACAATCTGGTCAAAAGACTTTCTTGTCACGTCAATCCCTTTGTCAGTGGAATTATCTCAAAATGAGTAGATACAATGGAGCCCTTTTATAACAGTTGGATTCTGTGGTGAGGATGATGGATAAGGATTGCCTGAGAAGCATTATAAAATTGCTGATAGTGTGAGTCAGTCTGTGAACCTTGGGTTTGAATCAGATTTACTGCTCTGAAGTCAATAGAATCACAGACCGCAACTGAAATTTCAACAATCCTGTTAAAAAAATACCGATGATCCAATTAGACAATACTAAGCCCAAAGGTGTTAGTGAATTTATATTTTCACAGCAGTAAAGTCCATTGCTGTAAAGTCCACTCAGATTTGCTTTGTATCACATGAATCCCTAGTGTGTTAAAAGCCACAATACACTTTGGAGTTTTTTTTAATTGTCTGACTACATGGTAGATAAGCACGTAGGAGGTTACTGATTGGAGAGCCCCATTGTAAAGCCCTGAAATGTACACAGTTTCTCTGAACATTTCAACGATTCAACATCACAATGTTGTGAATTCAAAAGAATCATTAATCATTTTGCCCACAAATGTACAGTCAATTCACTTTACAGTATATAGTATATTCTGTGAAGTGCTTTGAGACATCTAGAAGACATGGAAAACTCTATATCAAATGCAAGGATTATTATTATTTATTGATTATTATTAAGTAGCTTTATCTCCAGCAGGCACATCAACGTTTTGAACAATGCATAGATAGGCATATCTATCTCTTATATATTCTCTTAAGTGGAGATAGGCAGGCTTGATAAAGGAATAGACATACAACATTTGTAATGCGCTCGAGGTAACAGGTGCTGTGACATTTCATAATATGTCGACCAGGCGCATTTCATTTTTTTTCATGTGCTGAAGAGCGAGGCACCCGTGTGAGAGACACATGAATAGTAATAACAATAATAATCCCTCCATTTGTTGCAGCACCTAAAATGTCAAAATGTCTCACAGCACTTCACAGGTAATTGCTGCAAGAATAAATGTCTGTAAACATAGGCAAACGCAGCAGCCAATATGCACAATGCAATAGCCTGCAAGCAGCCCTGAAGTGAGTTATCTGGGGGGAATTGTTAGCCAGGACACCGGAAAAAATTGTTCTCTTTTCGAATCATTTCAAATGGATCTTTAACGTCCAGGCAGATCTTATTTTAATGCCTCATCTCTAACAATTTTGCGTTTCTCCAGTACTAAACTGGTGTATAGACTTATACCTTGATATTAACGTCCTGGTAATAATAATAATGATCCTTGCATTTGACATAGAACTATTCATGTTTTCTAGACTTGCAAAGTGAGCAGCAGGACTCAATGCAGGGCTTTGAGCATTGAATGCCAATCATTGGGATGGAAAAATGTATTGCCAATGAAAATGTCTCACAATTAAACTTTGTTTAAACTCTGTACAGAAAAACTATATGTCACATAGACTTGTGAGACCTGGCTTTAGACCTCCCTGAAGCTGAGGTTTTGTGATTTGGCACAGTATACAGGGGTTTTCCAGCTGAAATCATGGTGTATGAAGCATCATTTCCAGCAACAAGGTGCCAGTAATGCTATCATTTGCCCAAAGAGCTCCTTTACAAACCTCCCCATTGTATAATTCACTGTAAGAGAGCAACCAAAATTCAAAAGTGCTATTCAAAAGCAAAAACAGAGCATCGAACAGACCTTTTAGTGTTGGTTTTAGTAATCAGATTTGTCTAGTGCCAAAGCAAACAGAGGTGTGGTGAAATCCATGCCATCTAATCACACATTCTCTTCACTACAGTTGAATAAGGTCACTTCAATGTTCCTTTCTTAGGTTTGTAGGTTCTTGGTAAAGCAAACACTGATGCTGGAAGAATAATAAAGGTTAATAAATGTGTGATTTTCAATCATCTTATCAAAGAGTGTGACCACTGGAGCACCCTATCTGCGGGGTTGCAAATCAATATTTACTGCTCATTGTTTCCAGATTATCTATTCTGTACCAGTGGAATAGATAGATGTACAGCAAAGCCACATCTGGCACACTCTATAGCTTTCAGTACATTTGTTAATGTTTCTACATCTCATATATCCATGGTAACACACTCCTCCTGGGATATTACTATAATGAATAGGCTATCATAGTAATCCACAGAATTATGACTATTTTAATCTTGCCTCTGTAAAATGATTACAAGATACGCTCTCTGCGTATTGTTAGAATTTAATTTTTTTTATCCATAAGGTGCACTAATATTATCTTTAGTTCAGCGGAGATTTTGGTTTGAGCATTTATTTTTCTCCAGTCTTTGAAGGAGTATACAGCTATGAAGCTCAATATTTGAGCTACTGCCTTCCTGTAAAGGTTTTTAATGCGCATTAATGCAAAAGTCTGCGGTTTAATGGGTGGGAAACTCGGAAGGACTGAGTGCCTATTAGGAAATAAGGGAGAGGTGCAGGAAACAATAGTACTTAACACTGGAAAATCACATGATTTGAGTCAATTTTACACTATTTCATAAAGGGATTTCTTAATTAAGAAATCCGAAAGGGAACACCTCTGGGAATCATGTCATGGACATCACATTGACTCAAGGGAACCCCACTCCAAAAATAGATTGAATTGGGAGAGATATTCATCAATAGGAGTCACTCAGGTCTGGATTTCTTCATTTAAAAATCCTGTAGAATTCACACTGAATGGAAAATGTTTTCTTTGATAAAGAAAAGGTCCTTTGTGAAATATACCATTTAAAACTCAACAGGATCCTTACCCAATTTTAGAATCTAAGGATCAGATTTGTGTTTGTATGAAGATATGGAAAGTGCACACTGAAAACAGGTGGACAGATGGAGAGACAGCAAGCCAAAGAAACGTAGCCCATAAATGAAACTATCAGGAGAAGTCAGATAGGACAATACATCCAGTGCAACCATCCCCCACTTGTTCTGAAGAGTGTATTTTTGCTCCATTTCCCCACCAAAGTGAAGGAAAGGAAACATTGGGGGACTAAACATAGGAAGGTTTAGTGAAATCTATTTTCTGCCCAATAGTTGCGGCTTGTTTGAACAGTTTACATGATAATCCTTCTAGCAAGCAGCTGGCCCTGACAGTTAGCATGTTCGTTCTGTTGGATAACAAATGCGGTCTGATTGCAGCTCAAGCCATTCCACATGTAAGAAGGCATTGTTCCATTTCTGATTAAATGGGCAGCTGTAGATTGCAAAGAAGGTAATTGCCTTGGCCACGGAACATCTTCACCTGTTATTTCAAGTATGCTAAATCATAGCAGAAATTATTAACAGGCACCGTTTCATGGTAGTTTAATTTGAGGCAATGCACCGTTAGTGTAACACAGATGAATAGGTGTGTTGGACTTGACTTTAAATAGGGCTGACATCCAATGAATATTTTCTGGCAATTGCACTGCAGGGAACCTGTCAGTGATTGCATTTACAGCCATACAATTGCCAAGCACAGGAGGGGGGAAAAAAGTCTGCTAACACTACTTGTGCTTATAATCTTAACAATGATTGGAGCATTTGACAGCTAAATCATTTTTCAATTAGGCCTGTAAATGATATGAGCATGTGCTGATGAGTTTTCGGTGGAAATATTTCAGCATCAGGATGATCAGGGAATTCACTTACTGTTCAGATTGAAAGTGGCATTAAATTTTAATACGCAACATTCATTTCCCTGCAATCTTTTTCTGATAGAGGTTTAAAATTTATTATGAATTACGGTGTATGCCAGGGCTGGCTAACTCATGAACAGACAACCTTTCATCTACCTTCCATTCATTACTTCTTTCACTTCCTCATTCTTTCCTGCTTAATTAACACTCACACTTGTGCACTTCCTTCCTTCCTTCCTTCCTTCCTTCCTTCCTTCCTTCCTTCCTTCCTTCCTTCCTTCCTTCCTTCCTTCCTTCCTTCCTTCCTTCCTTCCTTCCTTCCTTCCTTCCTTCCTCCCTCCCTCCCTTCCTTCCTTCCTTCCTTCCTTCCTGTGAATCATACAGCACTATGGAGGCTCTCTGTGCCTTCGGCAACTCTTTGAGACAGCTATTCAACTAATCACATATCTAACATTTCTATAACCCTATTGTGTCACCAGAATATGTAGAAATAGTAGTCAATATGAAACCTATCATTACATTGTAGCCTCTGTGTGCACTCTGCTTTGAAACAGATCCCTTGTTTTGCTGTTGAAAGCACTTGTGTCAACTTGGACTTTGTGGATTGGATCACGACAACATGTTCTACTATAAAGCAACATTATAATTCAGTTCAAATATATCTGTGGCTATTCCTGGCCACAGATACTCTTGCACCATGGCATTGGCATAGAACAGTTTGAAAATCCTCACTGTCAAGTCTTACATATGAATAGTGGCCACTTGTATCAGAGCTGATGATACCCTGTTAAACCTATACCCCAGTTGAAAGTAAATTAAGTTTAAAATGCTTTTGGATGGAGAAGTAATGGAGGAAGATTTGAAAATAAATACTGGCAGGAAATAAAAATCTAATGGACTCTATGGAGGAAAGAAGAGCAATGATGGGTTGAGGGAATTAGATGTAGGAACTACATGTAGGAACTATTGATCTTATGGTATATTTATAAATATGGTATATTTACTCAGTCCAAGTAAAGTAGCAGCAAGAAGGTAAACTATGCATGTGAGTAATAAAAGGACATTTGGAGTAAGAAATAATGCCCTACACATGGGGCTATGCAATGCCTAGTGAAAACCTTTTGAAAAGAGTGACCTGATTGTTCCATTCTTCCACCCTGAGCAGCACTAGCTCAGAGTCGGCAGGTTATAATTCTGAGTTATAAACCGTTGAGTGGAAAGTGATGAGTGGGGAATTACATATGAAACACAGACAGTGCAATTGGCAGTGTTAACAGTTTAAAGAGCTGAAATTTGTGTTGTGTAGAATATCGGGCTATTTAAACACTTTAAACACTCTGCTGTCTAAACACACAAGACACCACAATCCTCTCACTGCTAATTTGCACATCCTTATTAACATCAATACCAAGCACAGAATAGACCAATGGTTTGGAAGATGCTTGAATACAGTAATTGCAAATAACAGAATTGTTTTTATTGCTTATAACCAATATGGTCAGATGCATTGTCTTTTGATTTTAAGGATTAATTTAATGATAATGCGCCAAAGTCACCAATATTATTCTCACAGTCAAATTGATTGCATAGAAATATAATCTTATCAGAAATGATCTGATCAGAAACTTTCCACTGTAGCTGATTAAAAGGCACTGGTTGGATGTTACAAACACTACTTTTGTTTTCGTTTAAAAGGACAGGGCTTGTCTTTTTGAGGTAGTACTGCGTCTGTTTACTGATCTGATTTATTTAAAATAATTTTGTTTTATGAGAGAGTTGAGAAATGTTCACGTTTGATTTTCAATTTATTTCAGATTGAGCTTGTACAGTCTGACCTCAGACCTGCTGCGTTTATGACCCATTCACTGCTCTCCTGAGTGTTTGCCAAAAGCCTGTCTTATGAAGCCCAGTTCTGGTTGATCTGACATGGTGTGTACAGTTGGGGTTTCTTTGTTATGTAGCTCAGACATCTTATTATACTCGAGAACCACGTTTTGTTGAGATCAATGCGTTTGGATTTTCTTTTGAATTTGTGAATAGTTAATCTATTCTCAGTTCTAAAAAAAGGAATGGAAAGAAAAGTAAATGAAGTGGTGGAGTTAAGGTGGATGAAATGAAGAAATCATTTGAAATATATGTGAGAAAAGCGAGGACTGTCATTCATTCCGTCTCAGGGAAGTAAGCTTGTGCAGCACGTTTCAAATCTTTCAATTAGCCTGCCATTCATACAATATCAAACCTAAATGTATTTTTTCCTTCCCTCGCTTCCCATCTTCTCGACTCTGACTCAAAAGGTTGTGAGTTCAAGTCTCACATCGAGGTTTTGAACTCAATAGGCTGATGAAATTTGCCACGGGGGAAGCTGAAAGAGAGTGTTAGTTGACTTGTCATTCACTATGTCAAAACAGTATGTGGCAGCAATAAACAAAGCAAATAGGCTGTTTTGAGCTGCAAAACAGTTGAGTTTAGATCCCTGGATGTCATTCGCATACTGTACAGTGATCAGTCCACAACTCGAATACTGCCTTGAGAGAGGATGATTCAGGGGGGACCTCATTAAGGTGTGGAAAATTTTAAATGGGATTAACAACAAGAACAACAAAATTACATTCATGTCAGGAGGATGTCCCAAGGATGTCCCAAAGTAAACCTAAATCAAGGCTTTATGCAACAAGACACTATGATTGATGTGTGTTTTGGAAGGATGAGATTGGATGGACTGTCTTCATCGTCCAAACCAATGTTTGGTCTTATGTGTGATACTGCAATGTAGTGCTGGGAGTGTGCTGCACTGCTGGAGAATAGCTTCCTTCATATGAACATGAAACTGAGGTTCCATCCACCTGTTCAGGAATCCTGTAGGAGCTCAATGGTTAGAGCATTCGCCTTGCAAGGAGAGACCTGGGTTCAATTCCAGGCAGGGAGAAACCTTAGGCAAGTTTCCTTACTCCACATGCCTGATAATAATTCCTAAAAAAACTAATAAATTGGTCATTTCAATCCACAACCGTTTGTGGGACACGGCTTTGTGCAATTGGCTGCCATGTTTCACCCACAAATATACATTCACTTCATTTTACAGTATATTCTGCGAAGCGCTTTGAGACGTCTGGAGGACGTGAAAAGTACTATATCAAATGCAAGGATTATTATTTTTATTATGTTAGAGACCTCATGGCACTTCTTGAAAAGAGAAATTTCTCCTAGTGTCCTAGCTACCAATCCTACAGATAAGTGGAATAGGAGTCCTGTGCAAAATTGGATGGAGCACTTGCCTCGCAAACAAGAGGACCTGAGTTTGATTCCCTTGCGAGGTGAAATCTTAGACATGTTTCCTTTCTTCAAACATCTCTGTAATTAGGAACCTGGTTTCCGGGGGTAATAATCCTTTGTAAAAAAAAATGTGGTGATTGAATCCACGACTGTTTTGGGGAAAAACAATATGAATTAATGAAATAGCATAGATTTAAAAAGTGTCGTCTATTACAAAACTGAGATATGTTCATTGATTTTTAAATTGGTTGTTCGGTAAGAATTGTTAAATTTTTACCTTTTTTTAATAGCCTGAGACATTTCTCTAAAATCCTCAGTATTAGTCCCATACAGTCCTGTAGCTTAATGGTTAAGCACTCGCCTTGCAAGTGAAAAGAACTGGGTTGCATTCCTGGCAGGCCGAATCACTGGACAAGTTTCTTTTCTTCGCATGCCTCTGTTCCTAGCAAT
Source organism: Hydrolagus colliei (assembly GCA_035084275.1). Taxonomy (NCBI): domain Eukaryota; kingdom Metazoa; phylum Chordata; class Chondrichthyes; order Chimaeriformes; family Chimaeridae; genus Hydrolagus; species Hydrolagus colliei. The sequence goes on from CM068742.1 coordinate 32,839,858, forward strand.
AAGTAGGAACCTGGTTGTTAGTCAATTGGCAGATTGCTTTTCCAGGGGGTAATAATTCCTTCCAATACATAAATTAAAAAAAACTTGATCATTCTATCCACAACAGTTTGTGGGACAATGCTGTGTGCAATTGGCTACTGCCTTATGCCACAAAATATACAACCAATTCACTTTACAGTACATTCTGTTAAGAGCTTTGAGATGCCTCAAAGATGTGATAAGGTGATATATCAAATCCAAGGATTATTATATTTTTATAAGATTGGTCATTCACGTCAAGGCTGTTTGTAGAAGATTGCTGGGTGCAAATTGCCTGCCACCATCACTTACAAAATACATAATCACTACCCATACAGTAAACCTGTGAAAGTTTTGAGATGTGCTTCCAATGTGAAAGATGCTCTTTCAAGTGCAATATGTATCTCGATATTTGTTTATGCTGGTGCTTTGGCCATACAGCTAGACTGCTTTGGGATTCTGGTTTTTCTGATCACACATTTTGCAGGAAATCTTGCCAAACCTGGCACATAAGGGTTCAGAGTATCACAGGTTAGACCTGGGCGCTGCCATTGAAGATCTAATTTAAATTTTGCCCGACCTTCTGTGTACAAGCCTGCAATGCGACCTTGTTTCCTGTAGCTGTTTCTGTGAAACAATCTTTCTGAGCAAGAGCTAGCAAAAACAGAAATGTAGCGTGTGGCAAGCTTTGGCAGTCCAGAGGGAGACTGAGGAAATGACTTGTAACTGAGTGGATCTGACCCTGTGCATAAGTCATTATCATTAGTTTAAGTGACAGTTGTATGATATTTGTGTCACTGCTCTAAACCCTGCAGATTTCCAGGCAAATGGTCCAATCAGTTCTTGGGTTGTGACCTCCTCCCATTGAAAGGCATGACTGATAATAGCAGGGAATGTTTGCTTAATGTGCTCTCCCAGCTCTTTGCTCAACAGTTCGAACCAAACTGAAATCGTGGCAATGACTACAGTAAAATGTTAGATCTAGTGTGGATAAATTGAAAGGGATGAGATGTGATATCTGGCCTCACAGTCCACCGGCAAATCTGGCTGGACCGCATCAAATTTTACCGCTCCGCCCTAGCCACCACCAAATCAGCCTTCTATTCCAGGATAATCCTGGAAGCGAAGGACAACCACCGCCTCCTCTTCGCCACCACCAGCCAGCTCCTCCGCCCCCCCCCCCACCCCCCACCGTCTTGCTTCGCAGATCCTCTCCACAAACGAACGTTGTGAGGAGATGTTGGACTTCCTCGAGTCCAAAATAGAGAGAATCCGCTCCGCGGTTTCCTCCCCCTACCTCTCCTCCACCTCCGCCCCTCCATCCGTTATCTCAACCCCCACCCACCCCACATTTCATACTTTCAACCCCACCACCCCGTTTTTAATCACAAAAATAATCACCTCCATGAAACGCACCACGTGCTCATTGGACCCCATCCCCACCCCCCTCCTCCACACCCAGCTCCACCTTTTGGCCCCGTTCATTTCTGACATCATCAACCTTTCCCTCTCCTCAGGCACCGTCCCTACCTCCCTTAAAACAGCCACCATCACCCCTATCCTGAAGAAACACTCCCTTGATGCGTCGCAACCATCAAGCTATCGACCCATCTCCAACCTCCCGTTTTTATCCAAGGTCCTTGAAAGAGTGGTTGCCTCCCAGCTCCACTCTTTCCTTTCAACTCACTCACTCCTTGAACCCCTCCAATCAGGTTTCCGCCCTATTCACAGCACAGAAACTGCCCTGGTTAAGGTTACAAATGATATCCTAACCGCCTGTGACCAGGGCTCCCTTTGCCTCCTCGCCCTCCTTGACCTGTCTGCTGCGTTCGACACAGTCGATCACACCATCCTCCTCCAACGTCTTTCCTCCCACCTCAACCTTCAAGGCACAGTCCTTGACTGGTTCCATTCCTACTTGACCCACCGTTTACACTTTGTATCTTCCAATGGTTTTTCCTCAAACCCCCGTACAGTTTCTCACGGCGTCCCTCAGGGCTCTGTCCTCGGCCCCCTCCTTTTCACCATTTATACGCTCCCTCTGGGCGATGTCATCCGCAAACATGGGGTAAATTTCCACATGTATGCGGACGACACCCAGTTGTACCTTTCTGCCTCATCCCTCAACCCCCAGACCATCGATGTTCTGACAGCATGTCTGTCTGACATCGAGTCCTGGACGAGGGAAAACTTCCTGCAATTGAACGTGAGTAAGACCGAGGCCCTCCTGATCGGCTCAAGCCAGCGCCTCCGCACATCGGGCGCTGCCAGCCTCAACATCCAAGGCTGTACTCTCCACCTCACAAAGCCAGTCAGGAACCTCGGCATCACGTTCGACCAAAAACTCTCCTTCCTCCCCCACATCCGTTCCTTGACCGGCACCGCTTATTTCCACCTGCGCAATATTGCCAGGCTCCGCAATTATCTTACCCACCACGCTGCCGAAACACTCGTGCACGCATACATCACCTCAAGGCTGGACTACGGAAACTCTCTCCTCGTCGGCCTCCCCAGCTCCTCCATTCACAGGCTGCAGATCATCCAAAACTCTGCAGCCCGTGTATTATCCTGCACCCGCCTTCGCGACCATATAACCCCCACCCTCGCCCCTCTCCACTGGCTCCCCATCCTCCAGAGGATCGAATTCAAGATCCTCGTCCTCACCTTCAAAGCCTTACATGGCCTTGCCCTGCCCGACTTAACCAATTTACTCTCCCCCTACACGCCCACCCGGACCCTCCGTTCAGCAGGACTTGGCCTGCTCCAAGCCCCCCGCCCGAACCGCCCCACCATCGGAGGCCGGGCCTTCAGTATTTTCGCTCCCACCCTATGGAATTCCATCCCCCAATCCCTCCGCCTTGTTTCTTCCTTTTCCTCTTTCAAGGCCGGTTTGAAGACTTTCCTCTTCGACCGTGCCTTTTGTTCCACCCAGAATTTTTTGACCTCCCCTATATGTTTCACCCCTCCCCGTACACTTCCCTCCCAGCTCGGGTCACACGCCTCCTGTGCAGCGCCTTGGGACGTCCTCCCGACGTGAAAGGCATATAAGTGTAATTTGTTGTTGTTGTTGTTGATATTGCCACCCATTCATTTCGATTGGGTAAATGAGTCCATAGAAAAGCATTTAGAGTGTGTGTGTGTGACACTGGAAATCGTGATTTACTGAATAATAAAGCAGGTGATGTTGAAAAGTAGGGAGTTCGTCAAGGTTAAGCCACTTTTTTTTCTTGAACTCTCTCTTTCTCACTTACCCTGAACCTTCTCACATCCATTGACATTGACCAAACAGGAGGTGCATTTGACAGCAAATAGGAGATTGTTTCTCCCTTATCTTTGAAGCACACAATTCTTCCAAAATAGACAAGAATTGAGGAAACACAGGCAAGCTGTGAATTAAGTATTCAAGTGAACGATTAGCACTGGAGAGTGACCACAGGTCAGGAAGACAACACAGTGACCACCCCAGATTTATAATTATCATATCACTCAAAATTGTGATCTAAACCAGTTTAAAATTGTTGGCAAGTTTGGGTGGAAACAGTAATTTCTGTGAAGCTCTTTCAGACGTTTTGATACTAAAGGTACTATATGACCAATGGAAATATTTTTTCTGTATCAACTATCAAACTCTTCAGGATTTTAAATCATCACATATTGGATCCCATCCTTACTCTTCAAATACTTGTGCAATAACCATTTCAGATGGGTAAGTAATTCTCTGCTTCTGGGTACATTTAGTGCCCATCAAAGTTGCCAGAGAGCTTGACTGCCCGTGCTGTTAACATGGCATGTGCACAAAGCATTACAACCTTGTGGTAAATTCTGTACGATACAATTCCAGAACAATCTACTCATTGTTGAGTCAGTCACAAAGGGTATAAATCCAGGTTTGACACCAGAAGGAAAAAAGAGGGAGGTTACAAGAACATTTTTTGTTGAATGTGGAATGCCTTGCAACAGATGTCCATTGAAGCCGTGTCCATAACAGCATTTTCAAGGGAACTGGATAAATACTTGAAGAAAATAAATATTAGGGTAAAAGAGCAAGGAGCTGGGATTAGAGTAATAGCTCCTGTGGGGGAGCTAGCACCAGAACAGACATGTATAACCTCCATCTGCGTTGTATACGTTCCACAATTCTATGATTCTATGTCATGTTTGTGGTTTACAAATGGAACAACAGGTAATTAAAATGAATCTTAGAAGTGTTTAAAGTCCACTTTTTTTTGTGTGTGTGTGCCCAGTAAGCTTAAAGTCAAAAAGATACCCCTACACTCTTCAAGCAGTTAGCTGACCACCTGCTGTAATGCTGAACAAGCAAATAGTTTTTCCTGATGTTGTTTTGTGAGAAGAGGCCAGTTTTGTTCAGGGTTCAATGTACTGCAAAGGCAAGGAGGGTGTATGTAGAAATGCTGCGTTCACAGGGGTATCAGGAAACAGGAAGGGAAAAGACATTTTCTAATGTAATCCATAGGTTCATATCCTTAATGGGATAGAAGCTAAATGTCTCTTAATTATAATAATCATAATAATAATGGTTGCATTTAATATAGGGTCTTTCATATCAGGAAGACACTTCAAAGCCCAGGATTTACAGCGAAGCATGTTAACTGTGCATTTTGTCGGAATGTGACAGCTAATTTGCATACAGCAGTGTCCAATGAACAGCCTTGAAATGAATAACTAATTTTAACTGGGGGATTGTTGGCCTGGACGTCAGGAGAAACTCTATTTTCCTTTTGAATAGTAGTATGGGATCTTTAATATCCACCTAAACAGACAGATTGGACCTCGGTTTAATGTCTCAGCCAAAGGACAGATGGATAGATGGGTTAACTAAGCAAGGTTAATGTCACTTTTTATACACACACTGTTGATACCAGAATGCTGGGTAAGAGTATTTAGTTAACCAGAAACAAAACAGATATCAAGCAGTTGTCTCACAAGCAATTAAGTGGCAGCGACACCATGACAATTTTAAGGCAACGTAGTGGAATCAGTGATTCAAATGGGATGTATAATTTACAGCTTTGAAATTGGTGGTGTCATACCCATTTCACAAGGTAATTACCCCATCATTATTTTCTCATCCCAAATTAATTATTTGTGTTGTACGCTATTGTAACATGTATCTCCTTACCACTACCTACTGTCAGAATATTTTTTAAAAACAAATCTGGTGACATAGTAAAAAAAATCCACACTTCTGTATCTTGTGCACTGTATCATTAATCAGTTATCCTGGAATCAGCCAGTTCCACCTGACAGGTCAGGTTAGCCTGCTTTCCTGACCTCAGGGCTCAAGTACAAAGGCAAGTAGTGATGTCCCGTCTGTCTTAGTGACTGCTTCATTATGAGAATTGTCAATCACTTGTTCAGCCAGTGATGATGACAAGCAGGTTCGGCAGCTGGCAATGTGATAATACCTCCTTTGAGTGTTGGTTCCTTTTCTCAGCAATTGACCCTTGTAACTTAAAGAAAATAACTGGGGATACAATTCAAATAGGGGGTGGGGTGGAATGTGGCTGCAGACCCTATCGAAAGATTGGAGTCCTGTAGAGTAGTTGCTACTATTCACCTCGCAAGCAAGAAGACCTGGATTTGATTCTTGGCAGGCAAAACTTTAGATAAATTTCCTTACTCCACGCTCCTCCGTTTAATTAGCAGTAAGCAGGAACCCAGTTGTTAGTCAATTGGCGGATAGCTTTCCAGGGTTAATAATCCCTTCAAAGAATAAATAACTAGGTCATTCAATCCATGACTGTTTGTGGCACATGGCTGTGCACAATTGGCTGTAGTATTTCACTCACAAAATACACAGTCAATTTACTTTACAGTATATTCTGTGAAGCACTTTGAGATGTCTCGAAGATGCGATAAGGTGCTTTATCAAATACCTACAAATGTTGCTGAAAAAATGTTAAAAATGAATGTAGATTCTTTCCCACACTCTTCCCAGTTGGTAAAGGCAATGCCCAGTGAGGGTCCGAGCCACACAGACTGACAATGTATGGAATGAGAACTCTGAAAACACCAAGAATGTTTCAGTATAAACTGTGTGGCTGTATTACACTTGACTCTCAAATACTATTTACTGCAACCAATGGCCAACATAAAACAATAATTCTTAATAATAATAATAATAATCCTTGGATTTGATATAGCGCTTTTCTTGTCTTCTAGACGTCTCAAAGTAGTTAACAGAATATACAGTAAAGTGAATTGACTGTATATTTGTGGGCGAAACACAGCAGCCAATTGCACAGTGACCCACAAAAACAGTCGTGGATTGAAATGACCAATTTAGTTTTGAACGATTATTATTAGGCAAGTGGAGTAAAAAGAAACTTGCCCAAGGTTTTGCCCTGACCTGACTGGATTCGAAACACAGGTCTCACGCTTGTAAGCCAAGTGCTCTAACCACTGAGCTACAGGGCAAATTGTTGAGATAGAGCCTATAATGTTCAAACACGTCAAAGCACTTCACAAGTAATTGCTGTTAGGTACAACAATTGTATTTTTAGGGCATACTGGCAGCTAACTTATGCACAGCACAACAAGGTCCCACAAAAACTTTAATAATGTCTATCTAGTGGGGAGCTATGTTAACATGCAAGTACATGCAGTTCAGGTGTGGACAACCTGTGATTTTGTTGTTATTCACTACAAATACACCAATACAGATATTGTCTCCACTGTTGATTCAATCTTTTCTCATTGCTTTTGCAACATTTGCAAAGCCCTCTCTGTTATTGCACAATCCACCCTCTTAACAAGGTTCTTTGCTCTAGTTTCACCTCTGTTATAAGACTGCTGAACCTTGACTCCTAACTTTTCCCTGCTGTTGCCCTATGTTGTGAGCTGTTCACTGTAATAGACACTTTGTTGATATTGTGAAGTGCTTGGATCCCAAGGACCGATTGTAGCAAAGGCAGAATGTGCCTCCTGCCAGGTTACATCTGTTTTTTTCACCTTGCTTTTACTTTCCAATAAATGTGTAATATTTTTCATTCATTGTATATAAACTCACTAGAAAGATCAAAATCAAATTTCACTTGATAGTAAGGTAAAAACAGAAATTTTGGGAACACTCAGCAGGCAGCATCTATGGAGAAAGGAAAGTGAGTCAACGTTTCTGGTCCATGACCCTTCGACAGAACTGTGGCATATTGGGAGGGAGAGTTCTGATGAAGGGTCATGGACCTGAAACATTGACTCACTTTCCTTTCCCCATAGATGCTGCCTGACCTGTTGAGTGTTCCTAGCGATTTCTGTTTCAGATTTCCAGCATCTGCAGTATTTTGCGTTTCTGATAGTAAATTATGTCCTTTTGCCTTTTGCATTGGTTCCATATCTTTTTCTTAGCACATTTGACGATTCAAAAATAGCTGTTCTGAATCAAACAGGAATACAAATCGGTACAGATGCCAATTTTGTTTTGGCCAACAATATCATAGTTTAATAGATCATTCACTTCATGGCTCTTTTTGGGAACTTGCTGTGAGTGTAAAATGGCTGCCACATTTAACGTCTAAAAAAACACAGAATCGACAGAATTAATTGCGCTGAGAGACTTCCGATGTAAAAGTGCTATCAGAATGTAAATCCTTTCTTCTTAAATATTATTAGGATGAGCATATACTACCTGCAAGAGAGTAAACAATAAAACAGTTCATACATTAGTTAATAAGTACCCACTGCACCACCCAGATACTAGAAATGTGCTTTATGAAATGTGCATGTGCACTGTGGAGTTTGTACCTAGAAAATACACAGTGAGTGCAATGGACTGTATTATGAATGGTTGTTTACTCAGGGAGGCTGGCAGTGTTATTGCTTGTCCTTCTGAGACAGCTGCTCCGTGGAGAACGGAGGTTCTTTGCCTTGCTAATTTCTCCAGCCTCAGTGAAAGGATGACAAGGTGTGCAAACATCTCCATAGTGAACAAGGGCCGAGTAATTAATTTGCCGAGGATCCTGGACCTGAGCTGGCCTAATGCCTTGTAATCGTTTATCACAGATTGATGCAGATGTTTGCGTTCAGTTGCTGAATGGTTTCTGTAAAGTTAATAGAGCACATTAGTTTCATAGAAACATTGCACAATAAAATCACGTTCATTAATTTTTCTCTTCGCCAAATATTTTAAATACATAAAATTACTTATACCCTTCCTCTCCTGAAGGTGCTGATTTCCAATGAGTGCCCAATGAGTGTCATTAGTAACCTGTCTGGTGAGTGTCATCAGTAACATGTCTGGTAAGTGTCATTGGTAACTTGTCTGCTACGCGTCTGCTGTACCAAGGGGCCCATTGTTTTTGCTTCTCCTTCTGGGAAGCTGCTGCATGGAGTCGTTGAGGTGCTCTGACTTATTGATTTCTCTTTTAATTCCTCCAACAAATTGCTGTTCCATTCCCTCTGCTCTTCCAACTCTGATTCATTGCTTGTTCCACAATCCCTCCATCTCACTGTTGTTGGCTGAGCCTTCAATCGTTTTGTCCTTGCTCTACAGAACTCTCTCTAAAAACCCTTTGCCAGCTCCTTCTCTTGTAAAGCCTCTTATAAACTTTTTTTAACATACTGAATAGGTTTGTAGCTTTGAGGTGAACCAAAATTTGTAGTTCTAAGCAGATGAAAAACTGCAGCTTCCACAAAATTGCATCAAATTATATCAACTTGGTCTTTTGATTAATAATTATAACAATCCTTACTTTTGGTATAAGATCTTTCATGTCAGGAGGATGTCCCGAAGCGCTTCACAGGAATTTCAGTGAAGTAGAGTGATTGTATTTATGGGTGAAGTAATTATTTTTCATTGATTTGGTATTAATCTAAAACAAAATACAGTTGCTGCACTCCACAGTAAACTCTGAAGCTCTTTGAGACATTTTGATGACATAACAAGGTACTATTGTTCTATAAAATTCAAAAATGATTATTTACTATTATTTACATGTTTCCGTTCATATGGAGTTGGAAGAGAGCTGATGGTAAGCAACAACAATTGTTGTTAACCAATCCAACAATTTGTAACAACAATTCTCACCTATCAAAACACTTGTCTTGCAGAAGGCTATTTCAAAGCGCTTTTCAGAAAGGGAGTGTGAGCCTCGGATGGGTGGCAATTAGGGTGGTAAATTGGAAGTGGACCAAGTTGCAATCATAAAGATAGGCTTGATGGGTTTTTGGAAGAGAGTGCTCCAGAGAATCAGAACCAAAGATGATGCAGCACACCCCCAACACTAAAATGGAGAGTCAGAATAGACTGTATGAGTATCGAAGGATGACAAGGAGTTTGTACCCACAGACTTCTGATTCACTTGCTCAGAGGTGAGAATGCTGCCAGATAAGCCAGACTGACACTTAGGGCTAGCTTCAGACAACTCTGTTGAGAAATATTAAACACAATTTATGCTTAATAAACTAAGAAGTGAACATTTCTCTAAAATGAATAAGTAAATGAGATTCGGCAACACTCTGCTAAGGTAATAATGGAGGCCAAAAAATGTACAAATTGTTCATTAGAGCTCAAAATTCAAACAAGACTGCAAAATGAGTGCAATGTCACGGGTTCCACAACCACTGTAACCATACTGATTAATATAATCATTACAACTTCCTTTCCAATTAAACATGAATAGTTACGATCTCAGCATATTAAATCCATTATATTGAACCTAATTATTAGTATTTTCCAGATACACTCCCCATATATTGAAATTTTAATTAGTACCAATGCAATCTTCTTAATAAAGGCTAATCCGTAACAAAAGAAAATCCCAATTTCTCTCCATTTGCTTGTGGATGTATTAATAGCAAAGATCGATTAAATTGTCTATTTGCCAGGCTCCTCTAGCTCCCTGATACAGAACAATATCTTCACTCTTACTTCATTACCTGAATCCTTCACTCAGCTGACTTGGGTCTTCTACATCTCAAGATGAGGATCTTGAAGTCAATCTGTTCGGTGATGGGGAGCTAATGGAGCCTAACTGCAACTAGTGAAATGTGGGTAACGGAGTTTGTTCCGAGTCAGTAGGCGGGCGGCAGAGCTGGATATTTTGAATGCTGTAACTGTGGAGACCAGCAAGGAGTACATTTGAGTAATGCAAGTAATTAGGAGGTGACAAACACATGCACAAGAGTGGAGCCAAGACCAATCTTATCCTCACCCAACATCTACACCAATGCACTTTCCAATGGTAGCTTTTGGATTTTGACCAAGAACGCAAAGTCTCACTGATTTTCTCTACCTAAGCCAAGAACACTGGAGTTAATAACAATCCCCGCGCCCCCCCCCCCACCCCCACCCACACCCTAAGGCAACTAACTCAATACAGACTTTGAACTTGCTGGCATTCATGATGTACTCGACTAAACTATTGGGAAACTATATGTATATACAGTACAGTATAAATTTCTGGTGACAATTGTTTGTACATTTAATATCCTTGTGAAACATTATCTTGGTCATACAGTGAGGTTGGTATTTATTGTGCACATTTGCTCCCGCACATGGGTTTCAAAATGACCAGGATGTTCACAAAGTCCTGTTATCCCATGTTTTGTTTACACAGTGCACTGACCAACAACCAAACCATGCGGAAGAATGATGATCATTGTATTTAGAAGTACAGTACTTAGTTGTATTCAGTCTAAGTGTTTAATTGTATTTAGATGTCCAGAGGATCGGTGTGAGTACCATCATTTTCATGGCCGATAAAGATTCCGTCGCTATGTTCGGTGTGACATCTTCCTTATTATGGATGGAGTAACGAGGAAGTTATTGGTGTCAGAAAACCACTTGGATTTATAACAACTTGGATTTATATAGCGCTCTCCACGCTGGATGGCGTCTTATTGACATTGTTACATTCGATTTATCTGCAAATAAATGAAATAAAAATTAATTGTAAGAAACAAAACAGAGGGGAACAGGACTTTGTGAACACCATGTACTTTAAAACCTTGTGTTTTAGTAATTGAACTCAGCTTAAAAGGTACAGTTAAAATGACTTCTCTCTGATTAGATTAGGTTGAAGTATTAAAGTGTACTGTCTTTTGTGAAGACTTTTAATGTTTCTGAGAGGAATTTAAGGAAATTGGGTTTAATTGGTATTAAGCACAGGTTGTGCAGGTCTGAGTCTCCCAGGAGGTAAAATCCACCCTCATTAAATCCCAATAACATAGTCTCTGTTAGACAAGCATTTTACCTTTATAATGAGGTTTGTGCTGCACAAATACTCTATAATGGGGTCTAATATGCAGCAATCGCAAATTGCCAGCAATAAGATCCAGCTGATGCAAAACTCACCCACACCAAACTGCACCTGCCCATCATCCCAGTTCTCACCAGGCTTCATAGAATATAAATATAATATATAATAGGCTCCTGTCTTCCTGTCTTCCAATGGATAGACTCCAAGGACCTATAAATCTGTCATACCTTACCACCTCCTATCTCTGTGATCTTCTCCTGCCTTACTCCTGCTTGCCCCTCCACTCAGTTCTGGGCGTTTCCTCTCTCCTTGTGTGCCACCATCAGTGACAGAGTCTTCAGCAACTACGCCCCTAACCTGCAGAAGTCCCTCTTCTTTCCCTCTATTTCACCTTCCTCATTATCCGTCTGTAAATCATGCCTAAAACTGATTTTGCTGTACTTACTGTTACCTTCTCCCTCCACCATCTTCCTTTCCCCTCCTCCCTCCTCTCTCCTCATTTCCCCTCCTCTCTCCTCAATTCCCCTCCTCTCTTGCGATGGGTCCAACACCGTCCAACCAAGTTGTTGTATTCTGTGCAAATAAATTATAATAAATAAGAATCCTTGCATTTGATACCATGTCTTTCATTTCAGTGAGGATGCCTTGAAGAAGCTTTTCATAGGTTATCTAGGTTATATGTAGTGACTGTGTATTACAGATAAATGCTGAATATATTGTACTGCATATTTTGGATCTCATTAGAACATCAAACCCAACCTAAAATCTCAAGGGGCAAAGTCCAATAATCTTATAAATTTGAATTTATTTAGAGTAAGAATAAATGTGCAGCTTTTTTGCTAGAAAATCTTAATTCAGCAGATTAAATATCGCTATTACCCTATCCCATGGTTCATGTGAAGAGTGCACACTAAGACTTTAGGATACCCACAGTGATGGAGTCTAAGCAAGCCTTTAAGTTGCTTCTTTGAAAATGCAATTAATTATTTCATTAGATTTTTTCCATGTGTTCGTGATAAATGTTATTCAATATAGAGAGTGAAAACATATGTTTTTCATTTGATCTAAATAGTGTCATATTCACATTGATTGGCTCTGTAGGAAATATATTTCTTTGGATAAATGTCTCTGACAGAGCAAGCAGCTGCAAGAGTATTTTTGAAGGAAAATGACCCTTAATTAAACTCATTCATTCCCAAGGGGATATGGCTCAGCCTCACCATAACGACCACAGATAAATATTACCCTGTTGTAGGTAATGTCATTACATCTTCATTATTGCCTTACCATTCATTTCAATTACAGCCTGGAGAGTTAATACTTGTATGCGCCTTACTGCGCTATGTAGCAGTGTAATTCAGAGATGACAGAGGATTGCATGTAACTGATCCCATGTTGTTGTGGTTGCAAAATAAGACATATTTAATGGGGATGTTATATAGTATTTAGATAATGCATTGGGCTTGTCTTGTCAGCATGGCTCAGTCGGTAGCACTTCTCACTTCTACACCAGAAAGATGTAAGTTCAAACTTCACATCAGGACAAAGTTCTTCGTCTAGGCTGCCACTTCATTCCAGGACTAGGGAGAGTGTTGTGTTGGCAGTGCATTCTTTTGGACAAGACATTAAAAACTAAGATCCTTTCTACCTGTTTAGTGCTACGTTAACAATAAACAATCTTTAATCAAAACGAGGGGAGATTTGTTTTGAGTTCTGACCAACATCCCCCCAACTAAACTAATCATTCACTTCATAGTTGTTTATGAGACTTGCAAAACACAGTTACTTGAAAGTATCTATGAAATGTGATTGAAACCTTTTAAAATTGCAATTTATTTCAATCTTGGACTTCTTTCTATTTCCTAAAAATATATTTCTAATAACATTTTACCTCAGTGCCAAGACTTGTGTCACCACACTATTAATATGTTAGATGTTAGAGGTTCGCACATGTGTGGCAAGTCTCCAGTCCAGTTACTTTAGTCCAGATCCTTTTCATTGTGGAGTCAGATCTCCTCTTTGAGAGGTGATGGGAGATGGTTTTCTCCAATTCGATTACATGTATCCCGTCCGTTTTACATTAGGCATTGCCTTCAGAGGCAAGCTTGCCTTGGGGTGCAAACTCATGATTTAAATGCTGCAACAAAGAAACTCAAGCCAACTCATTTGACATAACTGAAACAGCCTGGTAAAATGATCCATATGGAATTAGTTTATTCTCCTCACTTCAATTGACTTCAAAGACAGGCAAAAAAACAACGAGTGAGTAATAAAGAGACTTGTGTGATGGAAATGAAGAAATGCAAGCTACGTCTCTGAGGATCACTGAATGTTGCAGACACAGTCAATAATAACCAGCTGTAGAATCAATAATCAAAGAAAAAGAAAATTACTGTTCACCTAAAAATCCAAATGTGAGAGTAATATACTCATGATTTGAATTGTGTGAACCTTTGTTGGAGGAGGTATTGATACTTCTAGTGGAAAGAAATTCTTTATGCGCAACATTCAATGTGTGATCCCAAGTTACTTTGAAAAGGTAGAAGCGCAGTGTCTGAAATCTTTGTGTGACTGCATGATCCTTTGTCTGCTATTGGACTGCAGTCAGAAATGAGCAAGCATTGGTCAGCCTAATGTACATGACCATAATATCATAATAATCCTTGCATTTGATGTAGCATTTTATCATGTCATTAAGATGTCTCAAATCACTTCACAGAATTTTTTGCTTTGAGGTGTGAAGTGTACTGGCTGCATTTATCAGAAAATGTGGCAGTCAATTTGCACACAGCAATGTCCTACAGCTGCGAGCTGAGTGACCAATTGTATTTGGGGGATTGTTGGCCTGAACACAAGGAAACATTCCTTTCACTTTTCAAGTAATGCCATGGGATCTTTAACATCTGCCTGTTATAATAATTTAATATATTTTTTAATGACATTGCAAGCCTGTAATTCCTAAAATGGAACCACATCTTATGGTTTTGCCTGTGTTCCTCAGAAGATTGTGAATGTTGTTGATCTGGGCTGAAAGGCCTTTCCTTTTTCCTTTAATTTCTTATTAGACATTACAGTGGCCCTTCAAAGCTACAACTTTGAAGAAATCCAGTGCCGTTGATCATTAGTATTTTAGCTTCATCCATTATGGACCACAGTCATATGAGCCTCAGTAGATTAAGCCCTTCCTGTTGAAAGACCTTTGCAAATAGGAGATGATACCAATACATTAGGGCTGAGCTGCAGTTCATAGAAGTGCACATTTGATCTTCCGAACCAGCAGGGTTTTTGATATTTAGCTGCCAAAACACACTATGTACTACCAAATAGAAGTACATTTCTCTGTACATTTCTTCTTTGTGTTCAAACACATTCTCAACACTGACAAATGATCTTTAAGAAATAAGAGGAGAACAATTCCACTTAAGGCTAGATTTACAGAATTTATGCTACGTTTCAGAAGATGTGGAATTTGAAACCAATATTATTTTAGTTCTTAAACGAATGTACTGGAAACCAGGTGAAAATATAAAGACTCTATTTAAGAATTTTCCAACTTATAGACTATGAATTGTAACTTCAATACAGTAAATCCAGCTACAGATGGAAATTTTATCCCAAGATATTGAACGTTTTGTCTTGATTTGTCTTCCAAAAGTCAGAAGGTGCTCCAATTGTCCTAAAACCCTCAGTCATTAGAAGAACATCAGACTAATACAGTTTGGTGTACATTGAAAAAATAAAAGCAGGAATTATGATTCCATATAATGGAATTATTCAATTTAAACAAAGAAGAATCTATTTCATGCTCCTTTGAAACATAGTTGCTGCTATATACTATATCATTGCTAAACAAGAATAGTAAACGGATATAGAGGAAGAAGACTTGGAGTAGGCGAAAAGTTGCAAGTGGGAAATGAGCAGGTAACTTTAACTTAAATAGTACAATGTAATATTATCAAGCTACTCAGTACTAACAAATAGCATCACTAGGTTGTTGTGGATGTTGAGTTTTGAAATCCGACTTTGGAAAGGAAATCACTGCTAATAAAGTATACGCAACATTCAGAAACATTAATAATAATCTTTGTACAGTATAGTGCTTGATATAGTGCTTTTCACATCTTCTAGATGTCTCAAAGCGCTTCAGAGTATATGCTGTAAAGTGAATTTACTATATTTGTGGCCGAAACATGGCAGCTAATTGTGCACAGCAATGTCCCACAAACAGATGTGGATTGAAGTGACCAATTTATTATTGTTTCTTTCTTGAGGGATTATCATGCAGAGTGTGGAGTAAGGAAACTTGCCATAGGTTTTGCACTGCTGGGAATCAAACCCAGGTTTGCTTGCGAGGTTAGTTCTCTAATCACTGATCTACAAGATTCCATATCAATGCCATCCACATATTAAGACCTATACGAATGTGCATCATCCATGCACCAAGAATGGAAAGGATCCAGTTGCATGTATTTGTTAGAACAGTGAACTCAAAATACTATCCCTTGTAAAAAAAAAGTACCATGGTAATGGTGGTGTACTTTTTTTTACAAGGGATTGTTCTATCAAGTTTGCAACAAAAGTTGTTTAACAACATATCTATGTGTTAAAAATTGCTGTGCTAATTTCAGGTAGTTAATAGTTTTAATTCTCTCAATCCCATTCTAGTGTTTGATGTTAGTAAATCACTCTATTGCACCAATGTATTTCTTTAAATGTTTCTGATTCTCTAAAACAACACAGGGAAAGAGCAAGCAATTAAGGTTGAAGTGGTTAGCTGCAGTGAATGAAGTATCACCAGTTTAGACTGAATTAGTTGAATAGCCTTGTTCTATTTCATATTGCGTCAATGACTTAATTGGTAACTGGATATCGACAATGTGAAGAAGCAAGTATGAAAGGATTCTGAGAAAGTGACTGGGTAGATTGTGGAAGAGAATGGAAGACTAAAATTAAGCATTTTTCAAAAATCTGAACAGTCTTACATTTTAAGACAATATTCTCAAGGCTAAGACCATGAGAAATGTTGAGGGCAGAATAAGGCTTGGTTATAATGCCACTGTTGGCCAAATAACCTGATGACTATCTAGACTTAAACATGAAGGCACTTATATAAGTAAGTATATAATACTTACCAAGTAAGTATTATAATACTTACTTGGAAGGCACTCTGGTGTCCAGGGAACTGTACCTAACTGATATTAAAAGGATATTGAATAAACTTTATTTTCACTCAACTATAAAGGAAATGTAAAAAGCTTGGTCTTAAAACCCTTCTGGAAAAAAAGGATCACTGGGACTGAAATTGCCATCTTGATATCCAATTATCTTGACCTTATATAGTTGATCTTTCACATTGTTATGAATTTTTTTTCACATGGAATAAACCCAAAGAAGGGCCTGATCTCATTAGATGTGATGTGATGGTGCATTTTTATTATATATGCCTTTGAGCATTGAGTAGGTATGAGTGATGTCTGACCAATTCAGGTGCATGAGATTTGAAAGATTCACCACATTCGTTGTATTTTTACAATGTCCTCTTCAACTAAATATATTTGCCAATATTTTTCATGAAAGTCCATTGCAACTGATGACTCGTGTCCAATGTTAGCAAACTGTTCTGAGTCTGATTCATTTTTATTGTCATATTAATCTAGATCTGCAGGGTGGAGGGGAGTGGGGGAAGGATGTCTCCACTTTCACACAATAATGGATGGTGTTTTGGATTCTTTCATTTCTTCGGATGAGATGTTAATCTAGGGTCTCATTAAAAATTGCATGACACTACTGATATCCTGGCCATGAATAGATATATAAATACAGTATATCTATATCTAAATATACGTTTCTTCTTCATTGTGGAGTCCTGTATTTCAGCAGTTAGAACCTCTCAAATGAGAGTCCTAGGTTTTATTCCCAGCAGGGCAAAATTTGGGGAAAATGTTGTTACTCCACACGCCTCTGTTTACCCAGTAGTAAGTAGGAACCCAGTTGTTTTTTGATTGGCGGGTTGCTTTTCCGCACACCATAATCTATCAAAAAAACAAGAATAATTTGGCCACCCAATCAACGATTGTTTAAGGGACACTGCTGTGAGCAAGTGGCTGCCGCATTTTGCCCACAAATATACAGACAACAACAACAAAGTTACATTTATAGAGCTCCTTTCACGTCGGGAATTGTCCCAAAACAATTCACAGTACAGTATATAATAATAATCATTGCGTTTGATATAACGCTTTTCACGTCTTCTAGACATATTCAATGAAATGCGTTGAGATGTATAGAAGACATGAAAAGCGCTTTAACAGATACAAGGATTATTGTTGTTATTACTACCATTATCAATTCTTTAAAACATATTAAACATTGTAATGGGATCACAAAGTTTTGGCCATCCTGTATCTTATAATACATTATATTTATAATGTAATTTTGTTGCTGTTGATTGTGTGCACAAATTTGCTATTGTGTTTGCCCGATTTTGGATCTTTCAAAACCTTTGTACAGTACCTAAGTCTCACATCAAGAGCTTTACCATCTAAGCCATTAAGGCAAATTATCCCTTCAATATACTACCCAGTGTGGCGGGCACACTATAAATGCAAGTTGTTGTTGTTCCATTCATTACAATGACATTTACTGGCATCAGTGTCTCACAGTGTGGGTAGGTAAATATGTGCACATAAATGAACCAGGCACACTGATGTGCTAGCTGGACTTTGCTTTAAACCGTTTACATTTTATTTCTGCCTTCATGGTCTTGGCCTTAGGCCCATCAGGATATAAAACACAATCTACCAACAGCCATACCAACTTGTAGTCATCATGAAATCTGTCCGAGGATGGTATGCTTGTTTATGAGTTTACACATGGCAGTCAAACAAGTTGATAAGTCAAATCAGTTGGATCTGAACTCATTCACCCTCTCCCCCACTCCCCCATCCGAAACTTTTGGCAGTGAGGTTGGGGCAAAAGCTGTCCCAAAGGCAATTCTCACTTCAAGGGGTATAATTTGATGGCTCTTTCATTTTTCTAACTATCTTTCAAATTAAAAGTGAACAGAAAGGGCACTAAGATCAAAGACATGTTAGAAAAAGCAGAAAGGAAATTATAATGCAAGGGACTTGTTTGAGCTGACAAATAAACCAGGAGAGGTGGGGGTGCAGGGCGGACAGGTGTCTGCTACAGATATATCTTGTCAGAAAATCACAAATACTCTAATTCTGACTGTTACATTGGCTTCTATATTAAACAACATCTGTTCATGTTTGTTTAAGGCA
The DNA here is from genome assembly GCA_035084275.1 of Hydrolagus colliei. NCBI lineage: Eukaryota > Metazoa > Chordata > Chondrichthyes > Chimaeriformes > Chimaeridae > Hydrolagus > Hydrolagus colliei. The sequence continues at coordinate 32,858,375 of CM068742.1, forward strand.
AAGGGTGGTTAGCTTAATGGACTATTTATAGGTGCAGGATATGACAACAGGCTCATTATATACCCACTTGCTAAGCTGACCTTTGTGGATGTCAAAGTGCTTATTTTATGGTAGGTGTACAAAATACTAGAGCTATTCACTGAAAATGAGGTTTTGCTGTTACAGTTTGCTGATATCAGCAGCGGAAGATAAGAATGGGAATAACAAACAGACCCATTTGAAAGCTTGAAAAGGTGAAAAAATCTATAGTGTCCCTCTTACCTATCGACAGAAGGGCTAGTTGACCTAAAAAAAATTCAATTTATTGTGTTATGCATAGATTTATTGTGTGTATGTGTTTGTGCGTATGTGCAATACAGAAAATCCAGGGTGCAAGTGACATAAAATGAAATAATGTCAGTAATATATTTTTTCACAAATTTCAATTGCATCTGACACATCTCATGTAATTTCACAGCAGCACATCTCTCACTTCACCAAACAATGGCAAAGCGTGCATTGAATAGCAAGAGTTTCCAATCCACTGACTGGAGTCTGTGCCCTGAATACAGATTTGTTTCTTAAAAAAAATAAGACAGCCATTTGTTTTAGTACCTTATATTTAAGGCACACTAGCATTATACAGAATAGATATTTACACGTTTGTGTGGATACATACATTTACATCTATATTGTAACAATAAAGTGGTTGATGCCAGCGATTTAAACTATGAAACAGTTTTAAACAATTAAATATAAATTTCCTGCACTTGTCCATTAGCTCTGAGCATTCGGTAATTCTTCAGCATGCACCGTGTTAGAATGTTAATTGAGTTTGACACAAGCATGGATAAAAATGCATCATGCAGTCGAAATTGCCAGCATTGAAACTGATTACCAATTATAATCACTCTATATACTGTGACAACACACTGGGATGGAGACGTTGAGCATCTCAGCTTGTAATATTCTCCAGATTGTTTAAAGCCACTGACTATGTGTTCTGAACCCAACTGAGGTACTTGGTATGCATGTTAGACCCGACAGCCTCAGTACATCATTTATTTATGCAGTCTCTTCAACTGTAAATCCACTGGAAGGGGGGGTGGGGGGGAAACTTTTAATAAAACCCCATTTCAGAAGAGTTTAACGTACAAGCAATAATGTTGGCACTGGAAAAGGACAAACTAATCCATCGTGGTAAACATTTTCATTTTTATTAGAGCTACATTCTTACGTGCGGGGGAGCCCACCTATGGGTTTCTCAGGGGAGAAAATAAAGAACAAGGCTTCCATTTAATCTTCCTCGCTTTCAGACTGAATATCTGGAAATGAAGATGGATGTGACACTGAGCATGAAACCACAGTGTATGACATGGCTGTCATAACCTTCCTATTTGGTTTACAAATTGGTTTATGGTTCTGTCAGTACAGTTTCATCAGCAAGAACTATGCCAAAACACACTGCTGTTTGTCTGCTTAAAGCCCCAGCAAACAGGATGCAGGAAATGACATAGTGACCTTACTAACAGAGTAAGAAAACATCAATCTTAATTTAAAACCTCCTGCCACTGGGACGCAGAAGGTACAAGCAGTCACCTGCTAAGCAGAGGGAGAAAACAAGCGTGTTCCCCAGCACTCAGAAAAGAAAGCGTTCTTGCCACCTGACTGTATGATCCCATGAATGTATTCACCCTGTACAAAAGATATTGCTCATGTCGTGAGTTTTAAAAAAAATAATAAAAGCTGATCATCCACCAAATAATTAATAATAATCGTTGCCTTATCTTTGAGTATCTCAAAGGTCTTGACAGAGTATACTGTAAAGTATAGTGACTCTGTATTGTAGGCGGATGCGGCAGCCAATTTGACCCAATAATGTCCCCCAAACAGCAATGAAGTGAATGGGCATTTTGTTTTATATTGTTCTAATGCAAACCATGTTATAATGCTCTTCATTTCAGAATCAGCCTTACACTTACTTGCCAAGCAACAGCCTCGTTGCTTTTTAGATTTACAGACACTTCTACAAAATACGCTTTTGCTTTCAATCTTTTCATTAAACTATCCCTTTTGCATATAAATGTTGTATTTCTGAGAAAGTCACTCCCTAAAATGTATTAAAAACAATCACAATGCCAACACTCCCAGCAACATGAGCCCTCATCAATCACACGGAACAAAGTGTTCAGAGTCGTTCTCTGACAGCAACAGCAACTTGCACTTATACAGCACCGTTCATGTGGGAGACTTCTCAAAGCACTTTACCAAGATCGATTGAAATCCTGAGTCCAAAAATCTTTGTTCAAGATAGATATCGATTTTCCACAAATCTGTGAGTTCAAATTTGTGCTCGTGTTTTTTTCTCTGCATAAGCCACTTAGTTTAAGTCACTCCCCTGCTCGCCCCCCACATCTTTGACCCGAGCTGCTTCCCCAATATGCCCCCGTCCCTGTTCCCACTCCACCACTGCCGTTAATATTCCTCTGTTTTAAGCATCTAATTTCCTTTATAAAAATAATTTACAGAGTCTGCTTCAATAACATGGAATTTCAATGTCTGTGTTCGCTCGTGAAAAGTGCCTGTTTCGGTGTGGTTTCACTGGACAGCTTTAAGGATGCCCAAAGAGCTGTACCCTTAATACCTCCCTTCAGGAGACGAAATGATCCTAAAAATATTTACTGATTCTGTAATTGACTGCATTCTACACTATGATACTGAGCACCAAGACACGGCTGAATGTTGGTTTTAGCTGTTGTACAGCAAAGAAAACGATACAAGCTTTTCCAACTTCAAAGGACATTCCCTATTTGAAGATTTAAAAGCATTCTGTGTGAAGGAGGTTCCATCTAATGCAAAGAATCCCAATGTCCCAATGACAGCTGAACTTTAAAAGAGACTGAATCGGGTATTTGTATAAATAACCTGGTTTATTGCTGACAGCTCCAATCTCAGTGTGCACCCAGGCATACTGCTTTCTGAACTGTGAAGAGGCTGGGGTACAGAAGAGTAAATGTCTTGGAGATACTGGATGATTCTATTAACCAGGTATTTAAGCCTCCGTGCAGCTAATATATACCGATAAATCAGTAAGCAACAACAACAACAAAATTACATTTATAAAGCGCCTTTCACATTGAGAAGATGTCCCAAGATGCTGGGAGAAAACAACAACAAAATTACACTAGTATATCACTTTTCATGTCAGAAGGATGTCCCAAGGCGCTGGAAGCAAACAGAGGCCTGAAGTCACACCTAGCCTATAAGACCATTTTTGTCTTAAAATTTTAAATAGTGGAAAAATATTAAACTTGGTCTTACTTTGGAAACTGGTTCTTACTTTGGAAACTGGTTCTTTTCAAGAAATGGAGAAAAGTGGCTTTTCTTCAGTCTTACAATGCTAGGACACAAAATTGTCTTACATGCTAAGATTTTGTGCAATTTTAGGCCACGAGACCTGGGCTGAAATATACAGGAGTGCAAGAAGCCGTACTGATATCACTTCCTTTGCAGGGCACATTAAGCGACATGATTGCATGTCGCTTACTGTGCCATAATGCTTCTTGTGCATAATTTAATTAAACTCCATGGAACTATCACCCCCACCATAACCCAGCTCCACTGACTCCCCATTCCCTGAGTTCAAAATCCTTATCCTTGCTTTCAAAGCCTTCCACAGCTTGGCCCCTCCCTATCTCTGTACCTGCTATCTCCATATCGACATGTCTGCTCCCTTCATTCAGCGGGCTCTAGCCTGTTCCATGTTCCCGGCCTAAATCCCCACCATCCCCCTGCCCCAACACTGGTAGGGTCGGGCATTCAGCCTTTCAGCCCCACTACATCCCAGACCTCTCACCTTTCCCCTCCCTTGCCTTCCATTCAAGACACATCTCAAGACCATCCTCTGAAAGGAGATCACATGGATTTCCTGCGGGTCAGCGTGACGTAATTCCTGTTGCCAAAGTACCCATTTACCCACAAAAGTCAGATTTTTTGTTCAAGAACTACCATGAATTGAATTCTGTCGGTTTTACTTCCTGTGACAGGTCACCTTTCTCTCAGGCACATGCTTACAAATTAACGCACTAGTCACTTTCCATTTAAGATTCCACAAGATTTACTTAGTGGGACCTTCACCAGCTATTGACAAGTGCATAAGCGCCTCCTCGCAGGCAAAGCAGCTCTGTTGATGGATACATTCTCGATTTAAACTACAATAAGATAGATTCCATAAAAGCATCCAGTATTTTTCACCTCAAGTTACACTTGTAAATAATTAAGTGCTATGTTTAGAAATCCCCAAGCGTACGAGAGTTTTAAATGGCTCCTGTGTAGGAATTAATACCCGGTCGCAGGTTGAAGTGTTTATTGGTGAGTATACTGTTAGATTCCTGTGTTTATTGATATTAGGCTACATGTTTGAGATTTCTCATTAAACAGATTGTTTAATGAAAGCATACAATGAGCTTCCTATTAGGCAAAAGAATGGGCCATTGCCACCGCTTCATTTCTGGAGTGTTGATCACCCTTGCATTTGATATAGATGTGATGTAGTTAGCTGTCGATTAACATGTATAGGGTTATAATGTGATTTTGCTTTCTGGCAGAGATGAAATCTAACTATAAAGTCTACCTACGACTCCCCCCATGACAGAAAATAGCATTTTTTTAATGCTTGTCATGTGGTGCTTTTATTATTGTGGGTGCCTTAGAAGGACAGACTATGAATGAGTGAACGCTCCTCATCATTGTAGCTCGGGTGCATCTGCTTCCCTGTGATGTTGCACATTTGTGTACTGTACCACTCATTACATTCACTCTTCCGTGTTTGGAACAGCTGCAGGAAAGTGATAATAAAATAAAGTCATAAAATTATACAATCCACAGAGGTCCACCATTTACTTAAAGAGTCAATTCAAGGGATGTGATGTTTGTTTTTCTGAGTTTATTCCAGCATTGTACATTTTAGTTTAGAATCTGTCACAGCAGATGGGTCTGCAATGATCCAGTGTACGGTGTGTGCATAGAAGCAGAACTATTTTAGATTGGTTCAAACATGTAGACGTATTGTATCCATTTAAATAAGTGGAAAAAGCACAGCCTAAACCGTTTTTTCCCCCCCATTTCTATGGGCAGGCCGGTTGTCGGGGTATAGTTACAGTAGGTTTCAACAAGAACAACAACTTGCATTTACATAATACTCTTCCCGCAGAATAATAATGTCTTCCTCCCTCCTGGAACAAAAACTATTTCCTCATAGGCAGTATTGACAATCATACTGAATTAGCTACCCTTACAACCAGGCCTAAATCAAAGCACTGCCTTGGTCAGACATGGACTGCAAAGGTGGCATGAAGATGGGAGAAACTCCCTTCTGTTTCTGAATAGTGTCATGGGATTTTTAACGCGCACCTAAACCGGTAGACGCAACGTTAGTTTACCATCTCCACCAAACGACGACACCTCAGTCAATGCAACACAACCCCAGCACCGCATTGGGACGTCCTCCCAACATGAAAGGCGCTCTATAAATGTAATTTTGTTGATGTTGGAGTGTCAGCTCAGACATTGAGTTGAAATTCCCAAAATTGGCGCTTGAACCCACAGCCTTCTGACTCAGAAGCGACTGAGCCAGGCTGACAAATGCACAGAACATTAGAATTACATTGATCCTCAAGATATTCACTTGGATGAGTCACACAAAACTCAAATTCTCATGGGAATGACAAATAGACTATTTCCTAAACGCTATAGTGGATGATGTATTCTCATGTCAAAAAAGTGCAGCTTGTCAGAATGTTATAGTATAGGACTATTGTACTTACTGTTCTGAATCAGGTCACATTCACTAAACAGCACAAAAGTGCCTAAATACAACGTGAATGACCTTTGTGATGATAATTATCTGGGAGGTTTGAGTCCTTTCACGTCCCTGTCAAGGGACTACTCAGATGAATTTGTATTAATCACCCCACAAAGCTTCCGGTTGATACTCGTAATATGTTCTCCATTATGGTGTGCTTCAGTAAACCAGAACTGTATTTCAACTCACAACTGCAGCTCTGAATAGATTTATACTCCTGCGTTACTCTCAGATTCGGTGCAATTAGAAAGGAAATGTTGCAGGCAGACTCAATACTGAATCTACAGGTGACAACCTTATGAGCTGGCAGTAACGGTCCAGGTTTAGTCTATCAGCAAAAGGATGCATGGAGCACATGAATCTGACTGATTTATCTAGGCTTATGTTTTAGTAAAATCCCAGCTGCATTGCTGCAGTACAGATCGCTTTACAAAGTGCCACATCTTCAAAGATCCTTCAAAACGTTGGAGGAGTTTCCTGTGATAAAATATTAAAGGGCAACAATCATAAAGGTAATGTATTGCTCATATACTCTCATTTGTCTGAAGGGTACAAGTTTTTCTAAAAAAAACCTTCACACTGACTAGCCTTTGCTACTAGAGCGTTTTTGAGAGGAAACGCGATTCAGACATGGAGGAGAAAAGAATAGAGGGGTATGAGAGAGCGGGTTAGCAAGCGTAGAGGCTTGCGTGGAGTATAAACACTACCATGGACTGATTGGGCTGCATGCCTTTTTCTGTGCAGTAAGGTTCAGTCGAGTTCCTCGAGAGGGGAAAAATTCAGCCAACGTTTCCCCTCCTAATGCCAATTTAGTGACCCTGAAATCATAAAGCTGGTTCTGTACTAGGTTACACCACAGAATAGGTCACATGGCCTATCGGGTCTACAGCAACAACAACTTACATTTATATTACGCCCCTCATGCAGGGTAGCACCCTGGAATGTTTACCTGTACTTGGCCCAGACCCTCCTACTCACAGAGGCATATATTCTTAAATGATTCCCCCTTTTTTCCACCCACTTGTTATTTAATATTATTTTTCTTCCAGTATTTATTCTCATTCTTTTAAATGCTGTTAATGGACTTGATAATAACAATCATTTCATGGTGAGGCATGAGGCAAGTGCGTGTAATTGAACCTTAGGTGAAGATACATTGGATCAGATATGATGCTCACCTCCCTCCCCCAGTATTCAAATCATCTTCACCGTTTGAGTCGCCCCATGTGTATACACCCACTTGGCTGGTACTTTTGGAGCTGTAGCTCTTTGTGAGTCAATCTCTTTCAGTCGTGAGTGGAAGCAATTGAAGAGGGAGGTAATTGAGAGAAAAATAACCTTTTAAGAAAAAATACATTATTGGTGTACAATGCTTGCTACATCAAGCATTGGCCCTGCTATTCCCTTCTCTATGCTGTTTGCTTACAAATACAGTCACTGCACTTTACAATAAAATTCTATCAAGACTGAAACCCCTTTAATTTATAAACCATCAGCTGGCAGATTCCTAACATTGACAATAAATAATTATGAAATAGCACTTCATTAAAGGAATTGCTTATTTAAGATCAAATCAGAACTGTTAAGCATCAGTTAGTGAAATGTTTAAATAATATGTGTTTTCGGTTTTTTTCACAAATCGTATTGATCAAACAGACCATTTAATCTAAATGCATTTAAACTAGGCAGAGAAATTCACTATCTGGTAATGACCTTTGTACATCACAGCACAAATTGATTTTGAAGACCTTTAGCTCCCAGATAATTAGACTCGCTTCATATATATTCATCAGCCTCCTGCTGTGAGAGGATCACACAGGGCAAGTCTGCTACTGACTTGTCTCTGCTGGCTGTTTGCTTTTGGGCTAAACAGGACTTGTGTGCTGGCAGCCTGAATTCATTCATCTGTTTGTTATTCTGTCTCTTTAGAAGTCTCCACTCTGACTTTGCTGATGCAAGTGCACCGTACTCGGAAATGAATACAGCATTATGTTGGATTTATGTTTTTCTGGGTTTGTTTCTGTATGTGAGTGTGGGAGGGAAGTGGCTCCTTTCTTCAATGTAGATGGACATGTAGATGGAAAGGAAATGCTGAAAAACAAAATCCTGTCTCAAACCCAGCTGAGGTTAGGGACTAACGATTGCTGCGTAACATCTAATAAAGAGGGAGTGAAATAGAAGCAGAGTCTGTTTGCCTCTATTGTCTGTTATGAGGTAACCTTCAGAAGCTAGCCTGTACTGGTGTCTTTCTCTCACTGTCATCTCTTTCTTGTTATGGCTTTCTCTATCTCTACATCTATTCCCTTTCTTCTTCTGACTAACCCATTACACAGTACAAAAATATAAACACCTTTGCTCCGCCTGACAAAACAAGAATCCAGTTGTGTGCGTGCATTCAAGGTTATTAACGACACAAGTGTAAATCAACAACAACAACTTGCATTTATACAAGCCCTCAATTAGAAAGCATTGGTGGAGCCTGGGACCGTAAGTGCGGTTGAATAGAAAGGCCTTCAGCGCGACCTGAAGATGGGGAGGGAAGGGGCAAGGCAAGTAAGCTAGCAACTTCAAACTTGTTCACATAACAATCCAATTCTATGAGCCATCAGTCAGAGGGGCTTTGGAATCCATTGTGATAGCTATTGGAATCAGAGTGGAGCAGTTTAGTTTCCATAGTCTCTAATGATGGATCACCATGATCTTTTTTATTCCGAGTTGTTCATTTTGAGAAGCTTTGCATCATGTTACACTATATCGTATGCACATAGTCCTTGTCGAGTGTGTGATATGACCATGCTGGGCGTTTTGCCCATGCAACGGAAAGGAGCAACGCTTTTTCCTCATTGGCCACTGACTATTGACAGCAGAGGCTGGGAGTGACTGCTCTGAGATTTTTCTTTCTAGTCTCACTCACTGCAGTTCTATTCCTGTGATTTGGGTGATGTCTGATTGGGAAATAGTGGGCCGTGTGACTGAACATGCAGAGGACATATGATGTAATTGAGTCCGCAATGGAGTTTAAGGTTATTAAAGTAGCAACATGTACATAAACATGATAGTATCATTGGTTATGAGCACACACAGAAACAAATGCTATCGGGATCAAATGGCCAGCGCAATGCCCTTTAGCCTCTGGGACCTGGGGTTCTGTGCAGCACTGAATGATAGGATACAGATTTCCTCTCTCTACTGGTTGCAGATTATGTACCACGTCACCATTGTGATAACAACAACAACAACTTAGATTTATACAGCGCCCTCCATGCCAGATGGCGTCTCAGAGCGCTTAAAAGTGATGATATGTGATGATATGATGGTGGCCGGTAGAGTCATACCATCCAATGCTTTGGTGCGTGTGGTCACGAAGGCTCAAACGGAGGCAAAATAGAATATTGATCAATTCTAAACCAGGACCGCAGTGCTGAAATTGGAGCTCAGTTTACCAAGGTATGATCGACTCTTTCGTAGCTTAGTGAACTCTGCCGATCTATAATCATCCATTCGGCCCTATCGTGTCTGTGCACATGACGAAGCTGGATTGAGTAAAGAGGATAGTCAGGATTTGACAATAAATAGGTTACATTACCAGATTAAAAATGAAATGATATTGATTGAAAAGAATAGGCACCTTCGGGGACAAATGAGAGTCACAGAGGGATTGGAGGTTTAGGCTGATAATGGCTGCTTTTTGAATTCTTTACCCCTGCTACAGCAACTGGGCTGCTTCAGATATCACCCGAAGTTTTTTTGTGTATTTATTATTCTATTGTGTTCATTTTGAGAAGCTTTGTAAATAATGCCACTTTCCCTAGACGTTTATTCATATAGCCACTTGCAATTTCCTCCTTTAGTTTTGCCACAAACACTCACTCCTCCGCGCTTAATGGTTCTGCCATGTTCACCTGCACATTAATCTGATGTTTACGATTAGTCAAGTGTACATTCCACTGAAGCAACCTAGATTGAAGGATTATTCTTGCACACCCCTACTATCTGCTCTAAGATTAATCCCTCTGTTATGACCTGCTTGGCACCCAGAGGAGGGTCACTATGGATTAATTTATAAGAAAGTGATGTGTTCTTTGCATTGAGCAAATAATCCTTGTTCAATTCAAGACTCTCTCTTTCATTTAAATGTTCTTTTCTTTCCGCTCCAATATTCTCCCTTGGTCTCCTGGTTGTGCTCTACAGAAACCTTGCCTATGTGAGGATGCAGACAGTGAGCAACGTAACCAAGCCTAACATTGCCCTTACCCAACCATATGAACACCCACTTTATAGCAAGGATAGTGGGAGGGTGGGGGGTGGGTTACTGGCTGGCAATCTGGAAACAAATTCCCTGACTTGTTTTTCTTGTGTATTTATTGTGAAACCAACTGGTAAAGCTCACACAGCTGAGATAGGTGAACTCAATAATAATAATAATACAGGTATTTGGTATAGCGTGTCAGAAGGATGTCTCAAGGCACTTCACAGGGTTTACTGTGAATTGGAGTGATGTGTGTTTGCAGGCGATAGCGCACAGCAATGTCCCACAAACAGCCATGAAATGAATGACTCAGACTCGGCTCCAATGTCCCTTGGCCATATAGTATGTGCCTCCTCTCTGTGTTCACTCTTCAGTGAGTAAAGGTTACTCGGTGAAGGAACAGAGAATAACTTTCAAAAGAGAGGAGGAAAGTGTGTATGTGCATGGTAGGAGAGAGAGACTAGATTCTCAGAGACATGCATAAATGTTGGGTAAAAAGCATCATTCATGAATGGGTTGTTTATCGAGCTTTTTATTTTCAGGCAGTGACAGGAGCTGATCCAAGGTCCTCTTGATGTCACCAGAATTTTCTAATAGAGAAGAGAAAGGAAAAGGGAATAGGAAAGCATAAGCAATATAGTATCCAGAAGAGGGGACTGATGAAACCATTGTCAGGAGTCTGTGTGCGTGTGTATGGGTATGAATCTGGCCTTTCCAAGAAAAAAGCTGCGGGGTGCCAAATGTGTTGTCTGGAAAAATTGCCACAACAGACTCCCAATTCACAATCCATTAAGGCTTCTGGAGAACAACACGTGATACACGGATCAACATCGGGGTAGGTGGTGGGAGGGGTGAGTGGGAAGATAAATTAAATTGAAAAGCCTTGGCAGTTTGTATTGCGATTTTGTCTTCATTGTCTATGGCAGAAATATATAAAAGACTTGAGACTTGAGAATGTTGCTGTCTCCAGATAATAACCTTATACTCCTGTTCCTAGAATTCTAGTTTTCTTAATAAATCACATCATCAAAATCTGCTCTGCAGACTTCAGGGATTGCATCCCTGGGGCAAATTAAGTGTGTTCCTAGAAGGAAACAAGCACACAGAGTTAGGATCATTACTGAACATGTCATCTTTTAACAAAAATTAAAAACAAACAAAAATGAAATGACTTCAGAAATCCCAACGCAAAGCTTCACTTGAGACCCTCGGGCAAATTGAGCCGTCCATTCCAACAATGTGCACGAACAGTGTGACTCATAAACGTTTAGCTCAGCCTCCTTTCATCAGAATAAAGCCATCATCTTCCTCTTGTTTTTACATCAGCTTGACCCACGAGTCACAAAAGAATTGCTCAAAAGTAGCGGAAAGACACAAGAGAGGAAGTTCAAAGGCATCTATCTTCCAAGAAGCAGTCAGTTCAGTACTGGCTGCGTTCATTTAACTTTTTTGTGGTAGCAATGCGATTAGTTATTGTTCACTGGTAAGAAATTTAAAAGCAGGAAACTGTCTTTACCAGCCAAGACAAAACAGTCTGAGGATAATTGTTAATGTAGTTTTCACTTCAGGGGAGTTTGGGGGGAGGGCTGGGGATATGAATGATAGAAGCCACTCGCTATTAGTCCTTTGTTTTAATTTCTGTTGCAATGTGCATGGTTAGTCAAGTGACAGTGAGACGGATCTCACCGAAGGAATGTATTCATATTTCATGTAAGCGGCATCAAAAATTAGGTTTCTGTTGGCCTACAATCATATTGTTCGGTTCATCATAAGCAAAGTGGCGTTGAAGCCTAGCCCAGCGACTGTGTGTTTTCAACAACAATAAGGCCAAACTGGAGTTTGACAGCGTAATTGTTTCTCAAAGATGTAGGGTATGTATTCATTACAATTTGCTCAGAAACATTATCCTGCATTTAATCTTGTTACATTCAACAGTGTACAATTGGCCTTTTAAATATAGAAACATGCATCTTGATAAAAACAGTGATATTCAGCAAGAAAGGGAGAGAGAGAGAGAGTGGGGGGCAGACAGAATCCCAAGATATTTAGGGTTCATTACATTAAAGCTCTTTAGCCATTTCATGAATTACAGGGGCTTTTTGAAATGACACATATGATCTTCTACCATATCATTGTCAGAAATCCGCAATTTCTTCGTTCTGCAGCGTCTAAGTAATGTTCGGATCTAACCAGATCAAACACAAATGTCAGAAGCTCAGAGCGGTGTTTGTCATCAGCTCTTTATTCCCAGGCAGCTGAATGGTGAAATGCGAGCTTTTCTGCACACACACATCCACACAGACCGCCTCTTGTTGGCAGGCTCTGAGTGCAGAATGAATGCATGCTGTGAATGTAGACCATTTGTCTGCTGATTACTGAAGGCCCCAGGGGACTGGTGTTGGCTCTCATTTCCACCTTTTTTTCCCCTGTGTCTGTTTGCCATGGCTAACCTCCTCCCCACCCCCTCCCCCATCCCCTCCTACTCCTACACACACAGCATTACCTTCTCATGCTTTATACGTACAATCCAGCAGCATGCAACCGCAAACCTCCTTTCATGGCCAAGTTCGGATAATTGTACTTCTGTGTGAAGACAGGAAAGAATGTGTGACAGACGCCATTGTGAAAGGGGCAATAAAATAATACACACAGAAAGAAATACAGTGCTTAGGTTTTTTTATGAATTATGCCCCATGATTTATTTGGTTGCTGGTCTTAATAGGCATGCTCAGCAGTCAACAGTAACTTCAGTCAATCTGAAAAACTGAGAGAGATTCTGGGCTACTAAATGAAATAGGTCATAGCTGGAAGTATAATCAATCAAGCAAAGGCTAACCCAAACATTCTTTCATCAGTAGGGAGCAAGTCCCTTTCTGGAAACTGCCATATTTCTTCATAGTAGTTTCCTTAGACAGCCTGCCTTCGGGCATCCTTATGCGGTTTAAAAACAATTAGCGCAGTATATTTTCTTAAAACAAAAGCTAGTCCAAACCCATACGCTGTGGAGGAAGAACACGTCCTGCCATCGGATGTGAATAATATGCATCACGGGCGCTTTTTATAACGTGGCGGTTCAAGAGATGAAATGCAAGGCTGATGTTTAATGCACTCTAAATGGACATAGCATTTTAATGAGCTGAAATCTGCTACATACTCTTTTGCTCACATTTTTATCTTATCTGACTCATTAGTCAACATGTCAGCGGGGACTTTAGTGCTGCTTTTTCTTCCCCGGGTGCACTTTAGCAGGACTTGTGAGAGCTCTTGTAAGGCTGAGGATGGTTAAGTGCATTGGTAATCTGTGCTTCCTTGTACTGGGTGGTGACTGGTAATAAGAAGTAACCATTTCCATTTCAAAGGGACACTTGTGCATTGTCACAGAGGCAACCTCATATTGTGCAATAACAGGCTCCATAGTCTACTAATGGATGTGTTTTCATATTTTTAATGGGACATGTAATTTTATTCCAACTATTAATATTGCCTAAGGGACATGTGTGTATAGAAGGGTGTTTATATATTTTAATTTAGCTTTTAAATTTAATTTTGTTGTAACATACATTATTCTCTGCAAAGGGTTGAAGATCATAAGACAGTAGGGGATAATTCCCTCTCTCACCCCCAGAGAGGCAAAAGTGAGAGAATAAACACACCCAAGGGTGTATAAAGCAGGGACTTGAGATGATAGCAGTACGTAACATTGTTTTATCAGCATCTCCAAATTAGCTTTTGTTCCCTGTTCGAACAAATCCTGGCTCTACTCTATTTATACCTTTTAATCATGGAAATTGTGCTAAAAACAAATTTGAAAAATGCTGTGTTTTTAACATCGTGCAGACACGTATAAAGAGATGTGTCGTGTGTGTACTGTGTATTTATGTGGAGAGTGGGGGGGTGGGCTCAGAAATGAGAATATGTTGCCCGCATGTAACACACACAAAATGTGATTAGCACCGTTACCCATACGTTCACAGCAAGGATTAGTCTTTGATTTGTCTTTGACTAATATCATTGACTTTACTCAAAAATTCACAAACGCTTGTCTCGTCTGTGTCATTTTCTTGTGGTTGGGAAGGAGGCTGTCTTTTGTTACCTGCTGTTCTGTGCCATGTGCTTTGCTCCTGCTACCATAAAACACAAGGCTGTGAAAAGTGCCAGATCGTCTTGAACAGAATGAATAGGTATCTTATTACTTCACTGAGTTTTTCTGTCTCCCCCACCCCCTCCCACTCTGGCCTTCCTATAGAGATTGAGGGCAGCTGCAGATTTGCGGTGAATATTAAGTAACCCCCAATTGAACAGATTGTGGTTTAATCCTCGCAAATTCAACCACAATAAAAATTTAATTACACATACAGAGGGTCCATTAATGTCTACGAAATATCTGATAATTGGTGGCTGGGTTTAATTAAGCAAACTGCCTCTTGCAAACTGTCTTAAAGTCCTTCTTTCACTCAGACTAATTGCTTTGATGTAGGAAAGTGCACCTAATTTACTGCCATTGAGTGGCTCGGTTCTGGCAGAGTAATTTCTAAGGTTTAGGTCATTGTTGGAGGAAGTCATTTAGAAAGTTGTACAAGATGAAGCTGCGCTCAGAGAGGTGTGCTGTGAATAAAGCTTCTCTTTTTCTTAGACTTCAACTGGAAGAAAAATTTCTCCCCAAAATGCTGCGACATCTTCATTGCGGGCATTTATTGTGGTCAATTGCAATTCTCCAAAAGTGACATTCGCAAACTGGAAGTAAGATTCTCAGTCCAGAAGCGAGATTCACAGTCAGAGAGCGAGATTCACAAGTTGTGACTCAAAAAACAGCTGCTGTTTTCAAGGTCTCATTTAGTCCTTTTTAAAATCACACAAATCAAGCAGCATGTGATATTCGTTGCAATTGAGACAAGAAATCTGGGTTTGCGATTATTGTTAGTTTTGGCTCCATTCTTAATGGTGACCATGTGTTGCCAACTTGTTTTATTCTGTACTTGAAATCTATTCAGAATTTATGTTGTGTGGGTTTACTGGAGAGTGCAAATCAACCAATCATCAGTTCCAGTGGGCTTATTTCTAACACTGAGAACTCGGTAGTCTAGTTTTGCAATGCCTAGTGCCCTCCGAAGCCTCTGCCAAATGCAATTTTGGAGCAGGAAATATAAATCCTGTTTCCCCACGCTGAATTGCTTTACTGACGGAAGCAATTTCAAATAGGTTCCAGCAATAGATGATGGTGATGACACTGCCCCTACATGGGAAGTGGCTCACATCAGGATAACAGGCTTATACTTTGCACCAACCCCATCAACTTCAGTTATTTGCTTTGAAACAGTTAATTGCTTCATCTAATATTAAGCGATGACCTACATATTTTCCACTGCATGAAGTATTTTAGAAAAGAAAGTAGGGGGGTTGGTGGGATGGAATTGGAACAACTGTTAATTGGACAGCAGCCTTCTTAAGTGATAACAGGATTTTCACTAACAGAATAATCATGATCACCCCTGCCCCAAATACATGCTATAATCTTGATTAAGCCAGCTATTAAATTGGCAGCAGTTTGGTGGACTCTTCTTACAGAAAGCAATCATTAGTCTATTATTAACTATTTAGCATTTCTCAGCGCTAAGCATCATCAGGCTGATATGTCAGTTTCACTGAAGATGGATATCATCGAGGAGAATTTAATGCAGTATTTGAAACCGCACACAACTTAGTCTATAAAATGTACCTGCCTTGCAAATGCTGAGGTAATAGGATCCTCCAAGTGGCAGATTTGTAATTTATTGCTAGATGCTGGCAAGAAAGGGAGCTGTAATTGCTTTAAAATCATGCCATATTCCTCTAGCTTCAGCTTTTATTTGTAATGATAATGTATTACAAAGTTCACTTCTCCCACCCAAGATGTGTCTTCTGCCAATCTCAGCGAGTGCTACAGCAGGTTTCTCATGAAGAATATGACTGCATGAACTCTTAACTTACAAATTTTAAGTGTGTGTCATTTGGCTTAAATAGCACCGATGAGAGAGATTCCTCACAACAGACGATGATCCATTGTTAGCGCACTGTGTCTGAATACTGATGTTGGGAATCAGGCTTTGCCAGCTCTGTTAACTGTGGTAAGCACTGGGGAGGCCTGCCATTCTACAAGCCTTAACATGGGCTTCAGATAAAGCAGCCTTTTTCATCCTGACCTCTCAACCCCTGAGGAACTTTTGGTTGTTCCCTAAGCAGCAGTACATTTACAAACTATTGATCAGTCAAGTGTGGCTGACCCAAGTGACCTTTTTAAGGTTGCCCAGAATAAGCAGGACCAACAATTATCACATAAATTGCTCACAGCGCTTCCTGATAAAATACGAAACCAAATTTGCTTCTACCAGTTGTAACCCAGATCAAACAGCCACCTGCTTTAACCACCGCACTCATTTCAGCTCTAGAAGCTTTCCACTACCAGCAAACTAAGCTTTCATCTGTGCCTATTCTGCGTTTTAAGATTTTAACGCAGTTCCCATTTTGCTGAATTCTGATGTTGGCAGAACATGCTTCAATCAAAGCGATCCAAGAGAAATTATTTGTTCCACAAAATGCTCCCCAGATGATCAGAACTTATGGTCTCTATTTATTAGAATATATGAAAACCATATGTGTGCTGCTTTCAGTCTGTGTGATGGTGGCTGTTACTGTAAGTGGATCTGAACTGAGCTTCCACCTAACTCAGAGACCCAGTTGCGGTCAATCCTGTTGGTGATTGTTTAAAGCTGTTCTCTGCCACAATCCTCCACTTGTGGTTTTTAAAGCTAGTAATTAAACTTGGCCCTTTTCCCAAACTCACGTTTGTAATGCATTTTATATTTACAGATATTTTTATGGGAGTTTATTCACATTCGCAGAGCAAACCTTTGGGGACTAATGCCAAAGATATCATACTTTTCTCATGTACAGTTGTGTCCAATATTGCAGAAAATTACATTTGAAAGACAAAGGTGCCACTTTAAAGTGGAATGCTTCCTCTCTCCATTTTAAACACAAATAGGTTTACTTATCTTCACAATAAATCATGAATATATTTTATTTTAAAATCCTTTTAAGAATACAGGTGTCTTTAGTTTGACTGTTAACACTTGTCGTGGTGAACAATCAGCTGTACTATATAAAACGTCTCTGATTTATAATCAGAACATGTAAAGAACGACTCTCTCAGACCAAAAAGCATCGTAATTAATTCTGTGTGCAGATTTGAATTCAAAATCCTTATCAACAGTCAGCAATTGGGAGGAAAGGGGGGTGGTGCGTGGCTGCACTTCCTTGCCAGAATATCAACAATACGTGGCAGTAACAAAATTCTTCCTTTAACTCTCTGTAGAAACATAAAAATAAAATGCCTTCCACCTTGGGCATGCAGCCAACACATGTGAACCCTATTCTACTGCTTTATTTTTAATGTAAGTTACCATGGAGCCCTGCAGCTTTAATGTGTGTCGTTAAACAAAAGCCCTATTGATCTTGGATGGAAAACCTGGAAATAGCTTGAAAATTGAATATGTTTAGAAATGCGGTGATGTTTTGGTAAGGGACCAAGTTTTACTGGTAGCCTCCAAGCTGCCTGTGGTTACAGGACACGGCAATTCTAATAGAGCTATTCACTTGAATTCTGTGGATATTTGTAGCTTGAAAGTCAATTGCAAAATTAATCTTCAGATGATATGTTGTAACGCTAATATTATTGGTGTTGATAGGACCAGTTGAAGTGCTCAACCTTACATGTTGGCTGTGGAGGTGAATCATGTTCAGTTAATGTAGGTTGCCATGAGATGTTATGGGTGGGATAAGATCATTCAAAATTGGTATTGACAAAAAACATTATAAAGCGCTATATCAGAGCTTGCTTTTCGAGTAAGAACATTTAAACGAAAACTTGTGGTTTATCATGTCATGGTATTTCACAAGCAAATTATTTCCAAGTGGAGTGACTTTTTTCCAGGCAAATCCTGCAACCATTTTGCACCAGCAACATTGTGCAAAATATTCCACAAAAGGCCCTAAAATTATTTCACAACTTATTTGAATCAAAACAAAATGAATTATCTTAAAATATTATACACCAAAATAATGTTCAGATTTGTAAACCATACAGCTGTTGGTAATTAACATGTTAGTGACTGAGTTGTATTGAGCTCATCTTGGCAATACCCATTGCATGGTTTAGGATGTAGCATTGAAGTTTCCATACAATGGGGTTTATGTGTGTGGGATGGGGGTATGGTGTAGTTCAGTGCTTGGATCAAGTATGGCTCAAGTTTGTTTTCGTCTGCAATGAACCCTAAGAATCCAAACTTTCCATCATGAAAAGCTGCTCAGATGAGATAACATACATTCGATCGACAAATCGCATCCAGTCTCCTCTTGATTTAAGTGCACGACCGAAACATAAACATGGCTTTTTGTAATTGCAGGAACAAAAACACATTTTATGCTTACTGGCCCGAGAATAATCCTGAGAAGTTCACTTAACAGCATACTGTGTTGTGGTATTTCAGGCCAGACCACAACCCTGAGCCACTATTTATTTGCACATCAGATAATGGCACAAAACCAGACAGGAATCCCTGCTTCTCTTCAGTTGTTTACCTGTTTTGATCCAACAAATGATCACATAGACTGCACCAGGAGTAAATGCAGTACCAAGAATTGGCAATCAGATCTGCACAGATGGATTGAATAGAATTTGTCCATTACCATGTATTTCCAGCAGGAACTGAGACAATCAAGCTTTTGCAATAGATTTTCAGTGGGATCTAATTTACTCACAGACAGGTTTGCCAAGAGCAGACATCCTTCTGAGTACTAATAATTTACATTGACCATAAACTAGAAGTCTAAACTAAGATCAGTGACTAACTAAGACACACCTGAGACGCTGTAGGATTTATTGTTCGCAGATCCTTACCAAGATTGCAAATTAAACCCATATATTGCTCCTCCTCCCATTGTTCCCTTGCCTTCCCTAATGATAAATTACAAAATACTGGGGAAGGGGGGAGAGGAGATGGGGTGGGGGGTTGCTTATTATATACGAGTCTTGTTCTAATCTGATTTCCAATCAAGTGGACTTTTTAGAGGGAGTCACAAGAGTGAATCATGGCTCGTGATATAGATCCACTGAGATTAATAACAATTCCCCAACTAATATGTCAGATCCCAGATGAGATCAGCAAACTCACCACAGATTGCTGATTGAATCAAGAACCTTTTTGGTCTGTGTGGCTCATCTACTCATTGAGTCATCAACTGAATCACTTCTTTTACATTTAAAACAATAGTGACAATTTTCTTCAATCTTCTTTGGGCACTAGTGACCACTATGTAATTTGTTTTAGAATCTGTCACATACATAACTTAAAGAATGCAAACATAACAGGATCAAGCAGATGAGCCCAACAAAGTATTAAAATTGGGAAGCATTGATTTAGGAATATGGAAGACTTTTAAACTTCAATGTTAAACAAGCAGGACAAACAAATAAATGTAAAACAAATACAAAATCATTTAAAATGAATAGATATGTCAAATAAAAGAGGAATACAAGCAAAAAATGAGAATCCAGGAGGAAATATGTGCTGAAAACTGTATAACTATTTGTACAATGCCTTTATTTGTGCTTCTCAAAACTTAAAACATATAGAAATAAGATTTAAAAAAACACTGAAATATTCTTCCAGTACAGTAACAGTAAAATTAGTTGGAGGAAAGGTTAGTTTTAAAAGACAGAAATAGTGTAATATGAGAGAAGATAAGATAAATTAAAAGTTTCAATTATAACATATATAAGAAGATAAAATAATTAAAATGCATAAATATTTTCTAGTTGCGTTCACCAAAAAGTGTACCTAATTGTTGAGAACTATTTTTCAGCATTGTACAAGTAAATACCCTTGATGCTTTAAATTTAATGAGCTGCTTGATAAGTTTAAATGATTGAAGGCAACTGCAGGGAAATTTGGACAATTATTATAGCATTATTATGAAGAAAGTATCAAATACTGTGCTGTTAACGTTCCTTCGCATTAGAAGTAACAAGAATAATAAACCTTACATTTGATACAATGCTTGTCACGTCAAGATGATATCTCAAAAGGCTTCACAGGATTTACTGTGAAGTGTAGTGATTGTGTATTTTGCTGGCATCCATCAATAAATAAGATGAGGTAACACTTCGATTTAAAAGAGCTAGTAATCTGATACAGGGCAAGTACAGAATATCTACTTCATAGAATATATTACGCAATATAATTTTAACTATTGTCAGGGGAAGACTGAAAGAGAACCCGCACAGCAATAAATTAATAAGAAACAGTCTGTGTTGATTTAGAAAACAAAGATTCTGCTCCACAATCCTCCATCACTTCTTCAAGGATGTTACTGGCACAGTAGATAGTGGAGTTTGCTATGATATGTTTGACTTGAACTTTCAAAAAACTTTTGATAAGATCGCACATGTAAGATTGCTAATTGAATTAAAAGCCACAGGACTCCCGAGTAGAACATGGGACTGGATAAGAGAGTGGTTAAAAAACATAGAAGACAGCAGAGAGTGCTTGTGAAAGGAGCATTGTTAAGAACGGGGAAAGTGATTAGTGGAGGCCCATAAAAGGTCAGTGCTTCAAACTCTGCTGCTGCTAGTGTCCTATAACGACCTAGATATTGGGGTCCAACAGTGCTTTTTAACAAGGAATCTACGTCGGGCAAATGAAGTCTCTTTACTGTACTCAAAAGTAGATTACACTGATGCACAGGAATTGTAATCCGTCAGAATCTTCTCCCAGAGTGGAGCATCGAGGATAGGTCGGGAAGACATCTCAAAGTGCTTCCCAGGATATACTGTAAAGTCCAATGACGTTCGTCAGGGAATATTTTAAAAGGAGAAATATAAAAGAGTCTGGGGAACAAGGCAAGACAATTAAACTAAATGAATAGCGCTTTCAGATGCACAGCAAACACACAATACGCTGAATGGCCTCTTTTTGTGTTATAAACGTTTACGTTTCTATGGTTCAAGGCTCGTAGGGGGAAGAGCTTCAATAGCTCAAACAGCCATGTTTACATTCTTGGCTATTCTTATGCTCTGGATACTGGAAATGGAGAATGTGTTTTTTCTTGAGGGGTGGGCGGAGGGGTAAAGAACAGAGAATCAGACAGTCGGGAGAGTGGATTCAGTCACAAGTCTGACACCAGATTAGAATGGCATATTTCCAAGTCAGTACTGACACGGAGCCCAGGGGTCGACACAATTCAGCTGAGATATGCTGCGTTTCAGAGGTCAGTCAGACTTTTGGGTCTGATCCAAGTACTGGAGCAGAGCATTACCATGAGAGTGAGTTAAAAGCAGTGACAGCAATTGGCTGACTCTCTCTCACAGGGAAATGGAGTGAGACATTTCCTTTTTGTTTTTTGCAGAATACACTTTTCCACAGTTCTATCGCAGCAAGTGTTCATTGTGTAAAAAAAATGCTTTGCGATTAAAAACACTTCCACGTTTTTCATGCAGTGAATTTTCCATAAAAGGATGTCCTTGTTCTATGATTTAAAAATGTTGACGTTCAAAATTCCTTAAATATAAACATTGAATACTGATTTTCAGCAAATTCCTTGATCACAGGAAGCCTATTTTATCTATTTTTTCCGCCTCCTTCACTACAGGAAATGTATTTGTTGGTTGGAGAAAAATCCCTTTTATCTTTCAGTTGAAACATGAACATTAAACATTTAGCAACTGATACAAACGCAGTTCAAAGCAGTGGAAGCAGCAGCTGCCCCACCCCCATCCATTCACTGCAGCTCTCGCTCTCTGCTGTCTGAGTCCTTCAGCAACATTCTAGTTCTGACTAGTTTTATTATCGACTTGCAAGAGAATTGCATTGTGTTTTCTCTCACTCCCTCCACACACACCGACTCTGGCTACAAGGGAAACAAATATGTGGGGCCTTGGTGGTGTCTACGGACCAATATCACGCCAGGTGGTGCATTTAAAAAAGTTGTATATTTTTTAGAATACCTCATCACATCAAACCATGTCAAAGCGCTTCACGGGTACTTACTGTCAAAGGTACTCTGCACTCCCACCACTCACTACCTCTGGTCAGCTGGCTCTGGCCTCCCGTTCGTCCCTCACCACCTCCGCTCCACCATCGGTGGCTATGCTTTCAGCCACTGCGCCACAGAAACTCTGGAACTCCCTCCCTCAATCCCTCCACCTTGCAGCCAGCCCCCCCCCCCCCCCTCCCCACCCCCACGCCCCCGCCATCTCCACTTTCAAATCTCGCCTAAAGACCTTCCTTTTTGATCGTGGTTACGGTTACCTCACCCCTCTCTATCCTCCTGACTCTGGGTCAGACTCCAACACTGTCAAGCCCTCTAGCACGTTACCCCTCGAGAAGGGCGCTAAATAAATGTTCTTGTTGAATGTTCTCATGAGGAAACGCAGCAGGAATTTTGCTCGAAAACACGTGAGACTACTTGTAGCACTGATGATGAGAGCAGCCCAGCCAGACATAGCAGGACCTGGATGGGAGACGGAGTACTGAGAGCAGGGATTCTTCCCACTTAGCTCCTGTTAACCTTGCAAACTATAAGATTATTATTATTATTAAAGCCCTATGGTTAGGGTGGCCCTAGCCTTGGCTTTTGCCAACCTGAGCCTAATATTCTCCAGAATTAGATTAGCAAAACGAGTCCTTCTAAGCAGAAAGTGTGCATTCCATCCCAGCACAAACAGGGAATTTCCATGTGTAGCGAGCATGCATGGAATTCTCAGTGTGATTTGGATACTCTTAAGCATGCTAATGGATCTCTGCACGAATAAAAAAATTCACTCTGCCTGTGATCCTGCCCTTTGAAAAAGTTAAAGCAGCCAACATCATTGCAGAGAAGCTGGAGATTGGAGGTTGAAATCTTAAGGCTGTTAGCTCAAGGTTGTGGAAATCATCTTATCTTGTTACTTTCCCCATTCTCCTTTGATGTGAAAATGAAAAACCTATTTACGAAAGCACCAACCATCACTGACTGTCTGCCGAAAGATCCCATGGTACAATTTGAAAAGAGAGTGTTTCTCCTGGTAGTCTTAACCAACAATCACTTTTATGTACCATGCTGATTTTGATCGATCAGCTCATGCAGAACAGCAACTGGAGAGTACAGTGTGAATCTAAATTGGAAAACCTTTTATCAAACTGGCTTGTCTTTTTTTGTTGCTTTAACTTAATTTCATGTTTCAATCACAGCTAACCTTACAATACTGGGCAATTAAAATCAAGTTTATCTTTATTGGGAAATGTAATAGTGTTAACAAGACGGAGCAGAACGAATACATTCAATCAGTCAATTCTGAACCACGCTGGCTTGCAAGGAACATTTTAGTTTTGGGACGCCTTATAGTGCCTTGGGATGTCCTCCCAATGTGAAAGGCGCTATACAAATGTAACTTTGTTGTTGTTGTAGTTATTGGCTCAGCAAGATTCTGTAAAATATGGAGGAAGTGGAAGCCTGCAGAGAAAACAGTAGTAGACACTGTGGGTGACTTATGACAGAACTTGAGCGCGTATCACTGAGACTGAATAGAATCGCATATCCTCAGATGGGAAGAATGGACATAGATCAGGTCTCAATGTTTTGTATTTTACAAAAGGATAGGTACTTCAGCAAATTAATCCAAAATACAACCATTCATTCATGGAAATATTTGGATGCACTCAGCAATGCAATACAGTGGAACTACAGGAAACAGTGGATTATTAACTGGTCAGTACACAACGCGTGACTATCACAATGTAACCTTTACTGCAGAGAAAAGAGAAAACACATGTATTTCCAATATAAGAGGAAATATAAATCTTTCAATGAGTTTAACATATACACAATGTGATGAGGAATACTACTATATTCAGATTGGAAACAGTAGGGATGCTGCACAAGTTCATCTGTACCTAAGGGGCATCATTATGTACTCAGTTACTCATGCTTGGCATGGTTTTCCTCACAGTTGAAGCAGAATATAACAGTAAAGCGTGGGGAAAGGCAAACACTTTTGTGCACAGTTGCAAAAGAAATGCTAATTATTTTGAAAAGATACATAATGTATGAAAACTGTATGATCCGCAGAATAGAAATATGTGCTAACACTCTCAGGCTAATACCCTGTGGGACATTGATTCGCAGGGAAAAAAAGTCTTTATTCAGTCTCTGATCTTTGAGAATCTAGATGGAGGAAGAAGCGAATGCAAGTGTCACCTGGTAGGATTTAGTAATGCTTTTTGAGGTCCTTGGGTTAAGAGTGCATTTTCAAGAGTAATCCTATGACTTCACAGCACCTGAAGCTTTAAGTCTAACTCATGAACAGCTGACTCTCATATTACTGGTCATGTCAACATAGCCCAGTGATTCATAACCTGATGTGTGACAACAAATAAGAAAACCAGTGCAGGCTATATAGAAGCAAGGATCCATATATTACAAATGCTCTTCCTTTCATAATACTGTACTATAATGATAATCCTTACATTCGATATAGCGCTTTTCATATCTTCTAGGCATTTCAAAGCGCTTCACACTATATATTGTAAAGTGAATTAACTATATATGTGGGTGAAATGCGGCAGCCAATTGTGCACAGCAGTCAGTGTCCCACAAACAGTCATGGATTAAAATTATGAATTTATTTTTTTGAGGAATTATTATTAGGCGTTTGGAGTAAGGAAACTTGCCTGGTTTCACGCTGCCTGGAATTGAACCCAAGTTTCTCATTTGTTAGGCATGTGCTCGAACCACTGAGCTACAGGACTTCACAAATGATGAATACTAGGAGCCCTCATGCAATTGAGTTAGAAGGTTGTAAATTTCAAACCCAGTGTCACGATGTTGAGCTCATTATTTAGGATGGCAGTCTTGGGAGAGGTTGTCCTTTGTTAAGTCAAGAACCCCATCTGCCTAAAGATCCCATGGCACTATTTGAAAAGAGAGGTTGTTTCTCCTAGTACTCTTGACCAACAATCATCGAGATAAAAAATGATCATTCACTTCATGACTGTTTATGGGATATTGCTGTGTGTAACTTGGCTGTTGTTTTCCTCCACAAATACTGTACAAGGTTACACTTTATAGTAAATCCTGTGAAGATCTTGGCGATGTTTCAACAATGTGATAAAATGAATAAAAATGTAAGCAATATTATGATGGAAGTTCATTTGTCAATTTATGGCTCCTGAATTATTAATTGACCAGGAGATGGAGGAGCCAATTGTTAATAACAACAAATTCCATTTGTAAAGCGCCTTTCACATCAGGAGGTCATCCCGAGGTGCTGATTCACACCCCAACCCCCACCTCCCAATGGCTTAGTTAATAATGGAACTGGCCAATGTATTACTCAACCGTATACGTAACCAGGAAGATCTCTAGTTCAATCCATGCTCTCTGTCCCGTGCTCAGGATGCAGTTGTGCATGCATTGCTCTGAGGCGCTATGCTGTATGAAAGGTCCTATATCAATGCAAGTTTGTTGTTTTGCCTGTTATTGCAGCATTCCATTATTTGATCCAAACCTCAATGAGGCAGTGTGGGAATTGAAATTGAAAAAAAAATTGACCATATCATTTGGGGGATGTTTTAGAATGATCTCAATTGCTTCAAGAGCCTGATCCAAATTATCACTTTCAAGATATTTTACTGGACGCTTTGCGCACAGAAGTTTCCAAACAGCCATAACATGATTGCCCAAAGTTATCTGGAGAATTGTTGGCCAGGAATACTAGGAGAAACTCCTTTCTCTTTTCAAATAGTACCATGGCATTAATGTCCTCCTGACTAAGATTATTCTCTTAACTGAAGAATAGCATCTCTGGCAATGTAGCACACTCCCAGCACTACACTGGAAAGTCAACAAGACCGCTCAAATCCCAACATTGTGCTTTAGTCCACAAACTTCTGACTGAGGTGAGCATGGCACTTACTGAGCCTGGTTGAGAGGCAGAGATTACTATTGACATTATTATTATTAATCAATTCACTTTACAATTCTGTGAAGCTCTGTGAGATGTCTCAACGACGTGATAAGGCGCTACATTATTATTATGATGATGATTGTTATCTTTCCTCCTCAGTCAAATAACTGGAAAACTCCTGGCAAAACCTCTGTTGTCTTTTAGTGGCTGGAGTTTTAATTATTCAGTTTCATTTGATTCTGCAAGATCTACATCTGTATTCTGCCTGGGGAATTGTGACTATTCCATTTCCTCTTCAGTCAGGTAGGAGTTCTAACACAACACTATTATATATCCGTTGAGATCATGATCTGGATACACACCGAGGCAGAACAAAGTTGAGGATTGATGCTGTGAGAGCTTATCTCAATTGAATCACTTTATCTTTAAACATATTAAAGATAAACATATCGTTGTGCATGTATGGTTTTGATAGACCACTGGTATTGAGTTAACATAATAAAAATTAGAAACAGATATATATTTGAGTAGGCTAAGGTGACCAATGCACAACCATTTACACTTTAATTCAAGAAAGAATCCAATATGGTTTTCATCTTCATAGAGAAATGAATCATAGAAACTCTTACACATAGCAAGAAGCCATTTGGCCCATTGTATGCTCTAAGATACTGGAGAAATCTTAACAGCCATTTGTGTTATGATATTTGAGAGAAGAAGGCCCTTTAGCTCTTTGATCTAAACAAGTAGTTAAAATCCAACTCTGTGTCCACCGTCTGAGGATTTGGGAGTTCCACTGATGTTCATTTTCTAACAATAACAACTTGCATTTATACAGCTTCCTTCATGCCGGATGGCGTCGCCAGGTAACATCAACCTTGCGGTATTTACTGATGAAAGGGATAATTAATTAATCCAGTGGGTTTCTAAGACAGCAAGAGAAAAACAGCAAAAGACAAACTGAAAAATAAAACTTGTTGGAACGATGAAGCATTTTGTAAACTTGCCCTTTGCAAGATCCTGCAGTACTTTGCTTTGTCCCTGTTGTGTCATTCCAATTGCATGCTGCCACTCAGAGTCCCATTTCTTGTGGGGACTCGTTCATCGAATCAACTGATAATTGATGTCAACAAATAAAAAAAAGTAGGATATAGGGAACTTAAGATGTTTTAGTAAAGACACAACCTTGAATTACATTAAACTACAAGACCAGAAACCTGATTTAGGCTGATATCACAGTTGGTGGACAGTTGACCTTAGCGTCATCAACTAATAAGGGAAAAATCAGACAGTGTTCCCTATTGATCACTATTCAATGATCAGTGGGTTTGATCATTACGCTTGAAGAACCATAGAAATTTAAAAAAGACCACTCCACCATCGTTCCTGCCCTGATTCTTTTAAAACGCAATCCTTTCAGTCCCATTTACTTGCCATTTCCCCATACCCCTGTAGTTTACTCCTTTTAGATATCCATCTAGTTTATTTTTAAGAGCTGAAATGGATTCTGCCTCAACCACTGCTCCCGGCAAGGTTTTCCATATCCCATCTACTCTGTGCGTGAAAAAATTCTCCTAATCGCTCCATTTTCTTGTTTGCTAGCTATCTTAAATTGATGCCCTCTAGTCATTTACCTATAGACAGTGGAATAATTTCTCCCTATTGATTCCTTATGAAGAATGGAAGGGGGGAGGAGGGTGCAAGCGGGTGGAAAGAATAGGAAAGATATCTTGATAGATGGGTCTCTACTTCAGCCCAGAGGATGAGTGTGCAACTTTTACCCCTATTAATGATCAGAATTCTCCTATTCCAAGTCAATGGAGGGGGAGTAGATTAAAATGAACAAATACCTTCTGTGATATTGGGCCAGGGTAGGGACTGTGACCTGGTAAGGGAAATGCTTGGGTTTCCAATTGTGGGCTTGTTAAAATATTTTGGAGTGTATATTTAATTGACGTTGGAGTCTCTATACAGAACTCCAGGAGTGGATGAATGAAGTCTGTGATAGGTTGCTTTTGCATGGACTGTGTATTTATCTAAATAGCAAGCATAATAATAATCCTTCCATTTGATATAATGCTTTTTCATGTCTTCTATAGATCTCAAAGCGCTTCACAGAATATAATGTAAAGTGAATTGACTGTATATTTTGTGGGTGAAATGCCAATTGTGGACAGCAGTGTTCCAAAAACAGTCGTGGATTGAAGTGACTAATTTATTATTTTTTTGAGAGATTATTATCAGGTGTATGGAGTAAGGACCTTGCCTAAGGTATCGCCCCGCCTGGAATCGAACCCAGGCTTCTCGTTTGCAAAACGAGTGCTTTAACAACTAAGCTACAGGACTCCACATATAAGAATATAAAAATAATAGGGGGTGATCTTATTATTAGTTCATCTCTTTATGTAAAGGAGTCCCCAACATATGTACGGTTTGGTTAGTCACTTCTATTATTTCTAATGGGACTGACCCTGTGTGCTGGTTTTTTAGGATGCAGATCAAGTTGATGTTGTCCAATGTTCTCACCTTCCCATTACCATTAAGTAACCGTTCAAGATTCTGTTATACAACCAAAATAATGAAATTTCTGACTTAAAATCACTGAATGACTGCGTGGCACAAGGGCACACAAGGCATGACATTCAGACTGTTGTACTTATTGCTTATATAATGCTGGATTGGATAAATAACAAAATAAAAGCTTTAATTGTGTTCATCGCCTTATCAAGTAAAAAAAAATCTCATAGCCCTTCACAATTTGACATCTAAGTAGAAAGATTTACTGAAAAGATTTGGAAATATCAAATCTGGAACTCCTGACCAGCAATGTTAAGTCAAAACTGAGCTGATGTCCGAGCATATCTTCGAGAGAGACATATCCGGTTATACATACATGATTCACTTTTTACTGGAAGGTTTGCATGACTTGCCATTTAACAAATAAATTATTCTTGAGTTGGATTTAGTAACTTTCATGTCAAGACAACATCCCTCAAAGTGCTTTACAGGATCTTAGTGTGGAGTGTAATCTCTGCGTATTTTGTTTTAGCTGAACACAGCTGCCAGTTTGTGCACAGCAAAGTCTCACAGCCATGAAGTGAGTAACCAATCTTATCCTAGATTGTTGGTGAGGACACTGGGAGAGAGATTCCCTCCTGCAGAGTCACAAATCCTTTTGCAAAGTCGCAATTTAGTCCTCTCCAAAAAGATTTTGTGCTGATAAGGGTAATCCTTATGTTTTGTTGGGGGAGGAAAGATAATTAAATAACTGCGGCCACAATATAAGATTGTTGAGGAAAAAAAAGAGGTTTAACCACGTAACAGTCAAGAACACAGATCGCTTAGCTTCTTTGAATTGGCATAATTTCAGATACAAACATCAGTAACGCCTTTGTGCTTTTGCCAACTGTCTAAATTTCACACATATGAATGCATAGATGCCCCCTGCACTTCCTCAACAACACTCTGTGGTCCTCAAACCTTGGCTTTTGCCTGGGCATAATGGTAATATTCATGCATGTGTGAAACTACCAATAGATTTTTTTGGGGGTTGAGGTGATGGTGGAGGTTTGGGTGGGGGTGGGGTGTGGGAATTTATAATGGGTGAGGTTTTGTGTGTTT
Organism: Hydrolagus colliei; assembly: GCA_035084275.1. NCBI lineage: Eukaryota > Metazoa > Chordata > Chondrichthyes > Chimaeriformes > Chimaeridae > Hydrolagus > Hydrolagus colliei. The sequence continues at coordinate 32,888,066 of CM068742.1, forward strand.
CAGATACTCTGCTGACCAAAAAAACTATCTATTGCCAGTCTCTGCTGATATATGACTGGATTCAAAATGAAATGGCTGCTGGAAGTGGATGGATAAAAAAAACAAAAGATTATTTTAAAACTCTATATGTTTTATCCTGCTGTGTTTTCCTGGTAGCCTGGTTTTTGTTTACCAGGGATACACTGGTGTAGAAGTCAAGTGAGGATGAATAAAGATCAGGAGTGAAGAGGCAACGCTGTGTCATGTCGAGACACCAATTCTGGACTTAATAGTCTGCAGCGTAAACGAAGCAGGTTTTACCTTTCGGGTTCAGTGATTCTTAAAAGCCTTGTCTGCTTTTCAGCAGCTTATTGGTGACTGGGGTTTAAAATCCCCTATTGAGATCTAATTTATACTGCTGTATTTGAGTGCTTCTATCTGCTGAGGAAACATAGATAGGGTTTGTTAGGTGGCTGAAAGCAAGGGCAGGTTGTTTGCTATCTGAATGGCTCAAGATCTTATAGGTTAATGCTCACCTCCTGATCGGGATATTTCAAGGTTTAGCTTGACATAACCAGGTCATGTAGCGCCAACCTGCTATTTTTCTGTCAGAATTTATGTTGTTTTGCTCTCTAATTGAGTACAAACTGTGCAGCCCCATACTAATTGCACGCTGTGTAAAGAATTTCAGCGCCTCTCTGGTACCTTGTCAGCCAGCCGACCGCTTTTCCTTTGCAGCTGTCAGCATGGGAGCTGCTGTTATTGTAGAGAAAAAGAGGTTTCCTGTTTTTAGGCCTGCTCTCTCTCTCTCTCTCCCTCTCTCTCTCTCTTTCCCACAGCAGGCTCTGAGTATCACCTGACAAGGTTGATAAAAGAATCCTGGGAATGTGGTAAATGAAACCATGAAAGCTGAATGTGGAAGTGGGCTCAAGAAAAAGCAATGGCAGATTTCTTCGGCGAGAGAAATTTTCTTTTCTTGGCAAGGCTGCTTTTCTGGTTCACCCCAAGCATCCAGGAGGGAAAACTCTTTGGCACTTGCAGAATGTTCTCAGAATCCAGAGACACAGACCAGCGTATTTTGATGTGGTTCTTAAAAAGCATGGTTCATTCATCAAAGAAGACAGATACAAACATAAAAGTAACACGATATTCTAGTTTATGTGGTGTCTTAACTATTTTATTCCTTAGTTACAGTCATCAGTCTTATTCCGTTTGGTAAACCACAGTTGAGAATTATTTTAATGCAGAGCAGAACTAAATCTCATCTGGTTTTAATAGGAAACCACCGGTTTGTAGTCCCATGAGTGTTTAGCATGAAACAATTTAACTTAATATTTAAGAGTATGTAAGGGTATGAAGGGAAATTGTAAATTTTAAGGGGCCCCCTCTGTTAAGTACTGAGATGTGCGTTTTAACATTAAGTTAAAAACGGTGAGGGAAGGAGCGTGGAGGATGGGAGGGTGTGGAGAGGGAGGAGTGACACAATGTGAACTTTAAAGCTGCCAATCCTGATAATTTTCATTGGATTGTGATTGAAACCATTGCTGACACACATCAGAGTGCTAAGCGGTACTGGTGCGGATAAGGGCTGAACCCTGACCCAATTCTGTTACCAAACACAGCGCTACTCACCTCCATGTAGCTTTGAGGAGAAATGAGAGTAGTCATGGCATGGCTTGGCATTTAGTTATTTTTACACACACACCTACGAACACATACCTACACACACAAGAGTTATTCAGATTAGTCTCAGATGATCTTCTACTAAACTATGTGAAGTGTTTGCATATTCTGTGCTAAAGAATGACAACACTAGGATCACTTATAGTATTTCACTTTGGTGCCTTTGCCTCAGTGGGCAAATACACTATTACAAGTGTCAGCCGGAAGCACACTCTCTTATGTCGGGACTTTGAACTCACAGGAAAGGCTGGCAATCCAGTGTAGCATTAGGGGAGTATTGTATTGTCAGAGGTGCCATCTTTCAGAAGCTAAAGCGCCTTGGGATGTCCTCCCGACGTGAAAGGCGCTTTATAAGTTTAAGTTGTTGTTGTTGTTGTTGTTAAAGTCCCATCTGCCAGTTCAGGTGGATGTTAAACATTCCATGGTTCTGTTCTGAATAAAAGGGAGATTTTCCTAGTCCTGGCTGACCATCCTTTCTATAAAATTGAGCGTTCGATTCACGGCGGTTTGTGGGACATTGCTGAGCACAAAATTAATTGCTACATTCGCCTATAAAATACCAGTCGCTACACTTCACTTAAACAATCCTGTGAAGGGTTTTGAGACATCTCAATGATGTGACGTAGAGCCAATTAGAAGCTATTCTCCACCACTAACCACAGTTTGTGACCCCTCATACTTATACTTATACTAATAGAAATTTACATCAGGTCCCCTGATGTTCTGTCAGCTTGGCTGTCGGACATCAAGAGCTGGATGAGCAAAAATTTCCTGCAGTTAAACATCAACAAAATGGAAGCCATGCTCTTTGACTTCTGTCAACATCTGCTGTTCCACGGTTCTGACCTCATCAATCTACCCGATCTGTCATTGAAACTTTCCGAACCCGTGCGCAACTTAGATGTCAGGTTCAATCCCCAGTTATCCTTCCTTCTCCACATCTGGTCCCTGACCAGCACCACATTCTGCCAACTCTGCCACATTGCCCGTCTCCATCAATACCTCACCCTAAAAGCTGCTGAAACACTGGTCCATGCCTTTGTCACCTCTCAGCTGGACTACTCCAACGCCCCCCTCACCGGTTTCCCCTTCTCCACAATTCACAAAATTCAGCTAAATCAAAACTCTGCTGACCGCATTCTCACTTGCACCAAACTTCACATCCTGATTACCCCAGTCCTTGCCAAACTGGTTCCCTGTCACAGAGTGGATCGAGATCAAGATCCTCACTCTTGTGTTTAAATCCCTCCACTATTCGGCAACCCCTTACCTCTCCAGCCTTCTTTCTCCTCACAACAGTACCCGCTGCCTCCACTCCCCGACCCCAGCTCGGGTCTGAAACAATGACTGTCCAGTGGCTTGGGATGTCCTCCTGATGTGAACGGCACTATACAAGTGTAATTTTGTTGTTGTTGTTGTTTTAAATAGGTAGATAATAAAATCCCTGGGAAGGTCCCAAAGTTAGTTCCTACTTCTGTTTGTTATTCAATGTGTGTGTGGGGTGGGGGTTGGGGGTGGAGTTAGATTGGACACCAGGTAAAAGCAGCATTGAGCCTGATTATTATTGAGCTTGCACAAACGGTCATCAATATTTACTGTCCAAATATACACTGATAGCCTCTTTGGCAAGGTATTTGATGGTGGTCTATACTGGTATAACATTACTACCTTGAAAGAACTGGTCTATAGTGATGGAATAAATAATATTGAAAAATTTGGGGTTACTATGTGGTATAGCCAAGGGTTTTCAGATCAGTTTGAGTAATAGATGTTTCTTCATTAACTCTCATTTTGCTTATTCCATCAGTCTGAAAAAACAAAATCAATCAAAACAAAATAATAATTTAATGTTCTGATCAATATTTTGTGATAAGCGACCAAAATCTGAAGGGGAAAGCATCAGTCAGGGTACACACTCGATCACTGTCCACTGGAAAATGTGCAAGTATGGATATTATGTGAGAACAGGATTGAGCTTTGTTTTGAAGCTCCACACAGTTGGATTACCTGTCAAAACGCACTGTCTGGTCTGACATGTGAATTGAACAAGATCCTCTAAGGTAGTCAGAAGAAAATAGAAAGGAAGAAAGATTTTTCTGAAAAAATCAGCTTACCATGAATCATCCACGACTGGTCTCACAAATCCAAAGTAACCTAAACTGATTTTGTTAATTTTATTTTATCCTGAGACACAGTTGCCCCTCGTGCTGTACTGGAGTGAACCTGGGGTCATTTATTTCTAGCGAACATAAGGCCACTTTGTGTTTGCTTGCAGTCGTGTGGTCAGCTGCGCCTTGAACATGTGATCTGACTCCAGACATTTGCCGATTTGAGCGTTCCAAAGGCGAATGTTTGACCTTTTACGCTTGGTCCATCTTAAATAGAAATAAATGGGTCTTTTTATTTCAGGTTCACTTCTTTGACCTGGATTCATGCATGTTCCTTGCATTGGCCTCACTGATGCTGCCACAGTGGTATTATCATGAGCATGAAATTAATGTCCTCAGGGCCAGTGCATGAGAGTTATAATATAGTATAACATTTTTGAAAAGGCTCTACATGCTACAGTGGACAAGGAGCAGCATATTGAGTAACCCTGAAGGTCACCTATTGATGATTCAGTATCACAAATGAAAATGCATTCTAACATTCACAGACTAATGCACTGGAGGTCACAGCACAACAATACTGCTTATTTTACACTCACAACTGTGAAGGGAGCAGAGTATTGATGTGTTGTCTGTGGTGGAAGAAATTGGTCTTCTGGCACTGTGAATGCACTTTAAGGAGAATTCCACGCCAACTGGCTTGCTCTGTGTTCTCTGAGGAGGCACAAAACGAGAAGCTTTTTTTTTAATTGCAAGTGCCACAAGCTTGTGCTGAAATTACAAGGAGCGCCATTTAAGAGCTACTATGCCAATCCAGTAACCGCCAGTTAAGTTGGCAATTATTTTTATAAGCGAAAGTTTCCTTGGGCTTTTTTCCTATGTTCTCTAGCTATTAAGAACAATTGGATAACAGGAACAGTCTGATTCGCTGGCCACATAGAGGAAGGGGAGGTTGATTGAGAAGATTTGTATTGACTGAGTCATTAGAGATTAAGGCTTTGGCAAACATTTGCTTACATCAGGAAATGTTCGAATCACTGCAGAATCACAGATTTAAATGTATGCAAAGCTGTCTATACATATACAGCTAATGTCCTCTACTCCCAACTGTGCGTTGCTGGATAGAAAACTACCAGCTCTGTGGGGAACAAAATCTTGTCGCAACATCACGTTTTGATTTTATTCGGCATTGCCACGTCAGCTACAATAACCAATTGATGCATTGTAGTCGTAAATGACACACTGTACACATTGCTAAGTTGATTCCATTAGATGACACCATTTTTTGTCACAAGCTTTTAGGATCACATCCCTTTATCGGATGAAATAATTATTATCCACCCGACCTGGAGGCCTCTGTATCTGAACCGATTTATCCCGTACTTAGTAGTCAACTGAATGAAACATACTGCTCTCTATTTACAAGTAGGATTTTTAATCTAATCTTTGATCCTCTGTCTCCTAACCTTCCAGGGTTAGACAATTAATCAAGAACAATCTTAACAATTTGAATGGAACTGGAAGATGAACTGCCAAAGTATATCTTATAAATAGGGCAGGTTTGCTGTTTTGCTGGACTCATTTACATAAAAGTACAGCAGTTGTCAGAAGCTCTTAGCAAGCAAACAGCTCTGAGAACATAAGCCAGCAGATGGTCTGCTTCTGGTGTTAGCATTCGCTCCTCTCTAATGCATGTGATCCCATTACATCTCTGTATCTGTTACCCAGGTTACTGCTAAATTGCTGTGAAAGGCAGGGCAATAAGTAACCTGTCGCACATGCATCCGAGCAGCAGAATTTTCCTGTTCACTGAACGCTTCATCCCATCAATGCTTTGAGCACAAAAAGAAAACTAATAGCTCCTGAAAATTATTGTTGCTGACCTACAGGAGAAAAGAGGCTCGGCTGGATTTGGCATGTGTGTCATATAACCCAGAGAGGCTGCTGGCAGAATTCGCCCTTGCTTGGGAAACAAGCCTCATCTGGCAGTTTCCATAACATTAACATTTAAACAGTGTGACTGCAAGTGGTTGTATCAGCAAGTTTCGTTCAGTTTCAATAACCGTGCATGTAATGACAGCTGCACGCTGGCATATGGTAAAAGGGGAATTTTTAGAAATCAGTCACTGAGCCTAATCGCCTGGCTTTGCTACTGATCTACTTTGTTATTTGAGATACATAATTAGAAGAGGGTGTTTACAGCCGACTGTCCAAATTAAACCGTTGAGGAAAAAAAATAGGAAGGTTTGAATAGGCCAAATTAAAGTAGGAAGGAGGAGCGAGAGTGGTGTCTTTCCCAACTCCCCATCTTTCCCCGTCTCAACAAATATTGTGACAGATGAAGAGGAACTTTGTCCACTCATTGCTGTCCCTTCGTCCATCCACTCAATTCTCTTGCTGGCTCTGCAAAAAACGGCTGACAGCTGGATAGTGCAGTTGCAGCAAGTATGTCAGTTAGAGAACTGAGTGCAGGGCTACAGGCCAGAAATCCAATTGATTTACACAGGGTCTGTTCAGACAAACCTGTCCAATACCTTTAACTTTAAAATGCAAAGCGGTTGCGCAAAAAAAGTTATGCTTTGAATTATTTACAGTATTTGGAAAAAAATATATTGTTCCATTTTTAGCCAGTGTCAAGAATGTTATGGTAATGTTTAAGCGATTCTGTCACAGAGTGTTAGTGGCCTTGGTGTAAGGGGATCAGTGTTCTTTACAGCCTGTAAGTCTAGATGTTGGCAAACAGGAAGCAACAACAAGTACCTGCAGCAGGTTTGTGACTGACCAAGGCTGACAATGGGCGCTGGACCGAAGACAAATAGCCTAGTGCTTTATTTAATAGGAGGTTAGAGTTGGTATATGGTTTGGACAGGTTATTTAGCTGTGTTATTAACAGCCGGAACATTGGAGACAAATGTTAATATATTGCCTACACTTTGTTATCTAAATGTGAGGTACCGTTACCATGTGTGCAATGTTAAACATTGATGTAACCTAAAGGTCCGAGGGCTGGATCAGGGTAATGCTGAAGAAAGGGATAGCGCCTGGCCACCACACTGACGTCCATCATTGCTTGGAGACATGTTGAGAGATCAAAGCTGACACTGTTTGTTCGAGGAGACCCATGTTTACACTGGAATGATGATAGTGGTATCAGGTTAGCATAAAACCTATGACTGGAGGGGGAGGGGAATGTTTCATATTACCAAGCTTTAATGTAACGTCCATAAGAACCTTTGATAAAGAATTACATGAGAGACTTCTTTAAAAATTTATGTCATTATATATGGTGCTTCACAGGATGGTGACACTAAACCCAGAACAATACTTCCAGATATCATGAGACAGCAAGGCAGAAGGGTAGTTTAGGGTTTTGAAGGCAGACACCAAGAAGTTCATTACACACAGGGTCATTTCATTACACTTGGGGCTATTCAACAGCTGGTATGTGTTACTATCAAATGGGATTGAGGTCAGAACACTGAACTCATTTAAGAAGCAGTTTAATGCACAATGAACGATAAGGTGGGTATTCTGCAAGGATGTGATCAAAAGGGCTGCTTCATCTCAACCTCTCTTGTAATTTTATGGATTCAACACAGTATGAAATGTTTGTTCTATGCAGTGTTCCCCTTAATGGGAGGAGACGGAGGAGGAGGAAGGTGTAAAACATGGATCTGGGCTTCTTTAGATGATTATTTGTCCAAATCCTAAATGGCCTATTAAGTTTACTGCTTTATGTTGATTGAGATATTCCTTTCCCATTGTTTGCTCCTATTCAATTAACTGAATAAGAGCTGGTATACTTATTTTTTTAAAGTTGTGAGAGAGCGAACAGGAGATAGTGAGACAATGCGCAGGACAGGAATGAAACAAAACCCAGCGAGACAGACAAAATTATACTTAGAAATTATTCTTAGGAGACATTACATTTTCACAATTCTTGATACTTTGAATTTTATACCTGTTGTGTTTGCGAAGCTTGAAATTAATTAGCTAATAAAGGATTAATTAGACTGCTTCTAAAATCCCGAGTTCAACAACTCTTTAAGATGTGCTGATGGGAATGTCTCTCTCCTGGATGAGCGAGACCCTACTGGTATAAATAAGGCAGTCATGCTGGGTCATAAAACTAATTGTGTTCCTTGGTGGTGAAAATTCTCAATTTCCGAATGCAAGCACTGCTGAATGATAGATGAATGTTAGAAATGGAGCACCTAGTGCTCCTTCATCTCTGTCAGTGGATATTTATTCTGACTGAGCCTCTAAATTATTAATTTTCTTTCTGGGCAATCAGTATTAAGGTTCTGATGTGCATTGTGACATTTTTAGTTGCACTTATGTTTAACTGGCTGTGAATAAAGGTCACTTGGTTACTCCCTGCTGCTTTTAAGGCCGTTTCCTAATTAATTCTCAACACGACTTCTTCATGTGATTATAAGTTGCATCCAAGAAATGCAATTAATTGCATTCGGTGCCTCGAATTTACTTAATACAGCTGCGTGAATGATCTGCATTTGGTCGTTTAATGTTAGAAAGAATGGGCCTTAAAGCTGCAAAAACATGTTTTTCTTTTTCTGCATAGCTTTGTATGCCAATCCTCATTAGTTGATTTTAAAATGATAAAGCATTCCTCCAACAAGCCAGTTCCCAATACCTTTCTCTTCCTCAGTGCTGATTTGCTAAATTTATTTTTTTAACACATGCAAATTCAATATATATGTCACTTGGAGCAATTACAAGCATTACACTGTGCAATATCATTCTCACTTTCTTCATCTTGGCTTTTCACGGCACTGTAAGAGAAGTTAATATTTGTAAATGCCCTTTTTCCCCCTCAAATAACATGTATGAATAAAAATACATTTTTGTTGCATTCAGATTGGATAATGGAAGCAGTCTGATTGTCATTCTCCTGTACACTAATGTGGATCCAAACTATTCCAATGCTAGGTTTTAACTTGGTCTTTTTAGACTTTTTGAATTGAGATGAAACAACTTTCAGGTTGAAATTCCACGTGGGTCCAGATTTATTCTATTAAGAAAGCATTTCAGACCATCTGGAATTGGTGAAATTCTTATGTACAGTCATTTATAGTGAGGCTGGTTTTTGTAAATGATTTAAAGAAACTACAGAAAATAGGTAAAACAGAAGTTAACAATTCTGCACTCTGACATGCTATATTAAAAGAGTACCTGCAGTGTAAATTAATATGCCAGGTGTCACTCTCACTTCTTAATCAGAAGGTTGTGGTTTAAGCCCAAGGTTAGGTCTCTGATCTCATAGTTTTGTCTGACACTCCTATTCTGTCCTGAGGAGTGGTGCTTTGCTATCCTTCAGATGAGACATTTACAACTAGATCCTGTCAGCCTGTATGTATAGACATTGCAGATCCTGTTAGAAAAGGGAAGGGAGTTTTCCTCTGGTGTACTGGCCAAAAATCAGTCATTCATTTCCCGGATGTTCATGGGACATTGGTATATGCATAATTGCTCTTGCTGTGTTTGCCTACAAAATATACAGTAACTAAGTACACTTTCTGGTTAATGGAGTCCTGTAGCTCAGTGGTTAGAGCACTTGCCTTACAAGCATGATACCTGTGTTTCGAATCCAGGCAGGTCAGGCGAAACCTTGGGCAAATTTCCTTACTCCACACTCCTAATAATAATCCGTCCAAAAAAATAACTTAGTCATTTCAATCCTTGACTGTTTGTGGGACACTGCTGTGTGCAATTGGCTGCTGCGTTTCGCCCACAAATATACAGTCAATTCACTTTACAATATATTCTGTGAAGTGCTTTGAGACGTCTAGAAGACATGAAAAGCGTTATGTCAAGTGCAAGGATTATTATTATTATTAATCCTGTGAAGCGCTTTGTGACATTCTCCTGGTGTGAAAGGCACTTTATCAAACGCACGGATTATTTACAATTATTTATGATTATTAAATCCAGTCCCCGGTGGTACTTACTCCATTTGTGATTTAATTTTTTCATGTTTTCGATTGTTGCGTTCATAATGGAGGGATGAGAGATTTGAGATAAATTGTTGAATCATATACTGCAAATGTTTCTCCTCTGTTCAAATTATATATAATCCAAGTAAATTTAGTCCTAGAATGTAGTTTTAAAATAATATTCGATATAATCACGTTGCCGAAACTTGTGCCTTTTCACGCTAGGGAAACTGCTACAAGAATCTGTCACAGGATAATATTTACAATTGAAAGGTGAAGAGTGTTTGCGACTTATAATAATCCTTGCATTTTGTGTAGGGCCTTATTATTGAGATGTCTGAAAGTGCTTCACAGGATTTTACTGTGTAGTTTACTGACTGTATTTATAGGCAAAATAATATTGTTCATACTTGCTTGGTAGATTATGGTGTTGTCAGGTATTAACATATGAGGACTCCAAATCTTGGGAACAAGTTTATATCCACTATCATTTCAATCTGATGAGATTGAGTAGATTGAGTAGAAAGGTAAAGACAGATGTGGATCCATAAATCAGAAATTCCTATTTCTATTCCTAAGAATAATTTGTAATACAATTTGAGATTATGCAGAATTGAGGATAATTATTAAATTGAATCTTAATTCATTTTGAAACCATTTCTTTGTGAGGTTTCAGGTCTTAGATTTGTCCTAAAAGATCTTGACCTAAAGGGGAAATGGGGAAGGGGGGAAGGAGGAGGATATACATCTGGTCTGGGAACAGGATCTTCTTTTATATATTAAAGGAGCTCTAGGCCTTTCATAGCTCAGTACATCCAGTTGCTGAAACAGCTAAGAAAAGCCTGTTTGTAAATCTCGGTTTCCAATGCACCACTTTACTCACAGGAATCTTTGTGATACAGCAGACAGCTATTAGTGCAAACTCCTACAAAGTAGCTTCTATGTTTACTTTTTAACAAGCAGCTGATTAATTACTTTTAGCACAGACATAATCAGTAAAGTGATCACATCATGCACATCCTTTGTTTACAGCACTTAAAATAACATTGCTCCCCCCACCATCCTCTATTGAGAGTTCGGGTTTCTTTTGTACTGGTTGACCTGGTCTATCCATTGAATTCCATCTGAAGGAAAAGGAGAAGATATTACATGTTTCTTAAGTGGATGTAACTGTTACAAGTTCAAGTACTTCAAATGACATTTCTGAAAAATCAAAACAAACCTAACACTGTATTTGAGGTTTGAAGTGAATGATCCTTGAGCAATATTAATACTATCATAATAATAATCCTTACACTTGATATAGCACTTTTCACATCTTCTAGACATCTCAAAGCGCCTTCCAGAATATACAAGATCCAAGGAAAGGATTTGGATACCTTAAACTGTGAAATTGTAGCAAATACTTAGTGACCCTAACACATCTAAATCAGTTTTGTTCATAGAGGAATGTGGACTGCTTCATTGTTTAAATCTCCTATTGTGAACCATCTCAAGGTTAGGTTTAAAGCAGCTTGATGTGAATCATTTTTCTATGTGCGTACAGATAAATTGGTTTCAAACCTCTAGTGTGTACAATGTGGTACGCTAACTGACAAAACTAACCATGCGTTCTTTAAGACCAGCTAATAGTTTCCATTTCTTTCCTCCCTATTACAGGAAGTGCACAGCCTGCTTGCTCAAGCTTGCTGGGGACGTGATAGATTTCTCAAGTTACTATCTGATATTCAGCAGTAAATGCAGAGGAAACAGCTCACAAGCAGAGAGGAGAAAGGTCCAAGCACCGCTTGCATGCAAAACCTGCTGTGGGGGCATTCGAGCCCTGAATAGCATCACCCATTTCATAATTAATGTGTAAGTCTGAATGAGAATTTTATAACAGAAAAGCATTGTCTTTGACACAATGCCTTCTAATAAAGTGTCCCTCAGAGGACTTTAAAAAATCTCTACCACTCCTTTGTGAAGTTTGTAGGCAACACCTCTTGGCCTGAGCCCAATCAATCATTTTGCTGCATTCTTCATCATTCCCTGAGCCTCTCGCTGCTAATAGTTGTGGAGTATTGTGCACTGTGTTAGTCAACCCTGTATGTGCTTTCCTAAGGCTCAATACACAGATGAGTCATTAACCTGAGTACTAGCCTTCATCAACTAAATTAATGTAATCTCATGGCAACCTCAGAGGTTTGGTTAATAACCTGATTGGCTGCAGAATCACTTAGATTGAAGAAAACACTGTGTCTTTTGTCAAGTGGTTTAAGAAACACTCGGCCCTCAAAAGCATCTTGTGTCTGTATCATGCAAAACCTTTGTTTATTTCAGTCTGATCATTTCTATATTTGGATATAGAAATCTTCTTGGATGTATATCTTCTTAAAGAAGCAATAACTTCATTAATTTGGCCTTGAATGCCTCTTGTGTGTTTGCAAAAGCAGTTTTCGAGAGCATAAATGACATCAACATAAATGCTCTTATTATTTATTTGTGCTCTTATTATTTGTATGATTTGATGCTGAAATGTTTCTTCTAGCTAGAAAAAGATTATTAAGTGCAATTTATGATATTTATAATTGGATGGGAAGTGCTAATTATCTCATTAATAATAAATAATCCTTGCATTTGATATAACTCCTTGACTTAAAACATCAAAACATCTCAAAGTGCAACACAGCAATTTCTTTGATATAAATTGATTGTGTATTTGTAGGTGAACATAGCAGCTGATTTGAGCATAGTGGTATGCCTCAAACAGCGAGGAAATGAATGATCAGTTTTCTCCATCTGTTAATCTCAGTTGAATACTCAACCAAAGTATTGCACCTCTGATAATGCAGCATTCCCCAGCACTACTATGGACTGTTGGTCTAGACTCATTTGGAAGCTGCCAAATCTGTCTAATGTCTGACATTCACAAAAGCAGATAATTGTGATTTCTGAAAACAACGACGACAACAACTTGAATTTATTTAGCACCCTCACACTGGGTATTGTCCCAGAGTACTTAATGGGGGTTCCATACAAGGTGAAATTGCATTCAAGATCTAAAAAATCATCAGAATCCAAACATTGCCTGAATCACTCGACTATCAGAGAGCTACTCATGTGAAAGTAAATGTTGGTTAAACCCTACTATGGCGTTTGGATTGAGCTCTCCAAAGCTAAAACTTTTAGTCATTAAACATCAGGAGAACGAGAGTTCAAATGTCATTCATTTCAGTCCACTACCTGTGAATGAAGAAGCAAAGGGGAAACTTTTCTGAATTATTATACCAGGTCCTGGATTTGTCCTTTCATGGATTGAAGGAGCAAATAAACGAGAGGGAGATGATATCACCTTTTATTGGAAGTCCCGAACCTGAATCCTTCCACCTTGCCTCCTCTTTGCCTATCTCTAGAACACACCGAAAGGCCTTCCTTTTCTACCGTGTCTATTTCAGCGCCTTGGGATGTCCTCTAGACGTGAAAGGCGCTATATAAATGTAAGTTTTGTTTGTTGTTGTTGTCTATGGTAACCTCTATTTCTCTTTGGCTCGGTATCAACAACAATATATTATCTTTGGATAACGGCTTTCACATCCCAAAGTGCTACACAGTCAGAAATTTAGACCTGAGCGGGGGGTTGGGATCAGGAAAGATGGAGGACAGGGAGGGTAGGAGGGAGGTTGAAGGAGCAGTTGATGAGCAGGGTCTTGAGACGTGTCTTGAAGGGGGCAAGGGGAGGAAGCAAGGTGAAGGGACAGTGGGATGGAGTTCCAATCAGTGCCATGAGAGGTTGAAGGTCTGACCACCAATAGTGGAGCGGGCCTGCTGAGTGAAGGGAGCAGACAGGTTGATATGGCATTGTTAAGCACTCCCAGGAAGCTACCCAGCTTAAAGCTCGCTATATGTTATATATATATATATAATATATATAGAGCGAGCTTTATATATTATTGCTGTAGTATTGACTTGCTAGCCATACTCTAGGATGGTGTAGGTATAACAATGCCAATGGTAGCTTTGCAGAATTCTGGATTTAAACTTGCTCATGTTCTTAGCTGAAGAAACATAGTGTCGAACGATAGCCTAAGCAGCAAAATATAAAAATAATAAATAGAAGGAGGAATTGAGTTGATGGAGCCTGCATTCCAGGAAGTGGGTTGGAGCTGAGTTCCCGTAGATGGGTATAATGGAATTCTGGTCAGGTTACCAGAAGAAGGCAACATTTGTATAATTTGGATATTTCAAAACTTAATCCAGTTAGCTGTGTTGCGTTTTACACTCTGAGATCACCACACTCAATATATTATGCCAAAGTGTGTGTTTGTACACCAGTGAGAATAGGTTAAGAAGTAATCAGATTTGCCTAACATTTACAAGGGAAAGGTTTATTTTATAGATTATATCTCTGTATACGAGCCTACCCACAGATGTATTAAAACAAGATCAAACCTCACCTTCGTAAACAAAGTCTGACTGTCTATTCCCACAGGCCATGACCGGTTTCCTCATCAAGCTATGAAAAGGGCACAGTCCGATGCTGTGCACTCAGATAGGAAATATGTTATTTGTGAGACAATGAAATACATGATAGTCATCATCTTTGTATTTAACCTTTCCTTCTGCAGTTTGTTCTCCTCTCAAAGACCTTCAAACAATCAGCTGAACTGATAGTGCCACGTGTTGTCCTTGGAACATGAAGAAAAACAACTTTGTTCTACATCCATCTAACCTCTACTACCTTGGCAGCAGCTGGTCTTTGTAGGAAAAACACTGCAAGGATAAATTAGCATGACTGAGAGGCAGCGAGGATCCCCTGAGTCACTCAGGCAATATTTTGATTTGTGCTGATTTATTTTAAAGAATGGACTGCGTTCCCCTGGTGTCTCAGTAGCGCATGCACCTCATGACGTGTTACTGAGCCATAGAGACAAGGAAAGCTACAGGCTTACCCCAAGGGAGTCTACCATAGTCTATGACTGCTAAATATAGTGATTTTCTTTCACTGTATCTTTATAATGGGATTTAACGGAAAAAGATTACTATTTTAGTGATTAATGTGCATAACACCCTCTGGTCTGTTCCGAGTCAGTTCATCACAGCTGGGATATCAATTGGAGCACTACACTTGACTTAACATCCCAAGGGTTGGAAGAGGGAACAATCAGCAAGGCTTTCTAATCTAGATTGTTATCCAGTGATCCCGATTGGGAAACCCCTGCGGAAAATGGGTGAGCACATCATAGGATTTCTCTGTGATCTCAAATGTGCATAGTTCAGGCTCACACAAGGATCATAATAATAATCCTTCCGATTGACATAGTGTTTTACCATCTCATTCAAAATGTCTCAAAAGGCTTCACAGGATTCACAGGATGCTTTCTTGGAATTCCCACAAAAATGTTCTTTCTATGAAATGCGAAAAAAAAAGCTTCCAAATTAAGTCTGAATTTAAGAATTTTCCAAAATGTAACTGTCTTAAATTTTTTAAGGTAATACTTACAGGCTGGGAGCAAGTGGAATCTAGGGTTCAAAGAGAGGAGTGGAAGAAAGGAGGAAGGGTGAAATTGCAGCATGTGATGTGATGATTAGCACCGATGACAATTATCACATCGCTGAAGAGTAAGGTACAGACATAGCCAGAATTATTGACAAGCCTGGGAGAGAACTTGTCCCACCCCCTAACATTGTGAAATAATGGTTTTGCACAAAGCTAATTGATGCATCCACAGCTCACCATCTTGCTTCGTAGGTTTGTCACTTAAGTTCTGCTGCAAGGAATACTCGATGAGAGTTTGACTGATACAGCCTGTAGCATAACTGAAAGACAGTGAGCAAGAGTGGCGGCAATGAAAATCACAGTGGTTGGAGGCATTGGGCCAAATGTTATGAGGAAATTGGTGTGTGTTTGGTGGGTGGGGGTAGGGGAGTAGTGTGGAGAACACAGGACGGGACTGGGGAGGGTGGTGGGGTGGAGTGGAGACAGGACAACTTGGGGTCACTCCCAAACCTGTCAGTATCTAAAGCCAGGTTTGGATTTGTCTGTGATGATGTGATAATTACATTATGTATTTCACTCCAGAGAAGCTTGCAGGCTTACATTAAAGAGATTTCCTGTCACAGGAGTTGAATTAGTCAGGGCATATATTTAGAGTCTAAGTAATTTTACCATCTTAATCCCACTGAGCAGCAAATGGCACTTTCAATAATGAGGGTGTATCTAGTTCAGCTATACCAGGGCAGCACAACAAGCCACAAGGCTGTGAAAGGAAAGTTAGGACAGATGCCAGGAAGTATTTTTGACAGAGAAGGTTATGAACAGCTGGAATGGATTACCAGGAAGACTAATTGAGATCAGCACCCTTCAGTGATGCGAGAAACTGCTTAAAGCTTTGTGCTCCGAGACACTATTGAAGGAATCTATATAAATGTAAGTTGTTGTTGGTAATGCTGCAAGTGGAAGAAAAGGAATGTGGGAATTTCTGGGATGAGATCAAAAAGCCTTTCACATCCTTATGAACCTTTCAGTGGTGTTACCGCCAAGCCCCATTTGTTGATTTTGATCGGTTACAATACTAAATGCTTGCTCTTCTCAATTTAAAATGCACTAAGGGTGAGAATGTATCAAGTGGATAATTTTCCATCATTTTACTTAATTTTGAATCATTTCTAACCACCAGCTGTTCATGGGACTTTGCTGTGTTCAAACTGCCCAGAGGATTTGTCTACAAATAAATAGTCACTACATATTACAGCAAAATCTTGTGAAACTCGTTAAGACATCTCGTTGATGTGATAAAGTGGTATATCAAATCCAAATATTATTGTTTTCTACAACCAGCACTGTAAGTTATATTAAAATAAAATTATTACCAAAGGTAATATGATTACATTTTCTTCTTCAATATGAAAAATAACTGTTTTGATGGATGACAATTCTGTGCATATGCTTTCTGGTACTGGTCATTAATCCATACTGTAATAAATAAGGATATTCTGTACTGCAACAACATGGAAATGCTTGCCACTAATTAATGTTTACTGTATTTCAATGGGTACCAGGTAGCTCCAACATGAATCTATTATTCATAATAATGGTCTTATATTTGATATTGTGTCTATAATGAAGTCTAAAGTGCTTCATAGTGGATCTCTGTGAAGTGCAGTGATTGTGTATTATTAAGCGAAACTGTCAACCAATTTGCACATAGCTTTGTCCCATAAACAGCCATGACATGAATGATCAATTAATCTGGAGGATTGTTGTCCAGGAAACCGGGCAAAATTCCCGTCTCTTTTTGAAGAGTGCCATCCGATCTTTAACGTTCACCTGAACAAGCAGATGTGGCATTGGTTTAATATCTGAAGGATGGAACTTCTGACAAATAAATCAGGATACAGATAATAAGTTATTCAAGACAGACAAAACCTTACACAAGTATATAAGTGAATAAAAACCTTTGTATTTAAAAAAATTATATACAGTTAACTTGCTCCCTGTTTTACAATAGTGTAAATAACATTTAATTGCAGAGCAACGAAGACATGTACGTATGTGAAACAACAACAACAAAATTACATTTATAGAGTGCCTTTCACATCGGGAGTACGTCCCAAGGCGCTGAACAGACAGGTCAGAACCCAAGCAAGGGAGAGGGGCAGTGTAGGGGGTAGCAGTGGGAGAGGGCTAAGAGGGGAGGGAGAGAGTTGGGAGGGCAGCAGAAGGCATTGTCGAAGAAGAGGACTTGAAACCAAGCATGCCTGATTATTATGGACAAATGTATTAGAAATATTGAGGAATAGTACATTTTATGTTAAAATATTTTCTGTATTTCAGCACCTTGGGACGTCCTCCTGACGTGAAAGGCGCTATATAAATGTAATTTGGATTTTTGATTGATTTCAAATTTATTTTAATCAACAAAACAAAAACAACAACTTCGATTTATATCGTGCCCTCCATGCCGGATGGCGTAGCAGAGCGCTTCACAATAACAGATCCTGGGGTCATTGGAAGTAAAGCAATAAGAGACAAAAAAAATTATACACAGGATTTGAAATTTTTTTGTGGGATTAAAACATTATTAATAAATAATCATCCTTGCATTTGCACTTTTCACATTGGGAAGATATCTCAAAACACTTCACAACATTTACCGTAAACATATACAGTAGGCAGACACGGCAGCCAATTTGCATAGAAACAATGTCCCACAAATAGTTATGAAGTAAGTGACCAATGTTATTTGGGGGATTGTTGCCAGGACATAAGGCAACATTTTTCACTTGTTGAATAGTGCTAAGGGATCTTTAACATCCAGCTGAACAAGCAGACTTGGCCTTGGTTTAACATCTCATCCGAAGGATGGAACCTCTGACAATGCAATGCACCTCCAGCTCTGCATTAGAATATTTGAAGTTTCTCCCCGTGTTTAGAACAATTTTCTTCCAGATAAATTAATCATTTACCTCCAATTGTTTGTTGGACATTGTTATAATAATAATATAATAATAATAATTGCATTGTTGTATGTAAATTGGCTGTCTTGTACACCTACACATAGAAAGTAACTACACTTTACAGAAGTTCCCTGTGAGGCAGTTTGAGATTCAATATTTTTGGCACTATATCAAAAACAAAGAATATTAAGAAATCATAGCTGAACTGAAGTGACAAACAATGAATAATGTCTTCAATTGGCACCAACAAAATGGCTTGTTTCTATAACTAGGCAAAAGCCTATGAAAAAGTAAATTTTAAGAGAAAATGGTTTCTATGGGATTTGGCAAACCTCGGACCTAGTGAACTATCTAAATGCTACTGCAAAAAGTGAAATAGATGTATTTTATTTGACACAGCTAAAATAATTTTACGATGCATTGCACAAATTACTGAATGTCACTGCTCAAAGAAAATAAAATCATGCCCTATAAACTTTGATGTACTCTGTTAATGTGTAAAGCTGCCTGTTTTATTAGCCTGAAATCTTCTGTCAGAGATTTATGGAATAATTGGGGGTAAATTTGGCAGTGTTTTGTACTCTGTTCCTTATGTTAATTTGCACAAGCGACAAGTGTTAAGGGACTCTCACAAATTTATTTTTTAATTATTGTAAAAATTATAATCAGCCTATTTGATATAGTGCCTCCAATGCTGAAACATCTCAAAAAGCTTCAGAGGGAATTGCTGTCAAATCTAGTATATTTGTGGACAAACAATTAGTGCTGGCATAATCACTCACCCCACTCCTGTAGAGGAACACTCCTGTTTCTGACCTCATGTAGCCCGCTCCCCTCTATTAGCTGCTGAAATCCTGGATAAAACAAGGCATGGATCTTCTTATAGATATTAATAAGCAATGTTATTTAAAATAAGCAACTGATCTGTAACACTAGTAAATTTGACATTTATGAATATATTTGAGTGTTACAAATGACTCCTGCCATTTCCTCCTGCAGTGTACACAATGACTTCTTGAGCTGTTAAACGGAAATGAAAAGCAGCAGTGAAAAATCACCTTCATTATATTAGTCAACCCTTTTTGTCCATTTAATTATGGTGAATGCTTCAACGCTGTTTCATATTCCTCAGGTCAGTGTGCTTGGCACTCATTTATTTAATCTACTTCAAATAGTTTTCTTTGCTGAGGCATTTCAGTTAACTGAACTATTCAGGTGCACAAAGTCTCTGTGAAGTCCCTTTGCCCTTGAATTTGTGAAAAATTGCGATTGGGCTGAGGTGGGAAAGGAGGGAGAGAGATAAAAACAGAAATACACAGAATAAGCAAGGCAAATAGGATGCTGGGCTACATTGCCATTGATGAATGCAGATCCACAAGCATCATGTTCAGTGTGTATAGTGCTCTGGAAAAGTCCCTATCTAGAGGTCTGTGTACAGTTCTGATCACCAACACATAAAGGTCCAAAGCCTAAAGACAATGCAGAGCCAAGCAAAAAGGACGATCCCCAATGTTAGAGGAATGAGCCTCGAGCAATGATTATTAATAATAATAAATAATCCTTTCATGTGATATAGCGCTTTTCACATCTTCTAAATGACTCAAAGTACTTCACAGAATATATACTGTAAAGTGAATTGACTGTACAATTGTGGGTGAAATGCAGCAGCCAATTCAAGCTAGGGCTCTTCTGTTTTGAAAAGACGCTTCTCAGAGGGGACCTTATAGAGGTATTATAAAACGGATTGAGAAAGTAAATCCAGAACAATGTTTATGTATGAACCCTGACAGCAGAAGAGGACTTGGGTTTATAGCAACTTCAGGAGTATTTCTTTATCTAGAGGGTAAGTAATGACTGGAACGGCTTAAAAGCAATGGTGTTTGAGGCCATAAAGTTGGGCTAATTTTTAAAAAATACTTTATTGCTGTGTTGGAAAGACTCTGGGTGATCTGGATTTAGTTAATGCACATAGGCTTTTTAAAAATATATATATACACAAGCAAGTGAGCCCATTAAAATGAAAATGAATAGCTATATGATAATAATAATCCTTGCATTTGCCTTTGATTTAGTGCCTTATCACATAATCGAGACATCTCAAAGCACTTCACAGATTATACTGTAAAGTATAACAGTAAATTCAACATCCAGAATCTCATTAGAATTCTTTAAAATAGGCAAATTGTGTTGCCTATTTGGATCATCCGGGGGTGGGAGGGAGGAGGTTACTGGGGTCTCCTTGGAGCTGAGTTGGCTTCAAGGTGACATGTTTGGCAACAGTATGTCAGAATCGAGCTAAATCCCGATGGTGAACTCAGGAGTCTGGTTCTTGAGCCAGATGGGTCTGCAGTATTTGCAGTGTATGGATCATGACACACCAGCCAGCATGTCTCATTGGTAGGACCTGGAAGGACAGACCAATCACTGGTGGCAGGGAGTCATCCCCTCAGCTCCTGTTAAACTTACAAGCCATGGCCCTCCAGGTAGGGTGGTCTAACTGGATAAGCAGTGAGAAGCTTACCAGGCATTGCTGTTAATGGCAAGCTGTGCAGTTTTACCTGGCTAAATTCCAGCAGTACCTTAACACACATTTTCAGGTCCCCACGACCAAGGTCCATCTAGTTCTTCTTCCACCCTCCAGGCGGTCGAATGCGTACGTTCTAAACTATCTATGGACTATATACCACAATGTTATTTCCTAAAATTGTTAGGAAAAAAAGTCTTGGCCTGCAATACAGTTTGAAGTTACTTTAAAAAAAGCTGTTGGCCTTTAAAATAGTAGTAGGAAAATAATTGTTCTGGCAAGCTTGTTCGCTTTCTAATATCAATGGCTTCCAGGTTAGAAGCGGTTTAGCTAATTGTACATACTTAAGAAATCGTTCAATACGTCACAGATCTGTTTCTTTTCCACACTCAATTCAAGTGAGCCTTGCACACATGAGACATCACATCATCTGTGTGCCTGTTGTTACACAATACAGAATTCAAAATC
This sequence comes from Hydrolagus colliei, assembly GCA_035084275.1. Classification (NCBI taxonomy): domain Eukaryota; kingdom Metazoa; phylum Chordata; class Chondrichthyes; order Chimaeriformes; family Chimaeridae; genus Hydrolagus; species Hydrolagus colliei. The sequence goes on from CM068742.1 coordinate 32,909,218, forward strand.
TTGATGAAGAGCCAAACTTTCACTCACTCTGTAGCCACTGAAGAATGGGAGTGGGGAGGCTTTCATCATGAACGTGAACCTGCCTGAAGCATAAAGTAGAAAGATAATCCTATCATACAATATTGAAACCAGACCTGACCTCAATTTGGTCTGCATAAACACTAAACTGACTGGCAATGAATACAACACTGCATGTTGAGCAAACAAGATGTGGAACTTTGCTGGCAATTTTATTTATCAAGATGGGATGCAAATATTTCAACAAAATTCAGTATTGTATGTGGGTTTGTTTAATCATATGCCAAACCAATCTGATCTACATACCAATGTTTTACAGTACTTCAATTCCATCAGTTTCATGTTATTGTCAAGTGAAAATTAAGTTTATCAAATTTATAATCCTCGATTCTATAGAATACTATCTCCGTGGTATGGTAACAGAGACATACAGATCAAGCTGACGGCAGGTTTGATCTCTGATTAATGCATTGTTGGCTGGAATACGCAAAGTAACAATGAAGTTATTACAATTATCCCTGAGCTAGGGACAAATCAGCTCCACTCCTGATTCCTTTGTTGGAATGTGTCCATTTGTGGAATTTGGCCGATGACAGATTTGAACTTGGTTCTGAGGCCTGAACAACAATCCAATGGCCTGAAAGACTCAATACCATGCTCACTTTAAGAAAAACCTGCTGGATGACGGCCTGTCTCAGCCTTCAGAAATGAGGGCCTGGGAGAAAAAAAGTTGGAAGACTGGGGAAAGCAAGTTGAAAAAGTGGGAAGGTAAAGTTGAAAGAGAGGAAAAAAAGGCTCCCAAGAAAGAATAAATAACTTTCCCAAACTCTAAAATAAGTATACAAGCACACATTCAGAGCACATTTAGTGTATTTAAGTCCATTTATATATTTACATATACGTATTTATACGGATATGTAACTCTCAATTGGTTTGAATACTCCTAAAGTTTCAACATGTGTCAGACACTGAGTTTCAATTACATACTGTGATCTTCAACAGCCACAGTCTGAGCTATTATTATATTGTCTGAGAAATTTTAAGCAACCCATTGCAACCCCTCCACAGAAATCACAAGACCTGTAGGCCCTGGCTGCAGCTGTCTCAACAAACAGACATCCTCTTTATGAAGAATTTGTGGATGTGACAAAACAGGCCTTGTTCCGTACTACAGTATTACTATAGTAATACTACAGTATTTCCTGTGAATTGCTATTTGCATTTTTTTTGGGTTGAACGCATGTATTGATCATAAACACAGTTGTGCAGGAAAATTTCCCAACTGTCAGGTTGTTGCTGAATAACACATTTGGTATTATTTTTAAGATGTAGTCAAAAATTAATATTCATGAGTCATTCACAAAAGCATTATGGATCAGCAAATTGGCACCATTGAGGAAATCAAATGGCAAGAGAGTAAAGTTGCTATTAATTACCTGCAAATGATTTAAATGCCACGATATATTACTGTTCAGTTCTACTCTGACAACATGGCTCTTCTCTTCCGTGCTTAAAAGACTAGGGAAACGTAGTGGAGATACCGTTAAAACGTGCATTCAAGGAACAGTCAAATGAATAAAACATTGAAATATGAATAATAAAAGTCCTGAATTTGATATAGCACATTATCATATCTTTGAGACATATCAAAGTGCTTCACAAGAATATACTATCAAGTGAGTTGACTGTACACTTTGTGGGCGAAACGAGGCAACCAATTGTGCACAGTGGTGTCCCACAAAGAATCGTGGATTAAGCAGCTGAATTATTTTTTTTCTTTTGAAGGGATTATTTCCCTCGAAAAGCACACCAACCATTGTGTGTAATTCAAAATGTGCATGGGAAGGACACGGATATTTCCTATCCTCGATTTGGGAATGTAGATAAGCCTAAAGATTTCAGTGTTTAATTCGCCATCTCAAACTGGTTGTACAAATGGAAGACAATGGGATCTAATTTGCTACATCTAAACAAGAAATATATGATTAACTAATTTATAACACATCGAATGTGCTGAACATTGTATTGTAAATGTCTTAATTTAGTGGGTCACAATCTAGTTGTGAATTATTCCAAACTGTCTGGTCACACTACGTCTGAAAATGTCATAAGAAAATTAACGACAAAGGACTTCAGATTAAATCCCAGCCTTGGTGCCTCCAGACACAAGTACCTCTGAAGGAATCCATCACCAGTGTCATACATGAGGACAAAGATCTGTTATCACTTTCTGCTTCAAGTAACAAAATCATTGACAAAGATAACAGGGTAGACTATCTGTCCAAACATTTAATAATTCACCAAATGTTCAACAATTTAAAACAAATAATGGTTAGTTTGCATTTTGCATTAATACCACATTGGTACAAAAACAATTTGAAGAGCCATAAAAAGCCAAGGCTTTTCATTTTAGTTCTAAGTTCTAAAAACCTACTTAATCAGCTCTTCTCCCATGCTTAGTGTCCAACCCCATCTTTGTGAAGTGCTCTGAAATGCTGTCTTACATGAAGGGCACTAATTAACAGCGCCTTGCGACATCCTCCCAACGAGGTGTAATTTTGTTGTTGTTGTTGTTATAAATGTAAGTTTCTGTGGTAATACTCTTTCAGATTTGCGTGTTGATTTGCAACTACAAACCATTGCTATCCAGTCACTACACTTGCACCCGTTGCCTTCACTCTACTGAGTCTGGCCTCCTCCTCAATTTCCGAATCCTCCACTCCACCATCGGCCTTCAGCCACTACACCCCGAGGCTCTGGAACTCCCTTCCTTACTCCCTTCACCTCGCCCCTCTCTTCCTATTTTCAGGTCTCGGCTAAAGATCTTTCTTTGCATTTGTGATCACCTTTTCCTCCTTCCCCTGGCTCGACCCTGGGATCCATTATTGAGAAGCACTCTGAGATGCCGTCCAGCGTGGAGGGCGCTATATAAATCCAAGTTGTTGATGATGTAATGACAGTGTATTGTAAAATTGCAGTAATGCAAATTGACTGTCTATGTTTGGAATTGTTGTACATTTGATGAATTATAGTATTTCATGTTCGGATAGACTGTGTACCTATTATCTCTTACCCTGATTTTGTTAATCAAAGCAGAAAGTGATAAATGATCTTTGGCCTGTGTGTTAGGCTGGTTCAGTTGGCAGCACTCTTGTTTTGGAGTCAGAATATTGTCAGTTCGAGCCCCAGCACGCCCGAAGACTTGGAACTCACATAGTCTAAAAGGTGATACTCCAATCCAGCGCTGAGGGTGTGTTGTATTGTCAAGGTTCTGGTCTTTTGATGAGACATTAAACTGAGGTAGCTTCTGCCTGTTCAGATGGCTGTTAAAGATTCCCACTTTTTGAAATGAGAAGGGAGTTTCTCCAATTGCCCTGCCCAACAATCCCCCAAATAAAATTGGTAATTCACTCCATGGCTGTTTGTGGGACTCTAATGAGTGCAATTTGGCTGCTATGTTTGCCCAAAAAACATACAATGTTAGAATTGTACAATATATCCTGTGAAGCAATTTAGGACGTCCTCCTGACATAAAAACCGCTATTCCGAATGCCAAGATTATTATTGTTATTACAATAATTACTTGCAAAGTGCTTTGAGGTGTTTGATGTCTAGGTCCCATTTAATTTCTGCAGTTTACAGCTTTTTAAAATATAATTTCACTTCTGCTTACAAAATAACATATGCTACCATGTAATCTTCTAGATACTTCAATGCATTTTTCAAAATCCTGAACAAGACTAAGTAGTCGCCTGAGAACTCATCATTATTTATACAGAAAATGCTTGGAAAACACAAGTATTTGGCAGCTGACCCCTTGGCTAACATCTCTGGGTGGCTTCCAACATGTTTGCATTTGGCAGTAAATTGTATGCTACAAACAAAGATGTTCTGAAAAGGGCACATTATGTCAAATATAGTGTCATGGACAGAGTGGGCAGAAAGCAGCGTCAGGTTCCTGTGCAATTGTGGCAATTGTGTGTGCTGATCTGTGTGAATATATTTACTTATAATGCTTTCATCATTATAAGCTTGAGAATGCTTCAAACATAATGCTTATCATGCAGCATATAGATGTCAAATGTGCAAATCTGTTTAAAATTTTAAACCTTTGAGTACTTTAATTTCCATTGGAATTTCCAAAATGCACATACTATATCTTCTTCGATGGTCCTACCCTCCCTCCCTTCCTTTCCCTCTACCTTCCCCAATCCCAACCCCAGTACTGACTGTCCAGCGCCTTAGGAGGTCCTCCTGATGTGAAAGGCACTATACAAATGTAATTTTGTTGTTGTCGTTGTTATATGTTATACACTATATTCCTTCGCCATTATATTTCCTTTTTGCTCCACTGGGTATCCTTCGCTATAAAACAACAATTTGCATTCATGTAGCATCTCGGAATGATTAACTATACCGTAGCTGGACATTGAGCAAGGGGAAAAGGGGAGTTGACCGTAGGTACAGTTGAAGAGAAAATTCTTCAGGTGTGATCTGAGCATGGGCAAATAGCGGACAGGGTGGAGGGTTTGAGGTAAGGAGTTCCACAGGGTCAGTGAGTGTAGTGGCTAGAAGCACAGCCACCATTGGTGGAGCAAAGGGAGTAGGCAGATGGACACACAGAAGGCACAAGCCAACTGAGCAAAGGTGGAGCAGGGAGGTGTAACCATTGCTTATATGTTTGATGGGCAAGAAGCTCAAATTTAATAGCTATTGGAATACATTTGCCTCAAATCTCCTGTTTGAGCCAGTGTTTCCATTGTATGAATGCACCAATACTATTCTGTTTATTTTAATCCTTGCAATATTTGATACTCTGCTTCCCAACCCCACCCCCATCTTCTGTCTGACATCAAGAACATATCCTGTTTACATAAATGAATAAGTAATCAATGTGGATAAATTTGCCCCCAATTAATTATTGATTGCTGAGCAATAGGTCCACAAAGCTACACAATGTATGTCTGTGTGTGTCTAATGCATGTGTATGCATACAATGTGTATCTGTGTGTAAAATTGGTTATTCGTGTTTGTGGGACAATATTGTGGGCACATTGGCTGCAGCATTTACCTATGAAATTCACAGTCATTAGACTTCACACTGTATCCCATGAAACACTTTGAAACCTCCTCTTGATGTCAAAGGTGATATATCAAATATAAAGAATATTATTAACACATGGATTTCAGACAGAAAGATGCTATTAATGTCACATCAATTAATGAATAGCCACTACAATATTGTCCATCAAAATTATATTCTGCGATCGTGGGCAGCAGCGGCTATGGATCAGCTTTGTCAACAGGATCTTTCTCTGGTAGGAGAAAATGCTTTCTAGTGCTCAAAAATGTATAAAGTGTCACATGTGAGAAAGAAACAACATCTATTTTCTCAGTTTGAGTTGAGAAAAAAATCCAATTGAATGCCAAAAGAATTACTCCCAATGATTCCAATCTATGTATTTTTTCAGAGCCTACCTTCATCCGTGTATGTACTCCATCACTGTTGGGCTCTCGAGGGACACTATAAACCTAGCACTTACTGGAGTTGCAAGAAAGGGATGGAAACTCTAGGTCATCTTGTAGGAAAAATTGAAGTAGGAAAAGTCCAAACCAGGGAAAAATTATCCTCAGAGCTCTGCAAAACTAGCAAAGTCAATAGATCCTCTTTGGGATCCCACTTCAAGTGTACCTCTTCTTAACATGCCTGAAAGGTCCCACTGGATTAGACAAATCCACAATAATCAATCCTGCTTGCATACAACATATTAGACCATGCCCAGCAAAAGCCAACACATACAGTACTACCTGGAAGTGGACTTGAGAAAATGATGGTGATATTCAGCCATGTATTTTAATGCAGGTGAATTCCCTTTAGCTATTACCACAGAGGTACTCAAATTAAGTACTGCCACCAATTCAAGCCACAATTGGATATCAATACCCCCCGGAATCTATTTCTTTATTTTGCTGTCATTTTTCACTTTTTATTCCAAATTCAATTCCATGCAGAGAGCTCCTCAAAATGATATTGGTGTCTATCCATGCCTATTTTGTTTAAAATAATCCAGAAGAGATTTTATTTTCATACTACTGTCAGCTCTGTACAGCTCATATCATGCTGTTTATCTAAAAATGCACAGTCACTTCATAAAATACACAGTCACTCATACAATTAACCCTTAAAACCCTTCAGGACATTTTCCCAGCATCAAAGACGCTGTACCAAATGTAAGGATTATCATTGATTTTTATTGTCTCAGCAGTATTGCACTGCTTCAAGATAGATACACAGAACTGAAAGTGTGGTTTACAATACCAATCTTTATAATTAAGATCACAATGTGAATAAAAACAATAATTTAAAAACTGCTACACTTTGGATCTACATCGCACAGTACCTTCACCTTGCTCCCTCAATGGACATCTGAAGAAACTCCTCCTCTTTAACCCTGCCTTCAGTCACCCTTCTATGCTTACCCTCCCTGTGCTCCATCCCTACTAATATCAAACCCTTGCTCGGGTCCAAATCTCTGACTGTCCAGCACTTTGGGATGTCCTCCCAATGTGAAAGGTGTTAGTTAAATGTAATTTGTTGTTGTTGCTGGAAATTACTCAAGGGTTTATTTTGCAATACTGTACTTCTTAAGGAATTCCCGAATTAGCGCTAAATCAAGATTTCTTAATAAAGAAATCCCCTCAACTTGATTTGTTCCTTATGTTGGCATAACATTTGCTAAACATTTATAGTAAATAACAGTGTGTCAGCCTGGTTCAGTGGCAGCACTCTTACCTCCGAGTCAGAAAGTTGTGGGTTCAACCCCCCCCTCTTTGGGAGTTTGAATCATATAATCTATTCTAACTCTCCAATGCAGTGCTGTATGCTGCTTTCTTAAAGATGCCATCCTTTAGGTGAGACATTAAACTAAAGTCCCATCTGCCTGTTCAGATGGACATGGCACTTTTCGAAAAGAGAAGGGAGTTTCTCCCAGTGTCCTGGCAATCAATTCTCTCAAATAAAATTAGTCATTCCCTCCATGGCTGTTTGTGGGACATTGCCACGCGCAAACTGGCTTCTTCATTTGGCCCACAAATTACATTCCTCTTTACAATATACCTTGTGAAATGTTTTGAAACATTTCGACGATGTTAAAAGGCGTTATATCAAATACAAGAATGATTTTTTTTAACTCCAGTATATTTCCACGCTTCATCTATGTGCAGAAAATCCTTGCTAAACAACACACGTTGCCTTAACAACTGTGGTATCACGGCTGAACAAGAGATTTAAACTGACCAATTTGAGCAATCCATGACAATTGTAGCCATGACAACAGTAACAATGATTTGGTTTGGCTTTGAAAACCATCTATGATGTCAAAATTATTTGTCACATCACCAGCACATAATAAATTTATGGAGTCTCTTAGTGTAGTGGTTAGCGCACTAGCCTTGCAAGCGGGAGGAGCCAGGTTCAATTCCTGGGCTAAAACCTTAGGCAAGTTTCCTTATCGCACATGCCTCTGTTTATCTCCCAGCAGATAGGGAACCGATTGGTAGTTGATTGGCGGATCGCTTTCCGGGGTTAATAATCCCTTTAAAAAAATCTCCACTTGTTCTACTGCTGTTGTTTGTGGGATATAGCTGTGTGCAATTGGTTGCTGTGTTTCACCCACAAAATTCAGTCAATCCAATTTACAATATATTCTGTGAAGCGCTTTGAGATGTCTCAACAATGTGACAAGACACTGTATCAAATGCAAGGATTACTATTGTTGTATCAAGCCTTATTGTATTGAAATTGCTGTAGCTTGTATAATAATATATAATTAATATTATTATACAGGCTACAGCAATTACAATGCAATGACAAGGCTTGATATAACAATAGTAATCCTTGCATATATATATATATGGTTCCATCAGCACCAGACAATCTGCTCTGTTTTACTAAAGAAGCCATTCTTATCCAATAGCACCTTTCATGTCAGGAGGATGTTTCGAAGCTGTGAGTTGTCATTGCAAACATTCAGATTTCACAATTACAAACCTCATTGGGAAATCCAGCAAAAGCGATACGGTTAGTATAAATAGGCTGCTTGTTGGGTCGTCTGTAATCAGGGGACATAAGTACTGTATAAGATAATGATCAAGGGATCTAGAAGAGAATTTAGGAGGAACCTCTTCACACAGAGGGTAGTGGGAATGTGGAGCTTGTTGCCTGAAGCAGTAATTGAAACAGATAGTATAGATGCAGAAAGAGGATAGCTAGGCAAACATATGTAAAAGAAGGGAATAGAAGGGTATGGGAGGGAGAAGGGAGTGGGTGGAATATAAACACTGGTAAAACCTGGTTGGGGCAAATAGCCTGTTTCCGTGCTGTAGAATATTTTCCTATCCTAAAGTTCTGCAGTGTGGTACTATTTATTTGTTTCTGTATTTCTCTGACATGTGAAGAATCACACTGAATCTGGCAGTCATTGGCTTTATCTACCACTCCCAGGGAGGAGATTGCAAAATATTATACAGTTTTAAAATTCAGTGGTCTTTCATTTGTGTCAATTATTTCCAGTCTAGGGAACAGGACTAATTCTTACTGCACTCAGTCCCAGGAACTGCCTCAGTTAATGCTCTGCAAACAGTGCACTTTAATAAAGCCTGTCACAGTGTTAGTTTAAATTTCTATCTCCTTGACTCATTTGCACTGTAAATATGAGTGTATTTTTAAATTGCCATTTCAGGAGGGAACTGAAGCAGAGAGTGGAGCAGCCAATTAGAAGTTAAGACCCTTTGCTGGCACTGGGAACATTTAGTGATATTAATGTGAGGTGTGTTGAAACGTTGGTGGTGGTGGGGTAGGGGGCATGAATTCAAATTTGGTCCATGACAAATTATACAGTGATTATGGTTGCTTTTCTAGTTTTCCATTGGCATTATAGAATTTTACGGCAGAGATGAAGGCCATTTGGTCCATTGTGCCTAGCTGGCTATTTTAAAGAGACATGATTTCAGTCCAATTTACCTGCTCTTTCCTTATACCCATGTAGTTTATTCATTTTTAGATATTGATCTAAGCGCTCCAAGACTCTACACTGCAAGAAGGGCACTGTACAAATGCAAGTTGTTGTTGATCTATCTCCCTTATGAAAGCTAATATGGATTCTGCCTTAACCACTGATCCCAGCAAGGCATTTCATACCCTCCAAAAATAATTATACCAACTTCCTCATTTACTGGTTTGGTAACTATCTGAAATTGATGCCCTCTTGGCACTTGGGTTATCCCTTTCTGGTAAGATTTTTAATGTGGTGGATATCTTCTCTTCGGTCACCTTTCTACCCCTGCCACTGGCTCGGTCCCAGGATCCGCTACTGTGAAGCGCTCTGAGATGCCGTCCGGCGTGGGGGGCGCTATATAAATCAAAGTTGTTGTTGTTGGTGTATCTACTTTGCAAACAGGGGAAAGTGTGAACACAATCGAAAAGGAAGGTTTCTGCCCAGGCAGTCTGCTGCTTTGTTTGCCTATAACTAGAGCAGCCTCTAGTTCCTTCCTTCTCCTGATTACAAAGACTAATGGTGCCCCAGCATGTATATGGACTTGGTATGAGGTAGAATTGGGTCGGGTGTGATACTGTCTTATGGTAAAATCGCAAACAGCAATAAAATTGCATTTATACAGCACTTTTCACGTTGGTAGGACATCCCAAGGCATTGCCTACGAGGCTCACTGATTCAATCTCACACATCAGTAATAGCCATTCAGTTGAGGTATTGAAAGGCAGCTACACCTGTGAAATGTACCTTGCAACACCTGTACTTCAGCATGATCCAATGATATCTGTAGCAAGAGAGGCTGATCGGCAGTAAGTCATGGAACTAATGCACTGTAACATATGACCTGCTGGTTGGGAATCAAACACTGAAGTGTTGTGGGTTCAAATTCAAGTCACACCGGAACCTTTCAGTGTTTTTTAGTGTCAGAGCTGCTGCTGAGAAGTCAAGAAGATCATAGGCAGTAATGGGAATGGGGAAGGAAATTGGGTTTTAATGAACAATAAGTACACTTAGTGTAATGGTAATGATAAGAAAATGATCTGGGCCCCAGCACTTGAATATCTGCTGCAACACTTGGTTTTGCTTTGTATCACCTGAACGCTCAAATACAAGTCATGTAGATGGTAATAAAATCTATTAGCTCAACTACATGTTCAGTGCATTTCTAATATGACCTTTAGGATACACAGCGAATAATATGTCTTACACCCTACAGAGGTTAACTGCAATTGTAGCAGCATTTACTGATGCTGTTCATGTAGGATCGGAGAGAGGGTTTGAAGTGCGGAGAGGGATTGAGGTTAGTGGATACCACCTGTTCTGCCATTGCTTTCACCATGACTTTCTTTGTCTTGCTGATGAAACCAAAAATCCTTTGGGGGAGGCAACCACTGTATTATGTTACAATGCAAATCAATTTAAATCAAATTGTTGTACATTCAACTAAATAAGGATTGTTCTGAGTGTTTCTTTTGTGGAAAAACTGGATTCCAGCCAGGTCAGATATACGCTTTGGACTCACTATTCATCTCTAATCTGATTATTTGAAGGATTAGTTCTGAACCAAAAACCCAAAAACCTTAATCCTGATCTAGTCAGGAAAATCCAAGTGGATTTTTATACTTGACATTCAATATGTGCAGTGGAGACTATTCTTAATTATGTCTCTTTTTTTATGTGATGGTAATAAAATGTCAAATCAGTTTACATGGCTTCATGCTTCCCTGCCATTTTATGCTGATAGCAGCTAGTGATAGGTAACTTTTTCTTTAAATGCTACATTTACAGCTTGCATGAACATTTAATCTGGTTCACACGTGATTATTCAGTGGCAACATACTGAAAGTATTGTTGTAAATGAGGACAGCATGTTTTTTTTAAACTTGTCACAGTAAATACACTTCATATTAATCCATTTCCCCCATTTCCTTGATAACAATACAAATGGCAGTTGTATAGCTACTTTATGCCAGAAACATGTCCCAAGGCACTGAACAATGAGGGTTTTGAAGATGACCGAAAGCATGGACGTAAAGGAAGGTCTTGAGACAGGCCTTGAAGGAAGCAAAGGGGAGGCTGAAGGCTTGACCATTGTTAATGGATCAGGCAGGGTGGGAGACATGTAGCGCGCCATTGCTGGCAAAGCAGAAGGAGCAGACGGATTGGTGAAGTTTTAATAGGTTGCAGAGGTAGGGAGGAGCAAGACTGTGAAGGGAGGACAAGGATCTTGAACTCGATCCTCTGGGGAATGGAGAGCCGTGAAACTGGGCAAGGATTGGGTTGCTGCAAAGGCGCTATATCAAATGCAAGATTATTATTATGATGTAGGAGATCCAGAATTGGACCCAGAGTTTGAGAGGGAAAACAAATAAGAGCTATCAACCTGAACAAACGCTTTAAGTTGATTCAGATGATTGAAAATTGTATTAGAGGACCTTCAAGGGTTCAAAATTGAATTGATTTGAGTGTGATTATTAGCACTACATTTTTTCTATTGAAATCTTTGAAAATTTTCACAACTTATGTACAATTTAGACGCAAAAACAAATTTGATGCATTCCTAAAAGAATTCACTACCGATTGCTCTACAGCCTTTACTGCCTAGAGATCACTCAATGCTTATAAGTGCCATTTTCTTTTCAAACGTTTCTCTTACTGAATGGGACTCAGAGAGAAATTGGTGCAGTGGTCCCATTAAAGCAACTCTGAGTCTTGAAATAGAACTGCTTCTGCTACTAACTGTGACTGCTTTGTGTAATATAGCAGTCATCATCAAGAAAGCTTTCTGAAGGAGCCACTACTTTGTCTCCTGGCTACAGTCTGTACTCTCACCATCTGCAGTGGCCTCTCATTTCGGTCCAGCAATACTACACAACAACAACAAATTGCATTTATAATAATACTTACATTTGATATAGCGCTTTTTATGTCTTCTAGATGTCTCAAAGCACTTCATAGAATATAGTGTAAAGTGAATTGATCCCATCACTATATATACTCCCTACACACAGGATAGTGTCTCAAAAAAACAAAGACTTCATCCTTCATTTCTCCTCCTATTCTGTATTTTGTATATAATACAATAATAATAATAATCCTTCTATTTTCAAATCTTCTAGACTTCTCAAAGAGCTTCACAGAATATACTGCAAAATGAATTTTGGGGCAAAATTACATTTGTGCAACACCTTTCACATTGGAAGGACATTCCAAGGCATCAGACAGTTGAGGATTTGACCCAAGCTGGGGGTCGGGATCTGAGAGGGTGGAGGGCATGGAGGGTAGCCAAAGACGAGGTCAAAGAGGAGGGTTTTGAGATGCATCTTGAAGGAGGCAAAGGAAGGGAGTGAAGTAAAAAAAATGTGGGATGGAGTTCCACAAGGTGGAGGCAGAAAAGCTAAAAGCCCGACTGTCTAACGGGGTGGGCTGGGCAGAGGACGTGGAGCAGGCCTGCTAAGTGGAGGGAGCGGATAGATTGATATGGGATCAGCAGAGGTAGGTTGCAGAGGTAGGAAAGAGTAAAGAGCAAAGAGGGTCTTGAAGGCGAGGATGAGGATCTTGAACTCTATCCTCTGGGAGATGGGGAGCCAGTGGAGCCGGAAAAGGGTGGGGGTGATGAGCCTGGTGCGGAGAGGACACGAACTGCAGAGTTTTGTATGATCTACAGCTTGTGGAAGGAAGAGATAGGAAGGCTAATAAATAGGGAATTGGTATATTAAATACATATGCACACACAGTTCTAGCATGGTAACCTTCAAGACACAAATTATTAGAACTACAGTGGATGTTATAGGTACTGTATCAGAAGCAAAGATTATCTGTTATTACAAATATAGTCAATTCACTTTACAGTATATTCTGTGAAGCGCTTTGAGATGACTAGAAGCTGTGAAAAGTGCTATATCAAATGCAAGGATTATTATTATGTTTCTGAATACTATCCCCAATGCTTCTGACCTGACCACCGCCATCCACAACCCGCTGCCTTCGCTTGACTGGCTCTGGCCTTCTGCATGACCCTTATACCCTCTATTCCACCATTGGTAGCCGTTCATAGCCACTATGCCCCAAAACTCTGGAAAACGGTTCCTCTATCCCTCCACCTTGACACTTCCTTCCCTATTTTCAGGTCATACCTGAGGATCTTCCTGTTCGACCATGCCTATGGTCAGCTCCCCCAGCTCGGCAGCATGCTCTGCCACCATCAAGCACTCTGGGATACCACCTTGTGAAAAGGGCACAATATGAATGCAAGTTGCTGTTGTTGTGTATTATAAATACTTCCTGCTGTATTCTCCTCTGTGTATTATAAATGCTTCCTGGTGTCCATCTTATAATTATATTTCTCAACCTTGATCCTGTGTCCTCTTGTTCTGCTGCCTTGGCATATCCTAAAATATTGTTCTGGTTTTATATTTTACAACCCATTTATTTGATTTACCTCTATAAGAGCCCCCATCTAACCCGATCTTTGTCTTGCAGCCCTTCGTGGTAGCATTAAGGGCTATGATGGAAAACTTAGCTGTGTGAATAAATTAAAGGCACAAAACCTTATCCACTCAGAATCTGGGTGCTCCAATTTGCTGTGTCGGCAATATCAAATGGAATGCTTTATATGAAAATTGCTCGCATTTACTAACTATGTCCACTGAATTTTGATCCGCACTCTTTTGATCCGATTCAGATTTAAAATAAATGAGAGTAATAAAAACAAAAGTTTGTTTACCTGAGACAAGAAATAGGTTGGAGTGGAACTCAAACAGTTCATGGGTGAGTCTTGCTAACTAGAACACGTCAAATAAACAAGTGTCTCTGCCAGGAGTGACAGCACTACAGCAGAAAGGTAGCCAAAAACAGCATGTCATCTCAGCATAGTGGAGAGGCTTTCATTTTTGGCTTGAAAAGGATGTTGTCAAGATCATTCTGCAGACTTGGCAGAAGCTTTCCAGTGGAGAATTTACTGCACTAACATACAAAGCACTAGGGATCCATGTACAGACAAACAGACTGCAGCTAAGTGGACTGTCTCACTTGGAATGAGTTCAGCACTTCTGTTATTTAGTTGTCAACGGTGGGTTTCATTTGATTTATACATTTTTAACATTGTGTTTAGGATGTTGCAAATAAGCGAGAGCAATTTGTTAGAGTAACAACCAACCTTGTGTGTTATCTGCTTTCATAAAGAGGGGTTATAAAGTTTGATTTGTAGAAATGTACAGCACAGAGGAAGGTAATTTGGCCCATTGTTTTCATGGACCACTGTCATGTGATAATTATACAGTACCTGGGATGTGACATCCAATTCTGACATCCACTGGGCAAACTTGTTTTACAGCAATTTAAAATGTTTTAAGAATTCCCCTCCTAAGAGAACATACAATTATTATTAGGGCAGAGCCAATCTGTCCAGCTTTTGAGAATTTCCCGTGATCCAAGCTCTAAAATAAGAGCAGAAACAACATTGCATTATGCATAACCCCTTCTAAAGCAAAACCTTCGTCAGGACTTGAAGTGCCCAATGCTTTAAATTATTTTCAACAACATAAAGCTGTTCAGCACTCGAAAAGCTGTTGAAAGTTGAAATTTTCCAAAATAAAGCACTTCATACAAGTATGATAGAAAATAAATGAGAATTATTTTGAAAGTGTTTGAAATGAAGGCTATTTTATTTTGGGTTTGCTAGAGAGCCCACGTTATTATATTCATCATCGTTCATTGTTAGTGCACATTATTAGTCAGTCCATTGTTCATTGTTTGTGCTAAAGAGTGGTTTGGCCACCACCAACCATCTCCATCCACTCCGCCTCACCTCGCAGATCCTCTTCTCGAACTCCCGCTGCGAGGAGATGCTGGATTTCCTTGTGACCAAAATCAAGGGAATCCACTCTGTGGTCACTGTCCCCCCAACTTCCACCCTCTCCCCACCTCCCTCCCACACATCTGTCTCCTACCCATCCCTCCCTCCACAGCTTCAACCCCATCTCCCCATCCTCCGTCATTGAGACCATCTCTTCCATGAAGCTCACCACCTGCTCCCTAGATCCCATCCCATTCCCCACCCCTCTCCTTACTACCCAGCTCCACCTTCTAGCCCCTCTAATCACCGACACGATCAACCTGTCCCTCTCATCCGGGACCTTTCCCACTCCCTTCAAAACCGCCACCGTCACCCCCATCCTAAAAGAGCCTTCCCTCAATGCGTCACAGCTATCAAGCTACCAGCCCATCTCCAACCTCCCCTTCCTTTCCAAGGTAATAATAATAATAATAATCCTTGCATTTGATATAGCGCTTTCCACATTTTATCAACGTCCCAAAGCGCTTCACAGAATATACTGTAAAGTGAATTGGCTGTATATATTTGTGGGCGAATCGTGGCAGCCATATGCACACAGCAGTGTCCCACACACAATCGTGGATTGAAATGACCAATTTTATTATTATGGTTTTTTTTGGAGGGATTATTATTAGGTGTGTGGAGTAAGGAAACTTGCCCAAGGTATCGTCCTGACCTGCCTGGATTCGAACACAGGTCTCCCCAGCTTGGTCTCCCCAGCTTGCAAGACAAGTGCTCTAACCACTGAGCCACAGGAGCTCCACAAGGTCCTTGAAAGAGTGGTTGCCTCCCATCTCCGCTCTTTACTCACAAAACACACACTCCTTGAACCCCTCCAATCGGGTTTCCGTGCCTCCCATAGCATGGAAACTGCCCTGGTCAAGGTCACAAACGACATCCTGACCATCCGTGACCACGGCTCCCTCTGCCTCCTTGACCTATCCACTGCCTTCAATACTGTGGATCACGCTATCCTCCTCCATCGCCTCTCCTCCTTCCTCAACCTGCAAGAGTCTGTCCTCGAATGATTCCGGTCCTATCTCTCCCACCACAATCACTTTGTCTCCTCCAATGGCTTCTCCTCCAGCCCCCGTACAGTCACATGCAGTGTTCCCCAGGGCTCTGTCCTTGACCCCCTGCTCTTCACCCTCTACACTCTACACCAAACTATCCTTCCTCCTCCACATCCACTCCATGACTGGTACAGCCTTCCATCACCTCTGTAATAATGCCAGACTCCGCCACTACCTCACCCCCCACGCCGCCGAAACTTTCATCCACGCTTTTATCATTTCCATTTACAGGAACTCTCTCCTCGTCGGCCTCCCCAGCTCCTCCCTTCACAGGCTGCAGATCATTCTGAATTCTGCAGCTCATGTACTCTCCCATACCAGGCTTTGTGACTACATCACTCCCACCCTCGCCCGTCTCCACTGGCTCCCCATCCCTCAGAGGATCAAATTCAAGATCATTGTTCTCACTTTCAAGGCCATTCACGGCCTTGCCCCCGCCTATCTCTCTGACCTACTGTCTCCCTATCAGCCTGCCCGCACCCTCCGTTCAGCAGACTCAGGCCTACTCCGCGTCCACTGCCCTAACCGCCCAACCATCGGCAGTTGGGCTTTCAGCTGCTCTGCTCCCACACTGTGGAACTCCATCCCGCAGCCCCTCCACCTTGCTTCCTCTCTTTGCTCTTTCAAGGCCGGTCTCAAGACCTTCCTCTTCGACTGCGCCTTCAGCTGCCCCACTAACTCTTCCCCCTCTCCCACTCTCCTTCCCCTTCCCCCTACCCCAACCCTCCCCTCCCCGCTCGGGTCCCAACCTGACTATTCAACTCTTTGGTATGTCCTCCCGAATTCAAAGGTGCTATATAAGTGCAATTTTGTTGTTGTTGTTGGCTATGGCTTCCCTTACTGTTCAGTTGCAGTGGTCTGATCATCCTGATGATGGGATAAACTGTAACCTATCCATAGTTTGGGAATTGATCTCTTTGAATTAATCTGTACTTAATTACAGGTGGGAGTTAGCCTGGCTCAGTTGATAGCACTCTCGCTTCTGGTTGAGAAGATTCAAACCCAACATTGGGACTTTGAGCTGATAGTCTAACATTCCACTGCTGCACTGTAGAGGTGTTATCCATCAGATAAGACATAACCTGTCCCTTCGGCCTGTTCAAAGCAGGGAGAGTTTCCTCGTGTGCAGGCCAACAATCCCACAGATAAAATTGATCATTTATCTCAAGGCTATTTAGTGGACACTGTTGTGTGCAAATTAGCCGCTCTGTTGGCATACAAATACACATCTATGGTTTACTGAAACTTTAAAAGCGCTTTGGGAAAATTTCCTTACTCCACACGTCTAATAATAACAATCCCTCAAAAAAAATTGGAACTTAATATGAATATACAGGTATCTCTCCTCAACCGCGGGGGATACGTTCCTCTAAACCTCCGTAGTTGGTAAAATCGCGGTTGGAAAATGCAGGGCCCTATGGGAAACATGGGGATAGGGGAAGTAAGTTCATGTTTCATAGAATTAAACACAAAAAAACACATACAGTTATAACACACATGGGGATAGGGGGAGTAAGTTTGGGCGCATTGGCTGCCAGGATCTGCAGCAATCCGCAAGGCTGTCTGACTGACTAATCTACAGAGAGAGAGAGAGAGAGAGAGAAATCATGGTGGGTGACATCGAGGGTGGGGGGTGGTGGGTGTGTGGAGGGTGTGCAGAAGGTGGTGTGGTGGGTGACATGGAGAGGTGGGTAACACAAAGGTTGGGGGGGTGGGTGACACGGGGGGTGGGTGACACGGAGGGCGGGTGGTGGGTAGGTGACACGGAGGCTGAGGGGGTGACACGGAGGGTGAGCGGGGTGTAGTAGGTGGTGTGGTGGGTGACACGGAGGGTGGGGGGATGGGTATGCAGAAGGTGGTGTGGTGGGTGGCATGCTGATAGGGGGAGTAAGTTTGGGAGCATTGGGCCAGGATCTGTAGAACATAGAGAGACACAGACACACAAAGAGAGAGAGAAATCAACGGAGATTTACCTTAATCCTAGGAGAGAAGTGACATCTCGCTGGTTATTGCAACATCGCAACTGGGTCCTAGTGTCAGACGCTAGCACGAAGCTGGTTAATGCAGCTGTCCTAACGCTAGGGTCCAGCGATATATCGATATATCGGTTATATCCGATATAAGTTTCATATCGATATGCCGATATCGGAATTTAAAATATATCGATATATCAAAAAAAAGTGATATATCGCAAATATCGCTATATCGTGTCCGGCGATATATCCGTATATATTGGTATAATGCGGACTTTGGTCAACTTACCTTGTTGATATCCGAATGCGCACGCACACACCAGAATGCGTGCGCATGCACAGGACAAAAAAAACCCGCGATATCGATATGGGCAAATCGATATATCGATATCGGAAAATTTCCATATCGACGGACCCTACCTAGCGCTAAACGCTAGTGTTATTGTTAAAACCCACGGATAAGCAAGGGTTATAAGCTGAGGTTAGCAAGGGTTGTCACATTTAGCAAACCATGGATGCATGCGTTTCGTGGTTGACGAGGTCGTGGGGCGAGGTACCTGTATTTCAATCCATGACTGCTTATGGGACACTGCTGTGTGCAATTGGCTGCTGCGATTTGCACACAGTCAATTCACTTTACAGTGTACTCTGTTAAGCGCTTGGACATGTCTAGAAGACATGAAAAGCGCTATATCATAATGTAAAGATTATTATTATTATTAGAATGGAAGTCAACTTTCCCTACCTAACCTTAGCTGCTTGTTTGAACCTCTCCAATGTGGCATCTCTATCTTCCACATCTCTAGCTGAAGTGACTCCTCCGTGAAATCACACAGCGACAAGTGATTTATGAGCAATTAGATTCCTCACCACACAGAGCTGGAATGCTGCCAAACTAATTTTATTGAGAACTTTAACATTTGACAAGAGAATGTATTTTGGTTTCGGGCTGGAAGTCCAAAGTTGCCTAATTGCACTGATGATGCCAAAATGTATAGCGCCTATCTCAAGATCCAGGATTACTAAATTACACTTACAGATACCCCAACTGCTATCACTACTATATAAACTATACATATTACAATAACTGGACCTTGTTCACTACCAAGCAACCAGATAAAAAATAAAAATTCTTGCATTTGATCACTTCATCACATCTTCGCAACTTCTCGAAGCTCTTTACAGAATATACCGTGAAGTGAAATGACTGTATATTTTGTGGGATAAGACTAATATTGTGGAACCTTTCATAAACAATCCCCTCTCAGCAATCAGACAATCATCTTCACCCTCTCCAGATCACTAGGAAGCATCATTCTGACATATACTATATTCAGAAAGGTCTTGTGTCTTGTCACTATTGTTCTTTCCTGAGGTTCCTGCCAACCACTAATTTGGCATTTTCCATCCGGATGGAAATGTTTGGCAGACAATGCAATATTATACATTTGTAAAAAGGATGGTGGACTCTAAATCTTAACTGGATTGACATTTGTTTTCATTGTTTGTACATCACCTGCAAATAATAAAGTCACTACACTTTGCAATATATCCTGTGAAGCAATTTGAGATGTCCCCCCAATATGAAAGGCACTGTATCAAATGAAAGGATTATTATATTTATATAAATTATATTATATTTATATTTATGTATCATAAACTTCTAATATGCATTCAGAACTCATGGGAGTAAGCAAATCTTCATTCCTTTTATCTGGATTGGAGTTGATCTCAATGTTCTAGGTAAAGAAGGATAGTTTCAAATATTCACTGTGTCAGTCAATTTCCTAATACTGTTCCAACTCTGTTTAACATACATTATAATTGGCTGCTAATGAATAATCCATCAAGCCCTTTAAATGCTCCATGTCCTTTTCAAACAATTGTTCCTTATGTTTTTTCCAACATCACAGCAGACTTTGAATTATATGAACCTGTAATAATAAAGTGAGCTACTATGTTTTGCAAATGGAATATAAACATTTTTGGTTTAGAACTGCGGTAAAATTTAATTTTAATAGAGCAAAGAATATTTAACAGAGCCCCATAACAATGCTTTATATCATTGTCACCAATTAGTCATAATAAGTAAAATCATAATTTTGATAAGCACCTTATCATGTCATCCAAAAACCCCAAAGCATTTCATAACATTTACTTTAGAATGTAGTAACCGTATTTTTCCAAGCAATAATCAATTTGTGAACTGCAATGTCAACATATTATATTTGTATAGCATCTTTCACATCAGGAGGACATCCCAAGGCCCTGGACAGTCAGGGCACTCAAGATGGTAGTTGTGATCAGGAGGGATGGAAGGCGGTAGGGGTAAGAGAGTGAGGCATGGTCAAAGTGGAGGTTCTTGAGACTGGTCCTGAAGCAGGTAAGGGATGGGGCGAGGCAGAGGGAGTGTGGGATGGTGATCTAGGGGGTGGGGGCTGAGAGGTTGAAGTCCACCAGCCAATGGTGGAGCAGGCAAGGCTGGGGACACAAATAGCCAAAAAATGAATGATCCATTTTATTCTGGGAGATAGATGGCTAGGACACCGGGTGAAATGGCCCATCTCTTTTCGGAAAGTGCTGTTAAGGTAATATTTTGTAAACGTGAGTGGGTACTATCATGTTATAAGTTCAGGTATTAATGAATAGTTAAAATAGGAGAATTGTACGTTGTCAGTATATGCTAGTTTTGTTTACCTTGGTTGCCCGGGTTGGGTCCCGACCTGATTGTTCAGCGCCTTGGGATGTCCTCCCGATATGAAAGGCGCTCTAAAAATATATTTTTGTTGTTGATGTTGTTGTTGCCAACAAATCCAAACATTCAGCTGTTAGTCCATGAGGGATCACAGCTCATAATGCCCAGTGAACAACTGGAGAGGCTTTAAGGGGCTAATTCTGATCTTGTATTGCAACAATCTCATTTTCTTATTGGTATTAATTATGGGAATAAAATATATAGTGCCCTGGTAACATTTGCTGATAAGGTATTCATTACCGTTATGCAGAAAGAAAACCTGGCTCTCCCATGTAACGCGTAAAGCCCTTCCTTCCCAGGTGTACTTTAAATGAAGTAATTGACAAACAACACCTTAGCACCCGGCCAATATATCTTTCCAATCGCAGCCAGTGTATCTTATGCCATTTTTAAGTTGTCTTGTATATTAAGATGTTAATTAATAAAGGCCTGTCTGTAATAACTTATTATTGCTTTGTATCAGGGTCATCCCAACTGAGAGCTTCCTAAGAGCAGCCAACTGCATGTTCATTAATTGTACTATATTGGATCATCTTTGCAATAGCAGTATAGCTTGTAGTAATTTTAACATATACT
Organism: Hydrolagus colliei; assembly: GCA_035084275.1. NCBI lineage: Eukaryota > Metazoa > Chordata > Chondrichthyes > Chimaeriformes > Chimaeridae > Hydrolagus > Hydrolagus colliei. Next base: position 32,930,502 of record CM068742.1, read on the forward strand.
GTAATCCACGACACATAGGACAAAGCATGTAGGATGTTAATGTTTCTCCCACTTTTAAGTCTAAATTGTGAATCACAATTATTGGAGTAATTTCACTGTAGAATTGCAAGCAAAGACCCATTATAGTTTCAGCAAAAGGATCGATCAAGTCTCATCATTACTCCTCTTGTCTTCAGCATTCATGTGTAGACCGAGGTAAAGATACTTTTACTAAAGGAGTCTCCACTGTTCGGTCACAGGAAATTACCATTACTTACTTACAAAGCTGAGAATCGCACAAATGGGTGTACTCAGAATGCTGACCTAAAATATTCTGTAAGAGGAAATAAAACATTTGCAATAAATTACAACGCACAAGTCACAACTTGTATTAAAAACAATCTGCTGAGTGGATTGGGTTCAGTTGTTGTAGAACTGAATCAAGACTAGCTGAAGTAGCTTTAGTTGAGTTAAGTACTTTGATCCCGTGGGTTTATGCCGAGAGTAGCCCTAAGTCCGTTCATGTGCTGGGAAATATTAAATTACCTGCCTGACACGTGCTGAGGGCTGCTATCCACCAGAAACGAATAGATTTGCATCAAGTATTTTCAGATCAGGCAGAAGTAAATCTCTTTCACTGTTTCACACTCAGAGCAGCAAAGTGGTGGAAGGTTTCACTCCACTAAACCACTAAATATTCCATAAGAGGAAATAAATGTTTAGTTTTTGGAAGTTTCATTCATATCTCAAACTGCAATAAGATAATCTTGTCCACACAATATGCAGTGTTATCTGTGAAGCATGTTGAGACATCTCGCAGACTTGATAAGGCGTTATATTCTTATCACGACGGTTTGTGGGACACTGCTGTGCCCACAAACCGTCGTGCCTGCTGCTTTTCGTCCACATATATACAATCAATTCTCTTTACAGTATATTCTGTAAAGTGCTTTGACACATCTAGAAGACATGAAAAACTATATCAAATGCAAGGATTATTATTATTGGCTTGACTATGCCAATGCCCTGCTTGTCAACTGTCCCAACTCCCCCTAAAGACCCCGCTCTTTGATTGTGACATTAGTCACCCCCTTTCTTCTCCCTTCCCTCCACTGTCCCGGATCCTTACCCCAACTTGGATCTGAAACACTGATTGTCTAGCACCTTGGGACGTCCTCCCAATGAGAAAGGCGTTATACAAATATAATTTTGTTGTTGTTGTTGCCATATCAAATGTAAGGATTGTTGGTATTATTATTCAACTATCCCAATGAGAGTGTGCTTATAATGAAACAACTTAAACAGACGAAGGAGTGTCTTTTAAATGTTTATTAGATTTGAATGTACACTAAGAAGTGCACTTTACCAAAAAAATCTTTGGACAGTAAAAGAGTAGATTTAGTTTGCTCTGTGCACAATTGTTACTATAATGGTTGTTGAAAACAGTCATTACACTGGATAGTAAACATCTGGTGAAGCACTTGGAAATGTTTTTACATGACAAGACACAATATAAAGAAAAGGAAATTATTTCACTTTTTGTGGAATATTTGTGGAATATTTTGACGAAACGTACTGGGAAGGAGCCTGAGACCATCAGCCATGATCTAATTAAATGGCGGCATGTGCAGGAAGCGCTGAATGGCCTACTCCTGTTCCTATATTCCGCCATTCCTATGAATACTACCTCTTTCGCTCTCCGGGTGGAACCTTCAGAGGCACCTGGTTTCACTCTTGTTTCTGAGTCAGAAGGTCGTGGATTCAAGCTCCATGTTGGGTCTTTGAACTCATAATGTCCAGGTTGACATTCCATTACAGTGGTGAAAGATTGATGCCTCAACGTGCGAAGATTGGCTGCCACATTCACTTACAAAATCCAGTCACTGCAGGTTGGAGTATGTCCCTTGAAGTGCTTTGGGATGTCCTCCCAACATGCAAAACGTTATATCATATGTAAGTATTATTATCAGCACCAGCAGTAGCGAGTACACATGTTCGAACTAGCCGTGGATAGCAGACTACACTCACTGCTGACTCACCCTGATCTCCACTAATCTGAGTGTCTTTGTTACTTAGGTCATGACCTGTCAGTTTGCTCAGAGGACAGACACACAGCAAACATCCAAATCATTAAAGATAAAAGAAGTTACAATTCAAATAAGGTCAAGCCTATCACAGCACTATTCATACTTGGCTAGTTGCTGTAACAAATATTGATGTGTAGTTAATTATAATAATTCTAGAAGTTTCAAAGAGCTTCACAAAATATACTGCAAAGTGAATTGATTGTATATTTTGTGGGCAAAACACAGCAGCCAATTGCTCACTGCAGTGTTCCACAAACAGTTGTGGATTGAAATGACCAATTTACTACTACTGTTTTTTTGGTAGGTTATTATCAGGTGTGCAGAGTAAGAAAACTTGCTCAAGGTTTCACGCTGCCTGGAATTGAACCTAGGGTCTCTCCCTTGCAAGGCGAGTGCTCTAACCATTGAACCAGAGGACTCCATAAGTTAAGGCACACATGGGATGGCCGGCACAGTGTTCTCAACTATATTTCTGCCTGTACCCTTTGACTGCTGGATATGAACCCTATAAACTTGTAAAATGATTCCAGTCAGTAGAAGGAAATGGGGTGAACATTATTGCATGTTCTTCCGATGAGGTCTGAGATTCTGTATCAGGAAGATGCTGGAGAAGTACTCAGCAGATACTGTATTGCCTGTTTACTACCAGCTTCCTCAACTTGTAGTGTTTTCATTAGATTTAAATATATATAGATATATATATATTTATTAAAACTTATATTTACATTTGCGTTGTAGAAAAAAACACCAGTAACAACACATGCCAAAAAATAAACATTCCGCACCATGAGAAGTGTGCAACGGCCTGTCTTTCTTACCCCGCAACAAACCAAAGAAACAAAAACTTCCACCTGCTTTGTGAAAACAAAACCTGCTCTCGTCACAAAATAAATGCCTATTACACCATTCCCAAGCGCTGTGTCCATTGGAACGGACACTACAGTCACTCACATTTCCCTTATAGTACCAGGGACTCCTCGTTTCTCTACCCTGCTGTCTTTATTTACAGGGAGCAGTTACAATCGGGCTAATTCCAGCTCTGCCATCCTTTACTTACCGGATGGCAGGCCAAATAAAACCCCCATTTCAATGCTACCCCTTTTATGTGGAGAGACTTTTCCCCCAACCTAAACAACCTAAACAAAACAAACATCATGCATTTCGGGACGCTCTCTGGTTACAGGTCGAGCGTCCCTTAACAAACACTGAGCATGGGTGCACTGCCGTGCTGGGCAGTGGCACTACCCTACAAGCACATCAAGGAGTTGCTCTGGCTGGTGTCAACTTGTTGTGTTTTCATTAGATTCAGCTCAACTTCTCCCATACCATACTACAGCAATACTCCCATACCACACTGTGGCAATTATACCAGTTTTTGACAGACTAATTGCTTTGTTTGTACAAGTAAATTGGCTCCAGTGAATGGACCACACCTGTGACCTGCAACAGGCCCAGAAACCAGAATTCGTTTAGTGCAATTTTACTCTGATATCTTGTTTGCCAATGAAATGAAACACATCTCCAGTCTCTGTTTAATCCTCAAATGCTAATGAGACAAATCAAACAAGCAATAAACATCAGATAAGAAAATCCTGGCTTTGGTTCAAACTTTCCCCAGGCTTTAAAGAATTTGAACTTTGTAACCATAGTGGGATGTTGATTAACAGATAATTAATGCATTCACTTGAATGCCAATTCTTACTGGAAATCTCACTGGCGAGTTTCAATGTAAAGAATAGTATTACTGTATTACTATAAATTTTGACTAATCCTCTTACCTTGCTGTTCCTCATAGGTGTCAGGTTAACAAAGTTTTGTGAAATCATCCATTATTCTCATTGTCTGACTCCAACAATGCATTAATTGGTGGGTTAAATCATTGCACTGATTCTTTGGCAAGTTGTCTATAAATTGTGTTTTAACATAGAATAACTCTTTGCTCTTTGAGGTCTCTTAATGTTAAATGTACATACAAGTGACTGATTCCAACCTAGTGTACATCAGGAACTCATACTGTGTAGAGATTCCCAGATTTACATTATTTGCACAATATGGTTGAGGTGAATAGCACCTCCCAATAGTGCCTGGCATTATAGATGTACTTTAAAGTCCTAGTAGAAATATGTGTCTGTTCTTATCAATTGCAGTTGGCACAACTTAGGCTCAGGGGTTTGCAAACTGTGAACACAACCTGAACTTCAGCAAGAGGTGTTTGTGTGTCACTGCTCATTGGAATGTGGAAAATCTACGAAAATGGGTGAGAAAGCTCACATAAATTTAATTTTGTGGGAAATACGGTCTAAATCACAGTGATTTCTAACCAGATTCCTGAAATATGGAATTTCAAATTACATTACACGAATCACGAGAATTTAATGCCATGTATTCCTGCCAAGGATTCTAATATTATTTATTATTATTATGTAAGTCACTGTGGGTGGGTGGGTGTGATGTATGCCTGGTTATTGAAAGCAGTGTGCATTTGGATTTCTTAATTCCAGTTTGAATTGATGTGCTCTAGATGCTAATGGGGGAGAAATTCCAGTTAGGACTAGATTTACAACAATTTCTTAGCATTTCAGAACATCCAAAATTTGGTAAATTGTTGAATTCAGTCTTAACTTTGAAGCCAGTTCATGGTCAGAATAGATTAAATCTAGACCCAGGTGGAATGTCTACTCAAGAGTCTGCTAACAATAGAATCAGGCTCCTCACTGCGTGTTGCCGCTGTGTGACTTTGTACTGAACTTGGAAACAGCAGCTTCTCAAATACATGAGGATAAACTGTTTGTCAAGCAGTACAGAAAACCTACCCCTGGAGCAAGACCAAAACAAGACATGATAACAATTTGTCAATTAGCTTAAAACAAAAGGCTGACTCCGCAGTACACAGAAAGATTGTAGATCCAGTGCAACAATGTGACCTTAAAATCCGAGAGCAAAAGTTGAAATGAAAGCCGAGTTGCACAAGCAGTAACTGTGGATAAGCTTAACATAGGAAGTACCATCTTGTTAGAATTATGGTGTTTTGTAATGCCAGCACAAATATAGAGGCAATCAGAGAGGACAAAACTGAAACACACAAGAGTCCAGCAGTTGCAGACAACAGCCCTAGGCCAAACAGCCGTAACAGCAGCTGTATATTTATTGAGCGAAAAGTTTTTCTGTTAGGTTAAATGTCTTTGCTCTCTGATAATGCTTGGAGGCACGGAGTTTGTATCAGTCCTGGATATTTGACACTCAGTGAACACAACAACACTCCTGTGTCATCTGGCATTATTCTGCTAGAGTCATGGGAGAGATAATAGCTCAGGATAGTGTTCCCAGATTGTGATTCATCCCCTCGCTTTCTTTTTTACTATAAATCTCTTTATCACTTTCCTATGTGATTTTCAATATGGGAATCATCACACAAAACACACCAAAGCTATTTCATAATAATAATAATAATCCTTGCATTTGATATAGTGCTTTTTCATGTCTTCTAGCCGTACTGTCGTGGAATAACTCACAAAGAGATCAGGTTATTCGTGTAAAGCACAAACAGTCATTTAATACACCAACGGCCGAAAGGAAAAATACCCTCACAGGTCAGATACCCGAGGTGGTACTTCTAAGGAACTAATAGAAATACAACAGTTTATATCTTATTCTTTTGCACACCATGTGACAGTAGTATAAGTTCCTTTAACCAATTACAGCAATCCACCTAATCAATAAAAGTGAATGTGGGAAGAGAGTTGAACTCTATTTACATTAGCCATGGGGTGCAAAAAGGGCAGCATCTGTTAAAACAGAACTAGACAACCACAAGTTGCTAACTGATAGATTACAATTTTATTTCTAAGGGAGACTAAGAAACAGCTAACAATGTCCAGCGGAAACGAAGAAACAGCTAACATGGTTTCCGATTTTTAACATGGTTTCCACAGTCCCAAAGCGCTTCACAGAATATACTGTAAAGTGAATCGACTGTATCTTTTGTGGAAGAAACGCGGCAGCCAATTACACACAGCGGTGATCCACAAACATTCGTGGATTGAGTGACCGAATTGTGGGGGAGGAAGGAGAATTTCCACCTGGTCTAGATTGATGTTAACATTTTAGAACATCCAAAATGTGACAAACTGTTATAATTGCGTCTTAGCTTCGAACTTTCTGTAATTCCTAAAATAAGCCTACAGGAAAAACAATTGCAAACCTAGAGATGTATTTAAAAATTTGCCAAATTCCAGATACTGAAATGCTATATTAATAGAGTGAATCTAGACCCAGGTGAAATTTCTCCTGATTTACCTGGGGAGAAATAAGGTGTAAGTAGGAACCCAGTTATTAGTCAATTGATGGATTGCTTTCTGGGGGTAATAATCCCTTAAAAATTATAGCCCCAATTTTTAATGGGTACTTGTGTAGAGTTCTGAATTAGATTGAAAGTTTCACAAGATACCTGTCTCCAAAATGAAAGCCACATTGGCTGAGGCTAGTACAATTATTGACCAGCAAGCTAATATTGACCAAGAATCACATCCACTTTTGTTACTTCTTCTGATCCCTTCACAAGGGAAATCTATAGCTAGAAAATGAGAAAGCAACACTGGCATTCAGAATGACTGTGAACTAGGTACTGCCAAGAGGCTCAAAATTGATCATAAACTGAGCCTTAAGACCGATGACTTAAAATGTAAGATCTCGCAGAAATTTTGAGAATTCTACTTAGCTTCAATTTGAAAGGCAGTTTCTGCAGGTCTTAAAAAAAATGTAAGATTAGGATGCACCAAACACTTTGTACAGGTTTACTATTTAACCAATTTAGAAGGTTATGGTTGTCAAATATCCATCACCTAGCTTTGTTACCTTCAATGTTCTCAACACTACGAGAAGCTACCAGGCGTGCATGCAAACCATTGTTGTTGTTTCTATCAATATATTCAACAATACGAACCCGGCTGCTCCTCTCACTCAGCCTGTGTCGTGTCCCCAGCCCTATCCACTACCAACCATTCTGCCATGTTTCTGGAGCTCCATCTGACTTGCTCTCTCCCTTCCTTTGTACAAAACATGCTCCTTTGCTGCTCTTTCCATCATATTTTGCAGTCGTAACCCCACTGACTCCTACTCTGAGTCGGGATACAGACATAGCAGTGTAAAGCTCTTTGAGAAGTCTTTCTGGTGTGAAAGTTGCAATGTAAGTGTAAATTGTATTGCATTAATGAGGATTATTGTGGTGAAAACACGCAAATCATATAAACATTTAGCTTGAAGTGCATGTAAACTGGAATAAAGTTTTCTTGATCAATATGGAAAGTGTATCAGCAACTTTAGTTTAGTCCTCCTAGTGTGAAAACCGTATATAACTGCAAGTTATTATTATTGTAGTTTAAAGCGAACTTCAGAAGAACCTACAAAGCTGTGGTAATGACAAATTCAGCATAATTTATGTTGATGTTGTGAAGTTTTTCAATTAAGGATGATGAGATCTTCCAAGACTGGGAAAGGGAGGGGAAATGGTCTAATTTATGAAACTGTTTCACTGCCAATGTTTGTATCCTCACCTCGACAAGCAATTTTCTGAATCAATATTTCCACAACTCGCAAGCTTTGCAGGAAAATGGTTTACGTTGCTTGTTACTTCTTCTGATCCCTTCACAAGGGAAATCTATAGCTAGAAAATGAGAAAGCAACACTGGCATTCAGAATGACTGTGAACTAGGTACTGCCAAGAGGCTCAAAATTGATCATAAACTGAGCCTTAAGACCGATGACTTAAAATGTAAGATCTTGCAGAAATTTTGAGAATTCTACTTAGCTTCAATTTGAAAGGCAGTTTCTGCAGGTCTTAAAAAAAATGTAAGATTAGGATGCACCAAACACTTTGTACAGGTTTACTATTTAACCAATTTAGTAGGAATTCTGTAATTCAATGGTTAGAGCACTCTATTCGCAAGCGAAAGACCTGTGTTCGATTCTGAACAGAGTGAAAGCTTGGGCAAATTTCCTTACACCACAAACCTCGTAATAACCCCTCAAGAAAAAAAATTTGGTCACTTCAATCCACAGCTGTTTGTGGGACACTGCTATGTGCAATTGGCTTCCGTATTTTGCCCACAAAATATACAATAAATTCACTTCATAGTATATTCTGTGAAGCACTTTGAGACAATAATAACAGCTTGCATTTACATAGCGCCCTCCAGGCCAGGTAGTGTCTCAGAGCACTTACAGTAGCAGAGCCTGATTCTGAGCCGCAGGAGGGTGGGGGGAGGTGGCTGTAAGCATGGCTGAAGAGGAAGGTTTTCAGGCAAGGGGGAGAGAGGGGCAAGGCATAGGTATTGAGGTAGAGTGTTCCAGAGTTTCAGCCACTGGCTGAAAGTGGCTGAAAACTCGACCTCCAATGGTGGGGCAGGTCTCAGGTGTGGCAGAGGTTGTGAGGGACAAGCAGGAGGCCGGTGCCATTCAAATGGAGGTTCCAAGTGGTGGTTTAGGGAGTGAGGAGGTCGGAAATGTAGGGAAGTATCAGGGAGTGAGTGGATTTGAACTTGAGTGTGAGGATTGTGAAGTCGATCCATTCGGTGATGGGGAGCCAGTGGAGCCTGGCCAGAACTGATGGGATGTGGATATGGAGTTTGGTCCGAGTCAGTATGTGGGCTGTGGAGTTCTGAATCCACAGGATCTTTTGGATGGTGGAGCAGGGGAGACTGGTGCAGAGTGCATTGGAGTAATACAAGTGGGAGTTGACAAATAACAACAACAACAACAAAATTACACTTCATAGCGGCTTTCACATCAGGAGGACGTCCAAAAGTGCTGGACAGTCATAGTTTCATAACTGAGCTTCAGACAGGATGGGGGGGCAGGGAAATGTGGGATTAGGAATAGCCAATGGGACCGTCGAAGAGGAGGTTCTTGAGGCAGGTATTGAAGGAGGCCAGGGAGGGGGCGAGGTGGAGGGATTGCAGGATGGAGTTCCAGAGGTTGGGGCAGCGTGGCTAAAGGCTCGCCCGCCAATGGTGGGGTGGGTGGGGCGGGTGGGGCGGGTGGGGCGGTGGATGTGGAGCAGACTAGAGCCTGCTGAGGGAAGAGGGTGGGCAGATTGGTAGGGGGTTAGAAGATCATGGATATAGGGTGGGGCGAGGTTGTGGAGGGATTTAAATGTGAGGACCAGGATCTTGGATTGGATCCTTTGGATTATGGGGAGCCAATGGAGTCCGCGAGGATGGGGGAGATGGAGGTCACAGAACTTGGAGCGGTAGAGGACATGCGCTGTAGAGTTCTGCATTGAGGCAAACTGTGGAGGGAGGAATTGGGAAGGCCAACAAGCAGGGCATTTGCATAGTCAAGCCAGGATGTAATGAAGGCATGAGTGAGGGTTTCAGCGGCCTTGGGGGTGAGGTAGTGGGAGAGTTGGGCAATATTACGGAGGTGAGGGAAGGCAGAGCAAGTCATTGCTTGGATGTTGGGAAGGAAAGACAGTTGAGGGACAAACGAGACAACAAGGTTCCTGACTGGCTTGGTGAGATCCCAGCGCCTGATGCATGAATGCGCTGGCATGAGCCAATCAGTAGGGCCTCTGTCTTGTTGACAATCAACTGTAGAAAGTTAGCTCTCATCCAGGACTTGATATCTGATAGACAGTCTGTCAGTGCCTTGGAACGTGCTCGCGACGTGAAAGGCACACTATAATTGTAACTTTGTTGCTGTTGTTGTTCTCTCTACCCCCCTTCTTTGCTTTCCTCTTTCTTTCCCCCTCTTTCCTCCTCTCTCTTCACCCCCTCTTTCCCCCCTTTTCCTTCCTCTCACTCTTTCACCCTTACACTCTCTATCCCCTTCCCTTCCTTCCCCTTCCTCTCTTCCCCCCTTTCTTCCCTCTCTTGTTCCCTCCCCTCTTCTCCCTCTTCCTTCCCTCTGCTCCCTTTCCCCCCATTCTCTTCCTCCCACTTTTCCGCCTTCCCTTCCTCTTCCCACTTTCTCACCCCTATTTCTCTCTGATTTTAACCCCCGCATTTTGCCTATAAATATACAATCAATTCTCCTACTTTCCTTCCCCCTACCCCGACCCCTCCCCCTCTGCTCTTGTCCCAACCTGACTGTTCAGCGCCTTGGGACGTCCTCCCAACGTGAAAGGCGCTGTATAAATTTAATTTAGTTGTTTTTGTAGGCCTGGAGTCGAGGATAGAAGCAGAAATACTTGTGGAAGTTAACCCCATGTCTGTGGATGATGTCACCAAGTGAGAGCATGTAGATGTTGAAAAGTAGGGGGCCAAGGAGAGAGCCCTGGGGGATGCCTCAAGTGACAGTGCGAAGGCTGGAAGAGAAGTCGTTGGTGGCGACAAAGTGGAGACGATGGGAGAGGTAAGAGTCAAACAAAGGTATACGCTGAAGGTTTAAGATATGGGTTAAGATATGGTCAGAGGTGGGCAATATGGCGGAGGAGGAACAAAGCAGTCTTGGTTAGGGATCTGATGTGGGGGAGGAAGGAGAATTTCCACCTGAACTCCAACATGATGGTTTCCATGTCTCTTAGTACCACATAGCATGCAAACTTACCTACTGTGTTTAACATTGATCTCACAGTGTGAAGTAATGGGGTACAAATTGAGACTTGTGCAGTGTTTTTTTTAAATAATTATTGACTCTCCAGTTAACCAGTCCAATCGATAACCAAAGACACCTTCCTGACTCCTTCACAATGGTTGGTTTGAAGTCGATCCATTTACCATAGAGTTGGACCAAAGGACAGAAGTTGAAAAGTTGAGTAAACCCATTAGAACGCCAATATACAAATGCCATCTAGGCTAACAGTAGGCCCATGGATTGTGGAGAAGGGAGGGAAGTGGGGGGGAGGGTCAGGGGGGATATTACACCAAAGCGCAGTCATTAGTTATCTATTGTCTTTAGTTATTGACTATTAACAAAATGCCAGCTAGCTCACAATTTTCATCCCAAAGTTTGAACCGATCTGTCTTAAAAACAAGACTTTTAGTAAGTCGCATTGGCATCCATGAAGTTTACAACTGATTATGTTACTGTAACACTTTTAAGATTGCGTTTATCTATTGCCAGTTTGGTTGGATTGGTGAACATTTTCTGGTAATAAGCACAGAATTATGTCATTATTAACTGTTCTTCCTTTAGCTGTCAGAATTGTGCCGCTGATTTATTGTTCAGCCACCATCTGGGGCACAAATCATGCTTTAAACGGCACAAATCCCCTGTATTTGCATCAATTATATTGTGCAAATGATTAAAATCCCTAGAGACAACAGCATTTACATTAGAAAAATACCTCCATGACAGAGGTAACCCAACTGAAAGAAGGCAGCTAATTTTAAGAATGAATCACGCATTCTGAGATTGGTTGTCTATGGTAGATGCGTTCTGCTGATGACATGGATTCTATTTCAGACCTGCTGTAACTGCTGTATGCACCAGTTTAGCTGTATAAGTCCTATGCTGTACTGAACAGTTATTTCACACTGAATTTAGCCATGGGGTTTAATGTTTTTTGGTTCCTACAAAAACCCACCATCACACTTAAGAGTATCCAAACCAGACTAAGAGTTCTACATGTGGACATTTTCCAGGGTCTGGAGTGATAATAATCCTTGCATTTGATGTCTTATTGTTCATCAAGTCATAACAAGGCACTTCACAGGATATAATGTAAAGTTAATTGATTGTGTGCTATGTATCTTTACTTGGTAACTTTATCGTTAACGCTTAATATCTTCAATGAGTTTTTTAATATCCATCTGACCAGGCCAATGGGGAGTGGGTGGAGGGGTGGGGGGGGGGGTGAGGTGGGTGGAGGTGGGGGTGTTGCAATTTAACATCTCAGCTGAGTCAAGCATGCTACCACCGAGCTAGGCTGACACAATAATATGTGCAGTCTCACCCTGGAGGGGTGCACCCTGCTTACTCAATTCCAGGAAGGCAGAGGTTGGCAAGAGCCGGGGCTTGAGGACGGCAGAATATGCATTGGGATACTGCTTGAGTTTAACCAACTAAAACAGCATAACTTGCCATTAAAAGCACTATCTGGCACGCTTTCCTGCTGCTTGTCCAGCTGGGATCACCCTGCCCATTAGGGTTTTGGCTTACAGGATTAACAGGAACTCAATGGAAAGAATTCCTGCCCCCAGTGACAGTCTATCCATCCGTGTCCTTCTGATGAGCCAGATGGCTGGTCTGTGATCAGCAATGCCCTGGAGTACTGCAGACCCGACTGGCTCAATAACTGGACTATTGAGACCGTCACAGAGAATTGACTTGACTATGATATTCTGTTGCCAAACATGTCACTTTGGAGATAGATCAGTACCAAGGAGACCCCAAGGAGGATAGTCATGGAGCTTTGAAAAAAAACAATTTCCATCAGACCTGAACACTGACTTAAAAAGGAAAGGGTTTCGTACTAAATTCCTCATTAACTTCTTATTGAATCCCATTACGAAATTAGGCTATTTAGTTCCTTCTCATTGTCATCACAAACCTTCAGGCCTAGAACACTGCTGACTGTTAAACAACTACCAGCAGAACTGCTGCTGAATATCAGGGGAGATCATATTGCTGTTTAACAACAACTTGCACTTATATAGTACCCTTCACGTGAGGTAGCATCCCATAATGTTTCACAGTAGTGTAGGTGACTGTAAGCACAATCAAAAAGAAAAGTCTTTAGGTGAGGAGTGAGGTGGAGGGTTTGAGGAAAGGAGTTCCAGAGTTTCAGAGCATAGTGGCTGAATGCCACTGATGGTGGAATAGAGGGCACAAGGGGTAAGTTGGAGGCTGGAATCAGCTGAGCGGAGGTAGCGGGTAGTAGTTTGAGGATAAGCAGGTTAGATAGGTAGGGAAGTGCGAGAGAATAGAGTTCATGCAATAACCACGTGTTGGGTAATAATATACAGTACCTCACATGTGCCCTATGTCTGTGTGCACCCTGCATATTGAATGGTAAGACATAATGCTCTGACACTCAAGATATTGTACATGACCCAAAAACAGTTTTTTTTAAATCAGTTGGTAGTCTGACACATACACACTTATCATGCCATATCTAGGCTTCAGTCAATTGGGAGAACAATGATTATCCAAATTACAATAGCACAACTTCACAACGTCTTATCTCTATCTTGTGAATGTTCTATTATTGTTTTGAAATGTCATCTGTGCAACACATTTGATGTAGGGGACTTATAACATCATCAACAGCAATACCAACAACAAAATTATATTTGTATACCACTGTTCACGTTGGAAGGATGTGACTTACAAGGACTTACAGATAATAATAATCTTGCAAAAAGGCAAAATACTGCAGATGCTGGAAATTTTAAATAAAAACGCTGGGAATACTCAGCAGGTCAGGCAGCATCTATGGAGAAAGGAAAGTGAGTCAACATTTCGGGTCCATGACCCTTCGTCAGAATTCTAATAATAAGCTTTGCGTTTGATATAGCATCTTATCATATCTTTGAGATGTCTCAAAGCGCTTCACAGAATATAATGTAAAGTGAAGTGTATATTTTGTGGGCAAAACACATCAGCCAATGCGCACTACAGTGTCCCACAGACAGTCGTGAATTTAGTGACCAACTTATGATTATTATTATTTTGGGGGGGAGTGGGGAAAGGAATTATTACCCCATAAAAACGATCCGCCATCACTAACAACTGGGTTCCTACTTAGTGCTAGGTAAACAGAGGCTTGTGTGGTAAGGAAACATTTTGCCCTGCCAGGAATTGAACCTAGGCCTCTTGCTTACGAGGTCAGTGCTTTATCCACTGAACTACAGGATGTGATGAAGCTGAGAATTTATTAACTTTGAATAAACTGGGAGTGGGATTGGGGGGGTGATCAATTAATATAGAATGAGGACAATTCCCTTAGAGGCGCAGAATCCCATTGCATTAGAGTGGAACAGGAAACCAACCCTAAATTAGTGACTGTTGCATTGTTTGAGTGGAGGAATTATGATTTGATATTTCATGTATTACATTATTAATATACTATAACTTCTATATTTTAACACAAGTAAGGCTTCAAGTGCAATTTAATGTTTTTGCTGCCATAATACAAAGCAATTCTCGACTTTCTTTGTCCAATTCAGATTCAAATTTTTGGATGCAATATTCAATAAGAATAATTTACATTATATTGTACCCTTCACATAGGACAACAGCTTGAAATGCTTCACAGTTGAAGCAAGGAAGGAGGGGCTAGTGGATTTTGGGTGAGCATGAGGATAAATGAAGTTTCTTCTGGGGAGCGAGAGAGAGAGTGGACGGGAGTGTATTCAGGAGCTAAACAGACATAAGCTGTTAATGCAATATTTCTGTTCCATTAGGACCTTTATTAACATTGTTAGGCATCGTTGTAGCTGCAGAGATGTCTATAGAAATCTTTAGGTTGGTTGCTAAGAAGTGGCACCTGAACGATGCAATGTTAAATGTGTACAATCTTCTAGGGTGCTATATAAGTGCAAGTATAGTCTGTGAAGTGCTTTGAGAGGACTAGAAGACGTGAAAAGTGCTATATCAAATGAAAGGATTATTATACAAAGATACTGAGCCCTAAATGTGAGGTAGCAGTGAGTGAGCAGGGCAGAGTGGCTCAACACTCAGTGGGACAGCTGGGGGTGTGGGGTATACAGAGCAGATTTGAGTTCACCAAGCATAGAAACAGAAAAGAGTGAGATTAGAGAAGATCACAGAAGTGAGAAGATGTAAGGGAAACAAGGGTTTTGAGAGCGAGAATCTTGAAGTTGATCTGCTGGGAGATAGGGAGGCAGGTTAATTATCACATCAAGCAAAAACCCGATCAGAAACAAGCAATGGTGATAAATAGCCTTGGAGGGGAAATTATTGCTTTGGACCTCATTTTTTTGTGAATGTGATAATCATCACCAGCTTTCCCTTCCCATCATCCGTTGTTTCTGTTGAATTGTATGCAATGCATGGCTGTTAACATACTTTCTATCTGGTGATCATAACTGATGAAGCATTGCCTTTTGTAGCTGTCTAGCCAAGGGGAAGGTTGATGTTGGGATTGTATTGGGACGTTCTCCCGATGTGAAAGGCACTCTAGAAATGTCATTTTGTTGTTGTTGTATTGCAGTTGGCGGAAATGGAAAAAGAGTGTGGATATTTTGGTGGAATGGAAAGTAGTGGCTTGAAGGATTTTGAGAGTGAAGGAATAGGAAATTGAGCGAACACGATTGAAAACAATTCACAATCACAGATAAAGGATTGTGAATTGTCAACGGAGAAAAAAAAGGAAGTCATTTCAGAGGTTCTGGGGAGATAAGGTGAAGATATTAGAGCAGATATGTCAGAGATGGAAAAGGAAATGATAGTGATGAAAGAAGGTTGGGAACAGTGACCAATCCAAATAATTGTTAGAATCTGTGGGTTTAGAATAGGAATCGGCATAAAGGCCATCCCTTAAGAAAGAGAAAGAAAATTTCGGAACGGATATTGGAAGAGTCATAGATGGACCAAGCGAAGCTGAGGCTGAGGTGTAGTTAATGAACTTCTTCAGATCAGAGTGAGAGCATTACCAACATAGTCATCAATGAAATGAATGAAAAGATTGGGGGTCAGGCCTGCAAAGTCTCTATTTAATAATTCTGGGTCTAAAATAGCGTGCTTGGCAATAAATTTTAAAAAGCGTAATGAGGCATAAGTGAGGAGTTGAAACGGCAAGCAATTGACTGAAGCACAATTCAGGAATGAAAGGTTAGCCTCTGAATATCTTGTTTTGCAGTGCAGGCAGATGATAAAGTCAGCACAAACATCCCTGTACCAGTTATTCCCACAAATTTCTGAAAATCAGCTGCTGACAGGAAATCTGAATATCCAATTCTGGTGTAAATGGGGTTTAAGGATTATTGGTGTGGTGTAATCAGAATAAATCTCTTGGTTGCTTGTGTAGTCAATGACAGGATTAGTCACATGAGTGCTTCAGCGTGACCTGAAATCTGGAAGCTTTTAAATGTCAGCAAATGTTGGCCTGATACTACTTCTACAATTTGCATATCCATTCGAATGGCTGGAGGAACATGTAAAAGTGGCCGCATCAGCAATTTCAGAGCACTGAGTGTGTTTTGCAATATTTTGTCACCTTTTAATAACGGGCTCGTGGTGCATGAATAATTAACAGACAGGCAAAGGAGAAGAGAGCTTAATGGTTGGTGCGCAAGAACTCAAACCATTGAGTGACCTTTAATAGCTGATTCACTTGACAGTCCTCATGTCTCTTTTACATCTCTCTCCATCTCTCAAAATTGCGGCAATTTGTGAATGTGAGCATCAAAGTGGAGAGCAAATCTAACTGAAGCATGAGTCGAATACAGTTAATGATACAGTGAATCCCTTTTTATATCAATGTGCCTTTTCATAATTTTTTCCCCATCAAAAGCGCTTCACAGTATTTAAAGTAAAATGAATTGTCTGTACAGCAAAACCTCAATAATCCAGCACGGTTGGGCCCTCCCATCTCCTGGATTTCGGAGTTTGCTGGTATTTAGAAACCTACCTAGAAATGGCTGGGGAAGTGCTGACACTAAAAACATAATTGAAGCCAAAAAATACTCGAGCTCCACCCACAACGCCAGATGACAGAGCGGCGACGCTCTGTCATCTGCTGCTGCTCTGTCATCAAGCTGCTCTGTCATCAAGCTGCTGGTCCGAACTTCAAGAGATAATAATAATCTTTGCATTTTGATATAGTGCTTTTTCATGTCTTTTCTAGATGTCTCAAAGCGCTTCACAGAATATACTGTAAAGTGAATTGGCTGTGTATTTGTGGGCGAAACACAATAGCTGATTGCTCACAGCAGTGTCCCACAAACAGTCATGGATGGAAATGACCAATTTTATTATTGTGTTTTTTTTGGAGGGATTATTATTAGGCATATGGAGTAAGGAGTAAGGTTTCGCCCTGACCTGCCTGGATTTGAACAACAAGTCTCATGCTTATAAGGTGAGTGCTCTATCCACTGAGCTACAGGACTCCACAATTTTCTGGACATCAGAAAAAAATCGAATTCTATATATACAGTAAAACCTTTGTTATCCGGCACCCTCGGGACCTGACCGGTGCCGATTAATCAAATATGCCGGATATTCGAGTGGCAAGTTGCCGAAAATCCAACAAAAATTTTTAAACTTATTTTGAAACATACCATATTAATAATAACAGAATATTGCATGGATACTTACCAATAAAGCATTCCACCACACTCAGTAAAACGATCAGTAAAAAATCATTCCAGCATTCGGTAAATTTAATAAATCTGTATGCGCACGCTTTGCACGCATGCGCAAAGTGAGCATACCATGAGTGTCCCAGATGGCTAAGGTATGAGATCTGGTTGCTGGAATGGTGAATTGTGTTGGGAGATACCGGCTGGTTGAGCATGTTGGTCGGTGGGGTACCCAATAAACAAGGTTTTACTGTATTTTGAAATCGTGCTGGTTTTAGGGAGCTTCAGGCTTTCAGAATGTCAGATTATCAAGATTTTCCTGCATATTTTGTAGCTAATTGCACACAGCAGTGTTCCAAAAACAGTTTTGGGTTGAGTGATCCAATTTTGTAAAGGAATTTTTACCTCAGAAAGGGATCCACCAATCAAATAACAACCAGGTTCTTACTTACTGCAAGGTAAACAGAAATGCATGGAGTAAAGAAACTTGCCTAATATTTTGTACTGCTAACTGAATCTGTGACACACTGCAGGACAAAGAACCATGTGACCCTTAATATTCAAGCTAAGTGACTTTCATTGAGTTACCTATGGGAAAAAATGTCAAAAAATAGACTGAATGACCCAAAGTGAAACAAGTTTATTTTCAGCTATTTCAGCCTCTTTTCACCATTTATTGTTTATTTTATTTTGCTAATAACTTTCCATCTGTGGCTCTCACTGAAAAAAATATTAACTGGGACCTATGAGTTGTAACTAACATAACAAATCCACTTCATAACAAGTAGAATTTACATTTACTTTCACACTGGAAGAACATCTCAAAGTGCTTCAGCCTGCGGACTGGGAGCCCGAGCTTGGGGGTGAGGAGCTATTAAGGGGACCTCAGTTTAATATCTCATTCAAAAGATGGCACCTACAACATGCAGCACACCCCCAGCACAGCATTGGAGTGTTAGCCTCCAATGCAGCCTCCAATTTTCTGACTCAAAAGTCAAGAGTGCTGCAGCAGGCTGACACACAAACACCAAGTGAACACTGGGAACTAACTCAGTATTAAGTTACAATCAGTCAAAGGTTCTGTAATTTTTTTGTGTGTTTACTTCAAACTATGGAATAGGGGAGGGAAGAGGGGAAGGCGTTCACTTTGATTTTTGAAGGTTTTGAAGGATGGCCACAAACACGTTCAAAGCAAGCAGGCTGAAAGCTGTAAAATGTAAATTGCTATTATGATGGGATATCACAGACCATTGTTAGCATACTGCCCTTTGTTGTATTGATGCAGCATCTCCACTGCTAAGGCAACAAAACAGGAAAGTGCACTGCAGTCTTACCACATCCATTTTTATTATCTGCTTCCTTCTGGTGATCTGAAAAAAATTCCCCTCAGACTGGGAGGGAAGGGGAAGGGGGGGCAGGCAGGTCTTTTTATGAGCAGAGCCAACAGTCTCACATTGCTACCAGCAGGTTTTCTTTCTCTCTCCCTGACTTTAATGAAAACTTCACTTATTAATATGGGAGTGAGCAGTGCTGGCTGACAAAGTAAGATAAAATAAATTGAAAGTGACATGGAGGAGAGTGTGGGTGTTAATGTGCGTCACGGACACTCTCCCTGACATTGTGAAAGGTCCGTCTACAAGGCAGAGACTTTGAGACTGAGCCTGTGACACCGAGCCAGTTTAAGCCAGCTAACCTGATTGATTTATAATGCTGACAGATACAACACTGAGCTGCAAATTAACAGCGCAATTCGAAATATATGAGAGCTGTCCTGACGCTCTTCGTCTCTCTTTCTTACATCAGTTTGTACTCGTTGAGCAAACCAAATGGCAGATTTCCCCTCCGTCTGAGCAGCCCACTCCATCCCTGGCCACATTTCATCAGCCAGACTGCAGGCCATAAAGCACTCCAGATAGGATGCTTTGGTAAATCCCTAGCTGCTTGTCAAACTGGCAACACTTCATGTATTTATAGACTCCGATTCAAATATGAACTTGAGCCAAATTCCATGCGGCACTAAGCAGCGTGAATGGGAGACAAGTAGGTGAACTAACCTCCCAATATAGGAAATCATGCTCTATTTACATGCTTAGCTCTGTGCTAAGCATGGTGGGGAAGAGGGAGGCTAGGTTTTAATGGCCTATGACAGCCTATATTTTAAGCAGATTATCCCTTGAGATGCCGTAGTGGGGAGGCTATTCCGCCTGCCCCCATCCCCAATCGTGACCTGTTTATTTATTTATTTTTAGATATTTTTTGTTCAAAAACAGTTATGCCTTTGGGAATGAAATCTGGAAAAGTTACATCTTTGCTGTTTAATGTAATGAACAGATCCTTAGATACGTGTGACAGAGCCGGACTATTCATTCTTTCAGAAAGTTCCTGAGTGTTTGTTGCAATGAACTGTGTTCTGCTCAGCTGGATTGCATTAGCTTCAAAGACTTTTTAACAGACTCACATTAAACCCACTTTCCCTTGTCCAGGCAGGATGAATCTGGAAACAGCTTGTTTGCAATAGATTGTTTCCCTGTTCTACCGAGACACGTATTGTTGCAGCTAAGAGTCCATTAAAATACCAACAATGTATTTTCTGGCATTTTCAGTTCCACTGTTACAAAAATATTTTCCCTCTTCTTGAGTCATCAGAACAGCCAACAAACACATTGTTCTAACTAAACCCATCTCTGAAGTTAAGAGTTTATCTTGGCTGTGAAAGGGATCAGTAATGTATATCATGCTTTACTCCATTCCCCTTTGAACCCAAGCCAAATGTCTAGCCAGCATTTTGGAGAAAGCAGTGAGTGGAAGTGTGTCTACAGTATGTGTTTGGGGGAGGAGGAGGGGAGAGGGTGGGAGAAATCTAATACAATGAAAAACATTCCTGTTATTCAGCTAATGATAGGGTCTTCTAGCTGACACATTAGTAATCTGCCTGAATGCTTGTCTTAGTTTTCAACCCCATTTGATAGTGACATACCCGGATAGTATTTCGCTCTTTATTTTCTCCCCCCCACCCTCTTGACCTCACACCACAGAGAGTAAAACAGGAACCTAACCACAGACTAAACAAAGCTTCCTGTAGCTAGCAGCTGGGAACTGATGTGAGTTATGATCGTGAGACCTTGTCCTTCCTCATAGAGTACACTCTTTGAGCTTGGACACAAAGCTTGACATTGAATTGATGGGTGACGTACTTGACATGACTTTGACTTGCGCTTAGTTGCACTATTTAAACACGTGACCCAGGCTGGCTTTCTACCCTTTATATCAGGCAAGACTGAACCTGCATCCAACGTCACATTGGATATTGCCGGAGTTGATATGGGAAGGCAGGAATCCTCCTTGTTTGCTGTTAATATGGTTAATTGGGTTTGAGGAACATTTTTTGTGTGTCTTGTAATATCTCAGGTTGTTTTAAATTGGACTGCAATTCTACAGCAGGCCTATGATGTTGCATAGCATCCTACATTTGGAACTCGCCCAGCCAGAGTTGAATAATGCGTATTAGAAGGTTGTATTCCAAAGTTTTGCTCAGCTTAACTTTTGTGGCAAGAATAAACTTTGCAGAACATTTACTTGGGAATAAGCAGTGGGATTAATGTACTTTGATAATGCAAGCAGTTAATGAGTTTCTCATTCCAAGTGTACGTTTTCATCTCGTGCGAGCAACGCATCGCCCACTAAAGCACTCATGTAAATTCCGTGGTCGAGTGGGTTGCAGATAGACTGTGAAATGAATTGACTTGATGAGCCAATTGGCCTGTTATTATCCATACTTTCATCTAGGCTCAGTTTTGGAAACTTGTTATAGACATGAAAAACTAAGCACGGGTTTAGTAATGTTCCTTGAATCAGATTTCCCTGAAATCCACTCCAGCTGTGAATTTTCAAATGTACTTTTATGGATTCAGAATGAATTTGGAAGCAAAAAGAGACCATTCTATAAGGAAGAGGGTCTCAGTTACAATCGAGGCACCTGGAGAGGTCAGACCCCCTTCATGGCTGGTTTCCAGACACCCTCTGACCTTTTGCCTCCAAATTAATATTGACGGAAGGAAATGTATCCAGCATTGCCCCAAGTTCACCAGATCATTATTGTTTACTCATGTCTTTTAAGGCGGTGCAACATTGCTTGGGGTCATACACAGTGAGCAAAATCACAACTATGTCTCTCCCCCTCACCCTGTCCAAATAACACATGGACAATGAAACACAGATGTTTACGGGTTCACAAAAAACTGACCAGCCTCTATATTTTGTTTGGAACTGCATAAACCGTATGCAACGTAGGCATCAGGTTTGACCCCCAATTATCCTTCCTCCACCACATCCGGTCCCTCACCAGCACCACCTTCTTCCATCTCTGCAACAATGCCTGTCTCCACCAAGATCTCACACCAAAAGCTGCCGAAACCCTGGTCCATGCCTTTGTCACCTCTTGGCCCTCCTCACCTGTCTCCCCTCTGCCACTATTCATAAAATCCAATTCATACAGAACTCCAATACCCACTGCCTCTGCTCTTCTGGGTCTGACTTCCTTCTTGTCCCCCAAATCCTCCGATCCACCATCAGCGGCCATGCTTTCAGCCACTATGCCCCGAAACTCTGTAACTCCCTCCCTCAATTATTTTGCCTCACCATCTCCTTTTTCATCTTTAGGTTATGCTTGAATACCTTTCTGTTCGACCGTGCCTACTGTCACTTTCCCCTCCTCCTCGCTCAGCCCTGGGCTCCACTTTTGTGAAGCGCTCAGAGACGCCGTCTGCACGGAGCGGGCTATTTAAATGCAAGTTGTTGTTGTTAAACTCCTCTTTCAATGAGTTTGAATGATTTCACAGTCACAACACCAGTCAAACAGAGCTTTCATAGTTTAGAATGTAAACCCTGTACTCAAGTTTGCTTTAGCCTCTTTTCCTCGTGTTTATATGATTCATGTTAGTTTCAGAAAAGTTGTAAATCTGAAACAGATTGAGTCTGCATTTATAGAGCAAACCAGGGCTCAGGAGGTCATTATGGTCTTGTGTTGTGACCATTCCTTTTTAGGAATGCAACAAACACTATGATGATTTAATCAGGACCATCGCTCAGTCCCTGTGGGACTGCTAAGGTCAGCATGTTGACTGTTATCATTTCTTACTTCATCCACATCTCACCAGCTTTCCTGGTTAGCCTCCATCAATTCTACATGAGATAATTGCAATGTATACAGGATACTGGAGATGCACTTCTGCAGGGTTATTCAACGTACTTTCCTGTTTAAACATATCCAAATGCGAACTCAGGCTCTCTGGGCATCTGCTCTTTAATCACTGAACTGAAAATGATATTATAATAACCGAGATAGAGTGTGACTCATTTACCAATGCTTATAAGAGAAGGAAGTTTCTCCTCTTTTCTTGCTAACAAATCCCCGAAATAAAATTGGTCATTCACTTCCTGATTGCTGCTGTGTTTGCCTACAAAGTACACATCCAGTACACTTTACAGTAAATCCTCTGATGCATATTGACGACGGGATGAGGCCTATATCAAATGTAAGGATAATTATTTATTATATGAATCAGTTGGCACACATTGCACTTTGGAATTAAAATAAAACTCGCAAAATAAGATTAAAAAGGAGCTACTTTTTAATGAACACATAGCAGAGAGCAAAGATGTATAAATGAAGCTCTGTAGTATGGATATTGTAATAGGTTCAAAAATCGCAGCTGAAGCTGAAGCTAGACTTATTTTGTGTGGCTGAATATGATTCATCCATTCGATAATCTTCATCTTCAGACTCAAACACTTATAAAAAGGTCATTAATGATTTAAAAATGCAATGCTGTTACACTGTCATATTGAACAGTGATGTATGCAGCAGTTTTAGCAAGTGTCTGTGGGTATCTACTGTAAAAACTAATGGTCATTGTGTAATAAATACAGGCTATTAAAGTGTTTTTCCAGTACTCCCTGCTACCATTATACGATTAGTCAAGGCTATAAAATTTATTGCCTGTGGAATAATGGCAAGTCCTGTAGTTTACACATTCCAGGCAAAAGCAGCTGATGTTGCACAGAAAGTTAGAAAAGGAAAAAAATCCTAATTGTCAAATAGCGTACGAGGCGAAATATCGAAACTGATTAAAGCTTCATTACGGCCCTTTATTTAGCAAATGAAGCAGTGATGTGGACGTAATTCTCTTCATATGCCCTCTACATCATTTTCTTACTGGAGTAAACCTTGTGCTGCACTGACCTTTGAAATAAAATGGATTTCATGCAGAACATGCTCGTAGCTGGCAAGCATTGTGAACCAGCACAGATATGGCAGCTTCACGGTTGTTATGGGCTGTTACAGTATATCACTTTGCATAAAATGCTTGAGCTGGCGCTTTTCTCTTTTGTGGCTTGCATAATGTCAAGCTGTGAAAAACAAGGTGTGCACCTGCTAAGTAATGGCTTTATTTGAGAGGAAGATATTTCTAGCTTCGGTGCCTGAATTTACAATTTTGGCAAGATGGAGATTACCTCTAACTTTAGAAACTGTTGGTGCAAAAGAGTCTTTGCTTTCTGCTCCCCCTGGAATTGTTCTTTTACTGCAAATACTCAAATCTGTGTGCAGCTAGATTTTCAAAGGTTTGGGAGTTTGTTGGGGGAGGGAGACTTTACAGCAATTCCCAGGCAAAGCCTTTTTAATTCTCTAAGAACATTTGCTATATATTCTACAGCTAAGTAAAACAAAATAACTTTATGAATCTCTCAATCTGAATCCCTCTGTCTATCTATCTTGGTTTCTTTCTTTCTCTTATTGCTTCTTCCTGTTATCTGTTACTCTCTCAGTATCAATAAAATATAGCACCGTTCACATCAGGAAGATGTCACAGGCTCACAACATTTCTGCATAGCCATTATGGGAAGCTGCGATTATGATGAGGGAAATCCTATTTAGAGGCTAACCAAGTCAAGGACGCCACTGTAATGTTGATAGGAATTTCATCTCAACTTCCAGTACCCTTACACTATAGTAAAATTAAACAGTGACCTCACTGTCGGTTCACAGTAGGGTCCAGCGATATATCGATATATCGCTAAAACCCGATATAATTTTCATATTGATACGCCGATATAGGCATTTAAAAAATATCGATATATCGAAAAATCGTGGAAAATCGGAATGCCGCACAATGAACTACAAGACCCAGAATGCTCATCTCTATACACAATGCACAGACCGAGGTGCAAAGCTGCCATATTGTATTCATAGTCCTCGAATACAATATACAGGGGGTGGGGGGGGGGTAGAGAGACGGCTGGTGGGGTGGTGAGGGGGAGAGAGACGGCTGGGAGGTGTTGGGGGGGAGAGAGACGGCTGGGGGGCAGGGTGAGGGGTAGAGAGACGGCTGAGGGTGAGGGGGAGAGAGACGGCTGGGGGTTGGGGGGGGGGGGGCGAGGGCTGGGGGTGGGTGAGGGGGAGAGAGACGGCTGGAGGGGGTGGGGGGGAGAGAGACAGCTGGGGTGGGGTGAGGGGGAGAGAGATGGCTGGGGGGGGTGAGGGGGAGAGAAACGGATGGGGGGGGCAGGGGGAGGGGGAGAGAGACGGCTGGGGTGAGGTGAGGGGCAGAGAGATGGCTAGGGGGGGGAGGGGGAGGGGGAGGGGGAGAGAGACGGCTGAGGGGGGTGAGGGGGAGAGAGACGGCTGGGGGGGGGGTGAGTGGGAGAGAAACGGATGGGGGGCAGAGGAGGGGGAGAGAGACGGCTGGGGGGGGAGGGGGAGAGAGATGGCTGGGGGGGGAGGGGAAGGGGGAGAGAGACGGCTGGGGGTTGGGGGGGAGAGACGGCTGTGGGGGGGTGAGGGGGAGAGAGACGGCTGGAGGGGGTGGGGGCTGGGGGGGGAGGGAGAGACGGCGTGTGGGGTGTGGGGAGAGACGGGTGGATGTGACAATATACAGACAGATAGAGATGTGGGGGATGTGAGAGAGGAGAGAGGGAGAGAGAT
The DNA here is from genome assembly GCA_035084275.1 of Hydrolagus colliei. Lineage (NCBI taxonomy): Eukaryota > Metazoa > Chordata > Chondrichthyes > Chimaeriformes > Chimaeridae > Hydrolagus > Hydrolagus colliei. Next base: position 32,955,752 of record CM068742.1, read on the forward strand.
ACAGAGACACAGACAGAAAAACACAGAGGTGGAGAGAGTGAGAGACACAGAGAGAGAAAGATATTTACCTCCTGAGGAGATAGGCCCCGAATGCGCGCGCACCCCGAATGCGCGCGCACCCGGAACGCGCACGCACTCCGAATGCACGCGCACTCGGTATGCGCGCGCCGCGCGTACATGCGCAGTACGAAAAACCCGAAAATATCGATATTTCGGTATATCTCGATATGAGCCCATCGATATATCTAAATCGGAAAATTTCCATATCGACGGACCCTAGTTCACAGTTGCATAAAAATCACCACAAAATCTTGGTGCATGAGGGGAACTCAATGTATCCTTCCCATATCACATTACGGCTCAGAGTTTACTTGACGGTTGCTTTTCTGAGGAAGATTCCCGATAAAGATAAACCTGGAAACGTAAATAAGTAACTTCTTGCCTTTGGAGACTGTTTTGTGTGTGTGTGTAAAAAAAAATACTTTTGGAGCTGAGTAAATACAATAATTTGTCGGATTCCTTTTTTTCCTCAGTGTCTTTCGGGAAAATTAATTCCCTGTAATCTATCTTCAGAACTACTGCTTTATCATTTTGTTTCCTACCCTCCACCCACCCCACCTCCCTGCCCAACTCCGCTTCATGCTAATCCACCAATGCTTCACTTATGACACCATATAAAGTACCAAAAGTACAGCAGCCAAAATGCAAACTTCAAAGCCATGATTATAAATAAAGACATAAATTACATTTTAAAATAACTGCCTTTGTTTCTAAACCCAGCCAGCCTCTTGATTTCCCTTCTGCCAATGTTGAGCATTAGTCCCATATGGTATTTTTGCTACAAACCGATTCTTCCTTTAGAACTGGAGCTCAGAAGCTTGTCTGAAGGCAAGCTTGTTTATTCACAGTCAAACACGTTTGCCTGGTTTCCACTCAGGGATAAACAATCCACCTGGTGTGGACTAGCTGCTATCTATGTAAAGGAAGTTGCCATCAAATGGATGGGAAAAGTCCTAATTACAAGAATGTCTTTGAATTCTGTGCTGTGCCATTTGGTGACCTTCTTCTGTGCTGTAAATTTCTATGGTTTCTTCCAGATGGATTTTCCACACAGAACAATCCGTTACATCAGTGCATTGGAACTGAGTTTGGTGACAATAGCATTCCCTGATAGCCTGACAGACTGTACTAGCTTCTGATGCTTAGAATTTGCGGTGAATCCTTGTCTGTTTGACTGCTTCAAAGTCATGTTCAATTTGGCAGCTGTTCTCGGAAGAACACCAGAATGTAGTGTTGTACTGGTACATTGCTTTTGGATGGCATGTTTTACTCACTGATATACTGCAGGCGATCACTGAACGTGTGGGCTTTGGGTTGTTCTAAATCTCTAGCAGTTTAGAAATAAACCCAAGCGTTTATCCTGTACTTTTAATTGGATTGCTGCCAAGCAAAGCTCCATTTCTGTTCCAAAAACAATTCAACGTGGGTTAATCTAATGTGACAGGGAAAATGCATTCAAGCGTTGCTTGGGTTATCACTCGCAATTAATGGTTGAACTTTTTAAGAGATGCACGTTGTGTATTTTGGAAATCATTTGATGGAAGTGTATTTTGGAACAGTACAAAATGTACGGCCATTGCATTATCCTATCAGCAATGGAATATATTTGGTAAGGATTTGGCAGGCGGTGCACATTTATGGGTGGCCTGCGGATGGCTGGAAGAATGTGCCAGACTTTGCTGAGGTTGCTGGGGATGGAGAAAGAACATGATGGTAAGGGCTGGTTAGCCCTTTTCTGTGCTTTATTTATTTCAATTGGATTGGATACTAACTGGCTTTTGGCTTGGTATTCCTATTTACATGGGGAATAAGGGGGGGGAAGTGGCCTGTTGTTTTGTCAGTCTGCCAGGAATGAAAACTGAATCCTAAAAATATTCTTTGATTCGGTCTCAACAAGTACATGTGTTTTTCTTTTGGACTGAGGTATCTTCCACATAACTGATTCATGCTGAGTGGGTAGATTGATGATTCCAATCTAATTACATCAACTGCCTGTTGTAGTAGTACAGTACAATGCTTTTGGACGTCCTCCCAACATGAAAGGCGCTCTATAAATGTAATTTTGTTGTTGTTGCCTTAAGTTTGTTCTCCCTTAGTGTTCACACCCTTCATCCCTTCATTCATTTTACAATTATATTGATGTGTGAGCTCTCACTATCTCCGCTGAGGCTAAAATTTCACCTAGTTTTAACAAAATTGTTCATTCACTGCATGGCTGTTTGTGGAACATTATTGTATGTAAATCGGTTGCCATTTTTGCCCACAAATGCACAGTTTTGTGACACTTTACAGAATATGTCCAGCCCTGTAGAGTGCTTTGAGACATTCTCTTGACATGAAAGGTGCTATTCCTAAGGTAAGTTTATTCTTACCTTAGCCCTTCAGACCATTTTGTCTTTACATTCGAAAGGCAGCCTACACTGTCTTAATTTGAGAGAAGTTTGCTGCGGAAAACTAGCTTTTAAACAAAGCCTGAATTTAAGAATTTCCTGCAATTCTGTGCTGCTTACATTTTAACACAATGGTCTTGGAATGAAAATATAAGAAACCTTGGACCTCAAATGACCTATTTCAAAAACAGTGTAGAATATTTCTAGTTTGTGAATAAGACCATTTTTACTTTGGGAAAAATCATTCAGCACATACTGCTGCTCATGAGGAAGCAGAGGAAATGACTGCCAATGTAACTCCACATCATAAACACCTTCACAGTAACTTTTTTTTAGTGATAGCAACATTATGAATGGCTTCTATGATGAGAAATTATGGAGCTGAATGACAGAAATAAAAGCTGATCAGAAGCCTTGTATCCGTCATGTGATTTAAATTGAAATGATATGAAGAATACTTTTAATTTGAAATGGGTTGAGATATTTAAGTGATGTGGAAAAATTGATGCTTGGATTGATTACAAGACAGTCATATCAAACAAGGGTTCACATGGTGCCATAGGATGTGAAACTAAAGCTCAAACAGTTTATACTCATTATCTGAGCCCCATGGGAGACAATAGCCTTGAAATTACTCCCACATGCCTAGCTTGTTAAGAGTGTAGACTTGCGTTTATAGGAATAATGTTTGACATAATAGTTACCAACAGCCCTGACCACCATACACCATGTATTTGATGTGCAATGACGTGCACATTAAAGGATTATTCTAATACATTCTTACCTCTAATTTTCTTCTCTTCTGAATAGAGTTGAGATCTGGTTCCACAGCGGTGACTATTCCCCTGTTCATAAATCTAGAGTGTGTATGATATTGGAGTATTAGAAGGAATCTGCACATTCATTGTACTTAACATGAATTGCTAAGTGTTTTGGGACGTCCTCCAGACATGAAAGGCGCTCTATAAATGTAATCTTGTTGTTGTTCTGAGCCAATTCAATACTAAAGACGATGTATCAAGTGCAGATATTATTTATTATTATAATTTTTGGTAGTGCAACATTTTGGACAATTCTTGCATTCAGAAAATCTGAAAGTTGTTTTTCTAATAAAAAGACCAGGGAAAACAAGCTTCCAAATTAAAACTGCACAACTTTAACTTGCAAGTTAGCAGTGTGAAGATTAAAACTATGAGAAATGTCAGTGCTCAGGAGTGAAACACTTGAAAATTGTTCTGCCCTCTTTAGCCTGATATACTGACTGATACTACAAGTAGGACACCAATCATTGGAGTCCAATTATGCTGTTCTATCCTCTGTGCTGAACACACAGCCCTTTTTTGGGTGTTAACATTTAGTTAAACAAAACACAAAATCATCTTTACAGTCATACATTGATTTTCTGAACATAACTACATCTGATTACTTCTAGGAAATGTCTAGATCATCCCAAAGTACATAGACAGAAGGAAGAGAAAAAAACAAGAGAGAAAAAAATAGAAAAAAACAGACAGACATTTAGCTACTGGTATGAATTCAACTGATTGTAAACGTTTTTGGTAACTTTGCAGTAAATAGTTAACAAACTCAGCATAAATGAACAGAGATAAGGTGTTACCAAGAGCAAATTTTAAGAACTATTTCCTGAATGTTGTTGCCTGGCAAGAATGTTACTGGCATAAACTGACTGTATTGCATCATCTTACTTCCTCCTTCCAAGTACAACACAGCAGGGTTTATGCAAGCAAAACTATAAAGAGTCAGTTAAAAACAAGCAGAGAAATAAATTGGGTACATGTTCATAGTGATTGATATGGGAAAAGTCATTTGAATTGCAAAGCGGAGAGGAGAACGCATTCAAAGCTAACAAAGAATCCAAATCTTGATTTATCTGCATAGAATCATATACAGTACTATCACAACCGACCTCCCGAAATGAGGGGATGGGAGGCATAGAGAAGAATGGTGCCATAAGATAACATTTGCAAATACTGTAATCCACGGTTAGGCCACAATTGCATTATTGTACATAGCTTTAGGCATCCCATCATCGGAAGGATATGAAAGCAATAGGAAAGGTACAGCAAAGATTTACTGGGGCTGTTATGAAAGAGATTTGCTAAATTAGGACTGTTTTCATAAGAGCTGAGAAGGTTAACCTTATCAAGGTTCACAAGCTTTTGAAGGTTCAAACCTGTGGTTGGTGTGCCAATAACAAGAGAGCAGAAATTTAAGATAACTGCAATAAGAATTAAAAGGTAGGTTACAAAACAACAATAATAATCCTTGCATTTGATATAGCACTGGGCAGATGGCATCATAATCCAATAGATTTGGCATATGCTATCATTGCATGCAAAATAGCTATTTTGCAGCGCAGGTTGTTTGTGGGCACTATCCCACGTTGAGACTTGAACTCACATGGTCTAAGATGGACACTCCAATACAAGTGCTACACAAATGTAATTTTTTGTTGTATTGTTGGAGGTGCTGCCCTACAGATGAGACGTAATACCGAGGCCGGTTAATCCGCTCAGGTTGATGTTGAAGATCCCAAGGCATTGTTCAAAAAGAGAAGGCAGTTTCTCCCGGTGTCCTGACCAACAATCCCCAAATAAAATTGGTCACTCAGTTCATCGCTGTTTATAAGAAGACATTGCTGAGCAATTAGACCACTGTGATTGCCTACAAACACACAGCCACTCCACTTCATGGTAAAATCCTGTGAAGTGCTTTGGGATATCCTCAAAAGGATGATTATTATTATTATAAATCCTCTTATCTACAGTGATAGTAACATTATTTGCATTTGATACACCTAATTGTATTAAAGAAGACTAGTTAACAGTTTTGTCAACTTTCTCTGAAACCTAAAGATAAATATTTTATTCTTACAATGGAAGCATAGAAATATACAATGTAGTGGGACACCCATTACAATAATAATCCTTGCATTTGATAGAGCACTTTTCACATCTTCTAGACGTCTTTCACATAATATACTGTAAAGTGAATTGACTATATATTTGTGGGTGAAACGTGGCAGCCAATTGCACACAGCTGTGTCCCACAAAGTTGTGGATTGAAATGACCAATTTTTTTATTATTGTTTTTTCTTGAGGGATTATTATTGTTATGTCAGTGTTTACTCCACGAATGAAACCATCCATCCTAATCCTAAATTCCTGCTCTTTCCCTATGCTCTTTCTCTATGTGTATTTGCCTAATTCCCATTCAAATGCCACCAATTAACTCTGCTCCAACAGCCACCCCTGGTGAGGCATTCCACATCCTGACAAACCTCTGGGGAGAGGAGGTGGAATCCTTCTAACTTGTCTTTTCACACTCTTAATTCCTTCACAAGAAACCAATCAACTTCCCGTGGCACAATAGTGTAATGTGACAAGTTGTCCTCTGGTTTTAAAAGTAAAATGAGATTTTTAAGGGTTGTGTGTTACCTTAACTGTTATATTTGGAACATTTACATCAGATAAGCTTGGGAAAGTCTAGAAAGTTTCCAACAGTGACAGCACTATCTTCTTTTTGATAACACCAGGCAGTATAGGTGATGTTGACATTCAGGGATAACAACACTGCATTGTGCTATTTGCTAACACGGTTTCCTTGCTTCAAGCAAGAATTCTTAATTGTTCAGTTAGTTGCCAAGACCATAAAAACAAGGATGCTTCACAGTACTTATATTGTTGGATCAGAATGCATCCCAGAGGCTAAATAGCTTTAACAACCACAGCTATGTAAGACTACAGAGTAAGGTAATATCCTCATACCCGAGACAAATGATCTGAAGACTGGTTTAACGTGTTAGGGTTAATCTGTTTGATCTCTACAAAAAAAGTCTGTTCATTGAAGTTGCCAGTTTTAGAAGCAGTTCCAAAGACTGAGAGAGGACTTTTGTCACATTTGTTATGAATAGGAGACAGAATTTCACCTCCAATGCCCTCTCACAGGATGATTGATTCAACCAGCTAGTTGTGAGGTTTATTACTGAGTGCTCACTTTTCAAACTGATGCTTCAGGATTAAAACTTTGGATAAGCATAGAATTCATATCGAAGGTTGCCTCTTTTGCTTTGGTTCGGTTCTCTTCAGTTATTTATTAGTAATTTGTTAGTTATTTTCCACGACTATTTGTGGAACACTGCTGTGTGCAATTGGCTGCTACGTTTCGCCCATAAATACAAGGTCAATTCACTTTACAGTATATTCTATGAACTGCTTTGAGAAATCTAGAAGACATGAAAAGTGCTATATCAAATGCAAGGATTCTTATTATTAATTATAATTATTATTGTAGCAGAACACTTGATAAAATCATAATAATAAAAATTATCGTATTTGATACAGCTCCTTATCATATCATCGAGATATAATAATCCTTGAAGGATTTTCCACATTCCTGCATGATGTTACATTTTAAGATGAAAAGGTCTCATAGGCCAAGGCTAGTTGGAGTTTCAGGCTTTTTGTGTGATTCCTTTACTCCAAGGATGTGGGTAACGCTGGTATTTTTCAGCATTTATTACCCATTACCCAAGTAAGAAATGTTCCAATTTTTACCTCCATGTCTCAAAACCTGCAGTTGAACTCTCACTCCATTTCACTCCCTAATGTGAGTTTAAGGCATACATATTCATATATATTTGTATTTATTGACATAAGCCCAACATTCAGTGATTCCCAGTGCTTAATGTGAATATTGATAAAGGTTCAGATGCTGGCAGGAAAAAGCAACAAAATCCCATTAATCTATCGAGTTTTTCTTTGCTAACTGTGGTTAACATTGTTGAACTTCTTTTGGTGTACAGCATGTGCTATTAGTTGGCGCTGACACCAAGAAAACTGCTCCCAACTTCTCTCCCCTCTTTTTAGGCTGGCAGATAGAATAAGGGAAACAAGAAGATAGAAGAAGCCGCAAGGATGTAAGACAAAAGAAACGGCAAGGCAAACAACAGGAAAGGAAACAGCAGTAACATAAAAAGGGAGTAAAACCAAAGCAGTGAGATTGGAGTCAGGAAGTAATGGCAGTTCAAAAGTGTAGAGAAATGAAGTAAAGTTACAATTATGGAATTGGCGGCAAGATTAAAAACACACCGCAAAGAGACAGAAAGTGAAAATCAAAGCTAGGAGAGAAGTAAAGAGAGAAGTAAAGAAACCAAGGAATGTGCTCACCTATTAATAATAATAATAATAATCCTTGCATTCAATATAGAGCTTTTCATGTCTTTTAGATATCTCAAAGCACTTCACAGAATATACTGTAAAGTGAATTGACTGTATATTCGTGGGCGAAACACGGCAGCCAATTGTGCACAGCAGCGTCCTACAAACATTTGTGGATTGAGGGACAACATTCTTATTTTATTTATTTATCTTGAGGGATTATTATCAGGTATGTGGAATAAGCAAACTTGCCCAAGGTTTCACCCTACCTGAATCAAACCCAGGTCTTGCGCTTGCGAAGCAAGTGCTCTAACCATTGAGCTACAGGACTTCATGGAAGACTGGAACATGTTTTTTAAAAAGAACTACAACAGTAACTTGTACATTCTCGAATTCCATCCCTCATTTCCTCTGCCTCACCTCGCTTGCCTCTTTCAAGATCCATCTGAAGACCTCTTCAACGCAACTTTCGATCACCCTGCTTCCCCCGCTGCCCTCCACTTTGCCCAAAGAGTAGCCTCCAAGCCTGAACTTCTGGCTGTATCTATATCCTCTTTAGTTTGTGCTGAATTAATTGATCTTAGCCAAGGCAGTATTTAACAATAATAATCCGTGCATTTGATAGAGTGACTTATCACAACTGTGAGATGTCTCAAAGCACTTCAAAGACTATACTCCAAAGTTAATTGACTAGTTGGACTTGAACTTGAGTTAAAGAAAGGAATATTCTGCTCCTGATCACTCTCCAGTGACTTGGAGGTACACACATGTGGATGTAGTGGAAGACGGGATCAAGCTGTGGAACCCTTCAAGGTTGAATTGTCTGTGGACGTTCACTAACAAGGATTTATATGAAAATGTGTTTATAATGTAAAATTATTTTTTAGTATGCATAGCTTGGGTCTGTGTGAAAAATGGATTGCAGAAATAATCCAATCTGCTGTATGTTACAGGTGCTTTCATTCCAATCCACTGCTGATAAACCCAGGAATTCTCACTTAGATACATAGCTTTGGTGTCATTTAATTTGTGTGTGTTGTGTTAAAATAGTTGCTAGCACTGTGTTCTAGATTTCGTGCTAGAATAATGACTTACTACAGTACTTTGGGGGGAAGGGAAATTACTCATATCACAGACCAGAAGATTGGTTTAGATGATCAAGGCCCTTCAACCCATCTGATCTCACCCTTCCAGAATACCCACTTTACCATTCTCCCATCACAGCATCAAGCTGCTATTTATTTTGAGTTCATTCCTTGGGGCATTCAAATTAATAACAATAATCCTTGCATTTATTATAGCGCCTTATCATGTCTTTGAGCCATCTCAAAGCACTTCACAGAATATGCTGTAAAGTGAATTGACTGAATATTTTGTGATCAAAATGTGGCAGTCAATTGCATACAAGTGTCCCACAAACAGTTGTGGATTTAGTGATCAAATTAAATAGATAAATAGATCAATAACAAAATATCTTACTACTTCTGTCTGTAAAATAAGGATAACAATGCCAGAATACTAGATAGTGCTGCTTGCATAAGATTTATTTATTTCAAGGTTTTGGGCGGCAACCTCTGTATGCTATGCTTCAATTGCTCTATCAAAAATAAATGCCTCTAAAGTCTATCACATCAAGAACCGTGGGAAAGAGCTGAGCAACATTTGTTCCATAATTTGAATTCAATGTAGTTGCCTAACTGGAAATGTAATTGTGGTAATCTGAGTCGTTATTCACAGAGTGCCTCAGGAGTGATTCAATGCAAGATTAAGGTCAGAGCTTCTCATCACAAGATCACAAGATTGGTTTGGATGAAGAAGGCCTCTCAGCCCATCTGGTCTCATCCTTCCAGTACATCTGGCCTACGGTATTCTCACCACAGAGTCAAGCTCTTTTAAAACAAGTCCCAGGGTCCCGGCTTCAGTTAAATTTCCTGGCAACCTGTTAGAGTAGTCAATTACCCTCTAAGTAAACGAAAACTTCCTGATGTCTGTCCTGAAATTACCCCCTTACAACTCTGAATCTGTGTTTTCTTGTTCAACTGTTGCGGTTCATGTTTCACCACAGTTACCTGGGGACTCACCCTCCCCCATCCCTCATTCTGATAAATCTTTGTACCTCTCAGCAGCCTGCAAGCTACTCACCTGCTTATTCAGCTACATTGAAAGTGCTTGAGCTAAAGAAGCAAATAGATCAAAACACCATTAAAAAGGAAATAAAATAAAGGTTATTTATAGAAATAATCCATTTGAATGATTAATAATGATAATCCTTACATTTGATGCAGCGCCTAAATACATCTTTGAGACGTCTCAAAACGTTTCACAGGATATACTGTAAAATATAGCGACTGCGTGTATTGTGGGTGATACACGATAGCCAATTGTGCATAGCGGTGTCCCACAAACAGGTGGATTGAGTGATCAAATTATTATTATTATTTTATACTAGCTGTATCCATTGCAGCTAAGCTTACAACCAAAGGATCCAATATAGAATGTAAATTGACACACAGACAGACACACAGCAAACATTTCAACTGTATCCTGACTCATCTGAGAAGACTGCCATGAACAAAGCTTAGCTTTGTTCATGTTCTTTATTTTGTTCCCACCCCTTGGCTACGTGCATGCTCTGTGATTATAGGATGCTACAGCACCATGGTGAGCCAACTTGGCAACCAATCGTAACTGCAGTGTGTGTGTACATACGTAGGTGCTCTGTAATGCATCATGCCACGGCACCAGTTTGACTCGGCAGCCACCAGGTGTAACTGCAGCAAGAAACAAATATGCCCATGTCACTCCCAGGTGCAAGACCCTACTGATGAGGTATAAATCATGTCTGTACGTCAATCGGTTATTGAGATCCTTCTTGAAGCGCAGGCAGACATTGTCGTTTTATTAGGTCAATCAACAGAAGATAATTTTATTCAAATGTCCAACTTCCCTGACACCATCAACATTAGGAGGGGTGGGGATGGGAGGAGGAGGGTTAAGGTGGCAACACTGACTGATTTTCAAAGGCACGCACTAAGGGCAGGGGCATGCTAGAGCTTGTCGTATCTTTCTCCAGTTCCCTTTCTAATTTTATCTCCTTCTCTCCTGAAGGGAGTGACTCATGCTGGGGTGTGGTTCCATGAACAAACCGAGTCTTCAAGGGCCAAATAGCCCTGTTCTGTGTGATAGCATTCTACAGTACTTTGCGCAAGTCACCAGAATAGGCCAACTGGTTATTGATTTTATTAATCCTTTTCCTTCTTAACAAGGTATGGCTCAAAGGCATTTATCATCTTAAATCCCACTGTCTGCAGCAGATAGAATCAAGCAACTCGTCAAGGACTGTTTGGATTTGAACCTGCAACTTTCCAATCGGGTGGTACCTATACCAACAAAAAAAACGTTCAAGCTACACATGTTGGCTGTTTGGAAATGTCACAATCTCACTCCAGGTTTTGGCTGTTGAAAGTCCAAAACAATCTTCACATTAGAAACAAATGGCCAACCGATAAAATGGTCAGTGCAATAGACATGCAGCCACAAACCTGCTGGCACCTGGTGCTAAATATGTCTGGCCATTGGGTGACCACAAACCTCATTGTGCAAACGCGAAACAGGAAAGAATGTTTGTGGCAATCTGATGATCCAGAATTTTTTTACTGCAATCGACAAATACCGATAGAGGCCATTGAATCATAGAAATTTACAGCACAGTAGACCATTCGGCCCATTGTGTCTGTCCCTACTCTTTCCAGTGACCTTTTCCCCTACTTTAGTTGCCTACTCCTTTTAAGGTACTTATCTCATTCCCTTCTGAAAGCTAATATGAAATCTGTCTCAATCTGGAACCAGCTGAGCTCCAAAGGGACCTTGCTTACCTCACTTCCAAGGAGAATAGCCACTAGTTGATCATTTCAACGCTTTGTGACATCCTCCTGACGTGAAAGGTGCTCTATAAATGTAATTTTGTTGTTGTTGTTGACTTGACAAGCATACATTTGATCCCTCACTAGCCAGATAACAGGTACCAAGAACTCCATGTGAGCGTCTTGGTGAGCAATGCAGCTCAGCATGAACTGCATGAGAGCATTGCCACCAATGATCACTTCTTGGACACCCATTCCTTCCTACTGAGCAATGGGTTTCACCAGTGTGGAGCTGGAGCAGCAATTGCTTACCTCTCTGCAAACTGATCAAGGTGGTTACCAAGGCCTGGTGTATAAGCATATGTTCATGAGCGAGACTCCAGGTAATGCCTTCCAACAGCTGCCACCCTAAGCCTCAGAAATTCCTCAACAGCTATTTGACGGTCAGCTGCTTTCAGTATGGAGGGAGGAGATTTTCACCCATAGTGTCTAGAAAGGCACATTCCTATTGTTCTAAAGAGAGAAATAGATAATAACATTACCTGGTTGATAGATGGTAATTTAGATTTACTTGCATTGGCCAATAATCAATCAATGAATAATTAAAGAGCAGTTTTGTATAATGTTTTATCTTGTGTTTTGGTCAAGTCATTTTAACTGCTGTCTTATTTTAAGATCTGTTTATCATGCTCTGAGAAAATCTAAAATGTAAACTATGAGGTCATTTTATGAGCATAAAAATGACCAGGGCTCCCTATCTGTGACCAGGGCTCCCTCTGCCTTCTTGTCCTACTGGACCTCTCCGCTGCTTTCGACACAGTCGATCATGCCATCCTCCTCCACCGCCTGTCTTCTGTCATCCACCTCAGTGGGACTGCACTCACCTGGTTCGAGTCCTACCTCACAAATTGCCAGCAGTACATCTCTACAAACGGCTTTTCCTTGTTTACATCTTATTTGATCCTGAACTGTCCTTCCTCCCTTATATCCGCTCCATGACCGGTACAGCCTTCCACTACGTCCGCAATATTGCCGGACTCTGCCACGATCTCACCCCACATGCCGCCGAAACTCTCATTCATGCCTTTATCACATCCAGGCTCGACTATGGGAACTCTCTCCTCGTCGGCCTCCCCAGCTTTTCCCTTCACAGGCTGCAGATCATTCAGAATTCTGCAGCTCGTGTACTCTCCCTCACCAGGCATCACAAACACATCACTCCCCCCTTGACCGTCTCCACTGACTCCCCATCCCCCAAAAGATCGAATTCAAGATCCTTGTCCTCACCTTCAAGCCATTCACGACCTTGCCACCGCCTATCTCTCCGATCTGCTGTCTCCCTATCAGCCTGCCCGTCCCCTTCGCTCAGCACACTCTGGCCTGCTCCACGTCCACTGGCCTAACTGCCTCACCATCAATGGCCGGGCTTTCAGCCTCTCTGCTCCCACACCGTGGAACTCCATCCCGCAATCTCTTCAGCTCAATTCCTCTCTTTCCTCCTTCAAGGTGGTCTCAAGACCTTCCTCTTCGATCATGCCTTCTGCTCCCCTCCTAATTCCTCCACCTCTCCTACTATCTTTCCCCTTCCCCCTATCCTGACCCTTCCCCCTGTGCTCGGCTCCCGACCTGATGTCGGCATCCTCCCGACATGAAAGGCGCTCTATAAATATAATTTTGTTGTTGTTGTTGTTGTTTTCCTCCTGCTCTCACCCAGTTACCTGTGGGGGTACCAAAAGGATCCATCTTTGGCCCCCTTCTCTTCCTTATCTACATGCTCCCTCTTGGTGATGTCATTGGCAGACATAGGGTACACTTCCACATGTATGTGAATGACAACGAACTCTACTCTACCTAAATTTGCAACCCCCAGTCCCCTGATGCTCTGTCAGCCTATTTGGCAGACATCAGACCCTGGATGAGCGCAAATTTCCTTCAATGATGACATTGAAGGAAATGATGACAAGATGGAACCCACACCCCTCCCCCTGGCTCGGCCCCGGGATCCGTTATTGTGAAGTGCTCTGATACATCATCAGGCGTGAAGGGCGCTATGTAAATCCAAGTTGTTGTTGCCTGATGTGTCAAGGTGCTGGCACGAGCCAATCATGAGGCATATTTTTAGCAGTTCAATAATAATAATACATCTTATAGATGTCTCAAAGCGCTTCACAGAATATACTCTAATGGGAATTGACTGTATATTTGTGGGCAAAATGTGGCAGCCAATCGTGCAAAGCAGTGTTCCACAAACAGTCGTGGATTGAAGTGACCAATTTTTTTTAAATCTGCCTTTTCAGGAGTAAAGGGTTAAAAATACAGTTTTTAGCTCTTTTACACTTAATTAAGGTGTGAGTTCATCCACCCACCTCTTATTCAGTATGATAACCGTGATGAATACTCAAAATACCATATGTTAAGTAATGGAATACCACATGCAGAAATGCTAGTATTCCAAGAAATGAATGATTAGTTTACTTGATGTAAGAATTCCAAGATGTTTACATCATTTTAGATCCTAATTCTTCAATTTTATCAGTGGGTAAAATAAACTAAAGAAAGGATCACTGAGACCATTACTGCTTTCCTAAAATGCATTTTGTGTGTCAAGAATTAGTCTCTTACAATGATGTAACTCATAAGTTATGCAATGCACAGTATGCCCCACACTAAAATAGGACTTTTGGCCACTTGCAACACGCTGACAGTATTTATTCTCTCTCTGCCTCTCTCTTTCTCTCGCTCCCTGTGGTTTAAAATTTACTTTTGGCCTCCCACACACAGCCCCTTGATGCCCGTAGAAAGCGGTGCGTGTGCAAGTTCTTGAAATATGTTGGAAAGAAAAGGCTTCGAAGATGATCCTTTTCTGTGATCTAATGGGAAGTGTTTCCCTTTGCTTTCGGCGGGAGGTTTTCAATCTGTCCATTGTATTTAGTGGCCGAGTAGTGTTACTGGCTTATATCAGTGTAAGGCCACAGCTGTGGACTTTTTTTTAAAAAATCGCTCTCCACTGGCAATGACTGTGAATTTAATGAGAGCACCTGCTGCCCTTGCTCTCAGATAATTCATACCATGCCACATGTACTAAAAGAATTTTCAGAGCAGCCCTGTCCTTCAGTAATAAATTACCAGTCCATTATACAGCCTAAAGGGTCTGTGATTCATGTAACATTACACTTCAGCTAAACAGTATTGACAGTGCCCATACAGGTATTTAAGTAGTCTGGGCTGTTAGAAGAGAAGCAGATTATTAAATAAATCGAGGATAGCAGTTGTCAAGCTTGATGTTGACAGCAGATGGATCTTTGTCCTTGACCCAGCCATCAAAGGCGCGCAGCTCTCCGAGTTTAGGTCCTGCAGCAGATGAACATCTCACGCTGTAAACAAGCAGAATACAGAAACAACGGCTCCACGCAGACAACAGTGCAGTGACCAAATTGCCACAACAGGGCTAGTCCAGCTAGATGCTTGATACTAATAACCCACCACTTCTGATCCGCAGGCAAACATGAAATAATTAGAATATTGACATCACTCATTCTTTCAACTTGCATTTTATTGAGTTTCTATTGCTGGAAACTGTAGGTCATTTGTAACACATTATGCAAATGTAAAAACTAATCTGTTGCATAATACATTAGTGTTCCATTTCCTTGTGTTAAGTAATTTATCTATCAGTAGATGGCACATAAAGAACTCTCAAAGCTGATGTTGATTAAACCTTCATTAAACCACACTGAAGCAGGGATCCGAGGATACTTTCCAGGACAAAATTAACTTTTGAATAATTTTGCTTTCATTAGAAAAATAATTTTAAAAAGTGCTCAGGCTCTGCTGATGATAGTGCACTGCTGTTTATTTTCAATAATGCTCTTGCCAGTTTCAGGTCGATATATGTAGATATAGAGACATTCAAGCAACAATAACCTACTTGTGCTTCAACTAATTTAGATGGAAGACTGTCAGGGAATAAACTAAAGTAACAAAATGCAAAGACAAATTAATAAATTAAATCAGTTCAGGAGGGGAATGGCATGATATTTGTTGATTGTATTATTGCTATCCAGTGTTTGTCAGTGAACATATAGACGAATGAGCAATGCAATAGCTGAATGACTGTAATCAGCATGAGATTGCCTTTTTAAGTATAGTATAGTTTTACAATGTAGTCAAAGACATCTCCAATATGTGATAAAGCACTATATCAAATGCAAGGATTAATATTAGTATAGACATTATAGGAATTGGCTGCCACATTGTGCCCACAAATATACAGTCAATTTATTTTACAGTATATTCTGGGAAGTGCTTGGAGACTTCTCTAAGACTTGTTAATAATATCATTTGATCTAGCGCTTTTCACATCTTATCGATGTCTCAAAGCATTCATAGAATATACTGTAAAGTGAATTGATTGTATATTTGTGGGTGAAACGTGGCAGTCAATTGCACACAGCAGTGTCCCACAAACAGTCGTGGATTGAAATGAACAATTTTTATTATTGTGTTTTTTTTGACAGATTATTATTAGGCATGTGGAGTATGGAAACGTGCCCAACATTTTGTCCTAATCTGCCTGGATTCGAACGCAGGTCTCAAGCTTGTAAAATGAGTGCTCTAACCACTGAACTACAGGAGCTCCACAAATGAGAGGATTATTACTATTAGCTCTATCAAATGAGAGGATTATTACTATTGGTTGATAGTTGTTTTATACCTTTTTACGCCTATCCTGCTGGATTGAGAGAAGCACTCACATTGAATAGTGGGCCTTCATTCATACTAGCCAAACTGCATACTGCTCAAACATAAATGAGCATTCTGGCTCTTTTCAAATCTTTTGGCGACTCCTGTTACGATTATCTCTGTTTAGATCCTAGCATCTGTGATTGTTGAGATTTGAGCTACCACGAGTAGTTATGTAGAAACAGCAGTTCAAAAGCCTGCCAAGGTTGTGGCATTATGACTCACGATGGATTAGGAGTGTTGTGTGGGCTCTGTGTCTTACAGTGAAGCCAAGAAAATATTATTACAGTATTCGATGGTTCTTGAAGAATGATATGTCCCATATGGCCACTCCTTTTATACTGATGTTCCTGTCGCAATTTATAAATGAACATAGCCTTGTTTAGACTGTAGCATTTCATAAACATGGATACATTATATTCTCATCATTCTAAATACTCACAAGCATTTATAAATTAACATAGCCCTTGAACAAAAGATCCTCTTTCCACCCACAGTGATGTATCAGTCTTGATGGGGTCTATGTCATTGAATTTTGGCAATAAGCTGTATATACAAGAGTCACTGTTTAGTACCGATAAATATTTGATGTGGAAAAAGACACAGATTGCATTCCACCATATTATGAAAACAATCCTGCATGTTGGGTAAACATTTTCTGTTTGGTTGCAAGCATTGTGGGGCAAGACCTCTCTGAGTGGGGCGACATGTCACAGAATGCTTTATTCACAGGGGATAACTTTTGCTGTAGTTTGATTCACCCCCTAATGGCTATCCAATTTGTGTAGAAAATAATAATAATTTGATATACAGTAATAGTTTTCATCAAACTTGGCAGCTAAGTACACACAGCAATGCCCCACAAACAGCCATGAAGTGAATGACTAATTGTATCTGCAGGATTGTTGGACAATAGGAGAAACTACCCCCCTTTGAATAATGCAGTGAGGTGTTTAAACATCCACATGACCAGGAAGATGGGATCATGATTTAATGTCTCATCTGAAGATTGACACATCTGATCATGCAACACTGCATTGGAACATCAGCCTTGACTGTCTACAGTTCAACTCGGGGCTTGATTGTGCAAACTTCTAACTCAAAGGCAAGAGTGCTACCAATTGAGCCATTACTATGTGAATCCAAATCATTCAGCATCAGTGAAACTTGGGGGATGTAAAAATTCAGCTATTTTATATCCATTGGAATTTTTTTTACAGACCCCGGAAGTTGAGATCCCATTGTCAGTGTGTCCTGCAGTATTACCAACACTGCCAGCCAATATTATACTGTTATATGGAATTTGAGAAATAGGCTAGTCTTGGCTGTCCATAAAATTCTCCACAACAGCGGCGATACATTTTCATAATTCGGATTAATGCCTGCTGAATCCTGATAAACTATCTGTCTGTTCAATATTAATATATCAACATTCCTATTCAAGATACAGGATAAGCAGATCCAGGACGTTGCTGTTTCACAAAATTGGGTGCACTGATTAAAATGTATCTCTGCCTCTGAAAGTACCCTTAGGGGCTGAATAGTACAATGGTTACAAAATCCCTCTGCCATCCAAGTTATCTTGCTCAAAGGTGAATGCATTATTCCACAGAGTTTATTAATGGCTTCAGCTTCACTGTTGTCTCCCAGATAACTTAGTTTAGCTAAAAATAAAAATAATCATTGCAACACTGATATATATGATATGGATGATTTGCTTTATAGTGAAGTACTTATAACAGTACACTTTTCCTTCAGTTTTTTAAAGTTGTTTTCCCGTATCTGTCCTTTTAGTAAGGTGCATTCTGAAGCCTATGAAGGGCTAGAAATCTCACCTACCATAGCTCTAGCCTGCAAAATCAATTGGTCATTTAATTTGATTGCACAGAATTTAGGAAAGTTCTTAAATTCAGTCTTGGAACAGATGCAAGTTTCTGCGGTTGATAAAAAAAGAGCTGGATTCTAAAGTAAGACAGAATTTCAAAATGTTACACAATTTTGCATGATCTTAAATTTGAAGACCAAATAGATTAATCCTAACAGGGATCAGATCACAATAATAGTCACGTGATCTACAAAACTGTCAGAACCTGCTCAATGGACCGAATGACATGTTACCGTTCTTCCATGAGGAATTTCTCACCCCAAGCCTAGCATTATTTCAATCCACACTGTATAAGAGTCTAAAAATACAGGAACAAAATCATAGCCAACATTTCCACTTTTTAGCTTGAGCCTACAATATTTGTGATTCAAAACACAGAAATTGTTTGTGTGCAGCATTCAAAGTTTTGAAAAAATATTTTCTCCGTATAACTTTCACGAATCCTGTTCTTATGGAATCTGAATGTTGCAAAATAAAATGTGTGAGATGCCTTACAAATAACACTAGAATGGAATTTGGTGGTTAAAGGGTCATTTAAAAATGTATCACAAACACACAGGCATGCAGCTCACATGGAGAGTCACATGAATGTCAAAGCAAGTCTCCTATTTACAGATCAAAAATAACTCATTATCTGACTTGCTCCCTGGTTGTGGCTGTATGTCATGCAGAAAAGAGCCAGAGAGAAAATAAAATCAATGAATAGAAAGCCAGATTCATCTCTGAGATATGCTTACAGATTTTGTATGGATGAACTGTTTTGACAATACCTGGTTATTTGTCAAATATTTATCGATGAGATTCCAGATGCACTTTGAACAGATAGTTACAGTACACTTAAAATATTTTCCATTATGGTGACATCCCATTTAGTATCCAGTCCACATCTATTGGAATCTATGGCTCCTATTTAGTCAAACACAATTAGTTTGTGCATAATATCAAAGCAATTAAATTGTGGATTCACATAAATAACGTTGTTCATGGAATATACAGGGCATATAACAGAGCTCGTTTTCCAAGCTTTCTGAATAATATTTTTCACATCTCCGTTGTGAAAACACAAGTAAAAACAGATGGCTTGTCATTGTTGTTTAACTGAACCACAGCTTTATTTCATCTACTACTATTCTGCCTATAAATACACTTGCTTCACTTTAATGTAAATCCGCTTAGAGAAGTTTTGACAATATGACAAGGCACTATATATAAAACACAAGGCTTATCATTGTCTTAGTATTTCTTCTTTCTTAGTAGTTTTCCTCCAACAAGTCAGTTTTCTGCATTAACAAAATACAGAAATAATTTGGATCTGCTTTATTATGCTACACAAATCACCCACAGATAACCTAATCATTGTCTGCCTGAAATAAAATGTAAGAGAACATGTCTATTGCTGTAGAATGATCAAATAAGGAGATGGGTTCAGTTTTTGTCCATATTATACAGTCAATCCACTTTACAGTAGATTCCGTGACGCGCTTTGAGACGTTTCAATGATGTGAAAGGGCGCTATACCAAATGCAAGGACTATTATTAGTTACCCAGGCTGCGAGATCTGAAAAATAAATATCACAGAAGTGTATATCAGAAATGAAATCTGAGCTGCTGGTTATTATTCCCTGAATTTGACCCTCTCAACGGAATCACTGCAGTTTAATGACTTGAAACGAAATTGCAAATTTGTTTTGCCTGCAAAGCGGGGCTTGACACTTCTGGCTTTTCTTAATCCTTTTCTGCAGGGGGTTCAACACATTGGCTCCTCATTTGATTTCATTTCATCACAGCTGGGTGAAGTTTGACCTGTCTGACCTCTGACACATGTTGGTTTACCAACCACCGCACCAGCACAGCAATGTTTATTTTTAATACAATAAACTGCAAGGATTATTAAACAGGATATCCCCAGTGGCAAGCAAACATTACCCCACTTACTATTTAGAATTACATTAGCCTCTTTTGCCGTGTGAGAGACTAGTGAACAATCAGTAGTTTATCCAACATTACCCTCCATTTAGTGTACCGCAATCAGCAAAATTAGACAAATCAATAGCAATGGAAAGCCGGTTTATTTACTATTAATTCATTTATTCTTTCCAGTAATTCCAAGAATCCTCTGGTCCTCTTTTGTTCTCTGGCACCGAAATAGAGACAAGATGCTGCTGCCATTGTGCCATGTGAGCAGGAGGTGAAGAACTGGGAGATAAACAAATGTTCTGTAATCTGATTCAAAACCCTATTGTGTTCTCACTGTGTGGTGGAAATTGCTTTTGCCACTGAAGGAAGAAAGCATGTGCTTTGGAATCTAATTTTTTTAATATAATCACTCACCAGAGAAGTGTTCAACTGCGGTAACTTTAACGTCTTAACTGCTGGTGGGAATTGCTGGAATGAATCGATTTTAATTGACTACTGTTAAGGGAGAAATTCCACCTGGGACTAGATTTACTCAATTTTCTTGGTATTTCACAGTGTCCAGAATTTGGCAAATTCATAAATACAGCCATAGTTTTGAAGTCTGTTTGCTGTCATTTCTTTTATTTCTCCCAGTGTATGTTTCATGCACTCAATAATATTTGAATGAGCAGAGAAAGTAGTTGAACTCAATTTCATATGATTTCCTGTGGAGTCATGTAGCTCAGTGGTTAGAACACTCGCCTCACAAGCTAGAGACCGGGTTCAATTCCAGAAAGGGCAAAACCTTGGGCAAGTTTCCTTACTCCATATGCCTCATAATAATCCCTTGAAAATAAAAACTATAATAAATTGGTCATTTATTTATCTATCACACGACTGTTTGTGGGACACTGCTGTGTGCAATTGCCTGCTACGTTTTGCCCACAAATATACAGTCAATTCATTTTACAGTATTCTCTGTGAAGCGCTTTGAGATGCATATCAGACGTAAGTATATCAAATGCAATGATTATGATTTTTTCAAAATTGGTACGAAAGGATTTGGTTTTGGAGAGACCACTTTTGTATTTATCTATTGGCCTTAGACACTATTTGTTCTCATAAAGACAAGAAACTTTCACATAAATATTTACGTGTACATTTGACATAGGGTCAAGAAAATATGAAGTTTCATTGTGATGAATGGATCTTTCTGGAGCGTGGGTGATGGCAGTGATTGAGTTTGGACTGTTATGGTTGTTTAGGTTGAAGGATGGGTGCCAATGGTTGTTTAGTCTAGGACATTGGCAATGCTTGTTGTTTAGGTATAGATGCTTCTTGTTAAGTTTGGAACTGTAACAGTGGTGTAGGTCAATCCTGTCCTCATTGGACATCCACATCCATCACTTTCAGATGGATCTACACTCTGGGTGGTGATCAAGGGTGAACATCTTGCTCAATTTCTTCTATCATGTATTTCCTCTATCGAATTATCTTTTTATTTCTGGCTAATAGTCCAGCTAGGATCATCCTATCCAATAAGACTTTGGTTTGCCAAGTTAATAAGAGCAGAAAGCAATTTCATCTCCCGGGGACACTGAAAGCTTTACTTGATTTCGATATTCTTTTGCAAGGCATGTCACCTTGGAGACACCTCAGCCCCAAAGAGACACCACTTAGCTGCTTTTTTTTTATCCTAGACATTTACAGTATTACTGAAATGTAAGATCAGAAGAATGTATGAAAATGTGAAACATGGAGAAGACCTTCAAAACGCATTAAGAACCCGCACAGCTGTTACTATAATGGCCTCACCAAAATGCCTTATTTTTACCTTATCATTTGTGCAGGGATTTTCCCGCAGCTTCTTTTGCAAAGAAATGGAAAAACACAGAAGCGAGCCTTTACTTCTTTCTGAACAGAATATCTATTTGTCTTGTAAAGCGTTCCTAAACAGACACATTTAATTTTCCAGCCATTAATTCACCTGCTGACGATTTTTTTTCATGGTGAATGTGTCGCACGGGAGAAAATGACCAGCAAAATGTAATTAGAATCTCCAGCCGATTGTTCAATATATCGCTGAGGGGAATTAGTATTGACCACAAATGGATCCTTACAAGATGCACACTTCTGCCCAGTGGTTAGACTGCTTCTGTGGCTTTTAAAATCTCAGGCGATCTATGATCTATGGAACAACATGTTGTTTTGTATATATATTTTTATATTCTTTTTAGAGTGGTGCTTGGCAGAAATCGATTGGAGTTTCATATTCGCACAGAATCACTAATGTAACTATCAGCCTGTGAAACTGCATCAGCACGCCCTTCATCTGCCTGGCATTGTGAATCTTTTATGGCATTTCAATGATTTTCTCTGCTCTGTGCCAGACAATTAAAATTCTAATCACTGCCACAGGGAGAAAGAGAGAGGTGTGTGTGTGTGTGTGAGAGAGAGAGAAACTCCTTTTTCTCTGTGCTGTAGAAGGTGTTCTCAAGGTGGTCTCTGCTAACTGGCAAACAGAAGACAATTAGTCTAAGAATGTAGTAGTGTAATATGTAATTTACATTCTGGCTTGTTGGGTTGGAGGAGGGACAGAGGGATGGAGTCATGTTAGAAATTTGCAGCTGTTGATTGATGATCCAGCATTATAAGATGTAATTTTGGCTCTAATGCTCTTGTTATTTTTTACTGTTTCAAAGTTCTCCCTCATCTAATTTCCTCTCACAGCAGCCCACTAGAAATGTTTGACACCAGGAAAATGTCTGCCAAAGAACTTTAGCGGGAGGCAGTTTTTAATTAACAGGGGCCAGGAAAGGTGATAGCCCGAGGGGGCTTGAAGAAATGAACAAGGGGAGGCTGTTCCAGGCTTTAGCAGCCTCTGAAAAGCCAGCCAGATTACTGTTGTCTGTTCTTATTGAACTTTCTCTGTGTTTTTATTGATCCACTTGTCAGGAGCTGACAAAAGGACTGCAGGCTGGCAGTTGTTTGTGCGTGGTGGCACTTTGTGTCCAGACTGTCTGTAGGCAACAGTCCGCCATTGTTAAACCAGCAATTCAGTTAAAAGTGTCTCAATCAGGGCAGGATTTATTCATGCATGTAAATATTTCTGAAAGAAAAGTGATGGTTTGCCCTCCCCCCACTCAACTCAACACTCAACAACTCAGAGTTACGTGACATGGCTTGCAGATGGATCCTTTTTATTCAAATGAGCAGCAAATAATCTTGAAAATACATGAGAATAAAAAAAATGCAGAAGTGAACACATCGCAATATCACGGAAATGCGACAAAGCCCCCCAAAACAGACTTATTTTTTTGATTTATTTTTCTATCTGACTCAGAAGCAAGCTGCTTGATTTATATTCTTTTTTCCCCCCACTGAGCTTGACGTGGGCACCGTCTGTAGTTGAAAGCTACATTCTGATGAAAAATTTATTTTGGGGGGGCTGAATAAAATATGGTGTGCAGATTAGCACATCTTCCCACAGCAGCCGTTTCCTCTGCTCTTTTCATATTCTGCCAGCAATGAAATAATCATGACAGAGCGTTTAAAGGAAATAACTATTTAAACATTAAACGATAAAATGTTTTCTGTTTCAATTCTGTTTGCTGCTAAGTTTTAATGCTAATAGCAGGATGCATTCCTCATGTTAAGCACACTCTGCTGCTCTCCATATTTAAAAAAAACATTCACTGACTGTCCACCCATAAGAACCTTTTTGAGTGCTCCGAGTTAGCCCTGTACTGAGTGACATATTCCCCAGCTAGATCCTTCCATTATAAGTGAGAGTGGATTAATATTGATTTTTGCCTTCCAAGATCGAAGGATCTTCTTAACACCCATAAATTACACCAGAGGGATGAAAAAGATAAGAAGATACTTGTTTCTCCTTGTTCTTAAAAGAAAAGCTTATCTTATGTGGTGTGCTGCGTGCTGTGTTTCACAATCTACTCTGCTGCCCATGCTAGGCTGTGTGCATACAGACAAGGGAGGGTCAAAGGTAATCCAAAGCTCTGGCAGGCTGGCTGATTGTTAAGAGTCTTGGCAGGTAAAGCAGGAAACCCACATTGCAACATTAGTAAAGCTCAACCTTTCTCTCTCTCTCGCTCTTTCTCTCTCTATCAAATGTTCATCATCTTCAAATGTACAGAACATTACAACAGTAATTGAGGGTGACGTGCTTTTGATTGCTTCTGAGTAAATAGAAAAAAAAACATTTCCCACTCCAGTCCCACATTACATTATGCATTTTGTTTCTTAATTAAGTCCCAATAGACATGTCCGTGTGCTGTCTTGTCAAATCGACAATCGGCTGGACAATTGAAGGAGATTAGAAGTGGTAGCAACAGAGCACAGCGTATGTCCAGTGAGGAGCGTCACACTGGTTAGATGCTTAACATTCAGGGCTGAGAGCACGTCTTCACATCCAACTCTGTATATATTATCATGATTTTACCAAACTCTCAGACTTAATTCAGGACTGGGACGCACATGCTCCCTCCCACCACCCACCCACTCCAATCTAGGAATTTTTAAAAAGATTATTCCCAATGTATTAATCTTGAAAGATTATAAAACTGAAATTTACAACCAATACTTTCCAGTTTTAAACCAGCTAGGCTGTATGACCTATTTGGCAATTGATGGATTTGTTTAAAAGGGAACTAGATAGATTATCTAAAAATCAGTAAACTACAGGGCCATGGGGGAGAAGGCAGGTAAATGGAATTCAAATGATTTCTCTTTAAGAGTCAGCACAGACACGATGGACCAAATGGCGTTTCTTGTGAGCTGTAAATTTCCATGGTTTCTATGGTTTAAAGGTGACTGGGTAATAATTCTGAAATTGACCTCAGACGCTTGGGTCAGGATGGACAAAACCAACCAAATTCCTGCTGCCTAACTCCTTCTAAAGGGGAGCCAGCAGCCTGTACCCCAACTTTTATAAAATAGGGTCGCCCTAGCTGGACAAGCAGTTGAAAGCTTGCCAGGCAGTGCTTTCAATCGCAAGCTATGCAGGTTTAGTTGGTTAGATTTCAGCAGAACCCCAATGCACACACTGGGGTCCCCAAGATTTGTCTCTTGCCAACCTACACCTAATATTTTCCGGAATTAGGTAAGCAGGATGGGTCTCTCCAGGGAGATAGTTTGCATTCCATTCCAATGAATATCTTGAGAATTTCCACATGTAGGTGGGAAGTATGAAACTTTCAGTTTGGTTTGGATACACTTATGCATGGTGATGGGTTTCTGCATGTGTCAGATGTCCAGTTGACCCCAAAATAAACAGTACTTTCGGGAGAGAAAGCTGGAAACTGGAGGGGGAAAATAACACACAAGCTTGTTGTTGATTTACAACCAGATGGCCTGCAGTTGAAACCTGGAATTTGATTAGCTTTGCTGATAACAGTTTTGCATTGCTTGGAAATGTTCGCTGAACGACCAGTCAACACAACCAGAGACTAAATCGGGAAGCAGCACATGCAGAATTGCTTCTGCTGCCACAGGAACCACCCTGCAGTGTAAATGGCATGAATTCCACAGTGCAAGAGGCTCCAGCATTGCAGGGCTCTTCCGGTTCAAGCAGTTTAGTATAGAAAGAGAGCTTGTCTGAGTCACCGACAAAGGTCAAGTTGTTCATTTCTGGTTGTTGCTTCAGATTTGCCTAATTCTATCGAAATGAACAGTTTTGGTTTAAGCTCCCATTAGCAGTAAATTTACATGAAAGAAAGTGTTACTTGCGCAAGAAGGTTTGGGCAGCAAATGTGGTTAATTACCCCACACTTAAACTGGCCAGATAGCCTTGACAGCACAGATAAGGTGATTCCATTGATATTTTTCCCATTAGAATCTACAGGGATAGATTCAACCCATGAGCAAATAGTCTGTTTAACTCAAAGTACTTGCTTGCATTTGTCTATTAATTGGTGCAGTGCACTATGGCCATTTAGCACATCATATATAAATAAAACACATCTATCCGATATAAATTGAATCCTATCAATCGTTTTAAAAAATGAATTATTTAGTTGAATATTTTTTCCTTGCTTTGTTAAAATTACTGGACATTTGCCTTCAAATATAAAGTAACTGTAACTCACAGTAATTCCCTGTGAAGCAGAATGAGAATTGTTGTTGTAGATGTTGTATTAACAACAACCGCAACATCAAATTACATTTGTATTGTGCCTTTTATATCAGGAAGACAATGTAATCCAAGGATTAAATTATTATTATATTACATGTCTCCTAATAATCCTATGCTATTTGAAAAGGTACAGCACAGTCTATAGTCGCAATGAATGTCCTTCCATGGTCAACTGCAGCCAAGTGTTCTGAGGCTTTAAGCAGAAATTATTAGTTTATCAACAACAACAAAATTACCTTTCATGTCAGAAGGACATCCCAAGGCACTGGACAGTCAATGTTTCAGACCCGAGCTGGGGATGGAATCGGGGAGGTTGGAGTGAAAGGGGGAGATTTGGGGTCACCGATTGGACCGTCGAAGAGGAAGGTCTTGAGATGGGACTTGTAGGAGTCTAGAGAGGAGGTAAGGTAGAGGGACTGTGGGAATGGAATTCCAGAGCTAAGAGGCAGAGTGGCTGAAGGCTCACCCACCGATGCTGGGGCGGGTGCATCGGGGACACAGAGCAGTCCGGAGTCCGCTGAGTGGAGGGAGTGGGCGAGTTGGTAGGGGGTAAGGAGGTTGCAGAGTTAGTGTGGGGCAAGGCCATGGTGGGCTTTTTGAAGGTGAGGACCAGGATCTTGAATTGAATCCTCTGGGTGATGGGGAGCCAATGAAGTCAGGTGAGAATGGGGGAGATGGGCTGTAGAGGATATGGGCCACGGAGTTCTGGATGATCTGTAGTCTATAGAGGGAGGAGGTGGGAAGGCCGACAAGCAGGGCTTTGGTGTAGTCGAACCTTGATGTGATGAAGGCATGAATGAGAGTTTCAGCGGCCAGAGGGGTGAGGTAGTGATGGAGTCGGGCAATGTTGCGGAGGTGCGGGAAGGCAGAGTGGGTCATGGTTTGGATGTGGGGAAGGAAAGTCAGTTGAGGATTGAACAAGACACCTAAGTTTATGACTGGCTTAGTGAGATGGAGGGTGCATGGAGGTTGGTGCTGCCAGTGCCTGATGTGCGAAGGCTCTGGCGGAGCCGATCAGGAAGGCCTCGGTCTTTGTGACATTCAACTGTAGAAAGTTAGCTCTCATCCAGGACTTGATATCTGTCAGGAAAGCAGTGGTCCTGGATTCGAGGGTAGAGGAAGAAAGATAGCTGGATGTTATCCGGATACATGTGGAAATTGACCCCATGTCTGTGGATGATGTCAACAAGCGGGAACATGTAGATCTTGAAAAGTATGGGGCCAAGGACAGAGTGCTGGGGGACACAACTTATCCTCCAGTGCGGGGCTGGAGGATAAGCCATTGATGGCAACAAAGTGGAGACAGTGAGAAAGGTAAGTCAAACCAGATGAGGGTAGATCCATGAAGATTGATCATGGAGGACAGACGGTGTAGGAGGATGGACTAGTCGACAGTTTCAAAGTCAGCAGAGAGGTCAAGGAGGACAAGGATGGAGAGAGAACCCTAATCACAAATGTTTAAAATATCATTCGAGACTTTGACCAGGGCTGTCTCCATGCTGTAGGCAGCACGGGAACTGGATTGTAGGGGATCGATGGGGGAATGGCGAGAAAGAAGGGAACGAAGCTGGGACGCTACAACTCGTTCCTTAAAGAAGAATGGGAGGATAAGGCGGTAGCTGGAGAGTTGGGATGGGTCCAGGGAAGGTTTTTTCAGCGTGGGGTGAGGACAGACAACCTGCAAACGGGTATATTAAGTTAAAAGGAGTATTTGCTCGGGCATGAAATCAGTTTGATTAGTTTTTCTTTCTTCGCAGAATGATCTGGGATAAAAGGGATGCTCAGAATGGGGACTTGTACATCATTGGAGAGACTTGGTCATTCTAACAACATTGTATCGGAATTCTCCAGCCTGGCTTTAGTGGAAAGAGCAGCATGAAAGCTCCTTCTTTATTGAAAGAGCTATGTTTTTTGAAAGTGGAGTATTCCTGACTATAAGCCTCTGGTATTTTGACCGCTTGTTACAACTGCACAGCAAGTCAAGCTGCAGACAATAACACAGCCACAGCTAATTATTGGACTTATTAAAGATTCACTAGCCCTTTTCCAATTATCTACAATTCAGTCCTCATTCAAACCAAATCAGCCCATCAGTGAATCCTAGGCTGATTTAATAGTGGGAGTGTCAGCAAACAGATGACTGCAATAAAACACAAATAGCTTTTAAGAGAAAAGTGAAACAAGTGCAGAATGTGAAATACGAGACAGTTTACATTGATTGGGCTGCAAGAAAAGAGACTGAGGGGGAATTATCTGCCGAGTTGAGTCGATTTTTTTCTGCTTTATTCAATGGTTGTATCTGGCTTCTTCCCGCTATGCCATTTTGTGCTGTCCACCTACACCACTGATAATGACTTACCCCTCCTGTGGATGTATTATTACAAGCAGAACAATTCAGTTAGAATTGCTAACCATTCCTGATTTTGGGGGGATATTTGAAGAGGGCCTCCGTTCATGCAGAGACTAATATTGTTTATGTGCAGAGCCAGTCAATAATTCAACCCAAAGTATCAGTTTCATATTCTTGCAAACTACTGTATGCACATAACTGAATAGTTCCTCGCAAATGACCGATTGAGAAGAAAAGCATTCAGAAAATACGTATCCCTTGCCACTGCACCAGCCAAATAAGATAGCTTTCAAAACCCTGACCCTTGAGAAACTCTGAGTCTCGTTCTCCGTGAGAACACGTGACAGTCAGAGGACAATTTTGATCTTTATTCTAAAAAATAGCATTGCCTCCAGTTCATCCTCCACTGCTGGGCTGGATGCTGTTTCTTCCCCAGTCAAAGTCGCCAACAATGTTCTCTCCGTTCTGATCTGACCTCCCTTCTTCTCCTTGTTCTTCTCGATCTCTTCACTGGCTTTGATGCTTTCAAGCGCTCCATTCTTTTCCACCATCTCTCCTCCCTGCTCTACCTCTATCGTTCCAGCCTTTTGTGGTTTCACTCTTAACCTGTTGCAGTGCCTTCACTGCTGCCTCTGCCCAGCACAATTGCATGTGACAGTCCTCAGTATCCTCTTCATTCGCTCCCTTTGATAATACTATCCATACTCACAGCCTCCACTTCCACATGTTGGTGGATTGTGCCCAAGTCTATCTCTTTGCCTCTAGCCTAGATTTCAGGACTACTGCTGTTTGATCAATTGCCTGTCAGACATTGAATCTTGGATGAGCTCTCCCCCTCCCCCCTCCCCCCACCAGCCCAGTCAGGCTGCCAAGATCCTCAACCACGCATTCCTCATCTCCAAACTTTGTTACTCCGACACTATCCTCATTGGATACCCTGACTCCCTACACAGGCTTCAGACGGAGGCATATGAACTCGAAACTCTGTGGTCTGTATCCTCTCCTGCACCATGAGCCCATCAATTTTGAAGCTGGGACTATTTTCAGTGGGTGGTAAACTCAACTGCACAGCCAGCAGCACATTCTTCAAGGGCTTTTAAATAAAGCTTTTGCATTTGTCACTTTCACTAGTGGTGACAATAAATATCTTGACACAGATGAAAAGTGGCAGGAGTTTCGAAGCATCAGTGCAGTGCATCAAAATAAAGCACCATCTAGCTACAAGTTACATTTGTAGGCAAGGCAGATGCAAATCTTTAGACTGGCTCTTGCCATTTCCCTCTACAGCTGAGAGTAGAGATCACTGAGGGTCAGACAGTATCTGTAGATGTATATATTTATATATATGACTGCAATTTGTGTGTGAGATGAAAGAGTGATTCTGAACTCCTTCTGTGTTTCAGTGAATTTATCTAGTGAGCAGCTGAGCAACTCAGACTCCGAAGGACTCCCAATTCATTCAATCTCTCACATATGCAGTTAACTGATCTTAGCCAGGGCCTGAAGGAGCCCGGGAGTCAAGAGACTGCTTTTAATATTCAGATTCCTCTGCAATGGTATTCATAATATTTACACCTGAGGTGGCGAATACGGCTGTTACACATACAACAATTTGCATTTATATTGTGACTTTCACTTTGGGAGCATTCCACAGAGCTGACAGGGAACGCAGATCCTCACATGGACCTCAGCGGCTTGCTGAGGAAGGCAAAAAATCAGCAAGGTTTCCTGCGTCCAATCTCTATTCAACTGCTTGAGATGTATGTTTGTGTGGGGGAGGGTGAGGAGGGTGATCCCAGAATCACTCCAGGATGCTAGCCTACATGAAGGTGCTATATTTCAGGTCTCGACTAAAGATCTTTCTTTTCGACTACACTTTTGGTCACCTTTTTCCCATTCCCCTGGCTCGGCCCCGAGATCTGTTATTGGGAAGCGCTCTGAGACACCATCCAGCGAGGAGCGCGCTATATAAATCCATATTGTTGTTGTATATAAATAAAAGTTGTCGTTGTTGTCATCATCCGGTGAGGACAGAATCAGGCTTGGGGGGCAATGCTCTCTGCAGTTGAACAGTTGGACTTCATCCACTGTCAAGACTTGCATGATAAATGACGATGACTTGTGCGAAGCCTGGAGGGCACGATAACTGCAAAGATGTTCCAATTGAAAAAAATAACAAAAAAGGAATCTGTAGTGAAGCAAGAAGAGAGAACAATGATGGGGGCAAAAGTTGGATTATAAGGGAGTCTGAAAACAGGACAACCCTTATAAAGCTGACAGTTGGGTCCAAAATTTCAGTGGCTGCATTGTAAGTGAAGCAGAAAAGAATAGCTGACTTCCAGATAATTAGATTACATCCGATTTGACTTCCTATCCAGTCATGTCAATGGTACTTACTGCTCTTAGCATTGCACATGCAGTGCCGAAGAAGTGACATTATCAGCACTTCCCGTACATGTTGTGGAGGAAGTGATCTAACGACCTGGAAGCTGGACATTTATAGCATCGGAAGCTGGCTAATCAGCACTAGAAAGTTGGTGTATGCTTGCGTTTTACACGAATTCAAAGGACATCACTGTGATAAGTGAAGCATGCTTTACTATGGATCATTATTACAGGGTTTCTCAGAGTACTGTACATAATTTGGCTAGAATTGATTTGGCCAGAATTAGCGGAAAACTTCTGCTTAGAAATTCAGCTGAGGATGGTCTGGGTCACAGATGAACTATGAACAAGGCTAATATATTTCATAAATATCCATCAAAAATCTTTAATTAGATTTTTTTTCAGAGGTAAATTGGACCCATTGTCATTTAAAAGGGAGGGGAGTCAAGTCTACAAACAATTGCATATGAAGCTTCCGAATTACATTAAATTGAATTGTAAGTTGTTAAACATAAGAATGTATTGATTATTTTAGCTCAATAATGTATTAATGTGTTCTGCAACCATGACACTTATTCAATAAGTCTAATGCTATAATGAAGCTCATTTATGAGAGGAGCCACTCAGTTTGCCCATTAGACACATATGAAGACTTGTTATCAGAGAATATTCTTGATAAAGCCGAAATAGAACTTCAAAGTACTTTCTGCACTTACTCTCAATCTTTATTCGGAAGGCATGCTGGTCGGTCTGTGTGTGGGCAAAGTCTCTTATCTAGTGCTTGTGGGCACCAATTAAGGTGCACTCATCTGCATGAGCCACTCGGAAATGCTATTTGTGTTCCAGTGATATCAATGATATGCTAATTGATTGGTAAGCGCAATATTAATTCAATTCTGTGTATTCATAAGACAAAATTGTGAGTAAAGTAGGGTAAACAGGTGAAGGCTCGGGAAAGGGGGTTTGCATTGTGTGTGTTCAGGCGTGTATCTGGGCCGATCACTAAAAGTTATTTTTTTAACCGAGGACAGCATGGATTCTGTACCTCCTTGAAGGTCATCGCTGGGAAAGCACTATTAAACAAAATAAACAGAGTTTGATAGAAAGCCCAAATTTTACACAATGAAAAGTACTCCCTTGAGGGACAAATCAAATGGTGGTGCTCAGATCTGGAGAAGAGCAAACCACTTACCTAGAGAGGCTGCACGGGTAGTTATTGATTGTTGCTTACATAAGGATAGGAGTGCTATAAACTACCTACCATAAGTATTGCCCCAGAAATTTTCAGTCCTGACATTCAACCCATCAAGTCTATGCTACTGTTATCTCTAATATTAATTCATCCCCATTTTATTGATCTTATTTTTCACCCTTGCCACTGTGCAGCCAAGACTCTAACCTGAGTGAACAGTGCTGTATAAATGCAAGTTGTTGTTGTTTTTCCACCTTCTTCCTCATATCCCTTAATGTTTTCACTGCCTCCAGGTATTTGTCTAGTTCTCTATTGAATGTTTTGGGAGAAAACATAACTTACATACAGCATCATTGAATAGCTAAGATTAAGACTCTTCCCTTTGATAGCAAAAACTGTTATTAGAAGATATAGCCTTAAAATTGGAACCAAGATAGTTAAAACCGAGGTCAGGAAATACTTGTTCAGAGGTGGAATTCTCTGCCCCAGAAAGCTGTAGAAACAGAATCAGTATTAAGGGATATTGTGAAAGGGCAATGCAGTAAAAGATCTGCCAATTCCTAATAAACTGGTGAAACTGAATCAGTGGGCTGAATGGCCTATGTTTCTCTATGTTCCTAAGTAGCTAGAACAGATCTATGATAGATAAAAGTAACAGCGTTGATAAGGTAGAGAGGAGTCCGAAAGATTCTGAGTGTCTTCAAGGAAAGAGTTTGCTGTATAGTGACCTTCAGACCATGACAAGCAGAGCAAGCACCCAACATATAATATTCTGGCCAACGCCCAAAGTGCAGCAATGGAACAATTACGCAACAAGCTGAACGCTCTGGCACCTCATCTGAGGACTTGTGATCTCTCATGGTGCATAAGGTGATTCAGCAAATTACTCAGACCCGTCAGGGCTCTCTATTTGTACAAACTTCTCATTTACATTGCACTGCCCTATTCTGGCACTTAGTGCCAGTTTATAATCAACACCTGTCAAGAACAAGTTGGTAGGAAGAGATCCATTCATTTCTGCGGAAGCGTAATTTCTTAAATCTTCATTTAATTGTACAGTTTTGTGTTTCACACATGCAACGCATGCTTAACTTGCAAATGAATGGCTCACATTTAATCCTTGCCAATGCAATGTATTAGACGGAGCCTTTCAGATAAAAAATGAACACACACTAAGTAAGACACGACCCAGCATTGGATCGTCTTTCTAAGTGCTCGAACACTTGCTCTGCTTTCCTGTTATTGCAACGTGATGATATATTTTTCATAAGGACTTCAACTCACGTTCTGTTTTATATTTGAGATGCAAATTGAAGAAAATCTATTTCACACACGGCAAATAAATACAAATAATGAGCATGCCAGGAAGCCAGGTAGAAAATATCAAAATGTGAATAGTAACTGCATTTTTTTTCTAAAAGAAACTTATTAAATTACAGCATTTTTGCTCAAAGCTGTTGACTTGAGGTTGAGTCTTTTTTTAGTTATTCTACCTTAATGGCTCTTAGGTCAAGGTTATATGTAGGAGAACAGCTGTATTAATCCTGGCTATTCCTTTTACTGGAGACCATAATAAATCAGTTTAAGTGTAGACTCTACTGTCATTATTATTATTAGTGGTGCAATGTAATGTGTAAATAGGGAAACTAAAGTGGCTGGAGTGAGTTAATCTGAAGTATGTGCTGCCAGACAGATTCCAGTTTACCACATGTAAATATGCCAATTACTGAGCAAATAGCTTGGACCATAAGTGGGTTTGTTTTTCAATCTTTTATTAAATCTCTCTTACTTTTTCTCCAATTTACTTTTCTTCAGATGACTCTGGCTCTTGCCTATGTACAGATCTAGGGATGCCAACATCTGTCCTGTATCTCATTCATTCCTCATTCTTCATTTTGGACAGCGCAACACTCCACACATACCGTAATGGAGTGACAAGCTGTGAGTTCTAGTATGGATTGTACTACAAATAAACCAATTGTACAGTGGTCCCTCTATTACATTCTCACTTTAAAATAATAACAGTCCTTGAATTTGATATGGTGCCTTTCATGTAGGAAGGATGTCTCACAGTACTTCTGAAGATTTATTGTAAAGTGAAATGACTATATTTAGCAGTCAAATGCTTTTTATCAAATCTTCATCCAGAACATTAATAATGTAATTGTAATTAATTATAATATTAAATGTATATTAATATAATATATTAATTAATATAAATAGCTAATAATTATATTAATACCAATATAAATAACATCCCTGATATATGTAATTAGTATATACTGCATATTATTTTATTAATAATGTCAACAATTAGCATAATTATGATAATAATAATCCTTGCATTTGATATAGTGCTTTTCACGTCTCAAAGCACCTCACCGAATATACTGCAAAGTGAATTGACTGTATACTTGTGGGCGAAAAACACTGCAGCCAACTGTGCACAGCAGTATCTCACAAACAGTCGTGGATTGAAACGACTAATTTTTTGGGGGGAGGGATTATTATTAGGCGTGTAGAGTAAGGAAACTTGCCCAAGGTTTTGCTCTGACCTGCCTGAATTCGAACACAGGTCTCACATTTGTAAGGAGAGTGCTCTAACCAGTAAGCTCCAGGACTCCACTAATGTTA
Source organism: Hydrolagus colliei (assembly GCA_035084275.1). Classification (NCBI taxonomy): domain Eukaryota; kingdom Metazoa; phylum Chordata; class Chondrichthyes; order Chimaeriformes; family Chimaeridae; genus Hydrolagus; species Hydrolagus colliei. Next base: position 32,990,481 of record CM068742.1, read on the forward strand.
TGTAAATATGTTCAGAACTACCTGTGTGGCATTATAATAAAACAAATAGTAAATTAATATTAATAATAATAATCCTTGTATTTGTGCTTCACAGGAATTTTACTATGAATTGTAGAGGCTGTGTAAATTTAGTTGGTGAATAAGCAAATCAACAGTTTAAAGTATTACATGTGATGAATATTAACAGGCAAATCAGAACATTTACTCTGTTCTTCTCCCCATTCTAGGGGTCACTGGCTTTACTGCCCTGCTGCTTCCTTCCATGCGTTCTCGTTTTCTGTGTTTTTATTAATCCCAATGTGTTGCACCTGCTGGAAACACACAGCACATTAATCAGTATCTGGGAGTGAAAAATAGGCTATTGTTCAGGTTTGACCCGTTTTGCACATGTGCTTATGGAAAGTAAAGAGCTGCTGTCTCGCATTGCAAGTTTGAAATGAGCGTGCTGAGACAAATTTACAAAGCCCGCAGAGCAAAGCTGAAAGTGAATGAAAACATGTTTCATGAGTTTCTAGATTGTTTCAGGAAATCTGTAACATGTTCCTGTGAGCTCACACAGCCTAGGCCAGGGTGGTCCAACCTTTTGGTTGCTGAGGGTCAGATGGCAAATTTGAGAAACAGTTGCAGGCCGCCCAAGCTGTATTTTTGTGTTTCCCTTCTAGAAACTTAACCCATAAAAATATAATAGAATTTCTAGTTTCAATTTGTGTAACTGTATGATTTAATTTAACTTCACGACCATTTTTGGGACATTGCTTTGAGCAGCTTTGTATATGCTATGTTGATCTTCAAAATACATACTGTACTGTAAATCAATCTATGAGATGTTCCCCTGATGTGAAAGGCATTTTATCAACTGCAAGGATTGTTTTTTATGATAAGAACAGTACTCCTTCACCTTTGTGACTGGGTTTGAATACAGCTCAACTTGATCTTGTCTCTGTTGTATACAAGTAACTCTGTTTAATTTAATTGAGTTACCTTAACATAGTCGTGGGTGAATTATTGTACAGTATACAGTAAAACTTGCATAAGTCTTATCTTTGCAAATCATATAATCAGCTAAATAACACATCCACAGTCCCATTCAGAATTCTATCCAAAACCATTTAGATTTCTTTGCATTATATCGTATTAATCAGCTCCTAATGTGTAATGCGGCTCCTCTATCCTCTATTACTGCATTTGCTGACTACATTGAGTCGAGCGAAATGACATTCTGACCTATCAACGCATGCGCACTTACTGACTGCAATGACAAACTACTATACTTTAGGGTCCGGCGATATATCGCTAAAACCCGATATAATTTTCATATCGATACGCCGATATAGGCATTTCAAAAATATCGATATATCGAAAAGTCAACAAAATCAGAATGCGCGCACACTGAACTACAAGACCCAGAATGCTCATCTCTATACACAATGCACAGACCGAGGTGCAAAGCCGCCATATTGTATTCATAGTCCTAGAATACAATATACAAGTATACAAGGGGTGAGGGGGGAGAGAGATGGCTGGGGGGGTGGGGAGGGGGAGAGAGACGGCTGGGGGTGGGAGGTGGAGAGAGAGACGGCAGGTGGGGGGGGGGGGGGAGGAGGAGAGAGACGGCAGGGGGGGAGGAGGAAAGAGACGGCTGGAGGAGTGGGGGGTGGGGAGAGAGATGGCAGAGGGTAGGGTGGGAGAGAGGGATGGCGGCGGGGTGGGAAGGAGAGAGGGATGGCGGCGGGGGGATGGGGGGAGAGATGGGGTGGATGTGATAATATACAGATAGATAGAGATGGGGGGGATGTGAGAGAGGAGAGAGACATAGAGACACAGATAGAAAAACACAGAGATGGAGAGAGTGAGTGTGAGAGATATGGAGAGAGAAAGATATTTACCTCCTGAGGAGATAGGCCCCGAATGTGCGCACACCCCGAATGCGCGCGCACACCGAATGTGCGCACACCCCGAATGCGCGCACCGTGCGTGCATGCGCAGTATGAAAACCCCGAAAATATCGATATTTCGGTATATCTCGATATGAGTCCATCGATATTTTCCATATCGACGGACCTTACTATACTGTATGCATAATTACTGGCTGCATTGAATTATGCATTCACATTGTGGATTATACCGTACATTAAATCAGATTTTATACAATTTCTGCAACTCGGACTTTGTGTAAGTCATATTAAATATTATGGTCCAAATGATACAACATATGTGAGGTTTACTGTATTTGTGTTAGTTCATCCAGATAGCTAACATTTAAGAGTACACAACAACAACAAGTTAAATTTGTATAGCACCTGCATATTCCAAACCATAATATGCATCATTTTATATACAACATCCACATTTATATACTGTAATATCTTTCATGCTGGGAGGACTCTCGCACATTGAGTGGAATGCACAACTGAGCTGGGCTGGGTGGGATGAGGGAGTGGAAGAGACCAAAAGTTTAGTAGACCATGCTACCAAAAGTCGGGTATTCAGTAACTCAGTGACCTGCCTATATCATTAAAGCCCACTGATGAAATTAGCAGGCTGCTCAATCGCTAACAGTGCCCTGGAGTACTGCAGACTTGGTTGGTTTAGGTATCAGATCACTGAGTCCTGTACAGAAAGGTGTTTGAGCTTCACTTTTGCTTTGTCTGGTGTTTCATCATGGAGACAGCTCAACCCCAGAGAGGCCACTCCTACCTTTCCATTCTTCCTCAATAGGTGCAATGGTGCAATACGTAGAGGGTGGTATAAGGGCGGTAAAATGTAGATACCCAAAGTCACATATTCAAATTCAGGCCTTATAATGATATCAGTAGTCCTGTAGCTCAGTGATATTGATATAGTGGAGTCCTGTAGCTCAGTGGTTAGAGCATTCGCCTTACAAGCGAGCGAAGCGAGAGTTCAATTCCAGGCAGGGCAAAACCTTGGGCAAGTTTCCTTACTCCACACGTCTAATAATACTCCCTCAAAACAAATTGGTAATTTCAATCCATGATTGCTTGTGGGACACTGGTGTGAGCAATTTGGCTGCCGCGTTTCGTCCACAAATATACAGTCAATTTACTTTATAGTATATTCTATGAAACGCTTTGGAACGTCTCGAAGATGTGATAAGCGCTATATCAAATGCAAGGATTATTATTATTATATCAATCAGAACAATGATGGTGGGAATTACAAAGGACGTAGGTTACAATTTTAATGACTCCGGCAGGATAGTGTGAAAAAAATTGAGCCGAGCTATCAGCGGACTCTGGTTACTGATCAGGAGAGGGAACCCTGACACTTTTTCCCCAGTTCCAACCCAGTCTTAACTCATTAAGGCCAACTGTAGCACCCATCCTCTAGCTGCAGATTGACTATGCAGTCAAATAGGCTGCTAAAATTAACTCCACTGGTGTGCACATGAAGAATGACCACTGCAGTGAGATACCATAGTCACCAGTGTTTGTGCAACTAAACTCCACTAAGACCCCAGCATTTACAAGAGAGGAGGTGGGTGGAGAAAACAAGATGAATTTGGTAGATAAAATGCTTTAATTCGACAATATTCAAATTCCACCTTTATCCTAAATGTCGGAATAAACTTGTAATTCTTGTGCTGGCCTTTTCGTACCTCAAAACTGACATTGTCTGCAAAGAAGAATTTCTGGTTTGGAAGCCGTTAATTCCTGTCGAGATGAAAGTCTCCAGAATTGTCTTCTCCAATGCTAGAAGTGTGCCCTTATTGTCTCTGTATTTCTTCATTATGCTAATCACAAACTTGTGTAATTCAGAATCATACTGCGTCACATATATCAAAACCATTGCTTCTCTATCAGACGTGGCATTGATTTTAAATGAATTATGGCAGAATACGATACCTAAAGTGACAATTAATGTAAGAATAATCCATTTTGTGTCACAATTAATCAATCTTTGAGATCGATAACTGTTTCACCGCTGATGAAGTATCATATCATTCTATTTGAAACCTTGACCTCTGAGGCATCAAATTATATCACTTGCAACCCTGTAACATGTTTTCAATGGAAGATTAATTTGAACGTATGTACAATATCTTGATTTAAAAAGGAACAAATGATAGATTTATGTGTGCAAAATCACATTTAAAAAAAAAAGAAGCAACCATTCCTCACACCTACAGAACCTTGCAAAGGCAAGAAACAGTGAGTGTTGTTTCTCAGGAATATTCATGCATGAATTCATGCAAGCAAACAGTAGCCAGAGTTATGAAAAGCACAATCAGTCTCAAAATCATCTGTCTTCAATACAGAGTGCCGGCAATACTCTTTGGAGAGTTTCAGACCTGACCTTTAAAAGGAAAACACTTAACTTAAGATCACACATTTGGAATAGCACAATGATACTGTTACTGCGAACATTGTGGCCAAACAGCACACTGGTTGTGTCGAAGAATCTCTGAAACATATTGCCAGCAGCACCATTTAGCAATGGCTCTCGCTGGCTTGGGAACCGGATAGAATTGCAATTTAAAATAGAAGTCATTTGTGCAGACTAACCTGATAACATTAGGATAGCTGCCATAAAAAATCCTTTGTATTCTTAAACATCATTTGAATTAATGTTTTTATAGTGCAATTTTGTAATGGTCCGCAGTCTAGGTATCAATATTCAGAACTGTTGTAGCTGAGAAATTTAAAGAACTTGCATTTTTATAACAGCTCTAACCGTGAAATCTGAAAGCTTCAGTTGTAATGCCTGTATTCATGGGCAAATTGCAAACAGCATAAACCCACAGCCATGAGGTGAATGACCCTTTTATTTTAATCTGGGGGATTGTTCGCCATGGACACCAAGAGTAACTCCATTCTCTCGTTGAACAATACCATGACAGTATGTCCGATTTTGCTGTTACAAATGCAGTTTTTTAGAAAACATTTGCTGTGCTAACCCAGCCTACCTGTACAGGAGACGGGACCTCAGTTAAACATCTACTTGCACAGGGAGATGCGCCTCTATTTAATAGCTACCTTTATAGAGGTGAGACCTCAGTTTTGCATTTCATCTGAAGGACGACATCTCTGACAATGCAATGCGCCTCCGACATTTGCATTGGAATGTCAGCTTACCTAGGTAGGCTACGAGCTAAAAGTCTTGTATTCATCTGCAGCAATTTTTATCACAAGCTATTCAGCTCTCCCTGTCTGCACTCCTGATTATTTTTAAGTTGCCCTCGTTATCAATCTCACTTTCCAGCTCTTTCCCCATACCCCTTTAATATTTTTGCTTTAATTCGGAGAATAATGTCATCCCTTAATGTTTTCCACTTCATGGATGAAATACACCTCTCCATCCATTATAAACAGCTTTACCCAGTTTTATCTTGGTCACTGAACGAGATTTATTCATTTCCACAATTCAGCCAACATCTGCAACTGGACAACTGATGGTGATTTAGACCTTTCCAGGCGCCTCAGAAAGTGGTATATTAATCCAACAAGTACTACTTTTATCAAATCCATTCAGTAACGTGAGTTGAATTTCAATGCCTTTCATATATTCCGCACACATTATTTGCTGGCCAGTGTAGCAAGCAGCAGCTACTTGTAATTCAGAAGCAATCCAGCAGGATTGTACTTTAGACCTCGTAAATGTGATAAATTAATATTCATTTGATTTCAATAAATAATAATGCAAATGAATTTCTTGGGATTAGCACTGCGTCGAAAATTTATTCGAAAAAACTGCATCTGTAACAGCAGATCAGGCATGGTGATTTAAAATGCAGGAGCTGGGTTTTGTTTGCAAGCCATGGCTAATGCTATTATTGTCTGAGGTGTTTAATTACATGTCTCTGCTAGAAATGTAATGCTCGCTACACAAAAGGCCTCGCTTATTTCATAGTTACAATACACTGCAGATTTTTAAAACATTTATCTATTTGGGTAGAGTCGAGAATATTATATTAAGGCATTTCAAAACATGATGATATTCGACAAAATAAAGACAAATCGAAAACTGTGGAAACTGCAGAGGTGTGGGAAGCCCTGCAGGCTAAATAACAACACTAAATCATGTATACCCTCTGTGACCAAGCCAGAAAAAATCAATGGCAGCTCCCTGTGGTAATTCATTCAGCCCTGAATGCTTTTTTTTCAAAATCTCATCTCACATCACTAAGGCAATATGCATAAATTCTTGATAATATTTTCCAGCATTTTCCTCATCATATCCTCCTTTGCATTTGAAAGCGACGTATCCATTAATGTTAATTTTACTGAGAAACACTTTCAGCAGAAAGCTATTTTGGTTCCATTTTTTTAATGTTTCTTCATCCTGTCTGTTCCCATTAAATAAAAGTTCACTGCTAATTCCATAAAATACCCCATTTAATGCTGTATATGACATGTCATGTGCCCAACAATAAGCCTCTTTACTGTTATTAACCCAGCCTGTAACAAAGCCTTGAAGCTTTAACTGTTGGTTTCAGAGTTTTTATTCGATGCCTCAACGTCTGAAAATGCTATCCCCTTCATGCTGTCCACATAACCTTGACCCTCATAGATTGATGCTTGAATGTTTTGCCAGCTGCATCAATGGTTGAATGTCTAAAAGCTTTCACATATTTACTGTCAAATGTAGTGTAGTGACTGTTTTCAGGAGCAAACCTGACAGCAATTTGCACAAGTGAAGTTCAACAGGCAACCATGAGGCTGACCAATGACCAAATCATCATTGTTTTGCTAATAATATTAACTACATTTGATACAGTGCTCATCATATCATTGAGATGTCTCAAAGCGCATAGAATAAACTGTGAAGTAAATTGACTGTATATTTTATGGGTGAAATATGGCAGCCAATTGTGCACAGCAATGTTCCACAAACAGCCGTGGATTGTTAGTATTATTATTATTTTATTATTGTTACCCAGGACATCAGGAGAAAATACCTTTTCTTTTTGAATAATGTCAACAAACATTAACCTTTAGCTAAAAAGGCAGGTGGGGTTTTAGTTTCACATAATTTTACCCAGTAGAAGGCATTTCCCACAGTAATAAAAAATAATAATCCTTGCATTTGATATAGCGCTTTTCATGTCTTCTAGATGTCTCAAAGCTTTTCACAGAATATACTGTAATGTGAATTGACTGTATATATATATATGGGCAACAATGCTCCACTTGTCCAATATTATATTGTTATTGCAGCCTAGACTATGAGAACAACGTGGAGTTTGAAACTTCTAAATCATGAGATCCTACTCCTGAGAATCTCTATTCAGGACCACACTGTATATATGTATATGTGTGAATGCTGTGCAAGGATAGAGTCAGGTATGGCTGTGGCCAGCTGACTCTGAAGTCAATAGCCTTTGACACTCTCTCTCCAACATATAGGGTGTTCACAAAGTCCTGTTACACCATTCTTTTTATACTGCACTGACCAACAACTAAAACATATGGACGAATGATGATAATTGTATTCAGAACAAATATTTAACTGTATTTATACAGCTAGAGGATAGGTGTGAGCACCATCATTTTCATGGTAGATAATGATCTGTGCAATATCTTCTGTAACATCCTCTCCCTTGTTTTCAAATCCCTGCACTCCTCTGCATCCCCCTACCTCTCCAACCTCCTCTCTCCTCAAACCAGCACCCGTTGCCTTCGCTCCACCGAGTCTGGCCTCCTCCTGTCCCCCGAATCCTCCGCTCCACCATCGGCGGCCGTGCCTTCAGCCACTACGCCGTGAGGCTTTGGAACTCCCTTCCTCACTCGCTTTGCCTCTCCCCCTCTCTTCCCAGTTTCATGTCTCGGTTAAAGACCTTTCTCTTCGACCGTGCCTTTGGTCACCTTTATCCCCCTGCTCCTGGCTCAATCCCGGGATCGGCTATTGCTGAGACGCCGTCTGGCGTGGAGGGCGCTATATAAATCAAAGTTGTTGTTGTTGTAACATGGATGGAGCGATGAGGAGAAATGTATGTCTGAGAGCTTGTTTCAGCTACTCCATTGTCTGATATCGCTATTTTGTAAAGGGGGTAACACGACTGTACAACAAACTCCCAGCTTACTGGATACCAAGTAAAGCATTCGTCCAGTATTCATACCTAGCCGGATCAGAATCACAAGGCCTTCAGCACTCGCTTGCAGGCCTTCAGCAGCCAGGCATATCTACTTTGACTCAGTTTGAATCCTGCGCACAGAAAACAGTTTATTCGCTATCTCTTGCTTGTGGGATTAAAGAAATTACAATACTGGCAGTGGCATTTACCAGCATTTTTCAGCACTGAAAACACCCAGTACTGCATGAAGTGATAAATGCCGGTATAGGCGTTGTGATTATACTCAGCCAGAAATTCCGACTCACCGGACCAAATCTCACTCACCTTGCCCCCCATTTTAATGCCACATTTGACATACTGTATCACGTGCCCAACAATTTTGTTTTTTGAAAATTGCATTTGAAAATACCAAATGTAATCTTTGCATTTGATATTGCACCGTATCACATCTTCAAGATGTCTCAAAGCACTTCATAAAATATACAGTAAAGTGAACTGCATATTTTGTAGGGGGAAAATATAGCAGCCAATTGCACACAGCAGTGTCTGACACACAGTCATGGATTGAGTGGTCAATTTTATTATTCTTATTTTTTGAAGGAGATATTAACTCTAGAAAAGTGATCTGCCAATAAACTAACAACTTGGTTCCTACTTACAGTAAAATCTCCATAATCTGACATTATTGAAATTTTACTGTACTGCTAGTTATACAGAGGCATCTGGAGTAAGGAAACTTGCCCAACATTTCATTCCACTGGGAATCAAACCCAGGTCTCTTGTTTCTGAGACAAGTGCTCTAACCACTGAGCTACGGGACTCCGAGAGGCATACCACCTACATCTCAATCCCACCCACCTATTTCCACCAACAACGATATCCTGTCTTCCACATTCAATGAGTTGGAGAGGTGAGCAATCTTCTTGGATGTATTTCTTCTTGTGCAAATGTATTCTTGCACTTCCAGACTAAGCTATTTACAGTGTTCAGGAGGAAGCAGGTCAGAGAAACCCTACAAAACAAATTAGTTTTAGAATTTAATATCATAGAGAATTGTGGAAAATTATTTGATTTAGTCTTTACTGGAAGTTGGTTTGCCTACAAAATACAGTCATTACACGTAAGAGTAAGTTCTGTAAAATGCTTTGAGATGTCCTTCCGACCTGAAAGGCGTTACATCAATTGCCAGGATTGTTATTATATTTCTTTTAAGAATTGCGGAAAAACTGATTGCCAAGAACTCTCCACAATTCAGCATGAGTTCAAATTTTAACACAAAATGGCCTTGAAGACTAGATCCTGACTCTAATAGCTTTTCTTTAAAAAAATGCAGGATTTCCCGTTCCAAGGGCAGTTATAAACTGGTACAATAGCATATTTGTTGAATCATCTCAATGAAATCCATAGTGTCTAAGTGGTTGGTGTGAAACCTGGCCATTTGTCATTGCTTGGAGGAAGCATCAGCAGGGCTGACACTCAGAGAGGCCACGGCCTATCATTAAGTCTTCATTCATACTGACTTTGTTCAAATCAGGTGGCCAAATAAATAGTCGTGTTGAAGCCAGACTAAGCCCTTTGGCTCCATTGCCTAAGCTGTCTATGTGCCATTTGAGTGTTTACGCTGTAAACACAGTACAGTTGCATTGCTGTGTACTGTAATCACAGCTGTGACTTTAGATGAGCAAATCCTGTGCTAAATTATCAAAAACACTTCTTTCTGATTCAGCGCTTGACTGCCATGTCCTTTCATGGGTAGGATGGTTTCTTAGACTTTTTACGAATCCCCCACTCACTTTCTTGGCTCTCTGCTTTCACACCCGAAGGACTAGATAAAACTCTTTAAGGAGATTGTGACATACGTGATTAATTGTTATGAAATCTCTCCAGATGATATTAACAGCACAATTACAGAGCTTCTGAAATAAATCACTGAAAGCAGTGCACACTAGATTGTTTCCCAACAGTTCAGTTGCCGGACAATTTATCAATATTAAGGTTGCAGTATCATTTTTTGAGGGTTTTGCAATTGTACATTGCAATCTACATACATTGCCTACTGTTTGAACTTCTGTATTGCAAACATAAGAGCAAAATAGGAGGAGGCCATTCAGCATGCTGAGCCAGATTAACTAGATTAGTAATAATAATAATATTAAATAATAATCCTCACATTTTATATAATTCTTTTCATGTCACAAAGATGCCCCAAAGCATTTCACGGTATATTCTAGAAAGTATAGTGACTGTGTATTTGTAAGCAAACATTACAGCAGATTGTTTAATCTTATTTCCACACATTTTCCCCCCATGTCTGTTAATATCCTTAACTCTCATGTATCGATTTCCTTTTTGAACATTCTGATTGATTCTATCTCCATGACATCACTGTAGATTTCATGCAAATTGTCATTCTTACTCTTATGGCAGTAATCTGTTAGGAATCAAGGGTTATTTTAACACAGATGCTATTAGTGGGTGCAAGATGCTGGAACCTTAAAGAAACAGTTTTTCGTGGATTTAATTGATGTGATTGCGAAAGCACAATATCTGGTTAGAAGAAACACTGAGGGGAAAGGGGAAAAATCCTCTGTGATACAAACAGAGCATTATGAATATAGGGACAGAAGAACATGTCATAAATTCTTATATGTGTAGAGGGAAATTCAGTGTGTGATAAATATAACCAATGGCAATTATCACATCATATTTGAATGCCATTCCCCTTTGCCCCATAATATTCCTTATAATTATACATATCCAACTTATGGGGCTATCAGTTTATTTAATTCACTTTGTTGATTTCACGCAAATCGTCATTCTTGCACCCTGTAGTAGCATTCTATTTACTGTCAGTCTAGAAATCAAGATAATACAGAAGTTCAGACAGTGACAATGTATATAGGTTGAAAGCAAGGGAAAGTGACAGGGAAACTTTTAAAGTTGAATTAGACTCATATTCCGTGAAGTGACATTCAAATGCTGTGCTCCATGGGTTGCAACAGCAATCCACTAACCTAGCAGAACAGGCTCAGCATGCTGAATGCCTCCTCCTGGGCTTATGTGCCTATGTTTGTAACATAGAAGTTCAAACAGTGGGCAATGTATGCAGGTTGTAATATAGGCTTGTGAAAACATATATCCCACAGCAGATTGAACTTACAATTCAAGTCCTCACATTCGAAACCCTAGAAGGTCTCATCCCAACCAAACCCTGCCACCACCTTTGTTTAGGCAACAGTTACCTGCTTCGTTCCCTCACCCACCATCAATGGCTGAACTTTCAGTCATTTTGCCCCTGCACCCTGGAGTGCCACCCGGGAATGCCTCCACTTTGCCCACTCCCTTTTCTGCTTTTAAGGCCTTCCTTGTCTCGAACTCCTTTCAGTCTTTGCCCCACCATCACCCATTTCACCTACCAGGTGCCCAGTCAGCTGGGTAAAAATCCTTTGAGACGTCCTCCCTGTGTGGACGGCAGGATATCAACGTAAATTGTATTACATTGAATGTAGCCTCGTAAAAAGAGAGGAAACATAACAGCTGCTGAAGGAAACCATCCAGGTTGCACTGTTCCTGCTGTTATTCATCACCATAAATGCTCAAGTATCCTCTTAGAGCCCCTGGTGACCAGTGCAGGTTGTTGAAAAGTCACACGCTCTGTTGACTTCAAAGTCTAATGCTCTGTTACACAGAATCAAGCTCAGGTCAAACTATTTTGATTGAAACTGAATTTCAACAGTTCAGCCGCCAACACACTCCTCTTCCAAAGAGGTGCTCTTTCTACAGTTCTGGCGAAATCATTATTGGAATGTGGTTTCGTTCCAGGGTGCTGTTTAAACATTACATCTTCCTCCCATAGTGCGGGCTGAACAGCTTTTCCGAACCGTAAAAGGTCTGTAATTCAAGCAAACACAAATGCAAGCCAATCATTTTTACAACCGTGTTTGTGTGAGAGAGAGCTGGAGAATCGCGATCCAGATGGTCAGCCCATAATTTCTTGTGATTTTAGGTTGTGTTGTAGTCCTGGTACCAATTGGTTTGCCAAAATGTGAACATCTGTTGTTTCATTGGCCACTTTCCCTCATTCAAAAGCTCAAAGGCAACATCTTTCTGAGTGCTTGGTTCTGCCAGCATATGATGTGCGAGCTGCAGAAATATTCTCCAAATTGGCACTCGATCTTTTTTTCTGGGACATCGCTTCCATTTAAGCAAGCTGTGTAAAGAAATGTTAAACTATTTCTGATCGTCTAATGTTATGAATCCTGAAGAAAGTGAAACGTGGTGACAGTATCCTGGCAGGCAATTTTATCAGGGAATAAACTATTAAAATTGGCTAGTTTTAAACTTGCAGAATAGTGCAATTACATTTTATATTTTCCAATCTATCTGATTGGTTTTTTTTAGCAGAGAATTACATTTTGAGATTTCAGTTTATGATTGTTCCTGGCCACAGCTCTCTATCCCCAGTTCTTGGCCCCAAGAGTGGTTGGAACCAGCAGTGAAAGTCAGAGGTCATCCAGCATCAGCAGTAAACAAAGTGCGCAGTTACCAAGGGTAAATCTCCACTCTGACAAAGGTGGGGGAGGGGAATACCATCTGGTAAAAGGATTGAACTTGAAATGTAAAACCAACGTTAGAAACATTCTCCAGCCCAAGCAAGTGTTAAAAATATAAAACATAATGGCATGTATTTTAGTTTTAAATCGAGTTGATTTCTATATTTGCAACAATTGCTCATGTAAAACAATAACTTTACAAGTGTGGTTGTGTAAGGTTGGAGGCAAGTGTTGGAGAATTAAACCCCAGATGGTCAATCCATAAATTCTGGTAATTTTAGGATGCATTTTACTCCTGGTGCCTATTCGTTTGCCAGAATGTGAATATCTACAGCTTCACAAATCCGACTGAAGGCCAGTTTCTTTCCCTCAAAGTGTGATTACATAAACCTCCGTCATGTGGAATTGATAATGACTTATTGTAAAATATGAAGGCAAACATTACACACACATTCAAAATATGAAAACATAGAATGGGTTTGACTTGAAACTTTGTGGAAGAAAATAAAGGCCCACTTTATAATATATCCAGCAGAGAGTGGAGTCCTGTAGCTCAGTGATTAGAGCATTTGCTTTACAAGTGAGAGACCTGGGTTCAGTTCCAGGCAGGATGAAACGTTGGGCAAGTTTCTTTACTCCACACATCTGCAACAACAAAATTTACATTTGTAAAGCACTTTTCATATAGGGAGGACGTTCCGCGGTGCTAATAATAATCCCTCAAAAAGAAACAATTGGTCATTTCATTTCACAACTGTTTCTGGGACACTGCTGTGTACAATTGGTTGCTGTGTTTGCCCACATATATACAGTCAATTCACTTTACAGTATATTCTGTGAAACGCACTCTATCAAATGCAATGATTATAATTGTTATTATTGTATCTTTAGATACATTATTTCACTTTTTATTTCCTTTGACTTTTTTGCTTTGGTTTCTTCTTGTTTTGTTATGGGGCGCCACTGATGGGTATTTTGAGACATAATCTTTTCAACTGAACTCCAATGGATAACCGTGCAAAGATTTTTTCAAACAAAACCCATTGCATAGGATTTACATAGATGTTACTGTTACTCTAAAAAAGCGTTTAACCAAAGGAAAGCAAATTTCTTGTATGAATGAATCTGTATGTTTTTCTGGTTACAGGCATTGGGTCTGATTGCTAAAATAGTTTTTTTCTCTCTATGTACACACCATTTTCCATTATAACATGTCATATATAACATAGCAAATATTGACAAAATTAACAGCAATAGGCACCCTCCAGTAACTTATTTAAGGGATCTATGTTTGAGGGTGAGCCTTTACAGTGAATTTTGACAGGCTATTTGACCATGAGGTGCATTATTCTTTCTCTTCGACTGAGCTTTTGGTCACCTTCCTGGCCCTGCCCCTGGCTCGGTCCCGGGATCCGCTACTGTGAAGCGCTCTGAGATGCCGTCTGGCGTGGAGGGTACTATATAAATCAAAGTTGTTGTTGTTGTTATTATGGAACCCAATCATGTCATAGCCAGAATCCATCTACAAGCACCTTCCAGTGAGAGGAGTGGAAACACTAGCTTAGTTCCCTTCTCTAAGCCAAAGACTTTGAGACCACAATTTAATGCCCTATGGATGGCCTTGGCTGAGTCCAGCTAACTCAACACAAAACAAGATTCAAACCTGTGGGGCCAAGCAATGATAGTGCTTTTACCCTTGAGGAGTACGGATGGTTTTTTTAAGTTTCAGCATTAAATAACATCAAGTTGATCCCAGAGATAATTAACTCTGCACCACGTATCTTTATGTGCTACTGAAATTATTTGACATGCTTTGAAACATCGTGGTATTGTTTTTTTCCAATGTTACAAATCTAATGCATGAGTCCTTTCTGGCTAGTGATGGGGTTCGATTTGTGAATTCATTTAAGGAAATTTCTGCTTAGGTGCCTTTGAATAATAAAATCACGCAAGGAAACAAGAACAGTTCATATGGCTCACTGAGCTCTTTCGGATCAATAGACCAGGTAAAATCTGCAGTGTTATATCACCAAAGAAAGGAGAATTATTACATGCAGATCACTGATTCTGACCCTCCACAAATGACATTTGCATGATTTCAGGAAGTTGGAACCTGCAGTGCAGTGCTTAAAATGGATTCTTCTGTTTGTTTTACTAAAACCTCAACTAACTATTTTTTTAATGGAGTGGGATTGAGACAACATTAGTTGTTTTCTGATATGAATAATGATAATCCTTGCATTTGATATAGCGCCTTATCCCATCTTTAAAACATCTCAAAGCGCTTCACAGAATATACTGTAAAATGAATTGACTGGATATTTTGTGAGTCAAACAGACCTCCGCTTCACAGATCATGACTTTTGACTGCTGGGATAGTGGGATATTTATTCTTTTGTTCAGTGTAAAATGTAGCATCCCTCCAACTGGGAACCAGAATCCATTGCCATGAGTCGAGCTTCACGCCTGTTATTATTGAGAACTGTGCAGCAGGGGATCTATCTCCAATACACTCAGATATACTCAACATGGTGAATCGTAGCAGCCAATTGCGCACAGCAGCGTAGCAGCCAATTGCGCACAGCAGCGTCTCACAAACAATCATGGATTGAGTGTTCAAATTATTTCATTTATTTATTTTGAGAAATTGTTATCCCTAGAAAAGCGATCTGCCAATCAAATAACAATTGGGTTCCTGCTTACTGCTAGATAAACAGAGTGTGGAGTAAGGAAACTTTCGCTCTACCCAGGAATCAAGGTCCTCTCGCTTGTGAGGCGAGTGCTCTAACAACTAAGCTACAGGACTCCATGAATACTGTATATTCTACCTATTAATTTCTCCGGGATGCTATACTGTATGAAGGGTGCTACACAAATGTAACTCATTGTTGCTGTTGCTGCTCTATCATGATAAAATGCAAAAAACTTTAACACATTTTATTATCATAGAGCTGTAACAACAGTGTTTAAAAAGTAAACTTTTTTTTATCTTCAATGGACCCTGCCAGTTTTATCATCCTGCCCTGGTGTAATATTTATGATACAGTATATATTCCTTTGCGTTTTGTGTTTTTTGTTATTCTTCTCTAACCCACATCGTAGCTCTTTCAGCCACCAAACCAGCAGCATAAGAGGTCACAGGTTCACTCACAGTGGTGAAGGGCAAGTTAGGACAGGATGTATCCTTTTATACAGAGTATACAGGTAGATCTTGCTTAACGAAGGGGTTAGGAACTTTAAAACCCTTCGTTAAGTGAAAATTTTATTAAGCGAGAGTTTAACTATATTACTGTATTTGGCCCCAGCCAAAATGCTGCCCCGACCCGAGCCTCCCCACTAACATCAGTTTAGTTCCTAGCAGTTCCTAGCGCTAACATTTTCGGTGTACAGGTTGAGCGGCCAAAAGTCTGGAGTTCCGGAATCCGGAATGTGACAAAACTTGCAGGAATAAAAATGCCAATCCTACCTGCTCCAGGCCATGTCTGCACAGTCACCGCACTGAAATATCGCATTTCCCAGGCATTTCCTGACTCGGGACGCGCTTCTTTCTTCCTCCCGCCCACCTCTCTTTCTCTCTTCCCACACTCCTTTCTATCTCTCTATCCCCCCTCCATCTCTATCTCTTTATCCTCCCCTCCCTCTCTATCCCACCCTTCCCTCTATCCCCCTCCTCTCTATCCCACCTCCCCTCTATTCCCCCATTCCTCCCTCTCTATCCCTCCCACCCATCTCTCTATCCCCATCTTCTCTCTAACCCCACCTCCTCTCTATCTCTCTATCTCCCTCCCCATATCTCTCTACCCCCCCCTCCTCTCTATCTCTCTATCCCCCCTTCTCTCTATCCCCCCCATCTCTCTATCCCCCCATCTCTCTATCCCCCCCTCCCCTCTATCTCTCTATCCCCCACCCACCATCTCGACTTACTAATTGAAGCCATGAAGCATCCTGCCGCTTAAGCTACTCCCATATGGGAGGGGCTGCACTGCACTGCTTAACTGAGGCACTCTAAAGACTGTGCATTGCTGGGCAACCAGAGAGAAGCTGCGCACGAGAAGCCCGCAAGATTTAAAGTGTGTGTAAACATTCGTTATAGCAAAAGTAGCCTTTGTTAAGCAGAGAAGTGGTACAAATAGAAACCCTCATTATAATGAAGTTTCGGTAACCGGGCGTTCGATAAGCGGGGTCTACCTACTTAACTATTGGAATAGGTTATCAGTGAGAATGGTTTAAGCCATTTAGAAGTGAGTTAACCACAACTTGGAACTGTACTGGAGAGACCCAAGGTCGATGTGCTGAAAGGATCAGATCAAAAGGCCTAAAAGGTTTTTTTTCAACTCAACCTCAGTTATGATTCCTAGTTACAAAAGGCCAGAAAAAGTACAACAACAATCATTTGATATGGTGTCTTATCGTGCCATTGATATATCTCAAAACGCTTCCCAGGATTTTTGCTATAAAGTGTAGTGAATGTGTGACAAAAACAGAAGTTGCTAGGGAAACTCAGCAGGTCAGGCAGCATCCATGGAGAAAGGAAAAAGAGTCAACGTTTCGGGTCTACAACCCTTCGTCAGAACTGGGGCTTGTTCCTTTCTCCATGGATGCTGCCTGACCTGCCGAGTTTCCCCAGCAACTTCTGTTTTTGTTTCAGATTCCCAGCATCTGTAGTATTTTGTGTTTAGTGAATGTGTTGTTTGTAGGCAAACCTGACAGCCAATTTGTGCACAGCTATTCCCCGCAAAGATCTGTGAACTGAATGGTCAATTTTATCTGGGGTGGGGTGCATTGGTCAATACACCGGGAGACATTCACTTCTCTTTTTGAATAGTACCATAGGATCTATAATACCCACCTCATCATGCACACTTGACCCCCAGTTTAACATCTCATCCAAAGGAAGACATCCCTAATAATGCACTGAATGAACAATTGTATCTGAGTGGGAGGGGATTTTTGGCAAGGTTGATTCCCAATGAGAAGGCCAAAGTTCACTGTCGTAGAAGGAGGATTTGCGAGTGGGGTGGGGAAATGTGAATTGTCATAATTAAATGTGAGCTGATAACATTACCGGTAACAATTAGCACATCATATTCCCCCCTCCCACCACCACCCCCACCCCAACAATATTATGATGCAACAAAGAAAAAAATCAAATAGAAAGCAACATGCAGACTCAGAGTTCTCCCCTAAATACATCTTGTTGTTTGTTTCCATTCAAACTGAATCAGTACTTAAAGTGATCTGAACTATAATAATAATTAATCTTACCCCTGGAAAAGCCTTCTGCCGATTGACTAACAACAGGGTTCCTACTTACTGCTAGGTAAACAGAGGCGTGTGGAGTAAGGAAACTTGCTCAATAATTTGCTCTGCTGGGAATGGAGCCCAGGTCTCTCGCTTGCGAGGCGAGCGTGCTAAACACTGAGCAACAGGACGCCACAAGTTTAGAACTTTAGATCTTTGTGAACTGACCTTTTTCTGTTTAAAATTGAAAGGCGTAAAAGAAGTACAAAGGCAGTGCCTGTAATACAATGCATCACCAATTTTGGAAGGAGGAGGGGAATAAATAATTACAAAAGTGGAGAAATGGTTAGGTGAGGCCAAGGCTGCATATTGTATTCAAGTCTATAGGACATGAGGTGATGGTGATGATGATCCAGTTTGGGCAGCTTTGTGTGAGGAATTTTTGTTACTTCTTCATCTTTCGGTTGCTGTGCACAATTGGCTGCCGTATTTCGCCCACAATATATACAGTCAATTATCTTTACTATATATGATGAGGGGTTTAATCTACAAATGGGTGGTCGAGCACCAATTGTGGATTTCCAAAAGTCTCCAAAGCATGAGAAAGTCAAACACCATCTCACTCAGGGAGCCGTCCAGCTCACTTTCCAATCCTTCCTTGTTGGTTATTGTTTGTTGCTGTTTTTGTAGTTAATATTATTGCTTTTGTTGTTTATTATTGTTTATTATTGTTGTTTGATTCCCCCCCACCCCTGCCCCCATCTTCTTCTTCCCTCACTCCCTTTCCCCACTTTCTCTCCTCCCTTTTCCCCTTCCCTCCCTCTTCCCTCTTCCTGACCTTGCCTCCACCCATCTTTCCCTCCCTCTCTTCCTTACCCCCCTTTCTCCCCCCTCTTCCTCCCTAACCCTATCCCATCCCCTCCCTCTCCCCCCTTACCCTCTTTTCCCCCTTTCTTCCCTGGCCCCATTTTCGCGATTGTTTGTGGGGACACTGCTGTGCGCAATTTGGCTGCCGCGTTTCGCCCACAAATATACAGTCGACTTTCCTGCTTTTCTTCCCCCTGTCTCCACCCCTCCCCTTTTGCTTCTTTACCCCCTTTTGCCCCTAATCCCACTTCCGTGACTGATTGTGGGACACTGCTGTGCGCAATTTGGCTGCCGCGTTTCGCCCACTAATACAGTTACTTTTCCTACTATTCTTCATCCTGCCCTGATCCTTCCCACCCTGCTCTTGTCCTACCTGACTGTACAGCGCCTTGGGATGTCCTCTCGACGTGAAAGGCGCTATATAAATGTAAGTTTTGTTGTTGTTGTTGTTGTTCCTTGCACCCTCGACAATCTCCGACCTTGAGGCCGAGAGTGCAGGCTCAAATTGAAGCTTCCAACGCCTTCTGTTAATGTCACAAATTAAAACTCCC
Source organism: Hydrolagus colliei (assembly GCA_035084275.1). Taxonomy (NCBI): domain Eukaryota; kingdom Metazoa; phylum Chordata; class Chondrichthyes; order Chimaeriformes; family Chimaeridae; genus Hydrolagus; species Hydrolagus colliei. Next base: position 33,009,725 of record CM068742.1, read on the forward strand.
AGACTATTCTTCACCAGCTGAACAAAATCTTTTCAAATGTACGAGCATTATAAGTTGGCCGAATCTTTGTTTATAAGATTCGTTCCAACAAAAAAATGACAAAGAAATCAATAGGTAATTCCTTTCCTTTAAAAAACACTTGTGTCTCCAAAATGATTTAGTGCCTGCAAAATGTGTAATAGAAACTGCAATAGAAAGACATAATACTTTAATTGAATCATCATTGTACACCTACACTGTATTTTTGTTGTGAATATAATGACTATTGAAAGTTTATTTTTTGTAAAGCGAAATTAATTCAAATTAATTTTCCCTTTAATGTCTTTACCCATCTGTGTAAATATAACAAAAATCCATGATTTTATTGCTATGGTCTTGTCCTGTTTTACCAGAAGCTTCAGATTGTGCAACTGAAAATAAACTAGAAATAGCAGGGGGGTGGAGAGGGGGGAGTGGGCGGTGAGGGAATAGTGCCATATGCAATGTGATAATTATCACATCAAATTTTTCCACATTTCCCCCCCTAGACTGCAATAAAATAACACAGTGCATATGTTACCAGATAGTTGTTTTGCTCAAGTGCCACATAGCTAGCTATGCAAGTCATCCAATAAATTTGGAAGCTAAATCTGTTTGCAGGCAACCATGAAAATCATGTGAGGGTGCACAGGTGCAAGCGTGTTCCTCAGGCATCGTAAAGATTATTACTATTATGTTTAATATTGGTCATGTTGAGTATATCTGAGTGTGTTGGAGGTAGATCCACAGCTACACAGTTCTCAATCGAATATGTGAAGCCCAACCCATGGCAATTCATTCTGGTTCCCAGTTGGAGGGATGCTGCATTTTATACTGAACAAAATAATAAATATCCCACTATACCAGCAGTCAAAAGTCACGATCTGTGAAGTGGAGGTCTGTTTGACCCACAAAATATCCAGTCAATTCACTTTACAGTCTATTCTGTGAAGCACATTCAGTGTGATAAATGTTGAACACATCACTAAAGTGACCACAATATTCACCACAATCTGGCCAGATGAAACAATATATGGCTTGTCCTGTAAGATCTCACAATCCTCTCTATATTAATCATGCTTTACTTACTTAGTTTTAGTGAGATATCTGTGCACTGGGAAGCAATGGAATTAATCAGTAATACTGTGAGGCATTGGTATAGCATTCAGAATCATTGGGAAACACTGGATAATATTGAATAGAATTGGGCAGCACTGAACAGCAGTGGGTAACATGAGGTAACAATAAAAAAAAACTCAGTCTCTGCTCTACACTATTTAGGTTGGTTCAGTTACAACAAGAACAACAAAATTACACTGGTATAGCGCGTTTTACGTTGGGAGGACGTCCCAAGACGCTGACGATCAAATGCATCAAATATTCACAAAATATATGGTCAATTCACTTTACAGTATATTCTGTGAAGTACTTTGAGACGTCTTGAAGATGTAATAAGACGCCATATCAAATGGAAGGATTATTATTATTGTTGTCATGGTATGCAGCACACATGGCACATTGCAAACATTACATTGCGATAGGGAATGAGCCTTACCGAGTTACTTGTAGATAGTCCCGGTGATCAGTTTTATTGCCTGGTATAAGTATCTGGGTTGCAGATTGCGGTCGTGTCTGCCACTGCATGCCACAGCTCTGTGAGCTGTCACAGTACCTGTCAGTGCTAGTCATACCATGTAGGGGTTGTTGCCAGTCAGATGCTCTCAGTGGGTCAGGAATGGGGACCAGAGAGTAGACTCCTGACTCAGTCTCAGTGAGCACACAATCTTCTTGGATCGGTCACATTCCATAGTTGCTAAACCCACCATGGAGCGGATAATATCCACCTGACACCACCTCAGTGCCGTACCAACATGCTAAGGGAAAGAAACCCAGCACTTGGGACCAGTGGGTCTGTATGTGAAAGACAAGGAAGGAATGCAATGTGACAGATTGTGTAATTTTATTGAAGTTATTTGTTAAAGAATGCTTCATGGTTGCTGGTGGGATATTGATATGCGCACATTGGCTGCTGTGTTTGCCCACACGATCTTTACACTTTACAGTAAAACCAATGAAACACTTTGAGACGTCTTCCCAACATGACAAGTCACTATATCAAAAGTAGGAAATTGTTATTATTAACATTTATAAGAAAGTTAAATGTTCCAGTACCTCAAACGAAAGACACATTGTAAACTAGTATAAAGCAGGACAATTTGTTAATTAGTTTTGGACCAAACTTTGGATTTGAAGAGAAATTATGCAAATACTGCATTTGTTTTACTAAGATAGAAAATGTAAGCCCTGTATTTTATACCACAGGTCATGATGATATATAATAATAATACTTGCATTTGATATAGTGCTTTTCATGTCTTCCAGAAATCTCAAAGTGTTTCAGATAATACTGTATACTATAAAGTGAATTGTCTATTTGTGGGTGAAATGAGGCACCCAATTGCGCACAGCAGTGTCACACAAACAGTCATGGATTGAAATGACCAATTTATTATTGTTATTTATTGATGAGGGACTTTTAAAATTAGACATGGAGTATGAAAACTTGCCCAAGATTTTGCCCTGTCGTGAATCAAACCCAGGTCTCTCACTTGCGAGGAGAATCCTCTAACCACTGAGCTACACGACTCCATTGTACATCATATTATAGTGAGTGCCAATAGTGTGGTGTATGGTGTGATGTGGTGATGTCTGAACAGAAGATTATTATCACGTTATAAAATGCGCTGATCATTGATACTTTAACAGTGTTTCTAGTTTTAATACCATAGCTTTGAGTGTTCATTAATAATGCATTATATTTAACTACTGAAATGTCTATTTAAATGCCATGTTTTAAATTGATTTACCCAATAAAATGATTCTGCAGTACGTGCATATTACTCTCTTGTTTCTTTCCCCCAACTGTTAACAGTCTTTTATAACAAGGTCTCCTTACCATCCTGCCCGCCTCCTCCACTCAGCAGGCTCTGGCTTGCTCCACATCCCTCGACCCAGCCGTCCCACCATTGGTAGGCAAGCCTTCAGTCACTCTGCCCCCAACCTCTGGAACTCCATCCCGAGGTCCCTCCACCTTGCCACCTCCCTGGCCTCCTTCAAGTCTCGCTTCAAGACTCTCAGCTTCGATGGACCCATTGGCAACTCCTAATCCCCACTTTCCTCCCACCCCGCCCTGGCCTCAGTTCGGGTCTGAAGCAGTAACTGTCCAGTGCCTTGGGACACCCTCCTGACGTGAAAGGCACTATACAAGTGTAATTTTGTTGTTGTTGTTGCTGAGACTTACATCGAGATCCCTGGACAAGATGTGCTTTACATCGCAAAGCCCTTTTCCAGAGCTTCCATCATTCATGCTGTTGTTTTGCCATGGGAGCGCTTTCTCAAACCTGAACAGAATTTGCACTGAGCCATCATGCTCCAGTTGGTAAAGATATGGAAATAATTCACACAGACCTGGAATGTTCAAGGTTCAATATGCTCAGTGGACTCTGGCCTGCTCCATGGCCTGGCCTAGCCCTCCGCATTATTGGTGGTCAGGCCTTCAGCCTCTCTGCCCTACCCTTTGGAACTCCATCCCATAGTTCCTTACCTTGCTCCCTTCCATGCCATCTTGAAGGCATATTTCTTCAACAGTGCCTTCAGACACTCTCTTACCCCTACCCTCCCTGCCCTCTACCTTCCCTGATCCCAACCACCAGCTCAGATGCAAATATTTCACTGTATGGTGCCTTGTGACATCCTCCTGATATTAAAGTTGCTACACAAATGTAATTTGATATAGTTGATTGCAGCACTGTGGTGGGTTAGTTGATCATAGAAGTAGGAATTAAGTAATTGGAGTTATTATGCCATGGTTAGGTTCTTTCCATTCAGTGCCCTGTAGGAAAGTGTTTTTAAATAGATTTTAAATAGTGAATGAGACATGATTGGGCTGGGCTGCTGTGCTCCCAGGGTCACATAGAATGCTAACATTTGCTGAACAGTAGATATGGGGCAAGTTAGCAGTAGGATAGAGTCTATTGAGCCACCAAGGTCATTCAAGGTTTTACCAGTGGAAGGGACAACAATGAAAGGGAATAAAACGTTTCACTTCATTGGTGTAACCTGTGATTGAGAGAGAATAATTGTACTAAAGACAATTTAGAAAAAACAGTGTCTAGATTGAGACTCACTGCTGGGGAGAGAAGGGTCTAGTTTCGCTCTTAGAGCAGCCAGAATTTGGCAAATTGTTGAATTCAGTGTTAACCTTGAAGTACTTTTCTTTCTCTCGTTCTGAAAATAACTCATAGAAAACAGGCTTCAAATTTAAGGCTGTGTTTAACAAGTTACCAAACTTGTTAAACACAAGTGGAGGTTCTAAAATGTTGCATAACTCGAGCAAATCTGCACTTAGGTGAAATTTCTCTCCACCTCTTCATTGGGTTATTTATATATAAGAATGTTCAATTTCAAACAAATTACAGGAAAGGAGAAGAACTGCTTTGACCTTGTGCACACCTATGTTTTGTGATTTTCTTTGAAGCTGAAAGCCTACATATGTTAGGCATGTGTCTTTTCTCTGTTGTATCAGTGTGTACCTCTAATGACCCTGACAAGTCTGAACATATGTTTGTAGAGAGGAGAAGGGGGAGTGCAAGGGACAGAATAAAGCTCTAAACACAAATGTATTACTTCTAAACCCTGTGTGAGTAGCCATATCAAAATACAATACATCTAAAAGTCCTGTGGATGTTTTTCCTTCTTCTTCTTCTTCTTCTTCTTCTTCTACTTTCTCTAGAGAGCTGAGTTGCTGAGCGCTTATTCACAGCGATCCCATTACTTTTGAAGATGTCCAGATGGATTGATTTGCTTTTCACTCACAGTATCCGAAAATGGAAGAAACATGAGATTGTGCGTTGAGCAGAACTGGCTGTATCTTGGGTTCTGGCACTCTGCCCTAACCAAGCAATACAACCTCTTCTTCTGACCTGACCAAACTGCCACTGTCTGCAATGCTGTCAGAGGGAATGGAGATAAATAGCAAGAGTGAATTAAGCGAGGAAACACCCTTTCTTTGAGGAAGAAACTAGCTGCTGTAAATTCTCAACAGCCGCCACCATGATTTATACTGATTACGCAGCAAATGGCTTTTATCGACGCTAATAGACCACAAAGAAATTTTTCAGTGTGTTTTAATAAAAGAGTGATTTATTGGCTTGGAATTGCTCGCACCATTCCTAAAATTACACGGCATCAACAAAAACATGGCAAGAAAAGCAGGAAAAATGCCACTGATAAGAAGAATTTGTTCCAGAAGCTAGAGCTGTACTGATACCATTTTGACCCTCTCCCCCTCCAAGCAAAAACCCTCTTGCTATACAGATATTTGTATTAGTGGGTTTCCATAGTTCAGTCAACTTCATTTGCCAAAAACGATGAATCATCAGGTTGGATTAGCAACACAGCTGCACTCCCCTGCATTGAGGGTCAAGGAGTTATTCTGTTGTGTTTTAATTAGCATTGCTCACTTTCTACTGAATATCACCATGGTTTAAAATGAAAATGCAATGTCCCATAGTAACCAAACCATAGATTTCCACCTACCCACCTTCCACCCTTGCCACCACCCCACCACCCCCCATCTCACCCTCCCTCCTACCTCAATTTGGGTTTATTTTGCAAAGCTGAAATTTTAAGTATAAACCTGATGTTAATGTTGACTGGTACAAACACAACTATTTTGCAGGTAATAAATCTTATGGTAAAAAGATCTCAAGCATGTTGCAATGTATTTGGTACCATTCTGCCCCCTGATCCTGTGTCAGTGTACTCTGAAGGCAGAGGACTCGTGCGCAAAACAATTGTCAAGCAGGGCTGTCTGCATTTCATGTAGTCGTAATGATAATTCTTCCCTTTGGTTTAAGGGAGTTATCATGCCATCTAAACTTCTGAATGTTCAGGACTTACTCTTGTGGAGTTCTGTAGCTCAGTGGTTAGAGCACTCACCTTACAAGTGAAAGACCTGGGTTCAATTCCCGTCAGGGCAAAACCTTAGGCAAGTTTATAATAATATAATAATATAATAATAATAATAATCCTTGCATTTGATATAGCGCTTTTCACATCTTATTGACGTCCCAAAGCGCTTCACGGAATATACTGTAAAGTGAATTGACTGTATATTTGTGGGCGAATCGCGGCAGCCAATTGCGCACAGCAGAGTCCCACAAACAGTTGTGGATTGAAATGACCAATTTTATTATTGTGATTCTTTTGGAGGGATTATTATTAGGCATTTCCTTACTGCACACACCTAATAATCCCTCAAAAAAATTTGATCATTTCAATCCATGACTGTGGGACACTGCTCTGCGCAATTTGCTGCTGCATTTCGCCCACATATATAGTCAATTCACTTTACAGTACATTCTGTGAAGCGCTTTGAGATGTCTAGATGACATGAAAAGCGCTATATCAAATGCAAGAATTTTTTGTATGTTTATTATTATTATTGAATGTAGTAACTACATTTTGTAGTTATGCAATTTGCTCACAGTAATGTCCCACGAACAGCCATGAAGTGAAGACCAACAGAAACTCCCTTCTGTTTTCACCTAGTGGCTTTGCATCTTCAATAAGTAATGACAAAACTACATAGATCTCCTTTGGAGGAGGTGGGTGGGGGTGGCAATCTGATGTTACAGGTTGTTTGCCTTGTGCAGATTTAATTTTTTTTGTTGAATGCCAGTAATTTCAGAACGTCCTACGATTGAACATTTTGCTTCGTAAAAGGCAGTGGCCAGGTTTCTGAAGAGGAATTCTGTTTTCTTCTTGTGTTAGGTCTTATATTATCGATTTTGTTTTCCTGGTAATGATGTGAATGCTGACTCCTGACCTTTCACTCTGACAAAATGAAATGCTGCACACAGACTGTGTACCTTGGCAGAAGATTTTCTTTGAAACATCAGAACTGTTCTCAGTTGGTGCAATCTATATGCCATCATCTGCAGTCTGGTGGGTGCGCTGTGTATGTTTCAAACAGGTTTGCTTTACTGCTTTAAAAATACTCTAAAGTGATACCTTAAGAGGGAAAATATATCAAGCTACATAATAATTCTTGCATTTGATGTAGCGCTTTTCACGTCTTCTAAACATCTCAAAGTATAACAACAACATAGTAGATACATTCTATTAAATGGAATCCCATGCCCATGACCATATTAAAGATAAAGGCTATGTGTCAATTTCATTTCAGGCATTTTTATTTACAGTCTGTGTGTCAATCATTTCACTTTACTAGCTCATTTGGTCACAGAAGATCCGTGGTTCAATTCTCAGTCCACGCTGAGTTACTTGATTTCATTTTGACTCTGAGGGAGGAGAGAAATAAAAAAAAGCAATTGTTTACATGATGACTTTTAAGGCGGGAAGACATTTCAAAGTGCTTCACACAGCTGAATCAGAATGGCGGTGGAGGGTGGGGGGGCCGAGAGAGAGAGAGAGATGGGGTGGGGTGGAAGGGAGCTGAGAGGGAGGTAGATGAAGGTAGCTGAGAGGGCAAACGTGTTTGCTGTCAGCTAGCAAGAATATTTTGATTAAGTAATTTTAAGATCATGCAGAACTGTGCAGAAATTTTAAATCCATTCGGAATTTAGAAGCCGATTTTCTGCAGTCCTTGAATAGAATTGTTTTCCGAATTAAAATTGAATTGAAGGTTAGATTTTTATGGAATTTCATGGGTCTTACAGGCCAAGTACTGTATAGTATAAATTGGGGCCTTGGGTGACATTTTCAAAGCAGTTCATGCATCTGTCACAAAGCCTGGGGGTGGTGGGTTAGATGGAGGAGTTGGGAAGAAAAGAGAGAAGAGAGAGAGTGGTGGGGAAGGAGGGTGGGTGGAGAGGGGGCGGGGGGGGGGGGGGGGGGGCGCGGGGGGGATGTGTGTGATTGAGAGCTGGAGGTGGGGGGGTTGGGGAGTGGAATAGGCTATTCTCCCAACATGAAACATACTATATAAATGCAATTTGTTGTTGACTGTTGAAACAGGCTGCTGACTGAATGCTCACTGTACCTGGCTCTCACATGAAGAATGGTTATTTGGACGAGGTGTGGAGTGGAAGGAAGCCTGCCAGAGCCTAGGAGGAATCTTAGTCCAGCAATAACAACAACAACATTGATTTAAATAGCGCCCTCCACACCGGACGACGTCTCAGAGCGCTTCACAGTAGCGGATCCCGGGACTGAGCCTGGGGCAGGGATAGAAAGTTGACCAAATGCGCGGTCGAAGAGAAAGGTCTTTAGCTGTGACCTGAAACTGGAAAGAGAGGGGGCGAAGCGAAGGGAGTGAGGAAGGGATTCCAGAGCCTTGGGGCTAAAGGACTGGGGTAATTGGGGAGCGAAGCTTGGTGTGGGTGAGTATGCGGTTGGCAGAGTTTTTAATTAGCTGGATCTTGCGGATTGTGGTGGCGGGGAGACTGACGAGAAGGGCGTTGCAGTAGTCCAGCCGAGAGGTGACAAAGGCATGGACCAAGGTTTCAGCGGCTTTTATGGTAAGGTATTGCCAGAGATGGGCAATCCGTCGGAGGTGGTAGAAGGTGGTGTTGGTGAGGGTCCGGATGTGCGGAGGAAGGACAGTTGGGGGTTGAACCTGATGCCTAGGTTGCGCACAGGTTTGGAGAGTTTTAGGGGCAGGCCGGGAAGGTGGAGGAGGTGAGAACCACGTGAATGGAGACGTTGATGAGAGCCAAAGAGTATGGCCTCCGTCTTGTCAACATTCAGCTGCAAGAAATTTGCGCTCATCCAGCACCTGATGTCTGGCAGGAAGGCTGACAGAACATCAGGGGACTGGGGTTTGCAAAGTGAAGTGAAGAATAGAGTTGGGTGTCATCTGCGTACGTGTGGCAGTGTGCCCCATGTCTGTCCAAGACATCCCCAAGAGAGAGCATATAGATGAAGAAGAGGAGGGGGCCAAGGATGGATCCCTGGGGTATCCCACAGGTAACTGGGTAAGAGCGGGAGGAAAAGCCTTTTGTGGAGAGGTACTGCTGGAGGTTTGTGAGGTAGGACTCGAACCAGGTGAGTGTGGTCCCACTGAGGTGGATGGCGGAGGACAGGCGGTGAAGGAGGATGGCGTGGTCGACTGTGTCGAACACAGTGGACAGGTCCAGGAGGATAAGGAGGCAGAGGGAGCCCTGGTCGCAGATAGCGAGGACGTCATTTGTGACTTTCACAAGCGCAGGCTCTGTACTGTGGGCAGGGCGGAAACCGGACTGGAAGGGTTCGAAGAGGGAGTGGGAGGAGAGGTGGGCATGCAGTTGGTTTGCAACAACGCATTCCAATGCTTTTGAAAGAAAGAGTACGTTAGAAATAGAGCAGTAGTGGCTAGGGTTTGAGGGATCTAGGGAGCGTTTTTTAAGGAGGGAGGTGACGGCAGCAGTTTTGGGGGGGTGCAGGGACTGATTCTGTGGAAAGGGACTAATTGATGATTAGTCAGCAGTGGGCAGAGGAAGGGGAGCTGGGAGAGCAGTAGGTTGGTGGGGATGGGCTCGAGGCAGATGGTGGGCTTCATGGAGGAGAGCAAGAGTCAGAGAGTCCTCGGCAGGAAAGGGGGAAGCAAAATTGTCAAAGCTCTTTGCATCAATGCACAGAAATAGTTCATCCTCAAGCAGAAAGAGTGGCCTTAACCTTTTGTGCAATTCCAAATAAAGCACTGAAGGCTACACCCTGCGGGGTGTACAGAATCCTTCCCTAAGTGTGTTTCCCTTCACACAATAAATCTATGCCTTTCTTCACTAAAGCATCTGTGTGAATCTGTCTGAACCCTTCTTTCACTCGAGTTGTTTTTCTCTCTCTCTTTCTCTCAAATCCAAATCCACCTCTTATGAATTTGAGCAGCAGGGGCTGTATGTGGTGTGTGGGTGGGGGGAGGGAATAGGGCGTAGGTCACAGGAAGGAATTTTGATTATGACTTGACAACCACCAGTGAAGTTCTGAAACTCTCAAAAGACCAAATTTTTCAAATAAAGCTTCTACAGCGGCAGGGGCTGTTGAGGTTGGTAAGTGGCAGGGTATAGGATGGGGGGTGGGGAAGGGTGTCGATGTAAGTATCTCACAGCTGACCTCTAGCAGTCAGCCTTTATCGCCACAGAGCATTGGGTTACAAGCTGGTGAGAAGATAAATCCTGCTCTAAAAACACAATTGACTCTGGCTGCCTGGTTGCCCACTGCCTGCAGACATATCAGGAGGCTCCGCAGCTCACAAAATTGGTCAGTTCACAATCACAGGCAACTGTCTTTCCCATTAAAAGCACAATCTGCACCAGCCACAGGTAAATCAATTCAGAATAGATGTCATGCAAAATTAATGATGCAGCCCATTTGCTTTCTGCATGTGTCACAATCACAGTTTAAGAATACAGTACACACCAGCTGAACAAAACCACAGAAAACAATGATTTCATCCTTTCTTTGTGGATCAACATCACGCCCGACAGTAACATTGCAACTGGTCTGCAGACCTCCTGTAAAAATCAGAGACCCGGTTTTCTCAGGCTACATTATCACTTATTGATTTTGTGGGAAGTAAGATTAAACATGTCAGCTTGGCTCAATCAGTGACAGTCTTGCCTCTGGGTCAGAAGGTTATGGGTTCAAGTCCCAAGTTAGGACTTTGAACCCCACAGTCCAGCTGTCACTTGAATGCAGTGCTGTGGGTATGCTGCATTGTCAGTGGTCCTGTCCTTCGGGTGAGTTGTGAAACCCAGGTTCCATCTGCATGTTCAGGTGGGCAGTAAATATCATATGATACTATTGGAAAAGAGGAGGGGGTTTCTCCTGGTGTCCTGCCTAACGATTCCTCCGATAAAATTGTCTGTACAACATTGCTGTGCACAAATTAGTTGTGGGACGTCCTCCTGATGTGAAAGGCGGTAATTTTAATTTTAAGGCGGTATAATGTAATTTTGTTGCTGTTGTTGCCTACAAATTATACAGTCACTACACTAGTGACTCATGTTGAACACTTTGAGATGTCCTTGTGAGATGAGAGGCACTGTACAAAAGGTAAAGATGATGATTATTATTATCAATGAGCCGTTAAAAAGTCTACATTTTTCTATCACTCTTGGCAACAGCTTCCATTTTTATTTTTTGGGGAAAATATTCAATCAAATGATGTAATTATTTACAACAGTTTTGTATATATTACAAATCAAAATGTGGTGAGATTTTGATAATGTTCATAGAACACACATGGCGCTCAACAATTTGTTTTAGAGCTAAACATATCCAACGATAAATAGGATGTGGAAAGCTGTTCACTCTACTACATGGCGCTGCACACTGTGTAGAGCTGCTTTGTTAACTGTCGAGCTCATCAGGACTGAAACTGTCAGAATATACTATATTTCTTTGCCTTTGCAAGATGAATAAGGACATCAATAGCTAGCAATGAATACTGTATGTTATTCTGTTCCAAATCCATCCAGAATTGCACAGTATTTGAAGCCGTGTTTCAGGACAGGCCTGATTTTTGTTCTGGTTATGTGAGAGTGACACTAGTGGATGTGAAAGGGATTACATAACACTATCTCTACTCCAGCGTAACATACGCGGCCTAGTGTTTTTGAACACGTTTATTCATATATTACGAAACTTTTTAAAAATAATGTCTTTGTTGTTTACAAAAAAAGGGTGAGCTTTAATCACTGGGTTGTTTTTCTTTGTTGTTGTTTTTTGTTTGTTTTTAAGCTGTATTGATTTTTGTTTTCCGTTTAGAAGTTCATTGTTACAATTGTGGAAACATACCTGGGGCTTTTATATATATATAGATAAGACAGGAGGCACTTATTTGTCCATTAGCTTTCCATGAAAGTCCCCCCACCTCATCCCAGCATTAGAGTGTTTTTTTTCCTCTTTCACAGGAGGCGGGAGCTGTGCTTTTTGCACAGTTTCCAGTGTAATGGTAAGGAAAAGCTAATCAAAACAGCACAAATTATTTTCTTGGTAAACAGTGCCATTAGAGATGGGTGGATAAGACAGACAGCTTTGAAACTCATTAACAGGATGGCACAGTTCCAGAAAGAGAAGAGCAATTAAAATAATACAGTACATTTCAAGTCATTTTCTTCCTGCGAAATGTAAAGCCTATTGTGCGACTTCAATTCAGGAAGCAGGGCTTTTTCCATGTGCTTTTCCATCCTTTTTATTTTAAATAGCAAAAGGGTGAGATATCGCTGAACAGGGGCCAGAGGAAAATGACAGATGCTTTTCAGGCTCTTAACAAATACTATTCTTACAAGCTGCCTATATCAGCCTAAGGCAAAGTAGGGAGAGAGGATTAGACTCTGTTGTTTTCTCATTTAAACCTCACCACTGAGGCGTAGTAGACAGCTGAGCTGTTGAAAGATAAGGAACACACAGATTGTAGAAGGCATTAGGGAGCTGTAGGAAAGCAGAAACATTTGAATTTTCTTGTCGCAATAAAATGAGTTTTCAGAATTGTCAGAGATTATGGACTCTGCAATCCTGGTCTTCCTAATTAAGTCTCGGCATTACTCTCCTCACTATGTTTGAGTAGGAGAGAAGGTCAAAGGTAGCTAAGGGATTTAATGAAGTAGTTATTATTCAGGGATAAGGAAAAGGAGAAAAACTTTTAATGAAAGGACATGTGTTGAAATATTTTAATTACATAATGCGAGCAGCAGGACAAAGATTACACTACGTCCTGTGCTGACACAGCTTTCCAGTGCTTAATTGTCTTGTACCATTTTCCCGCTTAACAAAAGATGGTGCCTTTTTGCAGACATGCATCAGCTGCAGTTGGCATTATAAAAAAAACCCGCAGAACATCTGTCTCCACAAACCACAAGTTTTCTGTCAAATTCCACACTTTTCTTTTTTTACACAAATCTGTTACATAATGCAATAGCTACTTATGTTTTAAGTGTTGGATCTTTAAAACAAAGTATTTTCTTTCTAAAAACAAAGCCCCCCACCTCACCCACCACCCTTGCTGCAGATTTCAAAAGTAATGAGTGTAAAATTACCAAATGCACTTGCAAAATAGAAAAAATAAGATCTTTATTAATATAAAGCTTTGTTTGAGTAGATTCTAATAATTTATTTGATTTGATGTGATGCCTCGTGTCATCAAAATGTCTCAAAGAGCTTCAGGTCATTTATGGCAAAGTGTAGTGACTGTATATTTATAGGAGAACAGCCAATTTGCCTACAGCAACATTCATCATGGCACATAGCCTTACAAAATAATGAGGTAATCCTTGCAAAGGATGGTTGGTTGGGTTGGTAAAGTGAGGTTTTCAGTGAATTTTCAGTGTATTCTGAAGCAAACGAGCGAAAGGGAGAATTTTTCAAAGAAGGCTGCAGCATATTAAAAAGAACAATAGAGAGACTTGAGGTTTAAGAGTGGTTAAACACTGTAAAGTTTGTGACGACAATCAAAAGAGATAATGCCTCTTTAACAAGAAGGGCATTCAAAGTACAAATAATCTCCTGCTAGGAAGTACATATTATCATTCCAGCTGTGACCCTTTCTCTCCCTCTCCCCTCCTTCTGCCTAAATATGAACTAGTTTGTGGTTGAATTGTGGATAAGAGGAGAGACAAACTTACATTTCTCTGTTCACCTGGTATGTCAATGCAGAAAGCCTTGGTGGCTATTCAGGCTGTATCTTGTCTTTTTAAAAAATCAAAATAAATGATCAACAAGATGTAATAATAATTATCCAAGATTCTAGTGTTAAGTGCATTCCCAAGAGTCTTTGTGACGAACACAGCAAGCAATTTGTACACAAACATAATATTGGGGTTGATTTTGTAATATTTTGTAACAGATTTCTTTATTAAGAAATCCAGAAGCCTATATTGATCACAGAAACTTGATCAATTGAGTTCATCTGGTTTACTCTGGCAGACATTGCCATTTGGATTCCATATTAAGAAATACTGCAAAAATTGACCCCAGTGTCTCCAAACTGATGTTGCAATTTGAGGGATGTCAACGATTTTTTTCTCCCATTATTTTCTCTCTTGTTTCCTCTTTCGTTCCTCCTTCATCTCCTCACCTGCTGTATTTTCCAGCAGGAGGTTACTGAATAACATTAAGTATCTAGTGCCTTGACTGATTTCCTTTCCACCTCCTTAGTCCAAAGGGAACACCTAAAATAATTGTTTTTGTTACACGTTAGTTTATTTATGAACTTTCAGATTTTTTTAAAATGGCAATATTACCAATGCAGTGTTCTTTGTATAACATTGATCTAAAAATAAACTAAATAAATGTCAGAGATTTAGGTGATAGTAAACAGGATTTTGTAACTGAAAATTACTTTTTAAATAATTCTGAAGGGAGTCTGCAGCTCTGACCCAAGCGACAATAATCACACACATATACACTCACTCACTCACTCACTCATACACACACAAGTACTAGGATACAGATGGCACGTCAAATCCATCACCAGTTGATTGGAATAGATTACTGAGTTGATGGAGCCGTGGGATTAGGTATGTCTTTCTGCAGGAGACTGTGAACACAGCCCCATAATAATGATGATAGGTTATTGTCTGAATGGTCTGCCGACCAAAACAGTGCAGTGCAAACAGATCCTCCTAGGGCATTCTGCAAATCAGCAGAGATAAAAACAACTGTTATGTGCATAATACATACTACATACCATAATTTGTACATCATGTCTTGTGCTTTGAGAACCTCAAACTCACACCATAATTTTTTAAAAAATATTTTTTTAGGGTGCAGTAAAAGCAATCAAACATCTAATCTAAACTAACCTTTGCTGACATGTGCCAGCTTTGTACAAATATCGCATTTTTCTTCAAAACAAAAATAGGTTTTTATGGAGGGAGAGAGGTTTCCTGTGTTTCCAATAAAAAGAAGGCAGCAGTCAAACATGGCAGTATTTTTAGATTCTGCTGTCATGTAAAAAGCATAGAGTGTATTGGAAATGAAATTGTACTATAAAGATTATTACAGAGGGATACGGCAGCTTTAACACCCAATGCTAATGACATCTTTTGAAACATAATACTATAGTGGAATAAATAAGATCTTTCACATTATGGATTGAATACTTTCACTGTGGCCAGCTTTAACCTTGCTTTCTTGAGCGGCATTTGCCTGCAACTTTGTCATTTGTCCTTTAAGATGAATGACATGCAGCACACAATGCACAAAGCACTGTGCATAAATTAAACACATCACTGGGGCGTTAGCCAAACAGGGAAAATATGTCAATTAGCACCAATTATTTTCATGTCCAACGAGATTCCAGCTTCACCCCCTTTTCCCACTCCCCGTGTGAAGATCATATCAGTTCTGAAAATCATGGCGATTTGCTGTTGTGTGTTTATACAGCTTACAGTGGTATTGTGGGGATTATTCTAAAGCTGTGTTTGCTGCATTAACACTAGATTAGTGCACCCACTTAATTCAGATGTAATACAGAAATTTGATTGAATGACTCCACGTGACCCAGTTAACTGCAAGTGCAGTCCGGTATTCTAATTTATGATCATGTACCTATTGACCTTAATGAAAGAACACAAAAGGACTGTTATAATGCTAATGTTTGCCTGCGAGCGGTCTCGCTCACGCTGTGACTAATCATTGCTCTGCATTAGACTGTGGAAGGCAATCAGATCCAGTGCCTCATGGTGAACTTTATGTACTCTTTCTAATACTTAAATAAATCCTTTTTTGAGTCAGGAAAAGCACCTGATAAGTCAATTCATTTCAGGCTCAGTTCAGCTGCTCAAACCGATCTGCACCCAGTTTTATGACTGTGCAATCAGCCTTTTGTTCTCACACACTTTTGTAGTTCCTTTGAAATCGTAAACAGGAGAAATTTCATCTTCGAATCGGTAATCTCAGAGAAATGACATTAGATTGAATTGATTCTGTACCAGCTACTGGAAGTAAATCATGTTAGTCACAGCAAAGTCACTTAACAGCAGTATAATTGTAACCTATTTTATAAGGTACCTCAATAAATAATGCATATAAAATATAATAAAAGGTACAAGAGGTCAAATGTGTAATTCGATCCAGGATTCAGTAATGTCATTTTAGCTTTCGAGAAAACACACGAGGGTTTATAACGTTGTGAATTTTGACAGTGAATTGAAAAACACGACAGCCATTGCTTTAATTCTCTCTGATATACCACTGTAGATGTACGATAAAAAATAGATATACAGTATTACTACTATATGCATACCTATATGTTGACTGTAAAATGGTGGTATACCACTGTATGCATGTCTCTATGTTTATTGTAAAATTTTGATATACAGTTTCACTGCAGATGTACTATACCATTGCCTATACTTTACAGTAAAGTGCTTTGAGACATTTTGATGACATGATAATCCACTATATCAAATGCAAGGATTTTTGTAATCTGGGACTGCAAATTTGACTATAAAACGTTCCTAATACATTACTGATGGTGCTCTCTAACGCAATGCCGCAGACCTTACTGAAAAACCATGACATGCAGACTAGGACGAGGGGGAAAAAAAATCAATGAGGATTTTAGCTCCTGATCAATATCCAGTGAGCTTCACTGGGCAGAGGAGAATAATTAAAATGTAGCCGTTAACTGTTCTATGCACATTTGTGGGCCATGTTAAGGGGCGTGATCACTGGAAAAATACTCCTAACTTTCTCATAATGCACAGCATATACAAATAAGTGGGCGTCACTGTGTATATTAGACAACATGACAATGTCAGTATCTTCCTGCTTCATCATGAAGCAACAAAACACATGAGCCACAAAGTCGCTGGTACCATCGAGTATTTAATGAATATTTATTGGATAAAAAGCACACACAAACACAAACACATACTTGTAATGTGCAGCTGAGGTCTGTTGGGACATATTTATATGCTGTTATAATGGGCCTAAAGCAGGCAACCTAATTATGAAAGGTTAAACTCAAAATAATCTTGTGAGTGTGTTTTATGTTGTTATTTTTAGTAAATGAAGACATCATTTGCTGAAGTATGTTACACTTATAGAGCCAGTATGAAAAGGTATTAACAGCACTTAAGTGCACACATTTAGATGACAGTTATCTTTCAGCAGTGGTTGGAGAGGGTCCCATAGGATAGCGCACTCAGAGGGAAATGTGGTGCTGTTATTATAGAGGATTAACCTATAGTACAGCCATTTACCTTTACTCTTTATGCACTAACACCACACCACCCCCGCTACCCACACCCCCTCTTCCCAGGGCCACCTTCCCCTTCCCCCTCAAACATGACAGTGAATGTCCTTAGTTAGCAACAATAGCATATTTTAAAGCTAATTTAGAGCATTTTAATTCAGAAAATAATAACCTCTCCTCAAACAAAATGGGTGCTGGCAGTGGAATAATTTGGTCCATTTCTTTCCATTGGCTACAAACTGATACCAAACGTTTGCTGGCTTCCAACAGATGTGTTAAAAACACAGGAGGATATGATTATTGATCTGAAAATAGATACTGAAGCTGGAAAGGGAATTTGCAGAGGGCAGTGATGGTGGTTTGTTTTGGTGCTTTGAAAGAGCGAGACTAGTTTTGTATACTGCAATGTAATCATTTCACATAAGGACTTATTTAATTCTAAGATGTGATGAGAGAGAATGGAGTTAGTGGAGCAAAATTCCCAAGGCTCAGGACTATGCAAACTTTAATGGCGGCTCGCACCCCACAGTGGTCCTTAATTATTATTCTTTGCAGACAGCTTAATTTCTTAGTCTAGACTATAAAGGCTCAACACACTTCCTCCCAGCTAGCTGTGAATTCCAAGTGCTCATTTCTTTAATATTGGATCAGGGTTTGTTGGTGATTATTTAATATGACCACCACAGTATTTCCTTATCAAGACCAACATCTGCTACCCACCCCAACCCCTGAATAAGAGAGAACCAATATCAGCCATTCCAGTACTCAGCTACATCCCTTATTTACATCCTATTTCTTTAGAAAATGTCTCTATGTTGAGGCTTCTGTCCTGTGGTACTGACTGATACTAGTATGATGTGCTGCACTTTGGTCTTGCCCAGTATCACTAATTTGTGTCCTTCAGGTGACATGTTAAACCAAGGTCCAATTTGCATATTCAGGTGGATGTGAAAGATCCCATAGTTCAAAAATAGAAGGGAATTTTTCTGATGTCTTGGGAAACAATACTCCCAAATAAATGTTAAAAGTCATTCACTTTATAGCTGTTTGTGGGAACACTGCTAACAATAACTATAATATGCATTTATTATAGTGCCCTTCTTGCCAGGCGGGGTTTTAGAGTGCTTAAGCATAAATTGGCTCCTGTTTTTACCTATGTAATAGTCATTCCACTTTACAGATGATCCTATAAAGTGCTTTGAGATATCTCGACGATGTGATAAGGTGCTATTTCAAATGCAAGGATTATTATAGCATTATTATTAATAATTTAACATTTCAGATTGGATTTTGCAGTTAATTCTAACCCAGAACATGATCCTGACCAGCTCTATTGTTTCTGGCCTCCCTGCATATGCTTAACTGCCTCATCTTACCCCACTTTGCAGCGTCTCCCAATTGCTCTGAGAAGGTTAGACCCTTCCAATAAAAAAATCAGTTGCCGATGAATGAAAATCAGTCACTTTACATCATCTAGAAACACCGAATTGTCATGATTACCATCATTTCACTGAATCCAGCAACATTTATTCATCATGATAAAAAAACCAAGATAACTGTAACTGTCAGTGATAATTGGGTTAATAGAGAAACAGATGGTGTGTTACAACTATTTGCTTTTCTTTTCCTCTCCAATTTGCACCCCTTGTCTGAAGACAATTGACTGATCCTCCCTTCCAGAGTACAGGTATCAGCCTGACTCAGTTGGTAGCACTCTCTCTTCTGAGCCAGAAAGATGTGGGTTCAAGCTCTGCATCAAAACTTTGAATTCACATATTTGTTCAAATCCAGTCAGGGCGAAAGCTTGGGCATGTTTCCTTATTTCACACGTCTAATAATAATTATCCCTCAAAAATAAAAACTATAATAAATCGGTCATTTCAATCCACGACTGTTTGTGTGACACTGCTGTGCGCAATTGGCTGCCGTATTTCACCTACATATATACAGTTAATTCACTTTACAGTATATTCTGTGAAGCACTTTGAGATGTCTAGAAGATGCGAAAAGCACTATAACAAATGCAAGGATTATTATATTATTATTATCTGAGGCTGATATTATTGGATGTGTCATCCTTCGGGTGAGAAGCTAAATCAAGGTTTGCTTATTCTGTTAAATATCCAACAGCATAATTCAAAAACAGAAGTGAATTTCTCCTATTGTCCTGGTCAATAACTAAATACAATTGGTCAATCCCACCATGACTGTTTGTGGGACATTATATCAAAAGCAAGGATTATTATTTGTATAATTCCACATGTGCCAGGCTCCAATTGGTACCTCACATGTGGCTTTTATTTTTGTGCGTGCTTTGACAGTGAGTGTAAGTGTACTGCTTGATCAGAGGAGGTGTCACAGCCAAGCCTGACTCTGCTTTTGGATGCAAGCAGCTCATCAGATACTAAACCTAAGCTGGGGAAGAAATGAAAATCAGCCCAGGAGTGGCAAGCATGGCTTTATTTTCTCCTCTCCAGCTGGGGGTTCTGAGTGGGGATTGTTGTCATACCCTCGTTAGGGTACCAATCTTTTGGGAACTTTTATAATATTTGATATAATGTCAGAAGGATATCTCAGGATAGCTTCAAAGGATTTACTGTAAAGTGTATTTTGTAGGCGAACATTTTTTTTAATGTGGCAAGGATTTTAAAAATTATTTTAATCCATTAATTATTTCTATAATTATTATTTCGTTTTATTAATATTCATTTCTGTTCTTAATTGCATTTCATGTCCAGGTTCCTCCAGCACTGCTACCAAACAGAATCACAGCCAAACTGGACATGTCATCTTGTGAAACGCAGTGCTATAATAATTCTAACAACAATCAGTTAGCAAGCTATTCAGCATTTTAAACTCATTCACTGGTTCCACAAGAGTGCCGTAAATGTCTCAGTTTCCACAGAATGTTTTCACAAAACCAGTAAATTTCAGCAGACAGATTATTACAAGCTAAACAAACCATTCATGTCAAAACTTTGACTAATTGCCTCCACTAGTTTTCAGCCGGTTTACATTGTTATCCAGTTCTTTCCTACCTCATATTTTCGAATCTTGCAGAAGTAAAACAAATCTATTCAACAGAAGTTCCATAGAGAAGGGAGAAATGTGATAGGCGATCACATTACCAAAAATTGCAGCCCAAGACAGTGATTAATTATCGACCGGTTTGGGTGTGAACATTCTTTCCTCCCTCCCACTACACGAGGGTTAGCACAAGGGTTTGGCTTGAAGCCAGCCAAAGTCTCCGACCGCCACCACTGTTAGAGTTGCTTCATTACTGCTATAGGCCCGTCACAGTTAGGGTCCTATACAAAGCTATGCCATTGAACCGCCCTGCACTATGGGCTGCAAAAACAACAGTGTTGATTGGAGGTTTTGTGCTGAACTATTATGCTAACGTTGAAGGGGCTGATCACACCCAGTCACTAAATAAAGATTGTTTTTACACTGCAATTTTTAGTATTGTGATTTTCTTTACATAGAACACTACAGTATGCCATTTTTATGCAACTCTTTCATGCCAGTGAAATCCACACTAGCCTCACACCTCTTTTAGTTCCCACTCCCATTCCATTCCCTTCTCCCTCATGTATGCACCAAGCTGCCTCTTAAATGTATTGATGCTTTCTGCTTGAACCACAGGCTCGGGCAGTGAGTTCTACATTTCTATTTGCCTGTGCCCTCTGTGAAAAGTCCTTGCTGTTTCTGTGCATTGTGGTTTAACCAGCCAAACTGTGCGGTCAGCTTCTGAAGAGCTCTGCTAACCTTCTCACTGCATGTCCAGCAAGGACTCAGTGGGAAGAATCCAGTGACTCGTCCTCTCTTCCAAATCCTGCCATTTCACCTTTTACCTGTCTCCCAAGAAGTATAGTCACCACTTGACCATTGGAAGTCTGACAAGTGCAGGCTTGAGGCCCAATGAGGTGGATAACTGATGCCCCAAATAATTCATGAGGTGTGGCCAAAAGGATAGCAGCAATATACTAATGCACATTATGCTGAGGTGTGCTGCTGACCAATAGATAACAGCAAGAAAACCATAAAGAACATAAACAGTGTTATTTCAAAATAACCTTTATACCACATGCTACAACGAATAACACATTTCTGGTAAGTTCAAGGTGGTAATTCAATCTCTGTGGTTTGTTCAATTTTTCTGCTCTTGTGGTTTACGAGATCAGAAACACAGGATTGAATTACTGTCTCGTAACTCAATTTATTAGCCTAGTGCATATTTTCTTTTTGGAAGAAAGGGTTACAAGGAAGTCCTTTTTACCAAATGTAACCAAACACGGTACATAATGAAAGAGTAAGCAATTGTCCACTGTAGACTAGTGATTAAATGTAGTTGCCTGAGATCATAACCACATGTATAGGGTTAGCTCCTGCTGTGGGTAGACTGAACTGAAGGAGTAATTAGCCCATGCAGGCCACTCTACATAAATGAGTCAACTGATGAACGTCTCATGATGAGTTTCAAATATATTGATAAATATATTACTATATTTTGGGGGTACAATCTGTGATTCCAGTCATTTTGTAATATTTTTGGACTTTGACCCCTATGGCCGGGTCACAGTGTACTGTATCAGTCTAATCCAAAGAGATTAACTGCACAGCTGTTCTCAATGGGAATCACTCGGATTCCTGTAAATCAGTGGTGGCACAACACCAGATACCAGCAGAATTTCCTTACACTGACTCGGAATCAGAATCAAAATAAATAGTGGACAGGATTGAAACACAACAACCTTAACTCTTCAACTGTTATATAAAAACACAGGCTGGGCCTTTCTGCCCTCCAATTTCTTGACACCAGCATTTTCTATTGTGAGGGACTGGGCTCAGACTCTCAAGGAGTTTCTTTAGCAGTGTTTCTTTTGGGACATCCTCTTGATGTAAAATGCGCTATATCATTGTAACGTTTTATAGTATTGTAAGTAATTTTACCCACAAAATATCCAATAAAAGCATTTTACAGCATATCCTGTGAAGCGCTTTGAGACTTCTTGACAATATAATAAGGTGCTATATCAAATGCAAAGAGTATTATTGGTATAATCACATACATTGAAGGGGAAGAGGATGTTCCAATTTAATGACTTTCTGTCTAAACATATTGTTAAGTTCTAAGTTGCCTCAACACATTTACTACCAATCTGATGCCTTAATGAGGTTTATACAAGGTTTACCTTGTTTATTTTTGTTATTAGTTTACAAAGGTAAATAATCGAATGTTTTGGGACAATTCAAGTTGATATTTCCATCTGTGGCTTCATTTTACGGTTTAATTTTATTTAATGCAGTTACTTGCTAAACACAATACTCACAGCTAAACCGCAATCCTGTCAACTGGTGGGCATGCGCCCCAAATTGGCTTCACTTGGCATTGAGAATGGAATTGGTAGGAAGGGAGACAGATCTGTTTCTGTCATAAATGAGTAATAATAGCTTTCTATGTAATCATCTGAGTGTCTGACACGCGTAGAAACTGATCACCATGCTTAAGCATATCCAAATCAGACTGAAAGTTCCATGCATGTCAACTATACATGGAAATTCCTATGTCTGGAATGAAATGTACACTCTTTCCCTGGAGGATTGCACCATAATGACCTAATTCTGGAGAGTATTAGGTGAAAATTTGGCAAGATTCAAGGTTTGGGGACTCCAGAATATGTGCTAGGCTAGACTTTAATCAACTAAAATCACATTTTTTATATTGAGAGGACGCTCTGGCAAGCTTCTGGCCTCTTGTCCATCTGCGGGCATAAGCAATTGTCTGTTTTAAGACGTAGGTCTTTGACTTTTGGTCATCTTTCCCTCCCACCCTTTTGGCTCCCATTCCCAGCTTGGGTGCCCAGCCAGCAGTGTTATACTTTGTGGCGTCCTCCAGATGTGAAAGGTGTTGTATGAATGTAAATTGTATTGTATATGATTTTTTAAATTTACTTGCATATCATTTGTATAATAATGGTTCACTATGCAATTTCATACAGTTGTATAGCCAATTATATGCATCTCTGATCAGCCCTTTTTGGAAACAACACTGTTGCTATGCAACAACTCCCATTAAACCCGTACTACCCACAATATTGGAAAGATTTGTATCAGACTTTGCCACACAATGAAAAGCCCCTTAATCGTGTACATCTGTCCTTTGCTAATGAACACTGATGAAGGCTGCAACAATCGTCTGAATTGCACGTAGCTAATCATTTTCTTACAGCGCCTAAAAAGTGCCATCTGCACAGCTTCAGTACTGGGGTGAAAATGCGAGGTCACCGGTGATGATTATCACATCGTCGAAAATTGCTGTTGAGCCAATCAATAATTATTGACTGTCAGTGGATATTTCCGATCCTTCAAAAAAACCACAGTAGAGAACAAGGCCATTTGAGCCTAGAAGCCTACATTGGTACATTTCAGCCTGATTCATTTGATAGCACACTCGCCTGTGAGTCAAAGGTTGTAGGTTCAAGTTCAAGTCCCATGTCAGAACTTTGAACTCTTATAGTCTAGACTCCAGTGCAGGGAGAGAGCAGGAATGTCGGAGGTGCCATACTTAGGCACGTAATTGTACTTGTTAAACCGAGGTCCCGACTGCCTATTTAGAGGGACGTTAAAGATCTCATAGCACTATTCGAAAAGAGAAAGGAATTTCTCCCAGTGTCCTGTTCAATAAACCCCTAAATAAAACTGATCATTCATTTCATGGCTATTTATGGGACATTGCTATGTGCAAATTGGATATCACATTCTCCTGGAAAATTACAGTCAGTACATGTAACAGTGAATACTGTGAAGCGCTTTGAGATGGACCCCTGTGACATGAAAAATACTAAATCAAATACAAGGATTATTTTATTGTATTATTTGACTATTCACTGGCTCAACGCAGATAATTATCACATCACCTTTCACGATTTTCACCCCTGCAGCTGCTTAAGGATTATACATTTCCTCTATAAACTGCTGTTTCCAATACCAGTGCAAAAGAGATCCTTATATGGGCTTGGTAGCTTCCTTTTAATCAGCTCATGGGCTGATCCTTGTTAGAAAATTGACTGTGATGAAAGCTCAATCAGCATATGGTTACTGGCCTGCGCCCACTCCCATTAAATCATTGCTGCTGCTGTTTAAATAACTGACACATGCTGACTGACTCACCTTTCTGTCAGCTATTACCCGCAAAGATAGTATTCAGTTGTCTGCTGCTCACTCTGTGTCTAGCACTAGAGCCAAAAAAACAAACTCCTAAGATCTTAGGTTACTTTTAGTTCACTTGTGATTCAATCTAGTAGGAATGCAATCATTTCCTCCCCACCACCACCACCCCCTTAAAAATACTCTTTATTGAAAAAATTACCAAACATAACCAGTCATTGAAAAACAGTCAAGCAAAAGCTCCACTGAAACCTGTGTGGACCAGCAAAGTTTTCACGTAATTATCCTACCAGAAGAATATGTAATTGCTGTGAACAACGAGGCTCTATTACATCTTTCAATGATCTTCCCTCTACCACCCTGAAGTGCTCCAGTAATAGCACAGTAGTTATCTGAAATTCTGCCCAATACGTTTTAGAGTGAGCTAGGCAATAGACAGGCTAAATTAGAGCCTTTTACAAAACACTCTGCGGCTAAGTAATAAAGAGATATTACATAAAGATAGATCATGATAGCACTTGGATACAATGCCGCCAGTAGACAAGGGAGGGGGCAAAGGAGTGAAGTAATTAGAATAAATGAAAGCTGTAGAGAAACAGTTTCTGAGTCAACTGAGATGAGGAGTCGAGTCAGGTATTAAAAGATAGAGCTGAATTGTATCCTGACTCCAAACTGATTTTTAACAACATCACAGTGTTATTTGTTTTAATTCAATGACGGTCGAGGAGACATTTGCTTGGTCCTGTTATCACATTTGTTAAGTAATGCAGAATTTATTCATTTCAAGCTTGACCTGATTATTGATTTTTTAAAAAACATACTACAGTATTATTCTCAATCTTCTTCCAGTATACCGGGGATCGGAAAATACATTGTGTTGAAATAAAATACAGCAGCGCTGCCAGGCCTCCACATGCATAACAAATCTGTAAAAGAACCACAACAGTAGTTTGTGGAGTGCTGCAGCTTAGGGTTTACAACACTTGGCTCGCAAGTGAGAGACCTGGGTTTGATTCCCGGCAGGTCAAAACCTTAGGCAAGTTTCCTTACTCCATACACCTGATGATAATCCATCAAGAAAAAAACATAAAGAATTAGTCACTTCAATCCACAACTGTTTTTGGGACACTGCTGTGTGCAATTGGCTGGCATGCTTCTCCCCAATTATACAATCAATTCATTTAACAGTATATTCTAGAAGACATGAAAAGTGCTATATCAAATGCAAGGTTATTATTATTAACAGTATTAACTAGTATAGTGCCCAACACTCAGGGTAGCATGTCAGAGCACTAAGATCTCAAATTCACTTACAAAAAAGCACCAGACTGAATTTAATAAATTTCCAAATTTTGCAGACTTTGCAATATTGTACTAATGAAATAATGTAACTCTGGTCTCAGGTTGAATTTCTCCTGCAATATGCTTCTGTGAGCCTTTTTTTTTGTACAGTATTACAATTAAGGTCAGGTGGAATTTAACAACACTGTTAAATGTGGTGTTCTCAAGTACAGTCTTTTTTTCTCTTTTTTTCTATGTTTCTATGCTTTTCTATGTTTAGTTCATGCCCAAGGGGAACTAATCAAAGTGCAGTCTCTCTGACTGTACCAATGGAACCTATCAATCACTGGATCGCAAGATTCACAAGAAAGGTTTGGATGAAAATGGTCCTTCGGCTCATTTGATCTCATCCTCTGGACCCTACCATCCTCACTTTACAATATCAAGCTTTTTTAAAAAGCAAATTAAAAAAAAGGCCGCAACTAAACTTTCTGGTGACCCATTCCAGCTGTTAAGTATCCTGAGGAAGTGGTGAAGAATTGCTCCCGGTGTCTGTCTTGAAGTTGCCCTTTACCCTAAACCTAAGTCCCCCTGTTCTGTTGTTGCAAAGCATTCAAAAGTATTTTCCTAGGATTACTTTCTCAATCCTTTTTAAAATCTTATATACCTCTGTTAAGTCCCTCGCTGCAATGTTTCTTTTCAAGACTGAAGAGCTCCAGCTTATCTAATCATTGCTCATAGATCATTCCCCTAACACGAGGGATCATCCTCATTGCTCTCCTCTCTCCTCTGCACTGCCTCCGGGGCCTGGGAGAAGTGTCTTTTTTCGATTGGTTGATTTACACTTTAGTAAACGTGCACATTTCAGTCAGAAGTTGAAGTGTTGTGAATGATTGATGGCCCAGTGTCCCACGGACCATTTGCTGAGTTGCTCTGGTGTAGAGATGATGTGGTTGTACACCATCTCTTACACCATGTTAGAAGGGCTGTGATAGGAGGTACATTTGATTCCTCCACAGCATTGAATTTACGGTTCATGACTAAATTGTTGCACATTAATCTTTACAAAAAGTACAGCTGTAAATGTTGAAAGAAGGAACTCGTGCAGTAGTTAAGTAGCACCTGAACAACCTGGCACTTCAATTTCTTTTACCTGGAAAGCACTTAGAAGGGGTTCTGATTATAGTACTATCACTGTCAGCTTTGATGAAGTAAGTACATGATGGGCAAAAATTGTTTTCAAGATTTTACCAATTCACAGAAGAAGCACGGAACAAGAGAAGAGCATTTTCATGTCAAGCCAATTCTTCTACAAACCATGCATAACTCACGATTGCTCTATTATGAACTAATTGTTCTGGAGCTTGCAGCAGACAATAAGGATGTTAACCACCTTATTGTAAGTAAACTGCAGGAGAGAAGTTGTATAACAACAACTTGCATTTATATAGCACCTTTATGTGGCATTTGAGCTTCCAAAAATTAGCCTTCATAGAGATATTGATGTGTAATTTGATTACACTGTTAAATAGAGATGTAAAGACAAGGGGGAAGCTTTGGCTATGACTTGAGTAAGGAGAATCCACACATTTTCATCAACAGGAATTAGACAGATGCTTGAATAAGAGGAATATTGAAGGGTGTGCAGAATGAGCATGAGAATGGAATTAGATTGGATCATGTGGAGAAAAATACTAGTGCAGACTCGATGTGCCAAATGACCTATTCATAAGTGTAATGTTGTATGATATATAATACAAGGGTTAGGATTGCTGTTCGGTAGGAATTATGCCACAAATAGGTTATTCACTGAATTAATTATTGTATAAAAGATAATGAATGTAGATCAGTCAACTAACCCAACATTATATTAAAAAAATTTGACAAGCAAAGTCAATATTCATGAAACCCATAAACAGTGTAATTTTGTTGCTGTGGTAACCAGTGGTGGCTCCAGTAGTGAATGAGCTGACTGTCAATTAAATCTGTGTCGCTTGTGATACTATATTTGGAGCAGTATGGAATTTCACGGCTTCTCTTTGAGATATCACATATTGATAGCCACAATCAATGCTGGGTGCTGACAGAGGACTCTGAAAGGGTGACGAATGGATGCAATTTACTGTTATAGCCCAAGAGGACAGATAAATGCTCCAAAATTTGCCTTTGTCATCTGCATTGGTTGTGTAAAACTCTCATATTTTTATTAGATCCTATTGTATTATGCATGTAATCAGATAAACACTGAACAGACCTGACAGGGAGATAATGTGCCAGCATTTGCAATTGATTCTCTTTATGCATTTCATTGCATTTTCCAACAGTAACTCATTTACCCAGACAAGATGTGCTGCAGAGCAGAGCCTGATTAAAAGCAATCAAACTGCTTTGGCTTGCAGGCCTGGGCAATTTAAAATCCTTCATATGCAGCAATAACTGTTAATAACTGTCATCCTGCACTGCGCTGAAATGAGGTCAGAAACCACAGCAGAAAGAGTAAACAATTTCAACTTGCTTACATTGCATTGCCAGAGTTTTAGCAAATGGTGTATGGGATTAAAGGGACACCGGCTTCATGAGAAACAAAGTGCCTGCAAACCCTTTTTGGCTGGTGGGGACGAGAGAAGATCTGTGTGTTATTTCTGTCACAACCGTATTATGCCACAACAATTAATGGTGATGTGATTCATGTTGTTTGTTTAGAAATAAATACATAAACTGCCAACACTTTTCTCATAAAGAGAGTTCCTTTTTTATAACATAAATATTATGGGAGATGGTCTAATTTGCAATAATTCTTAATGGAATTCCTTGATTCTATTAGAATTCCTGTTAATCGAGCTTTAATCGGAGCAACATTGATTAAAATGATGCATCTGAAAAAGACCTAATTTGTACGTATTCCTTGACAAGAATCCCTTTGGTGAACAAGCATTCAGCCTTTGTGCCCCACTCTCTAGAATTGCAAGCTGCAGTCCATCTTCCTTGTCTCCTCCCTCCCCATTTTCAATACCTACCATAGGACCTATCTTTCGACTGCTCTTACAGCCATCTTACCCCTCTCCCAACAGCTCCTCAATAATGTCCACCTGAACAGGCAGGTGTGACCTCAGTTTTGATGTCTCACCTGAATACCATCATCTCTTACAAAGCAGCAATACCACAGCACTCTACTGGAGATTCAATCTTGCTGCTGTTGCTGCCGCCACCAGGAAATCCATATACATAAATGCACAAATCAAACTTTATTAATATATTTTACCCAGCCCAGAGTCAGCAGTATGAATGCGAGTTCCTCCCTAGTCTCTACGAGTGCAGAAAAATGCATTGTTTTAGTCACACTTCCAGAACTGGAGTGTTCTTATAATGAGTAGCATTGAGCCACTGTTGTTCCAGGCCTGCCAATGACACAGTGCAAATATAATCGCTCCCACTGAAAGAGTGTGCAGAACCATTGTTGATGACAACTGTGAAGAACAGCACAGAGAAGGCAGTAATCACTGGTGCAAAGCATGCCATAGCTACAGAGATGCTCCGGGGAGAACAAATCTAGGTGAAAGAGATAATAATAGCAGTTCTATTGAAAACTATACTCTTCTTTCCTGACAGAAACAATAAACGACTACACAGGAAAAATAGGTGAGATGCCTGGCTTATTTTGCCTGTAAAAATTCCCCTGGATCCACACTTATTGTGTTCCTTAACATCAAATGAAAGAAGGAAACAACAGAGTTTGGAGGATTGCCTGCTCTGTGAGGATTGCAATATAAACAGAACGTTACAATGATATGTCACTAATGCGTTTCTGAGTGCCTTGATCTCACATGACTTAAAACGCATGACATCTTGATCTTGTGGCAAAGACTGAGAAGCCACAGAGACAGTTGACAAATCAGTGCTGCCTTCCCAGTGCTCACTCCCTTTACATTAGTGGACTTTTTCTCCACATTGCCATAATGGGTGGGGGTGGGGGAAGCGATTGTGAGGTGATATCATGCATAGAATGTATAGACATTCATCGTACAATAGTTATGGTAAAGTCAAAGCTATTGCGCATATCGCTGCTGCCGAAATACCGTCAGAAGGTGCACTTGAATATTAAGTGATTTTACTCCTAGTATTTTTCTGTGGTTCAGTCACCCTTAGTTCATTAGTGATTGTGAGATGGGGGTAAAACAGACTCATAATATCTTTTTAGCATGCGCACACCGTGCCTTAGGTCATCGCAGCGTTGGCTTGAGCAGTCAGAGGTGGAATAACACCTTGACCTTCCAATTCAGCTCGGACCCCCTTTTGCACGCTGCAGTCTATGTGAGGTCTGATTGCGCAAAGTGTCTGGAGTGATGGTCTGCTGAGAAAATTCAGCTGCTTTACAATACGGTTTGCCTGCAAAGGCAGGTTTGACTCCACAGGCAAACTCTAAATGCAATGGTGGTACTAGTTACTGAGGTCTCTTCTACGAGTGAAACGGCGAGGCAAAGCCAAATTGCTGTGAGCTGATCTATAATTCTGTCATCATTATTCGCTTTAAATAAAAACAATCCGGAGTTGCGCTGCAGGCAATTAACCCTTTCACCCACTGTTTAGCGATTCAGTAAAGCATGGTGCTAAGCTGTAGCAGTTGTGAAGTTGAGTGTGAATGGTGCGTTATTTTCCTGCTAATTAATGCTAATTAATTTTTTATTTTGTTAAAATTCCTGCCGAGTTGCATCTAGTTTATGTGAATTTGATCCACCAAATTTCAAATGGGGAGAACATTACTGCTGAAAACTATCCTCACTGCTTGGTGCTTTTCCTTCCAAAAATAACAACAACAACAACAACAATAAATTACATTTATAGAGCGCCTTTCACGTCGGGAGGACGTCCCAAGGCGCTGCACAGGAGGCGTGTGACCCGAGCTGAGAAGGGAGTGTTTGGGAAGGGGTGAAACACGAAGGGGAGGTCGAAACATTCGGGGTGGAACAAAAGGCACGATCGAAGAGGAAAGTCTTCAAACCGGCCTTGAAAGAGGAAAGGGAAGAAACGAAACGGAGAGATTGAGGGATGGCATTCCATAGGGTGGGAGCGGAGAAACTAAAGGCCTGGCCTCCAATGGGGAGGCGGTTCGGGCGGGGGGCTTGGAGCAGGCCAAGTCCTGTTGAACGGAGGGTCCGGGTGGGCTTGTAGGGGGAAAGTAGATCGGTTAAATAGGGCGGGGCAAGGCCGTGTAAGGCCTTGAAGGTGAGGACGAGGATCTTGAACTCGATCCTCTGGAGAATGGGGAGCCAAAGGAGACGGGCGAGGGTGGGGGTTATATGGTCGCGGAGGCGGGTGCGGGATAATACACGGGCTGCAGAGTTTTGGATGATTTACAAATAATAATATTTGTAAATCATCCTGCCCGCTCCCCATAGCCTAATAGACCCGTTCTCCCTAAATAAAGATCTAATTCCCTTTTAAAAGTTGTTATCGAATCAGCCTCCACCACCTTTTCAGGCAATGCATTCCAGATTCGAACAACTCGCTGAGTGAAAAAAATTCTCCTCAGCTCCCCTCTACTTCGCCTTGAAACTATTTAAAATCTGTGACCACGAGTCACAGATTCACCCACGAGTGGAAATAGTTTTTCTCTATTTGCCCTGTCGAAACCCCTCATGATCTTATAAACCTCTATTAGGTCTCCCCTCAATCTTCTCTGCTCCAGAGAGAATAACCCTAGCCTATCTAGCCTCTCCTCATAGCTGAAGTCCCTCAATCCTGGCACCATCCTAGTAAATCTTCGTTGTACCCTTTCCAATGCCTTCACATCCTTTCTGTAATGTGGTGACCAGAATTGAACACAGTATTCCAGCTGAGGCCTCACCAAAGTCCTATAGAGGTTAGTCAGCACTTCCTGACTTTTGTACTCTATACCCCTATTTATAAAGCCTAGTATCCCATATGCCTTCTTAACAGCCTTGTCTACCTGTCCTGCCACCTTCAACGAGTCACTAACACAAATCCCCAGGTCTCTCTGTTCCTTCACACCATTTAAAATTGTACTATCTAGCCTATATTGCCTCCCTTCATTTCTTCTCCCAAAATGCATCACCTCACACTTCTCTGCATTAAACTTCATCTGCCATGTGTCTGCCCACTTTACCAATTTGTCTATATCCTCTTGCAGATGGCTACTATCCTCCTCACTGTTTACTATTCTCCCTAACTTAGTGTCATCTGCAAACTTGGAAACTGTACTCCGTACACCCAAGTCCAGATCATTGATGTAGATTACAAACAGCAATGGTCCCAAAACTGATCCCTGTGGCACACCACTGCTCACTTCCCTCCAATCTGAAAAACAGCCGCTCACTACAACTCTCTGCTTTCTGTCTCGCAGCCAGTTGTGGATCCACGCTGCCACTGTCCCTTTTACGCCATGGGCCTTTAATTTCATAATAAGTCTCTCACGTGGCACTTTGTCAAATGTCTTTTGAAAGTCCATGTAAACTACATCAACTGCGCTACCATTATCCACCCATTCCGCTACCTCATCAAAAAATTCTATCAGATTTGTAAGGCAAGATTTGCCTTTAACAAATCCATGTTGACTGTCCTTTATTAGCCTATATCTTTCTAAGTGAAGATCTACCTTGTCCCTGATTATGGACTCTAGAAGTTTGCCCACTACCGACGTTAGACTGACTGGTCTGTAGTTACCAGGCTTGTCCTTCTGCCCCTTTTTATACAAGGGAGTAACATTAGCTATCCTCCAGTCCTCTGACACGACCCCTGTGTCCAAGGAAGATTGAAAGATCGTGGCCAGAGTCCCTGCTATTTGCTCCCGTGCGTCACTTAGTAACCTAGGGTGCATCCCATCCGGACCAGGTGACTTATCCACCTTGAGCGACGTCAACCTTTTTAGAACTTCCTCTCTGGTTATAATTATTCTATCCATTTCTCCTACCCTCTCCTCTAATACCATGGCATTGGCTGTATCATTTTCTTTTGTGAAGACAGAGGCGAAGTACTCATTCAGTACATCAGCCATGAACCCACCCTCACCCTCTCAGTGGTACATTGGCTCCTGTCCCTCTGCAGAATGACTTGAAGATCCTTATCCTCAGCCTCAAATCCCTTGCTGGCCTTGTAACACCCTACCTCTGTGATCCTCTTTTTTGTTGAGCCCACTCCACCCCAGCACCAATGGGTGAACTTCCAGTCACTTTGCCCTGCTCTCTGGAACTCTCTTTTGAAATCCCTCCAACATGTTCCCTCTCTCTGTCTCTACTTTCAAAACCTGTTTAATAAAAGGATCTCTCCTTCTGTGTTCTCATTCACCTCCCCCTCTACCCTCCTCCCAAACAGTTAGGGCTCCCAATTCATCTTTGTAAAGACCTGAAGCAGACCAGTTGGCTTACAGTCACAGTCTAGGATGACTTCATTTTCAGAGGTGCCTTCCTTCACATGACAAGTTAAACTGAAGTCCCATCTGCCTGTACAGTTGGACGTTAAAGATTTCATGACGCAATTTGAAAAGACTACGGAATTTGTCCCCAAAACCTGGTCAACAATCTCCCAAATAAAACAAGCCATTTACCTTATGGCTGTTTGTGGGACATTGCTGTGTGCAAATTGGCTGTCACATTCACTTACAAAATACACAATATCTACACTATCTATCCTGTAAGCAATTTGAGACATGCTCCCGATGTGAAAGCCACTATGTCAAATATAACAATTAATCTTATTGAGAGTATTTGAGAACCCAAATCTTCTATAGTGAGGAATTATAATGCAAAGGCTCAGCTAGCTAACATGGTTTCCTTGCGAGACAGAATGGTGGCTGAACCAATTTTTCCGGACACTCCATATTTTGTGGGCGAAACAGTTGTGGATTGAAGTGGCCAATTATTTAAATTACATTTTTTAGGGAAGGAATTATTACCCCTCAAAAAGTGATATGCCAATCGACTGACTGGATTCATACTTACTGCTAGATAAATAGAGGCGTATGGAATAAGGAAACTTGAACATTTTGCTGTGTGGGAATCGAACACAGGTCTCTGAGTTTGAGCTACACTGAGCTACAGAAGTCCACAAAATCAACAACAATTTACATTTACAAGTTGCGACTTGCATTTATATTCCCATCCCTCAAAGTTGCAACAAACACTCCCATCCTGAAGAAACCTTCCCTGGATGGATTCCTGCTTTCCAGTTACTGGCCCATCTCCAAACCCCCTTTTCTTCCCAAGGTTCTTGCTTTCCAGCTTCGCTCTTTCCTTTCCTCCCACTCCCTCTATGAACCCCTCCAACTGGGCTTTCATGCTGCCCACAGCACAGAAATTGCTCTGGTCAAGGTCACAAATGATATCCTGTCCATCTGTGACCAGGGCTCCTTCTGCCGCCTCATCCTCCTCGACCTCACTGCTGCCTTCGACCGTGTACCACTCAATCCTCCTCCACCACCTCTCCTCCAACCTCAACTTTCAAGGTTCTATGCTTGATTGGTTCAGGTGTTATCTCTCACACCATGTCCAGTTTGTCTCCGGTAGTGGTTTCTCACACCATTCTTAGGGCTCTGTCCTCGGTCCCCTCCTCTTCAACCTCTAAATGGTGGAGGCATCATCCACAGACACGAGGTAACTTTCCACATGTACTCAGATGACCCCCAACTCTATCTCTCTGCCTCCACCCTTGATTCCAGGACAACTGGGGATCTGACAGACTGTCCTGGATCAAGTCCTGGATGACGACAACTTTCTACAGTGAACATCAGAAAACCTGAGGCTGTCCTGATTGGCTCACGATAGTGCCTCTGCACATCAGGCACTGGCAGCATCAGCATCCACAGATGCAAACTCCACCTCACCAAGCCAGTCAGGAACCTAGGCCTCTTGTACGATCCTTAACTGTCCTTTCTCCTCCATATCCATGCCATAATTAGCACTGCCTTCCACCACCTCCGCAACATTGCCCGACTCCGCCACTGTCTCACCCCTCAGGTCGCTGAAACCCTCACACACGCACTTGTCACCTCAAGGCTCCATTATGGAAACTCACTCCTTGTTGGCCTCCCCATCTCTTCCCTCCACAAGCTGCATATCATCCCAAACTCTGCAGCTTGTGTCTTCTACCACACCTGTCAGCTCCCTCCCTTCAGCAGGATCCGGCCTGCTGCATATCTCCTGCCCAACAAACCCTACGATTGGCAACCGGGCTTTCAGACTCTCTGCCTCCCCAAACAAGAAGCCAAGGATCCGGACTGGCTCAGTGAGATGGAGTGTGCGTCCACGGATGGTAATGCTGTCAGCTCCTGAAGTGTGTAGCCATTGACTGGAACCGATCAGGAGGGCCCCCGGTCTTGTTTGTAGCAGTTCAAGTTCAATGCTTTCTTCGTACCCTCTGTACAATGTAACAGTCAGCACAAAATGGCATCTACTTCCTATGTACTTATTATTATTACTGAAGAACAAGGTAATGATAAGTTGGAATGCAGCTGAAGCACTTACACACAATCATTTGTTGGAAGTTATCTTTTCCAGATATCATGAAGGTTCTGCAAAAGGTTTCAGACATCTGGTCAACCCTGCTTTTTCACACATCTGGTGCTTTGTATCGCTAATCAACCTCCCCGCTCCCCCTTCCTTCTCCCCTGCTGGGTAGCATCTCAGAGCTCTTAACAGTGGCGGAGTCTGACTCCGAGCTGAGGGGGGTGAGGTGTGGGGTGAGGAGGTTTGGGGGGAGGTGGCCGTAAACACTGTTGAAGAGG
The DNA here is from genome assembly GCA_035084275.1 of Hydrolagus colliei. Taxonomy (NCBI): domain Eukaryota; kingdom Metazoa; phylum Chordata; class Chondrichthyes; order Chimaeriformes; family Chimaeridae; genus Hydrolagus; species Hydrolagus colliei. The sequence goes on from CM068742.1 coordinate 33,045,133, forward strand.
AATGTTTTTAGGCAGGTCTTGAAAAAGTGGGGGCATGGCGGAGGGATTGAGGGAGAATGTTCCAAAGTTTGGGGGCGTGATGGCTGAAAGCGCGACCTGCGATGGTGGGGCAGGGGTTAGAGGGTCGAGCAGGAGGCCGGTGTCAGTCAAGCGGAGGCTCTGGTTGGAGGATTGGGGAGTGAGGAGGTTGGAGAGATAGGGAGGTGCCAGGGTGTGAGTGGATTTGAACACATGTGGGGATGTAGAAGTCAATCCAATAAGATTTTATGTAAAATTAAAGGATTATGATTATAAATATTAGATCACCCACCTAGATTCCCTATCCCCAACTCTAAAGTCACTACATTTATTATAAGGCTCTTTGAGACACAACAAGATGTTACAAATATCCAAGTCCTTTCCTTTTTCTAAATTTGAGCACTGTGAGACAGAACAATACTGTACTGAGAAACAGCATGGGAATGAGTGGAAAGCAATCACATTCTCATTTATTATCTGTGTTCCGCACCTAAAATATCAGGCAGCGTCAGTGAATGTCAATATATTTACTGCCGAGAGGAAGCTTCTTCATTTTTATTTTCTATTGACTTTATTCTGCATTATACAGAAAGAGACGCGCTCTAATTATACAGTGCAAGCAGATGATGAAGAAATCAGGATATTGATCGTGACGTGAAGACCTGGGGACCTTGCACATAGTTTATTAGTTTTATTATTATTAGAAAGTGGTTTGACAACGGTAAATACCAGGGATCTATCAATTGCTGTCAAATGGTTCACAGAATTTAACTCCCAATAATTGCGAACCCCTTCACCCCATTCAGTACCTTTTCTTTATTGTGTCTTTTTAATAAAAAAGAATTAGAGTGAAATATGATTTATGGTAAACCGATACAGCATAATCCCACACATCAGACATATCCATTATGCACATGCTTTTTCCTCCCCAGAAGTCTAGAAATAAAGATTTATTGCACTGTGTCAGTTTGGCTCATTGGCAGCAGTCTCGCTTCGGAGTCAGTAGGTTGTGTGTTCATCCTCGTGTGTGGAGATCTCATAGGGTGTTTTGGTCAGCCAGGCGTCTGTGCCTAAGGGTATCTAAACAGATACATGAACAATTTTTTGGGTTGTCTGGAATAAAGTGTACTCTCTCTCTCCCTGGAAGGACCTTTCCTGTTTTCCTAAGTCTGGAAAGCACTGTGTGCTGGAATTTTAATCAGCTAAAATCATTATGAACAATCTGGCAAGTTTTATGTTTCTAGTCCTGCAAGGAACACCCTATTAATTAGGTCTTTGGTTTGCAGGATTAACAGGAGCTGAGTGTGAAGAATCCCTCTTCATAGCCCAGGGCGTAGACTAACACTCCAATGCAGTACTGGAAGAAAGGGTCTTTGTCAGAAGTACTGTTTTTTAAAAAATAAGTTGTTCATAACATTTCTTTCTGGATTTTCAAAGATCCTATCACAAATTCAAAGAGAGAAGCAATTTCTCCAAGCCCCGAATCCTCCAAATAAATTGGCCATTCGCTTAATCCTTGTCCGTGGAACATTGATGCTTGCAAAATGTCTACTATGTGTGCCAGCCATACATAATAATAATAATCCTTGCATTTGATGTAGCACTTTTCACATCTTCTAAATGTGACAAAGCAAGATAATTGACTGTATATATGGGTGAAACGCGGCAGCTAATTGCACACAGCAGTGTCCCACAAACAGTCGTGGATTGAAGTGACAATTTATTTTTTAATTTGTTGAGGGATTATTATTAGGCATGTGGAGTAAGGAAACTTGCCCAAGCTTTCACCCTGCCTGATATGAAGCACAATAACAATGTTCTTTCTTTTCCACCTACTACAAATCATTCACTTACTGGACTCCAAATCAAAGATTCCCTTTCCTCTCTCTTTTTCTTTCCCTCTATATTCTATGGGTTTTTTAAATGTAGGATGAGCCACACATTGATCACTGTTTCTTGAATAGTTTTAATTTGGTGAAGTTTTATACTGTGCGCCTTTACCATTAATCAGGTTTCTTAATAGAAGAGAAAGAATGGTTTGTGGAATTGGAGAATTTATAATCTGTCATCAAGAATACAGATTGATCAGGTAAAACTGCAAACAATTATACAGCATTTCTATTTTATTCTATGGGTCAGTAAAATCTCGCTTAAAACCTATAAATATCCTGTAGGTGGGTACTACAACTGGCATCAATGTTCCTGTGCTTGGAAACGGAAGAAAATAGGGGGAGAGGGAGTGCGCGAACACACAACAACAACTTATAATAATCATTGCATTTGATATGGCGTGTTTCACATCTTCTAGAATGAAGAGTGTTATACTGTAAAATCGATTGATTGTATATTTTATGGGTGAAAAGCAGTAGCCAATTTCACACAACAGTGTCCCACAAACAGCTGTGGATTGATATGACCAATTTATTATTATTTTATTTTGAGGAATTATGATCAGGCGTGTGGAGTAAGGAAACTTGCCCAAGGTTTCGCCCTGCCTGGGTCTGAACCCAGTTCTCTCACTTGCAAGGCAATTCTAACCACGGAGCTATAGGACTCCACTTGCATTTATACTGCTCAGTGGCAGGGTTGGATGCTGAGCATGGGAGAAGAGGGAGGGGAAGATGACCATGGTTGGGGGGAGTGGGGGGAGATAACTGCAGTTTCCTTACTCCACACACCTGATAATAATAATCCGTCCAAAAGAACACAATAATAAAATTGGTCATTTTCAATCCACGACTGTTTGTGGGACATTGGTGTGCGAAATTGGCTGCCGCGGTTCGTCCACAAATACACAGTCAATTTACTTTACAATATATTCTGTGAAGCGCTTTGAAATGTCTAGAACATGTGAAAAGCACTATATCAAATTCAAGGATTATTCTAATATTATTAGGTGGGAATAATAGATAAAGAGGGGCTAGACAGAGAGATTGAGACAAGCAATTCTAGAGGATAGTGGGACTGAAGCCACTGCGGGCTGGTGTTATATGAGTGAAGGAGTGGGAGGAGGAGTGGGTAATGGACAGGTCAGGTAGATAGGGTAGGGCTGGGGTGTGAAGGGATTTTTATGTGAGATTAAGAATCTTGATATCGAACCCTCACAGACAGGGATTCAGTGCAGTCTGGTGAGGACTGGGTTGGTGGACTTGTGGAGGCATTCATACTCACTATCCAGTGACTTGCTGGAAAAGGCATTAGAGATGAGGACAGATGTCCGTGGCCTAACAAACATGACATTTCATGACAATGTCATGAAAAAAACACCAGTTTTTAGAGCCCTTGCTCATGCATCACTGCACTCAAAGGACAAGGTGAAGTTGGAGGAAGAACATATAGCAAATTCATGTATCTTTCCTCTGTAGAGTACAACAAAATAAATGTCAGTTTTTTTAAAAAAGTATCCATGTTAATTGCTATGTATTTGCAAGATATAATAATTTATTCATCACGCTTCCCAACAGCCTCTCAGCAATTTAAAAATCACCATTTTGGGAATGCAGAATTTCACACTGACATCACCAAGCCCATGAGGCAGCGATTGTCTTTCAAAATATATTCTTGAAAGGCACAGATAATTATGCAGCATAATACCATAGCTCTAAGCACTTGAGCTGTTGTGTGTATTTAATAAAATCAGCTTCTGTTTGCCAAGAAGTGCTGCTCATGATAATAATTATAATAATAATAATATTCTGTGCATTTGATTTGATACAGCTCCTTTATCACTTCTATGAGATTTCTCAAAGTGTCTGTTACACAGAATATATTGTAAACTGAATTGACTGTATATTTTGGGGGTGGAATGCAGAAGCCATTTGCACACAGCAGTGTCCCACAAACAATCGTGGATTGAGTAACCATTTAATTTTTTATTTTATTTATTAATTTTCTTTTGAAGAGATTATTACCGTGGAAAAAGCAATCCGCTAATTAATTAACAACTGGATTCCTATTTACTGCTAGATAAATAGAGTTAATAATTCTGGATGTGGCTAGAATATATTCACCATAGGATAATAATTGGGTCTAAATTACAACTTTTGCAAAATATATTGTACATAGTAAATCCTACACAAAACCGGTGTATCTCTTGAGCACTGTTTGGATCCGATCTCAATTTGGTCTCATCTCACCATTGGAGTAAAGTGGGTATACCATTGTCTCCCCTGACTGAGCTCCAAGTGATTAATGTAGAATAGTCTCTCTGATGTGGCTTTTAATTCGATTATTCCTTGTCCAAAGCAAGCACATATGATGGCTATGAATGAAACCCCATTTCAAATACTTTGCACATAGAAAACAATTTCTTAATGTCCACATTCATATGGATGCATTTGACTGTAGATTTAGACATTGCCAATTCCCCATGAATTCATTCCAATCCCTTATATTTCTTTGAGATCAAAGAACATTTTGACAATACAGTAAAACCTCGATAATCCGGCAAGGTTGGGATCCCTCACCTTCTGGATTTCGAAATTTGCCAGTACAGTAAAAGCCCGTTTATCCGGCACCCAATCAACCATGACTTCTGAATAACCGGCATCGCAAAAAAAAGGTCTGCATTCGATTAACCGGAATTTATCCGGAAAAATGCATTAAAAAAAACTTTTTTTTGCGTTTTCGTCCGAATATCCAGCAGGTGCTTTAACCGGCATTGGCCAGGTCCCGAGGGTGCTGGATAAACGGGCTTTTACTGTACTTAGAACCTACCCTAGAAATGGCTTGGGAAGCTCTGCCCCATACACCACATATGCTGTAAACACAGCACTGATGCCAAATAATGCCTGAGCTCCACCCACAGCACCGGATGATAGAGCGGCCACAGTGGGAACAACAAGCAGATGTTCTGAACTTCGGGAGATTTGATGGAAATCGGAAAAAAATTTACATTGTACAGTTTATATTTTGAAAACTTGCCGGTTTTAGGGAGTTGCCGAATTTCGGAATGTCGGACTATCAAGATTTTACTGTATTTTAGCAAGAACCAAGACTTGTGACCCCAGGGGTATTGCTGGAGTCTGACCAACTAAAACCACATAGCGTGTTATTGAAAGCACTGTGTGGGAAACTCATTGTTGTTTATGCAGCTAGTACTTTGGCTTGCAGGGTGCATGGGAGCTGAGTGGAATGCCCTACTGCCTCCAAGTGATCTCCTCCCTGCTCTGTCAATGAGCCAGGCTGGCTGATCTGTTATCATCAATAGCACAGGTTAAATGATTAATAATTCAGTGGTGGTTCGCCTCTCTCTTTCACAGAGATTAAAGAAGAAAAAAACATTAATTTTATTGCACTTTATCACAAATTTCTTACTGAATTTTTACTTTGATCACTATTAAGTATAGTCATTATGTTTTGTAGAGAAACAACATAGACATTTTGAACGCTGCTAGGAGCTGCAAAAAGCTCTTTGGATGAATTGTCAAACAATGTAAAAGATTGTTTGCCAGGACGATAATAGAATATTTCCAAATAGTATCACGGGATCATTAAAAGTAATGATCCTTGCATAGATAACATATGGTTTGGTATGGTTGGTCATAGAGTTAGGGTGGTCATAGAGTTAGGGTGTGGGGGGATTTGAAGATGAGAATGATTGTGTTGAATTTGATCTGTGCGGTCAGGAAGCCAGGATAGAGGTGATAGGATAATGGAGCATGGTGCGGGTGATAACATGGGCTCTTCGTATCGCACACACGCCTCCTTGTGGGGTGCTATATAAGTGCAAATTGTTGCTGTTGTTGTTGGGCTACAGAGTTCTGGATAGTCATTAGGCTTACTTGTAATATAATCATATTCCACAATGGGCAGATCCCTCAGTATCTCTATCTGATTTTATAGCTATGCCTCTCTGTAATGAATCCCTCTAATAAAGCAACGAGTTGATCACTAGCTAACCTGTCATATCTTTTCATTGTTTTTATGCACCAATCATCTTTTCACATACTTTAACCTCCTTTGCTCTAAGGAATAGTGTATCCTTAAGACAGGGTATACTGAACACAGTACAGCAGTCCATTTGAGGTATAATCAGCACTTTATGTAACTGGAGAAGCATGTCCTAAAAATACTTGTTAATGACTAATTCTATGCATGTTGTCAACAACAACAACTTGCACTGATATAGCGCCCTCCAGCCGGACAAGGAAGAGGGATTGAAAGGTTGAAACACTGTTCCAGAGTTTGGAGGCGTAGTGACTGAAAGCGCGACCTCCCATGGTGGGGTGGAGGGAACTACGCAGTATGTATCTAATGAATAATAATCCTTGCATTTGATATAGCGCTTTTTATGTTTTCTAGACATCTCAAAGTGCTTCACAGAATATACTATAAAGTGAATTGACTGTATATTTGTGGGCGAAACGTGGCAGCCAATTGCGCACAGCAGTGTCCCACAAATAGTTGTGGATTAAAAATGACCAATTTTATTAATGTGGTTTTTTTTGGTGGGATTATTATTAGGCGTGTGGAGTAAGGAAACATGCCAAGGTTTCGCCCTGACCTGCCCGGATTCGAACACAGGTCTCAAGCTTGTAAGGCAAGTGCTCTAACCACTGAGCTACAGGACTCTGTTAGCATGAATGTATAAACAAAAGAGGTAAAACAACAAAATACGCATAGTGTGCATTTCTCTGAAAGATATTGTGAGGGCAGAGTGAAAAGCATTAGACAATCTCTATCAGTTTTTGTAAATGGTCGTGTCCTATATTATATTGAAACGTAACTGATGTTTATGTTTGTTCTTGACATCCTGTCACTGACAGTCCCATTCTACACCACCCTCCTGTCTGTTGTTGGGTGGAACCTCCTTCACCAGCTACTCAATCCTCTCTCACACTGCAAGACTTGAACTCACTGAACTGATGCACAACAAAACCTGTTTCATCAGGGAAAATTTTAAAAGCAAATATTATGAGGGCAAAATATTCTTTGGTTGATATGAATGGATTAAATGTGTCAAGAGTTTTTCCGATTTATTCTCTCCCTCCCCTCATTCAAGGCATGTGTCACAAAATGTATTTGTTTAACCGTGTTTTCAGTCACCTTTCCACTCTGTTACGCCTTCAACTCCCATTCTTAGCCTATTTAGATTTCTGAAGCGCTTTGAGGAGTTCCCATCACGTGAAATGTTTGTTATTACCATAGAAAATAATCCTTTGATAGAGTGCCTTAGAATCATAGAATCATAGAATCATAGAATCATAGAATTTTACGGCACAAAAGGAGGCCATTCGGCCCATCTAGTCTGTGCCGGCTCTTTGAAAAGAGCGATTCAATCCCACTGCCCTGCCCGCTCCCCATAGCCTAATAGACCCGTTCTCCCTAAATAAAGATCTAATTCCCTTATCTGTCATCGCAATATCTCAAAGCACTTTGCAAGATTTACTGTAAAATGTAGTGACTGTATTTGTAGGTGAACACCCAATTTACACAGAGCAGTGAGCCACAATCCATGGAGTGAGTGATCAGTTTTATTTGGGGGATTTTGAGCGTGGAAACAGTGAGAGGCTTACTCTTCATTTTGATCAGCTCCCTCTGTTGAATGTTGTACTCAGTACACTCCGAGTAACTTCAGCGTTTTCTTTACGAGAATGAATACTCCCTGGGTCCACCATATGATCCAAGCGCATGACCCTCGCTTGAAAAGTATGTGCTCGCTTTTCATTCCCCGCAAGTTATCATGTTGGAATTGGGACACTTCCTCCATCTTATTCCCAGAATTAAACTGTCACCCAAGAACCTATCCATTCAATCCATTCCTCGCAGGATCCAAACCATGTCTGACTAGAAGACGGTAGATGCTGATGAAATTCCACAGGGTAACCTGGAATATTTTTTTTAAATCTTCTATGAATATTTGAGGAATGTTTACGACTCTGGAGCTAACTTCAGTGAGCTGGTAGGTCTGCGATAAATCTAGCTCTCTGTAAAATGTACCACCTGCTCACACAGCAAAGAGGTCTTCTGAGCTGGGCAACAAGTACGATTGAACCTAACATATTGATTTATAGTCACTTGATCGTTCTCGCAAATTCTGCTGCACAAATTTAGCTTTCAGAACTGGGAGAATGCTTTTCATCTGTGTGCAATCTGGGTTCCTCTTTACAGTAACTGACTTGTTTTTCCATGATCTTGCTCAAGCAACAAAGTGATGGCTCTTGGATTGTTAAAAAGTGGTTCATCCACTGAGTTCTGCCTCAAACCCATCACATCTATCACACCATACTCAAAGGTTAATTTGTGAAGCCAACTGTGTAATTTTTTTCTGGACAGCCTCATGTCTGACATATGCAGAAACCTATCACCATACCTAAGAGTATCCAAATCAGACTGAGAGTTCCATGTATCCCTGATCCCACCTACACATAAGAATTCCCATATTTGGAATCACACAATTGAACTTCCAGCTCTCATATCATTGCATTCGGTTGCTGGCTCACTCAGCACCTTGAGACGTCCTCCCGACGTGAAAGATGCTCTATAAATGTAATTTTGTTGTTGTTGTTGTAGCTGGATATCAGCTTTACGGAATGGAGCTATACTCTATATGAATGCACTGGTGACATAGAATGAGTTTTGTGCAAGCTATATAACTATACCAGAGGCATGAAGTGATGGATACAAGTTCAACCTTTCCTCTGTTGTGTTCTTGATGTTAGTCACACTGCAATGTGGGATAGAGGCCAGGCAGGAAAATACAAGGAAGCATCACTCTGAGCCATTCTCGTACACTTCCAAGCGACTGTTCAGAGAAGGTGTATTGGAGCCAGCTACTCTCCCAACCTTCTGGTGTGAGATTGGTGCGAGAGAACAAAGAGGACTTAAGATTTCATCTCTGGAAGGAAAAAGTGTTGGAGCAGATGCTGTGTATGACCTGAAGTAATGGGGCAAACTAGACTGGCAGAGTAGTGATTGAGTTTTTTTCTACCTTTTCGTGTTCTTATGGATGGCCGTTGCTTTCAGGTGCATGTCCGTGCAGGAAAAGTGACATATACAGCACCTTTGCATGTCTAACTCAAAGGCTTTGTGTTAAACCAAGGAAATTTCAACTCCTCTCTTTTGAACTCTGTGGCCATGCTGTGTAAATTATGCTACTGTCAGGACATAATAAATATCCAGCAGTGCAGACAGTTGCAGTGCAGCAGACATCTGGAACACATTCTAAGTTAAAAATAAAATCCAACTGAATGAAAACAGATCCTGCTGGAAGAAGCTTGATGATGCTTTTCCTAACCTCTCGAGCCAGATTTTAATGATTACTGAACTGGGTGACACAAATTAACTGTTCTTTAAAATTTGATTGTAAGCTCTACATTTTTAATAATGTACTGTACAAATAATTTGTTAGTAATGCATTTTTTAACGCTCCCATACAGTACACAGCCCTTTTTGGAAATAATCCAGGGATGTGTTTTACCGCTTCTGGCCATATGCTTCCTTTAAAATAACAAGAGAATTGAGTATTTTTTTGAAAGAAGACAAAAAAAATCCTCCTCTCCCCATTTAAAAATAAAGAATGAGTACCACTCTCTCCCTCCCAGCTTTATTGGGGTGAGTTATATCCCATCCATCTTCCCCCACTCCCACAAAAAAAACACTCCCTTTTCTCAATTATTGAGACTATAGGCCACCTCCTTCTTGATCAGTAAACACAATATAATTACTGCCATATCCTTAAAATATTAATGTGTTGGATGCCTCTAAACCCTTCTAAAGCACAAGGCCTATTACTGCACTTAAAAGGAAAGCAATTTAATAAATTGTTGCCGCATAAAAAGCAACTCAGCTGGCACAGACAAATCCCCTGAGGATTGTCGCGAGCCCTAATCTTCAGTGGCAGCAACCCTAGCTAAAGAGAAATGATAACTCTGGTGCTGAGTGGAAGTGCATTTACACTAACTACTGTGAAATAAGCTGTTGTAGTATCATTAGGATTTGAAGTGTAGTTGAATCTGCGAACATCATCTTCAATCTGCTACAACAAAAAATCTTGATCTTAAAGAGACAGCATACCCTCTTGTCAGCCTGTCTCGGCTGAAAGGTGGAGCTGTCAGAAAATTCTAACCCACTCGTCACACTGCTGCAGCCTTCCCCAATATTATTATGGAGCCTTTTTTTAAAAAAAGAAATATGACTCATGAGAAGATGTCAGGCAATTGCCGCAGCATATTTGTCATTTGCTTTGAAAGGAAAGACATTAAAAACACTATATCCGAACGCTGTCAAGATTTACAGAGCTTTATGTAGCTTTGGTTACAACAATCCTGTCTACATTGCAGCTGAGCCTAATCTTAGCCCTCCGCTAGCTGAATACTGTAATAGGAAATGTTTTAGTGTACACCACAACTCAGACGACCAATGCCGTAATTGGCACTTCATAGTTAGAAAGGGGAAAAGATATTAAGAGTATTGAACTGGGACGTCTAAGATGATAGCCTTCAATTGATTGTAATCTTGGTGAATGATCTTTAGTGTTAGATTCCCTCATGTACCATTAGATTGTGATAATTTTAATATACTGCTCTTAATTGATTGTGATATCAACTTTACATATCAAACATGTACAATTATGTTCTGGTCCACTAGGCTGAAAGAGTGTCTGAATGCTAGTCTGTGTCCAGGACATTTTTTCCAGCAATGGCAAGTGACAATTGCTTAAATGCAGTCCAGCAATAATAGTGTTACCCTTGGAATGATTTGTGAGATCTTCAAGCACTTGATATTGTGTGAAGTGAAATGAGTTGGCAAGTAAATGGAAACTATGAAATAACCCTATCAAAGGCTTGTAAATCCAGCTAAACCTACTGAGACTCAGCAGAGTTTGAAGAAAGTACTGATAGTCTGGTTTTGAGCTCCCAACTTGATCTTACATTTGTGAACCTCTGCCTCAGCTTTTTTAACTAAGACAGTCATTGCTGTTTCTCTCCATCAGCAGAACTAAGGTACAGACAATCACCCATTCAGATATATAAAACCATCAATAAAACGATAGAATGTCCTGATTAAATGAGCATTCGCTGTCTTTCACAACAGGATGCTGATATCCTGTTGATATAATCCCAACTCTTATAGATTAGATTTGTTAGCACTATGTGTGTTGTCATTTGGCAGGTTAGTAAAAGAAAGAATGTAGTTTATTATCAAAACAAAATCATCAGGCATCTGCAAAACAGGCTGAAACATGATCAGACATAGCCACACCCAACAGCAAAGATAGAAAAGAATTGCAAGGCGCTTATCAGGCAGCAATTTAGTTTTACGCAAATGACAGAATGAAGGATTATAAAGGGCTATTATATTTGGTTATTTGACACTTTATTAAATCGTTCCCTTCTCTGAATCCTTTTCTGGGCTCGTCATTATATAAATACATCACATTTTCCGCCAGTTGCATCTGCTCTGCGCTGTTAGCTGTCGCTGATATGCCAGCCCTCTTCAGAAAGCAATTTGTGAAATAAAATGGCATTTACCCACACAGGCGGGAAAAACAGTTGTAATTTCCCAGCAAGGAAAAATTAAGCGAACGGGATATGTTAATAAGTGTTTCAATCAATAATAGAGCACAACGTACTGTATAATGTCAACTGGAAAAAAAATATTCTTCATAACGAGTCTGAGAAACCTGTACTGCTTGCACCTAAAATGCCTCCTGGGTAGTTAGTTGGTGCGACACTTTATTTAGCACAATATCAGCTCATGGGTATAGAATCACACAAAAGCAATTCACATTATTTCTTTTAATGAAAATGGTTTTGTAAGGATCATTTCCAGTTGCTCGTTTATGTCATGTTGACTCCAAACTCACACTGGTTATATAGGAAGATGACATTAGCTTGCGTACAGTAAGTCTGAAATAAGTATCACAATAGTAGTACTTGGCTGGGTTTGTTCCTAAACTGTACGTGACATTTACATTATTTTCCAGCTGCAGTAACTGCTGTCACTGCACTTGCCCTCACCCCCAGAGGAGATACCGTGTGATGTAACCAAGTGACTCTTCCCGGCCAAGCTATCAACACGCAAACATCCCTCACTGCAGAATTAGCCTCAAGCAAACTCATGACCTGTGCTGCAAAGCAGAAATTATTCTGCATAGAATTAAAGGGGAAAAAAAACAGGCTGTGGATGGTTTATTTCACAATTGTTCTAAAATCAAAGGTAATGGAGCAGTGCCACAAGTGAATTATTGCCAGATGTATTAATTTTATTCAAAAAAACATAAACAATGAGCACTTTTTTTTCCCTCTGTAGTGGAAAGACTGATTTTAATTTACTCTGTCAAACAAGTCTATCCAATCACCGGGCAAATACATACTATATATGAACATAAAGAGTTTTATCAATAAGAGCATCAATCAGTACTTATTTACAGGCTGCAAGATGTACTCAGCCGAGTGCTGAGGAGTAGGCTCCTTCCGGATTAAGATTGTTTATTCTAGAGTGTGTTAAAGAGAAGGAATTTGAGACCATTTAGTCTTCTTCACTATTCAGATTATGGGACCAGTCGATGCATGGAACATGCTGAGGCAAATCCCCTGGGATTCATTTTACAAGATCATCATTACACCATGCCAAGCCTCGTGATTGCTTGTGATTTATTGCTGCTTGGCAGAACAATATAGTGGCAGCGTGTGTATAGTTTCCTTTTAAAATAATATACTCGTGTCCTGTTATTGCTGTTTGTGCGAGGTTTAAAATTAGCATTTAGATAAAAGCGATGAAGGTTCAAAAGGCATCCATTCAATTCCATTTCCAGGCAGCAGTTACAGTGAAAGCCTCACAAAAAATACACTGATTCCAAGATAAACAATTCACAGCAAGAAACGTGTATGAAATCTAAACGTTGTAACTGTTTAAGATGAGTTAAGAGTTGCATGTTCCGCAATAATCTTCAAAAGCACAGTTTTCAAGGTATAAGGAATGCTGCACACATCAGCCAATTCTGAATGAACACTGCAAAATGCACTGGGCCAGATCATGCATAATTTATTAAAATACAGTATGAGCTATTATGCATTGAAATTAATTGTAAAAAGCATGTGCTACTGTACATTAAAAATGAATGTCATTCTTCTCGGTGAGATGGAGTTGGTTTGTGCTGTCCATCTCCGCTTGACAGCAAGCAATAAAATGTGGCCATGTCATACTCTTTCAGTCGGTTGCTCTGAACGATTGTTCTTATCAGGAAAAGTGGGGATGATTCATGTATGAATATAAAAGAATAATGGCTATGCTGTGTTAGGGAAGTTTATCTGGGGAGATTCTCTTCCTGCAACTAGTTCCTATTTCATTGCTTGGTTCGACGGCAGCTGGAAAACAAGTCCTGTACCTTGTTGTATGACATTTAGCAGCATTTGACATTGTGTATCCCAGCTTGGGTCACACGCCTCTTGTTCAGCGCCTTGGGACGTCCTCCCGACGTGAAAGGCGCTCTATAAATGTAAATTGTTGTTGTTGTTGTTGTTGTATTACTCGCATTTCAAGGTCATTGAGCATTATATCCGTAAGTGGAAAAGAATTAAACTTCATTCAAATGATAAGGTTGCTTTTCAGATGGTTTTAACCCAATAATCAAAGCACTCAAAGACCTGTGCTCTGCTGGATACAGAAGGAAAGCTTTTGCTTAAAGTTTAAAATATCTTTCTAACACAAATAGAATTGATAAAAGTTTTCACTAATGAGGGCTATTTATTTATGTGTTAAGGATATCGCAACTCACTTAGCAACTTTGCTTTAAATATCTGTGCATTTCTTTGTATCTGCAGATGGCTTCTCTTCCTGCCCCCACATCCACACATGCAATGATCTTCAGAGCTCTATGCTCAGTGATCTCCTCTTTAATATTTATATCTACCTGCTACCACGCAATTATGTCATCCACAGGTATAGGGTTAATTTCCTCATATATGCAGATAAAACCAACTCTATATCTTTGCCTCCACCCTCAGTTCGAGGACCACTGCTGTTCTGTCAGATATCAAGATGTCCTGGATGAGATATAACTTTCTCCCATTGAATTAGACAGATGCTCTCCTGCTTGGCTCCCTTCAGCGCCTTCTCACCTGAGGCACTGACAGCATCAATCTACACGGATGTTCATTCCACCTCAGGGATCCAGTATGGAATCACAGTGTCTTCTTTGACACTCAACTGTCCTTTAAACTCTCGACTGTCCAACAGCTTGGGATGTCCTTCTGATGTGCAACGCACTACACAAATGCAATTTGTCATCGTTGTTTGTTGGAGGGTGAGGAGAAATGGAAGGAATAAGCACTGTATGACGATAAAGATATAAGTCTAGCTAAAATGCCACACCACCGTGTGGCATTTCTAAATGTTACAAAGAATTACGTGGCATAGAAACAAGCCAATCAGCCAGATAATCTGTGCCAGATGCTTAGTGAGAGTATCTAAGAACAAAAAAAATTATATTTCATTTTTCTAAAACAAAATATTGTGTCATCCAGTGTAGAGAGACGTGTGCTTTAGAGTGTGAGTGTGTGGGGTGGGAGGGAAGGTATTTGTTTGAGTTTGACTTACTTCAATGTCATTTCTTCTGGGAACTAAAGAATCTATTGTGGGTCATACCACCCAAATCTGCATCTGTTCGTTAAAGGGCAATAAGATTGTTTTTTTAAAAAATCCACTAACTTGACTTCCAGCACTATCATAGATTTTTTTAGTCACTTTAGTCTACTGACAGCATTACTGACAGCGCAGTGAGCATACTTTGTTTTATTTCTTTTGAAAAAAGAAGTTCCTCTTGAGTCCCGTGTGTAATCATGGCTTTGTTGACTAAACAAGTTTACTGTTTCACCCGTATACATTTCAGGAGATGTTTCACTCATTGAGATGAGGGATGTCAGTTTAGAAAAATTGTGATCCTTACATTTGATATTGTTTGTTCTGGGACTCTACCCTGCACGAGGGATTCAAGTTGTTGCCTTATATATTATATACTGTATATATATCAAATAAATAAATAGTATATGTTTCATTTTGAGCACTTGCACATTGCATTACTGGAGTCCTGCAGCTCAGTGGTTAGAGCACTCACCTCACAAGCAAGAGAATTGGGTTTGATTCCCAGCTGGGCAAAATGTTGAGCAAGTTTCCTTACTCCACTGTCCTGTTTACCTAGCAGTAAATAGGAACCCAGTTATTAGTCAATTGGCTAACAATTATTCCAGGGTTAATAATTCCTTTAAAAATATAATAATGATGAATTAGTCACTTCAATCCATGATTTTCATCCTGACATGAAAGGAGCAACACAAATTAAATTTTGTTGTTGTTGTTTGTGGGACACTGTTGTGTGCAATTGGTTCTATGTTTCCCCTACAAAATATATAGTCAATTCACTTTACAGTATATGTAAAGCTCTAAATCTGTAGAGCGCTTTGAAATGTCTTAAATATGTGATAAAGCACTATATCAAAGCAAGGATTATTATTACATATTCCCAAACCACATATAGACCAGTTCAGCAACCGCTCTTTAATTGTGTTAACTTAGTCACTTTCCAGCCATTCTTGACTGAGCTCTTTCCTCTGATTTTGAATGAGCTTGCCATCTATTCCATTGTTGAAGTTGTCTCCAGGAAACTTGGTTTTCCTGTTTCAGAAGAAGGAATTTAGTTTGTTTAACTCTCTATAAATTGTAAGTCTGATCCAGATTTGAACCCTGTTCCTGTATCTGCAACACCATCTATCATGTATTGCCACACAGAATACAAAAGAAGTAATGTCAATATATGATGCTGTCTTCACTCCTAGCCTCCAACCCTTATTTTTTCATCATTCCTGTTTTGTTTTCTTCTAAATTATCATCTGAATTTTCTTATCTTGTTTCTCTCACGATCCAAATAAACCTATTGTATGATCTTACTCGCCTCTGTGGTCCAAGTTGAGTAAATAGCAAAAGGATTCACAATTTTCTTACATCTGCACTTCAAGTTTTGTATCACTGGAATACGTATGGCTCAAAAACATGCTTGGCTCAGATATGGGATCGTTGAGTTCATGACAGTTTCCATCCTTAGGATTAGGGTTAGGCTCTGCTCTCCCTTTGGTTGACTTGTCACCAATGGGCTATTGTTACCCAGAGATTTGTACAAAGAATCTCAACTATGTGATAAGGCATGACAACAATCGCAAGAATTATTATATATTTATAAAGTCTGCCCAGATAACACATCATATAAAGCCACTATCCAATGGGAAACTGAGCCTTGCAGATCTGGAAGGCCCCATGTTCAATCCTTGGTTGTTGCTGAGTAAACTAACCTCAGGTGAGGCAATTGTTGCATTTGAAGTTAGTGTGTCTAACTGGGGTGATCTTGTAATCCTTGTTGGACAGTGGACATGTCTGGCTATCTGTTGAGGACAGGTGAGAACTGAGTCCAGCTGTGATACCCTCAAGTATGAATAGGTTACCAAAACTCACAGTCTAAACTCCAACATGAACAATGGACACCTGGGAGAAGTCCAACTGATACAATTGGACCTGTAATTCAGAATACATAAAGAACTACAGGAGAGGGTGGGGCTGGGGGGGTGGATGTTGTAGCAGAATGGAAGAAGGAAATCAAAAATTGGGAGAACAGAGCTGGCTAATGTTCTGCTAGTGATGGCATGAAAGAACACAATTACCGCACCAAATACTGGCAAGCTCAGTCTGCCTCACACACTGTGCCAACGTTCCCTCCCTGGGCCCCAATGTTTGGAAGAAGCTAAATCACTTTTTAAAAAGTTCCCTTTTTATGAACCTTCCCTAAGAATTTTTGTGATAAAGATCTGGTTAAAACGTATGTGAAAAAAACACACGTAGTTTCAATCAAATCTTACAGATGTTTGATTTTTTGCAGACCCACAGGAAGATTGGCAGCTAATCTCTGGAGTGTTGTTGCTCTGACCTTTGACTCAATCAATTTTGAAATACCTTCAACACTGGAACAAAATAGGGCTGTACATCAGAAAAAATAATGTCGGCATAGGCATTTGATTGGGAGTAAAATTGGGAGTAATTCAAAGACATGGCCAGACTAAAGGTTGCTAATGCCTGGGTACATAAGAAACATAAGTATTGCTGGATAAAAGAAGACTAAGGTCCATCTAGTTTGCCTTCCACTATTCTGGCAGTCGCATGCACATGTCATGTCCCAAACCACATACTGTATCCCGAGACATTATTAAAAATAAATCTATCTGATTTGTTTTTGAAAGAAATCGGCTATCCTGGAAGCTGTTGGTTGATGGAGTCTTGAAATTGGCTCTGCCAGGCAAATCTGGAGACTAATTACCATATGACATATCCTTCGTCAATAGTGCCTATAGGTTTGGAGTTGTCTGTTCTCAGTATTTCTTTGTATCTGCCATGTCATCGCTACTGACAAGCCTGCATGTTTATGATGAGGATGTTGTGTAGATTTGCAGTTTGTCTAAATCGACAAAAGCTGTCTCACCAGCTGAAAACAACACAGAGATGTGAGGCCGTTACTGCATGTTTTAAGACACTGCGGTGTTCTTGAAAACAAAGAAGCGAGAAGCTTTGCAGTATTTGTTGAGTCTCAGATTAGCATAAGTATGTCTCAGTGGAGGAGTTCTGCTTCATCTGCAAGGTAATCAACTCTTCTTTGCTAAAGTGTAAAATGACCATTAATTATTTCTGTCCAGACTCACTAGATATTCTTGTTATTCATTGCAAGAAGTCAGCAAAATAATTCTAAATTAATGTTTTACAGTATTAACAGTTTAAACAAAAAATCTTGTTCCATCCCAATTTTCTTACTTCCCCTCCCCTCATCTCCTGAATAATAATAATAATAATCCTTGCATTTGGTATAACGCTTTTCACATCTTAGATGTCTCAAAGCACTTCACAGAATATACAGTCAAGTGAATTGACTGTATATTTGTGAGAGAAACTGGGCAGCCAATTGCGCACACAGTGTCCCACAAACAGTCATGGATTGAAATGACCTATTAATTATTGCTTTTTTGAGAGATTATTATTAGGTGTGTAGAGTAAGGAAACTTGCCCAAGGTTTCGCTCTGCCTAGAATTGAACCCATGTCTCCCGCTTGTAAGGCGAGTGCTCTAACCACTGAGCTACAGGACTGAAATCAATTATCTATACTGAACAGCATTTGTGTATTGAATGTTGACAAGTTATTTCACACTAGGGTCTGATGCTTTCCTCATGTACTTCTTCATAAATTCCTCATGTAATTACATTAATTTCGCATGTAAGACACAAATAGAGTCACTTCCAGCACTTAGAAGTGTGAATGAATGCTGACTTACTTTTCCCTAGATTAGAAACATTGAGTGCAACTGCACTATCCCTACGATCATCCTTACTAACATATCATAAGCCATGAGCCTGAAATGACACTTTCTTGATTTATATGGCTGAGTGTCACACTGCTCAGTGTATTTAGCTATTGATCCTTGAGAAGAGTACAAGAGTAGGGAAGTCTTGCTGCAACTGTATAGGGCTCTGGTGAGACCGTACCTAGAGTATTGTGTGCAATTTTGGTCTCCTTATTTAAAAAAGGACATACTTGCCTTAGAGGGGGTGCAGCGTAGATTCACTAGGTTAGTTCCTGGGATGAGGGGACTGACCTATGAGGATAGGTTGAATAAACTAGGGCTGTATTCTCTAGAGAACAGAAGAATTAGGGGGGATCTTATTGAAACATATAAGATTCTTAAAGGGCTAGATAAAGTAGACACTGAGGGACTTTTTCCCCTGGTAGGAGAATCTATAACCAGGGGTCACAGTCTTAAAATTAAGCATCAGCCTTTTAGAACAGAGTTGAGGAAACATTTCTTCACTCAGAGGGTAGTGAATTTATGGAATTCACTACCCCAGAAGGCTGTAGATGCTCAGTCCTTGAACATTTTCAAGGCTGAGACTGAAAGATTTTTGAAAAATAGAGGGATTAGGGGATATGGGGATAGGGCAGGTAATTAGAGTTAGGTGAGAAGATCAGCCATGATTTTATTGAATGGCGGGGCAGGCTTGAAGGGCCAAATGGCCTACTGCTGCTCCTAATTCTTATGTTCTTAAAATCTCTCTCTTGTTACGATATTTTTCTCCAGCCAACCATGTGCACTCAGCCACAAAGCATTCCATATTACTTTGCAGGTATGTAAAAACATTATTTGCGTCCTGTTCATCTATATACCTTAGAATATTTCACACTTTAGTTAGATTTCCTCTGAACCTCCAATTTAAACAAACCTCCCCAGCTCTCTACAGCCTCTCTTCGTAGTTCAAACACCTATTCCCAGGTTTGATCCACGGTGTCACATACATAACCTGTTCATTAGCAATGATTTGCGCTGAATATTTTCGGTCAGGACACAGATGGATGATGGTTCAATACAAGGCCTCTGGGCCACTCAAACCAGGGAGAAGAACATATCAAGCTTGTTTAGTCTTTGCTAAACCATGTGTTGATTGGTTGCATTAGATAAATCTTGGACAACCAAAACTCATAATAATAATAATAATAATAATAATAAACCCTGCATTTGATATAGCGCTTTTCACAAATAGGACATAAAGGCTGAAATAATCCATTTTAACAATAAGGTCCAAATAATTTATCTTGTTCTACAAGTACATTTATACTCCCTACACATCATCCTTCAAAGGAATTGCAGCCTCATGGTTAGGCCTTAAAACTTACCATCAATGTCTGACCACCATGGAAACAGCGTGAGACGCTCTCCTCAAACTGAATTCCCGTTGCCTCTGCTATGTGATGGTGGATCTCACAAATCTACAGCAGTGCTGTGGGTTGTGGGCATGTTCAATCTGAAATTCACACAGACGTCCAACCAATACACAGCTCGTGGAATGAGCATCTTAAGTGGCTGAGATTAAAGTCACCTTTGCCTCTGCAGTATGGCACAAGCAGCATGTGGTGAATGTAAGTCATCATTCACACACTGCATTGTTAGATTTGCACCTCAGGACGTTAATGCCAGCACATATGTGCAGTACCATACCACAAGGGCAACACAATCTATCTGCATGCACACTTCTTTATTCTCTTAGCCAACTTTTCAATAACACTCAAATGATGAACACTCAAGTGAAACACAGATAGGCAGAAGAAATATTGAAGTAAAACATATGATACATCTGGCACAGCAAATAAATGATTACTGTGAAAAGAGAGGCCAGTTGCCGCAAATTGATTTTGTTTTTCCCACCGGTAAAGAGGAGAATTTAAAATGGATTAGAGGATGCGGTAGAAATAGTATAAAGTCATTGCACAAATCAGAGAATGAGGGATGGTAGATCAGACCTTTCATTGCTACCTCCTGCAAGTGATGTTTTTTTAATCTCATTTTGATAAATCTGTTTCTGAAAAATGGATTTCAAAACAAATCCGAATAAATACATACATAAAAGAGAGCAAACAGCTGAGAACAACATACTGTACACCCCAAAAATTCAAAATACTGTACATCCTTATAAATTAGACAATAATTTAGAGCAGAGTTCAAGTTAATTCCCTGCCATTTTCCGAATAAAATTCTACACTAAAAATGAAATATACAATACCTACCTCGTTGATAAAAATTGAACAGACTCGAGTTTCTGCTAATGCCTATGATTTACAGAAACAGATGGTTATGGCAAAGAAGTTAAAATATGCAGGATGGCAGCCAGCAATAATTTCTTGGCATTGCACATACGTTCCTCAGTTCTCTCCTCAAGTCAGTAATAAGCCTTAACCCAATCTGTGATCTCGTCCTAAACTGAGCAGTCAGAGTCCTTCTGCACTTCCGAAAGCTGAGGTTTGGGTTCCAGGTAGGGAGACCCATAGTAAACTACTCTACCAGTAATTTCCATTTTACAGAGTGCTTGTGAATGAACCTTGAAACAAACCATGTGCAATTATCTACAGAAAGCGGAGGAGGTTGAGAGCTGGAGAGCACAAAAGATTGTCAGCTCTTATGATCCATTAACATCACTGGGCTCAGGTCTGTCAGTGACAATACAAATACCAAAGATAACTTAGTTTAGATATTATTCAGTATTATTTTTTAAAATGCCAAACTGAGATGTTCAAGAACTCTAAATTCAATGCCAAGGTCCTGCAGTCCTTTTACAGCTCTATATTCAGATACGTACCCACAAAGGGAGATGGGAATGAACCAGCAGAATGGGACCGGGAGTCTTATATGATAATTATCACCATTGGCAATTATCACATCGCACACAGCATTTTTCACTTATATGTGAGATAAAATTCCACCTGGGTCTAAATTTATTCCATTAATGTAGCATTTCAGAGTGTGCAGAATTTGGCAAATTGTTGAATTCAGTTCTCACTTTGAAACCTGTTCTATGCAGTTCTTAACAGAACTTAAGAGAAAACCAGCTTCGAGGTTAGAGGCTGTATTTAATAATTTGACAAATCCTGGATGTTCTGAAATGCTATGTTAATAGATTAAATCCAGATCCAGATGGAATTTCTACTCAACGGTTTACATCCAAAATTTAAATTAGTATGAATATATTAATTCAGATATGTCTCAGGTCCCTGTGAGTGATGCAATGTGATACTGGGTTACTTTAAAGTACTCTATTTTATATATTGTGGACTAATTTACAATATTCCTATTTTTTGCACGAAGCTATTCATAAACTAATATTCAAAAATAATGTAGCAAATCCAATATATGAATGTCACCAACCAGACCTTAACATTTGAGAAACACAATCCTAGCTGAACATTTTCAATTTAATCTATTAGTCAGTAAATGTTGTTATTACAGACATTCTTGGATTTCTGTATTTTCCTGTAGATCAGATATTTCTGTGCAGAAATTTCCCAGATGCCCTTTTAAGCCACCCATGCACTCCTTGCCTAATAAAGTCAAATCCGATAATATTTTTCACACAGAAAGAATTTACATTTTTAACAGAACTAATTGTATTTTGTGGGAAAAGCAGCAGTTATTTGCATCACAGGAAACGGTGAGTTGATCAGTTAATCTGGAGGATTCTTGACAATCACATACAGAATTTCTGTTCTCTTTACAAACATTATCAGTGGATCCACCTGAACATGACTGTGGATTTTAATGTCTCATCCAAAGCTTTGTATATCTGACACTTTGTTAGCCTAGAGTATGAGCTCAAGTTTCATCATGAGACGTGAACCCATGACCTTTTGACCGAGAGGTGAGAAGGCTACCAATTGAGCCAGCCTTACACATATTTCTGCCTCAGTCTATCTTTTCTTATTCCTCCAAGGAATGAGTAGTTGGATTGAGTTTTATTCTGCTATCTTTGGCAATCAAGGAATATGTATGCATAAATCCCTCATGAGATGGAATAGATGAAAGGAGCAGAATGTATGACAGGTATATTGAAAACGTGCCGATGGCGCAAATGGCAGCATAAATGCTGTCGCATATTACAAACATTACATGGTGTCGGAAGTGGAAACAGAACCTGCAGTGAAATGTACTACAAGACTGAATACGGATTGAAAAGCAATATGCTGAAAGGAGGAGAATTGAATGTTGAGGAGATTCCTTGTCTATAAGGTGTAGACAGAATGCGAGTGATAAACCTTTCATTTTCATGCTCAGAAGAAATCTTATTATTGGGAAGTGCTCTGAGACGCCGTCCGGCATGGAGGGCGCAATAGAAATCCAAGTTGTTGTTGTTGTAGGAAAAAAAGTCCAATAAATGAGAGTGGGATCTTTAGATTATGGACACCCACTTTAACCCTTCATTGTTCAGTCAAGCTCCAATAATCTCTGTAAATTCATTCACAAACTACACACGATCACACCACTTTACTGTGAAGCACTTTGAGACATCTTGACAATGTGATCAGGTACTGTATCAAATACAAGGAATATCATATTATTATTGTATATTATTGCATCCTCAGTTTCTGTATTTCTCTTCAAATTCTAATCACTTTGAGGTAGTGTTCTTTTGGAACACAAATCTTCCAAATAGCAAGCTAATGTGCAAAAATTTGAGACTTTTTAGGCATCACCTTGTTAATTAACACAGGCATTAATTAAAGAACAAGCAGCAGTGTTTTAATGTTTTCACTAGATGGCTAATTGGTGACAATATATCCCTCACTGCTCCTCAGATGCAATGCCTGTCATTTGTATGCTATACTATACATCTTGTAGCGCATTGGTTAGAGCACTCACCAAGCAAGAGAGGACCCAGGTTTGATTCCCAGGCACAGCGAAACCTTAGGCAAGTTTCCTCACTCCACACGCCTCTGTTTACCTAGCAGTAAATAGGAACCTGGTTGTTAGTCAATTGGTGAAATAGTTCCTGGAGGTAAGAATCTCCTTAAATCATTTTTAAAATGTGGTCACTCAATCCACGACTGTTTGTGAGTCACTGCTGTGTACAATAACCCCCCAATACTACAGTCAATTCACTTTACAGTATATTCCGTGAAGCCTTTGAGACATCTCAATGACATGATAATGGATAATGACTCTGAGACGCCGTGCAGCGTGAAGGGCGCTATATAAATCGAAGTTGTTGATGTTGTTGGATCAAATGAAAGGATTATCATTTGTTTATAATTTTGAGTGAAGTAAATTTGTATTTGTAAATTGTAGCCCATGGTGCAGCTTCTAAAATTTAGTTTTAACATTTTTTTAGGGGTAATTTGCTGAAGAGGAGCAAGTCCCAGGTCCCCCCAAAACTTTTGAGTTTTTTGAAAACATTTTTTACCAATTGCTAGGCTTTGACCAAAGGCTTGAGGGGCCATTCTGTCACAAGGCAGTTGTAATACCATAAGAGTCTTGTCTTGCTGACTCCCTACTCATGCACTATTTATCCAGTTTTACACCATTCGTCTGTGCAATACTTAGAAAAATAAACACATTTATGACTGGTTAGTTGCTCAATAACCCAAAATGCCCTGAGGTTACCTAAACAAGTCTGTCGGTGAAGAATAATTACTTGCAAGTAATCTCCTGAGTAAACTAACACGTAAATTTTATCCTTCAAAAAATAGTCGCAATACTTAACAGGAATTACTGTAACATGCCTTGAGACAGTTAAATGTGATAAGGTCCTATAAAAATGCAACTTGTTTCTTTTTCATGGACGTTATTAATCATAATTTGTATTTCCACAAGGCTCTTTCATTTTGTCTGTGTCTGTGAGTGATAAGAACAAAGAGTCTCTGCCAGTCTGAAACACTCGAAACTCATACCACAAACCAAAATTTTCAGCTCGACAACAGCTAATTGGGACATCTACAAACTTCAGGGCTCTGGAGGGCAGTCTGTTATTCAATTTTAGTTTATGTTTGATGTCACCTTAGCTCAGTTGGTAGTATTCTCGCCTCCGAGTCCGAAGATTATGTGTTCAAGCTTCACAATCGAGGCTGAGGTGTCATCCTGAAACATTAAACCAAGAACCTAACTGTCTGTTCAAGTTACCATGGCACTTGCTGAAAAGAAGGAAGTTTCTCTTGCTATCTAGCCAAAAATCCCCCAATGAAATGAATCATTCAATTTGATTCATGGCTGCTTGTGGGACATCAATTTGTGCAGACTGGCTACCATGTTGGCCTGCTGGATGCACAGTCACTACTTTTCACAATCCTCTGGCACTGTCAAGCTCTGCCATTGTTAAGCGCTCCGAGATTCTACTGCACGTGAAGGGCACTACAGTAGATAAATCCAAGGTATTGTTTTTGTTGAACCTTGTGAAACATTTGGAGGCAGCCTTTGTGGAGTCCTAAAGCTTAGTGGTTAGAGCACTCGCCTCGCAAGCGAGAGACTTGCGTTTGATTCCCGGCAAGATGAAACGTTAGGCAAGTTTTCTTACACCGCATGCCTGATAATAAGCCCTCAAAAAAAATTGTCGCTTCAATCCACGATTGCTTGTGGGACACTGCTGTGCGCAAATTTCTGTCGCATTTCGCTCACAAATATTCAGTCAATTCACTTTACAATATGAGTTCTGACGAAAGGTCGTGGACCCGAAACATTGACTCACTTTCCTTTCTCCATATATGCTGCCTGACCTGCTGAGTGTTCCAAGTGATTTCAGTTTCTCTTTAGATTTCCAGCATCTACAGTATATTGCGTTTTTGTTCAGTTTAAAGTATATTCTGTGCAGCGCTTTGAGACGTATAGAAGATATGAAATGCACTGTATCAAAAGCAAGGATTATTTTTCATTATTTATCCTCCTGATGTGAAACATGTTTTATCAAGTGCAAGAATTATTAAAGACTATCATTTATTGCTACAATTTAAGTGCAGCAAAGAATGATTCAAATTTTGATTATTGCATTAGCATTTAGGAAAAAAACATTGCACTTTTTCAGCTTGCTCTCAGTTACACTTTGTGACCAAAACAATCTAATTGTTTACATATGTGCCTTCGCTTTTGAGTCCAATGATCAGTAAAACATATGACCACCATATAGGCAACTGGAAACTTCTTCATAGAACCATATAAATTTATAGCACAGAAACGGCCATTCTGCTCATTGGGTCCACCCTGACACTTTTAAGAGCGCTCCTTTCAATCCTAATTTACCTGGCCTTTTGCAAAGTAGCTTACCTTTCTTTTTAGTTATTAGGGTTCCCAATACCAGCTGGAAGTTGTGGGCCCAGGAACAGTGTAGTTCAAATGCACCACAGTATAAATACATAACATGGGAATGGCATCGAGCTTGTTCCCCCATGGTCCAATGATAGCTCTCAATCAGTCGTTGAATCACTCAGAAAGACTGTCTATTGAAGAGTTAACCATGCAGATAACCAAAATCATTTCAGCGGTTTTACAGTACTGATATGATGCAATGTGGAGCAAGATGTATAAATTTGTCTTCCAACTCCAACATTATTTTTATAGCAGCTTTATGATCAGAAGTTTGAATATAGTAAAAGCTGGAAATGCTTGTGAAGTTTTGCATTTGGTGAGCCTTTGAAATGCACTTATCAGCCCATGTTTCTATAAATCTATATTCTTAGGGCAGAGCAAGTTCTTATAGTATTCTTCTCAGCCTTGCTTGTGTGTAATAAACCAGGTGGGAGAAAGGGGTTAAGAGATAAGAATGAAGTATGTTTGCCCTTGCTAAGGATTTCTATAAGGCACTCTTCCATGACACTTATTTATTAGGCCACAGTGTTTAGCGTTGCTGTGCCAGTTCATTGTAATTGCAGCACATAATGTATGCTCAGAAACGAGCATTGGAGATCAAACCTTACCTTTCCATCTTCTTTGAGAGACATAAAAGAAAACGTATTAACAACAGAATCTATATTTCATTTGCACAGTGCTTTTAAAGCCAAACATATTTACTTTCTTTCATTTGCTATTGTAAAGAAAACACATCTATTCTCTTTCAATGCATCTTACAGCATAGACTGGGCTTTATGGCAATTTGTCAAAAAATAATTTGGCTGGAGCAGAGATAGCTCATGACTTGCTAAGACAATGCCCCCATAATCAAATACACTTTATGATGCTATCATGTTCCATGTAATCTGGATTTGTCAGCACAATAACCATATTTGTCCAATAGAAACACTTAGGCTTTATCTCCCCCATAATATCAGTTCATGACTGAGAAAATATTTGCACAAGGAAATGAATTATCAACTAAACGCCTGATATTAAGGGAGCTTTTGAAACAAATGAGGAAAAGTAAATATAAAACACAGAAAAAACCCCACAAGGAAACTAATCTAAAAAAAAGAGAAGCATCAATTTTAAATTGGCATCCTGCCAAGATTCCATTCAAGCCCTTCTAGTCACACCATAAAATGTGCTGATGGTATGAAGCTATGTGGGCGGGTTAATAACACAAGGAGGATGCATAATGTTCAGCATGGTGTAGAACACTTAAAAAGATAGGCCAAGAAATGGCAGATGGGTTTTTGTATTGACAAATGCAAAGTCATCAAAAATGGACCAAGAAACAGCAAACATGTGTACACAGTGTAAACATCGTCATTAACAGGGGTGGAGAACAAAAAGGATTTTGATTGTTGATCATTCATTGGAGGTTTGCACAACATGGAAGGATTGTGTCAGCAAAACACTGTCAAGTATTCGATTGACATTTAACTGTACGGCTTTTCGAATAAGAGGTTAAACTGAGGCTCACCTGTCTATGCATGCAGATGTTGAAGATTTCATGACATCTGGTTTCTTGCCAATAGTTCACTCATATTCAGTTTCACCAGAACTACAGATTCATTCAATTCAATATTGTTGTCAAAGATTCGGTGCAATATTTGCTTGTAAAATAAGTTATTACTCTTAAAAATAACTAATTGTTAGAAACATTGGGAGACATTTCAATGTGTTATGGAAAAATGTAAGCTACCCTAACTTCACATTTAATATTGGAGCATTAGAGGGAGTTTAGAGAAAAATAATGGATTTGGTTAAATAATTTATTGGAGCTTTAGAATATGAGGAATGAACTTTTCCTCATAAGAAAGAAATAAGAGAGGGAACATGAGCCAGGTCATTAGAATGATGAAGCTGAGATGGGTTAGATGAAAACAAGCTACTATATTTATAATAATAATAAAAATCCAGGCATTTAGTATAACTCTTTTCACACCTTCTGGATGCCTCAAAGGATGCCTCTAGATACACAATATACTGTAAAGTGAATTGACTATATTTTGTGGCTGAAAAGCGGCTGCCAATTGCACACAGCAGTGATCCATAAACAGTCATGGATTGTTTTTTTAAACTATATATGCTAACTATAATATATTTATATACTGTACTATATTTGAGACCAGATATACTGGGCATTAATATAAAATTAATATTACAAAGGTGAGAGGCCAAATATTCCACCTTGCCTTAGTCTGTAAGACCAATTACTTTTAGTGCTTAAGAATGTGCAGAATCATGGATTAAAAAAAATTCTGTCTTAATTTGGAAGTTAGTTGTTTTAAGAACTGCAGAAAAACTAACTTCCAAATTAAAACTCAATTTAACAATTTTCCGCAATTCTACATCATGTTAAATTTAAAAACAAAATGTTTGCTCCCACAGAGTAGAGGATATGTGATATGTGATCACACCAATGAAAGCAGTTGATGGTTTGTTGACTAATTCTTTCCTAAAAAGCCTGGTTAAATATTTGCTTGAAAACAGCATTTAAAGGTATAGTACAGGGAAATGTGCAAAGCAGAAACTGTAAAAAAAATTTTTAGCTCCTAATATTTTGCTCCAGGCATCAAGAAACAGACTGTCAGATATGAACAACCACCAAACTTGGTAAATTTACAATCAGTAGAATAATGTGTCAATTTTGCCTATGAAATACACAATAATTATTCCACTTTGGAGTAAATCTTGTGACCTGCTTTTCGATATCCCCTTGATGTGAGGGGCACTAAATCAAATGTGAGGATTATCATAATAATTTCCAAACGGCGGAATAAACCAGGGAAGAAGAAAAGGTCATTCAGTCTATAAACCTATTCCTTCCAGAGAACATGAACAACCTACCAACCCATTTCATCTCTTGAGAACAGCTTATACAAAACCTAAACGTAATGAATTCAACTTAATTCAGTTGTTTTACTCAATAACCTGCACATGTCATCCACCCCCAATATCTTTGAATCAGATTGCGAACCTATGTGTATGTAGTGACGAGCTCTGTACCATTTGCTACCTTTTTTGTAAGTGTAGTCACTGCTTCGGCCAGAATGACAGCACAGAATGACACCTGTCATCTGATTTCAGATCTCTTTATTAGTGATATCAGTATCTGACAGCTGGTTTATGAAGAGCGTTCCTTTGAATTTCACACTGCTGATTCTAGCTGAGCTCCTGTATCCAAAAGAATGTTTGACATTAAAGAGCAATTGCTTCATAAAAGAAACTGATGTTGAAATAGCATGTGTAAAAAACAGCCCTTTATATGTGTTTGAAATGGATTGAATTCATAAGAATTATAAGATTTATAAGAATATTTGGTTTATTGTGTGGGCAGCTCATTTCTATCTTCCTGCGAAAGCAACTTGCACATCAGCAATAATTTAGCATAATGTAACGGCCACAGTGACATTGTTAGAAGAGCTGACGGGTACAGAGGTTGGCAGAGATTTCACTACCAACAAGTTTAAAAGTCCAAAAGGTTACCTTTTGGTTCTGATGGAATATGCCTTGCTTTTCAATTTACGGAGAAATAATTAATTCATGCTCGGCTTATTGCCCTATAACTGCATGAAGTGAAGAGCTATGGCTACACACTCCCATAACATTGCATTTGAACTTCAGTGTACCTTGACACTAACCCAGCATGAAAGTCACTATATTAAATACAAGTTGCTGTTGTTGTAAGTTATTATATTAATACTTTCCAAATTCAAACAGAAAAAAAATCCACATGAAGAGGATCTGAATGATGTTTGAAATTGATCATTTTCAGGAATTTTAAAATTTCAGATGTGTATTGGTGACTAGCTGGATCCAACTCAAAGGTCCAAAGAATCCAAAGTCACTTGGAAAGTCATCCTTTTCTGAAGTATTTTCATCTAATTTGTGCTGTACATTTTCGTTTTTCTCTTGTCCATGACACCTGTGGTTTTGGGAAATATTGGCTGGTGGTTATTTATCAATCTGGTCAGTTAGTAGTACAGTAAAAGCTTCATTATCCGGCAACCTTGGGACCTGACCATTGCCAGTTAATTAAATATACTGGATATTCGGAGCGACAAGTTGCCGAAAATCCTACACAAAAAATTCACTTATTTTAAAACATACCATATTAATAATAGATTAAGTAATAACAGAATATTGTATGGATACTTACCCATAAAGCATTCCAGCACACTCGGTAAAATGTTCGGTAAAATAAAAATTCCAGCATTCAGTAAGTTTAATAAGTGTGCATACGCACGCATGCGCAAAGTGAGCATACCACGAGTATCCCAGATGGCTACTGTATGATATCCAGTTGCTGGAATGGTGAATTGTATTGGGAGATACCGGTTGGTTGAGCGTTCCGGTTGGTTGGGTGCCGGATAACCAAGCTTTTACTGTACTGTATTGGGTTCTTGCCTCTGTGGTCAGGGATTTCAGATCCCCCACCAGACCTACAGCTCATAATATAAGATGGCAATCCAGTGTATCTGTCCAGTGTATTTAGTGGTGACATTCTTCACTTGAAATGTTCAACTGTGGTTAAAATCACCTGATTGGGGATATCCTTCCCCAACCAAACTTACAATAAAACTTAAATGGTCATTTATCTCATTACTGTTTGTGTGATATTGTTAATCCAGATAAATTGACAAATGTGTCCATATTTTAAAAACCTGAAATTTAATCTAGTCTTAGATTGAAACTTTTATCGGCTTAATCGTTAAGATCGCAGAATTGTGGAAAGTTCTTAAATTCAGTCTTTATCTAGAGTATTCACAGTTCTGATAGCATAAGAACATAAGAATTTCCTAGGTTAAAGAAGACCAAGGTCCATCCAGTTGGCCGTCCACCATTCCAGCAGGCGCATGACATGTCATGTCCCAAACTATGTATTAGAACAGCTTATAATGATTTACATTATCTAGTCCCTTTAGAATCTGAAAGACCATAATCATACGACCCCTCAATCTTCCTTTCTCCAGTATGAACAAGCCCAATCACTTTTCATAGTCTAGTCCCTCCATCCTCAATCATTTTGTTTGTGCTCCTTTCAATCGTTGCAATACAATAATAATCTTTGTGTTTGATATAGCACCTTATCCTGTCTTCGAGATGTCTCAAAGCACTTCACAGAATGTACACTTTACAGCATATTCTGTGAAACGCTTTGAGACGTCTTCAAGACTTGAAAAGGCGCTATATCAAATGCAAGGATTATTATTATACACTGTAAAGTGATTTGACTATATTTTATGGGTGAAACATGTTAGTCAATTGCACATAGCCATGTCTCAAAAATAGTTGTGGATTGAAGTGACCAATTTATTTATTTATTTTTCTTGAAGGATTATTATATTTGTGGAGCTCAGTGGTTAGAGCACTTGTCTTGCAAGCTGGGGAGACCAATCTGGGGAGACCTGTGTTCAAATCCAGGCAGGTCAGGGTGAAACCTTGGGCAAGTTGCCTTACTCCACATGCCTAATAATAATCCCTCCAAAAAAAACAAAGAATAAAATTGGTCATTTCAATGCATGGCTGTTTGTGCAATTGGCTGCCACAATTCGCCCACAAATATATACAGTCAATTCACTTTACAGTATATTCTGTGAAGCGCTTTGGGACGTTGATAAGATGTGGAAAGCGCTATATCAAATGCAAGGATTATTATATTATTATTATCAGGTGGGTGGAGTAATGTTTCAACCTGCCGGGAATTGAACCCAGGTCTCTCGCTTGTGAGGCGAGGGCTCTAACCACTGAGCTTATATTATAGTTGGAAATGTCCACTATCCAATGCCCACAGGTGCTCAGAAAGATTGTCAATGGAGATCTGCTTGAGCCTGGGTACATTAGGGATATCATAGACAAATCACCAGTGGGAACAGTGAATCTCATAGGCAAATTGTAGATGTAGCTGAATGGATTGTTGCATTCAGGGAGAAATAGCCCAAGGATAATTGTTTTAAAAATGAACCATAGATATCTTGGACAAGTGGAGCAGCCAAACTCGTACATATTGCAGAGCTGAAGACAGCATCATGTACAGTATAAATCCAACACTTTCTTTTTGAGAGACCAGCACCAGCTATTTAGACCAAATAGCATCACTTGGATGGATTGGGTTAGACCGCAGGTGATGGAGAATGTTGAAGGTGATATGGCTATAATCTGATGCACTGTAGAGAAAAATTACTTACTGCTGCACAATTCAATTTCCAGACATCAGCAGTTTGATTTTATGAAGCTGGCTTGAAATTGACAAATAGGTTGTTGGAAAAAGGGTATTGCATCTTTGAGCAGCACTGAAACAAGTTGAGTTGTTTCCTATTCTTTATTGAGGTAGAGTTGTGCTTTTGCTGGTACATGTCATGTGAATGTTATTGAGTAAAAGATCAAGTAAAAAATAAATCTATCTTGAGGTGAAAAATGTGACTTGTGATGTATCACATGGCTCAGTGGACAAACACATTGCCTGGTGCTGGCAGTAGTGCTTCAGAGCAGCTCTGTGAGATACCAGCTAAAATTCACTCTGTCCTCTTCAACTAATAACAATGATTACAGGATTGTTAACAATAGACTTGGGAATAATGTAAGAGAGGGGAGTATAGGAGCACTGGGGACTCATGTAGAATATTAACACCAAAGTAGATTAGTTAGTCCGACAGGGCTGATTCTATGCTATAACATTGAATCTACTTCTACATAAAAACAAAGATAAAATAATAATAATAATTTGATATAGTGCCTTTCACATCGGAAGGACATCTCAAAGGGCTTCACACAAAATTAGTTGTAAAGTGCAGTATTTGTGGCTAAACAACAAATTACATTTATATAGCACCCTTTACATAGGATAGCATCTCGGAGCACTAAAACATAGGTATTTGTACAGTTAAGATGGTGGGTGTCAAGATGATTGTGGTGATGTTAGGCAGGAATGTCTGGTGTCGGAATGAGTGGGCTTGATGGGTTGCTGTGCCACACTTTCTCAAAGCAATAAAGGAAAATACAAAGAAAAGGTGACCAATTAATCGAACAAGTCTGTTCCACCAATTTATTAGATAATAATAATAGTTCTGCCATTTGATATAGTACTTCATCATATTGCTGGGTCATCACAAAGCACTTCACAGAATATAACAACAATGAATATTGGGTCAACCAGCAAATAACAATTGGCTAACTTAAAAATTGAGTTATGCTGTCACTGTGCAAATGTTTCCCTTTCTCTGCCGCTTTAGTTATTTCTGACTTTCTCTCTCTCTATTGTGGAGTCCTGTAGCATTGTCAACAGCGCCTTGTGGTTTTTTTTGGGGGGGGATGTGATGTCAGCGGTTTTTAGTGGGAGTAGAACAGAACCTGAATAGACACTAGTTGATTCTGTCAGTCAACAGGGGGGAGAGGCGAGGAGGAGCCGGGATGGAGGGAGAACGTGGTCTGGAAGATCTGGGTGAGATAGAAGGGGATGGGGGTGGGGAGGCAATGCAGCCAAGCAGATATTTTCAATTTTCGAGGCAAAAATGTCAAGGACCTCTTTGCACTTAGTAAAATTGACAAAAGAAAGCACTGTGAGGTATTTCAACCTGATCAGGTGATTAAAAAATAGAGGATAGAGGGAGCTTGAGAGGGTCCACAGAGTAGGTGATAAATGATGGAAAACACTGCCTTTGGATTGTTTAAGATGAGTGACAATTTAAAATGATCACATATAAAGAAAATAATGTGCATTTTTTTTTATCACCTGATCAGGTTGAAACACCTCAAAGTGCTTTATTTGTCAATTTTACTATAAAATGTTGCGACATTTATAAGGCCATTTTGCATTCACCAAGTTTGCACATTAAGTGAATATACAATTAATTTGAAAGATTGTTGACCAGAACATTGGGAGACACTCTCTGTCTTTTTGGTTCATGGAGAACTGTATAATTTTGTTTCATGGGGTAAATTATATTATTGTATTTGTAACAGACTTACTATCTTTCTAGTACTTTGCTTCATTACTATCGGTAAAGTATAATGCTATCTTTTTTTTACTTCTCACAGTTTTTTTTGCTGAAATCACATTTTAGAAATAATGAAGTCACATTCTGCTTCTTGTAGTAACGTCTCCTGAGTCCAATTCCATTTATTTCTATCTTAGTTCCCAACGCCGTTTCTCAATCAAACCTTGAAATACCATTGACAAGTGTATGCTGTCATTTTCCTTATCACATTTGTACCTAACAGTATTCTGTAAAGGGCTGACAATTGCCAATCACCCAGAGACAAAGGCAGTGTTTATTATTTTTGGTCAGCCGGCTGTCTGATATATCTGGATACTCATCACCATTCTTCTGAGTATCCAAATCACAATGAACATTCCACTTACATACATTATCTGCATATGGAAATTACTCTGTGTCTGGAATACACACTCATTTCTTGAAAAGATGTATCCTGCTTTACTTATTTCCAAGAATTTATTGTACCTTATGAACATCAAATAAAATATGAATCACATAAACTGGGAAAGGTTCCAGGTTCAATTCTCATTTTTTGCAGAATTAACTGATCTCAGTCAGGGCCAATCCCATTGGCTTCAGGGACCCGGTTTAGGGAGAAATAATCAGCCAAAACTCTAGCTGCGGTGGTCCACAAATCCTGTCACCCATGGGACTTTTGTCTTAAAATGTACCATTATGCAGAATATCGGAAAATTCTTCAATTCAGCCTTAATTTGCTCCTTGTGTTTTCCTAATAAAGACTGAAATTAAGAATATTTTCAAATTCTGTACGGTTTTACATACTAAAATTAAGACCATGAGAAATGATCACTGTATAGGGAGTTGTACGGCAAGTGTGCATGAGTGGACTCTGGATGAGAACAATATCGAGCTGTAATGGGCTTTGCAGTCAATTGCTATTGCCCCTGCTAAAAAGTGAGGACAGGATCAGGCCGAGCTAAGGTACTAACCTTTCCAACGCTCCTATTCCCACCAGTGTTCCACACCATATCACTATATTTCAGCCTTGAGCCATGCATTGTCAGATCTGATAACTTCCAATATTTTATTTTAGTACAAGGCTGTACAAAACCATGAGCCAAATTCTGCACTGTATCAGAATCTGTCCTTCCGATGAAATATTAAACCAAGGTTCCATCCCCTGGTGTTAAAACTCTCATGGCACTATTCAAAAAGAGAAGAGGCATTTCTCTCAAGTATGAAGGCCAATAAATCTCTAAGTTACATTGGTCAATCACCATGGTTGATTGGTAGGACTATGTCTATTCAAATGGATCCCATGCTTGCTTACAAAAAAAAGTCCCGTGACTACCCTCGGGAGTAATTACTTGTGAAGCACTTTGAAATGTTTCATAATGCTATAAAAAATGAAAATCCTTTAAAATGTGCTATCATGCATTATAGGAAACAGATCCTATCTCTCACAACAGCTCCACTTTAACTCCACAAATGGCTTCTCCTCCAGCCCCTGCATGTGCAGCATTCCTCAAGGCTCTGTCCTTGGTCTTCTCCTCTTCAAACTGTGCATAGTCCCTCTTGGTGACACATATGTGGATGACATCCAACTCTCGGCTTCCACCCTCGACTCCAGGACTACTGATGTCCTGACAGAATGTCTGTCACACAACAAGTCCTGGATGAGAGCCAACTTTCTGCAGTTAATGTCAGCAGGACCAAGGCTCCGCTGATTGACTCGCATCAGCACCTCATCAAGGACCTTTCACTTGCAAGGTCCTCCACAGCCTTGCCCCCTCCTTCCTCTCTGAACTGCTATGTCCCCTATCAACCTGTCCGCTTCCTCCATTCAGCAGGCTCCTGCCTGCTCCATGTTTCCCAACCATCCCGCCCAACCATCGGTGACGGTGCTTTCAGCCTCTCTGCCCCCACTCTTTGGAACTCCATCCCACAATCCCTTTGCCTTGCTCCTGCACTAGACTCAGTGATGTCCATCAAACATACACTTGCCCGGCTCCACAGATGATCGAGTTCAAAATCCTCATCTTCACCTTCAAGGCTCTCCATGGCCTTGCCCCCTCCTACTTCTCCGACCTGCTAACTTCTATCAACCTGTCCATTCGCTGCACTCAGCAGGCTCCAGTCTGCTCCATGTCCCCTAACAGGCCCGCCCCACCATCGGGGTCAGGCAATCAGCCTTTCTGCTCCCACTATCTGGAACTTTATCCCACATTCCCTTCACCCCACATGCTCCCTTGCCTCCATCAAGGCATACCTCTTTGACCATGCCTTCAACCACTATTGTACCTCCTCTGCCTTCCACCCATGTCTTTTCCTAGGCCTAATTAAGGGGAACTGAAGTTAGATATAGGGCCTCCACTTCCAGCTGGGATCAGTATCTTAGCACAAGCCAGTGATCAACATGAGATCATTCTATTCTTTACAGCTTTGACTACACCACACGGTGCAGAAACCACTGAGTCATTTGAAAAAGCTACCCAAAGCACTACCAATATGGCTCTCCCCTCAGACAGCAGGGAGCAAGATTTTATGGGAAACTTCAAAGGATCTAGACAGTTTTTCCTCCTCAATTGAATCATTTCTCATTAAAATTGGGATTTGACTAGAGACGGATGAAACTCAACCTACTGGTAGCTTTAATGCACTCACCTTGCAAACGAGTGGATCTGGGTTTGGTTCCCGGGCAGGGCAAAACCTTAGGCAAGTTTCTTTACTCCATACACCTCTGAGATTGATAGTTTTTTGAAAGCTAAAGGGATTAAGGCAAATGGGAATAGGGCGGGTAAATGGAATTAGGATAGAAGATCAGCCATGATCTTGGTAATGGTGGGGCAGGCTTGAGGGGCCGAATGGCCTACTCGTACTCCTACTTCTTATGTTCTTATGTTTTGGAACACTGCTGTGCAGAATTGGCTGCAGCATTTCTTCCACAAATTACACACTATACAATACATTCTGGGAAACACTTTGAGGTGTCTCAATGGTGCAATAAGGCGTGTTATCAAATGCAAGGATTATTTTTTTTAAAAAATTTACCCATGACTTGTGAGACCTCAGGTCTGAGGCAATCTTGGGTCAGAAGCAATTGTAGAGCCATATATAGATTTCAATGCAGAAAACACAACTATATGTCTTGAGGCATTTTTTCCAATGAGCAGGCGCCAGTAACACCACCGATTTACTGAAAGGAGCACATTTTCAACCCCATTAGCACCACAGTTGCAGCTCAGACTCATCTGATTCCCAGTGCTTGTTTGACTCCACAGCCAAGATCTTCAGGGATAGTGGACTGGGCATCTGTTTGTTGTTTTCACAGTACAGTAAATACCAAAGTTGCTAACAAGATGATTTGCATGACACCATGTTGAAAATGTTGCCAGTCCGCGTGTTACCATATGCTGAGACAGTTACAATATTTATTTAAACCCAGTTTGGTTTTGGAAGCTCTTATTATACAAGACTGTTACAGTCAGTGGTGCTGAAAACTTCAATTTGCAAGACTCGCGTGTTTTTCTAAGACACTTTTGGAAATAAAAAGGCTAAAATACAGAGCTGATCTTAAGTATCACATCATTTGAGATACCATTGGTCATTAATGCTGATTAGTTCTGGATTCCGTACAGGTTTAAAACTCCCATAATCAGTAACATGTTTCTATACTTAAAAGGTCATAAAAATGAAAAATATTTCAATGCATTACTTTTTGCAGCCCGATATTTATGAAATCCCAAATGAAGACCATTTGTATGGGCGCGGTATCTTTTTTTAACAGTGAAATAAGCCAACTTTGGTCAAATTCTTCCAGAACAGGATACATATGTGGCAGATTTTATGGCTAAATAATGAGGACATTGACTGTGTAACATGTTTCTGCAAGATGCATTATGCATCAGAAGACCACGGCTGTCAGTTTCAAAGCTAACAGATTTTAGCTTGACATGCCATCATAAATTACATTAAATTAAAAAGTGACCTCGTGTACGTAAACATCTGCCTCCTTCCATCTTCTACAATCAAAGCTTTCTAAATAGCAACGTTTCTGTCTCTCTTTCAATATGCATATATGCAATTACAATGTAGCTCGGCAGCCCAAATCTGCAGTATTATCATGTATGCGTTTGAAACTATTTTCAGCAACAATGAATGTGAAGTGCATTGCAGTATGTAAATCGTTTTTTCCAAAGCACAAATCCAGAAACGCCAGATAGAGCTATAATAGAAATTACACATGTATCAAGAAGCCTACGGGATAAATACGCCTCCTTCATAAACAGAGGTCAATTAACCTTGCTTGGTAAAATCGCACTGTTATCTGAGAGACAAGGAGAAATGGTTGGGGAATGCGAAGCACAGCTGCATATTACCCTGTAGAATATTCCAGTTGTTAAACGAGTTTTAGCTTTCTAAAGCATTGACCACGTAATACCCTGACATGAACAGAAAATTTGTACAGCAACCGCAACCGTGAGGTTGGGGGGAAAGGAACTACAGGGTAGCTTATCACACATGATACTACTTTGGGCAAAAATGCTGTCAGAAGCAGTCAATATTTATCAGTGCCCTTGGGGATGAACCCTCAACTCTCAGCTCACCATATCTCCCGAGGCCAAGAATAACTATGGACTGCTTCTGACAGAATTATTTTTGGTCGATGTGACATAACATGCTGCATTTTTCCTATTCCCCCCTCCCCGACCCCTCCGGCCAAAAAATATTTCCATTTGTCAGAGCACAATCAATCTCAAATAAACTCTACCCTTGACATACACATTTTACAACCTTCATAAAACCACTTTGACTTAATTAGCAAACAGCTTCATTATTTGAAACCAAAAAGGGCATACGGGAATTTTTCAAGTGCTTGGTAATAATAATAATGATAATGATCCTTGCATTTGATATAGGCCTTATCTGTTCAGCAAGCTCTGCTCTGCTTCACGTCCGCCGTCTTGCCCACCCACCATTGGCAGGAAAGCCTTCAGCCACTCTGCCCCCAACATCTGGAACTCCATCCGGCAGTCACTCCGCCTTACTTGTCTCTTTCAACACCCATCTTAGGACCTTCATCTTTGACAGTGCTATTTATCACCCTCCATCCCCCCACTGCCCTCACCCTCTCCAATCCTGACCCACAATTCGGGTCCGAAACACCAACAGTCCAGCACCTTGGGATGTCCTGCCATCACAAAAGACACTACAGAAAATGTAATTTTGTTGTTATTACCATTTTGGTGAGATGCCTCAAAATGCTTCAGAGAATATACTGTAAAGTGAATTGACTGTATTTTGTGGGAGAAATGCGGCAGCCAATTGCACACAGCAGTGTCCCACAAACATTCACTTTATAAAATTCCATTCATGCTTTCTATTCATCCAGCTATGTCGGCTACTTAACAAGGGAGGTGGTCAAAGACTATGTGGATTGGAACTGCTATGTGGTCGTGATTCTACAAATCAAGTGATTCAGCTTTTACATCATTATTTCACATTTGAATTGGCTCTCAAAACAAAACCAGATGTTTCTTGTTTCATAAAATACAAATGAGAACACACAGACTATCTCATGATTATCTCATGAGCTGAGAAGGCCCCACGACCTATGAGTGAAAGCATCACATGGGAGCTGTGAAATTCTTACTCATGAATGTGATAAATGGTGTTCTGCTCCCGCCAATTCCATGTTGCATTTAGGACCTGGGGAGGGGGCATGTGTTTTATACATTAACTTCTTTTTGTTGAAAATAATTATAATTAACTTTCCACATCCACATAATTCAACACAGAAAGCTTACTTCCTGTGACATTGTGTGAAGCTCCCCCTCATCACCTCCTTAAAGCACCTCCGTGAAGCTTAGTCTGTGTCTGGTTGTTAAGAAATAGAAAGTGAGGAAGTATAGGGGTCACGTAAAAGGGCAGTAGTTCTTAGCTAACGTACATTCTGCAGAAGGACAAGGAAGAAAAACTCATAGCTAAAGAGAAATAGACACAGAGATGGGTTTTGATTTAAATTAATAACTATTTTGGACACAAATGCAAGTTATTTTCCAAATGAGGCAGCAATGAATTTTAGTAAATTTAATAGATCTAAATAAAACCCAGGGGTGCACACACACACACACTCACACACACACACTCACATACACAAAAGGAAACCTGCTTTTAGTGTTTCAGCCTTTCATAACTTCTGTGCTTTCTCGCGGACACACACGCCGGCCTTATATAAAAATATTTTATTATCGTCCGACACCATCTTTAACTTTTGATCGGTCAAACACCTTAGCAGCACTGTAAAAGCCATTCCTGATATTGGCCAACTCGGTTATCCACTTAACTTACTGCCTGCTTGGCCAAGTGACGAGCAATTTCTCACCATTAATCAAAGTCTCTGCCACTGTTCAACAATTTACAGTAATGGAACAGGACTCAGTCATCCTGTTGTGTTGTAAAAAAATTAATTGTTATTTATTGATTCAACAATAATATTTCTCACCCTGAGCTTTATATATATATATGCATTCTATTGTAAATCACAATGTAAAATGCGTAGAATAATTGCTGGGAATGTTAATAGCTGTTTTGGGAGAGTGATAGTGTTCTGTCAGGAAACAGATTATGTTCCAGCTAAAATTAGGATGCTTCTTGTGAGTTCTAATTGTGGAGCCACTCATATGACCATATCATTGTATCTGCAATGCAAGTAATCTATTAAGTTACTCATGTGATTGCGGCTATTATTGATTATAGAAAAGGCTTCACTGTATAAAGCTTAGTTTGTTCAGTCCGACAGAGGGTGTTGCTGGAAGTTTTGAGGGAGTAGTTGTTGTGGCTAGAAACTGGCAGTTGTACAATAAAATCATCCTGTTCTTCAATCTCTGCCGTAAAGAGCTCGAGTCCTACCTTTGACAGCTTGCTGAATCAAACCTACAAAAGTACAAAAGCACATTAAATCATACACAGCAGTCAGCAACTGCTTTACTTATCACAGCAGGAGCATTGCACCTATTGCTAGGGAAAATGTTATTTTAATTTAAGTGAATCCTCAGCAAACAGTGCATTTACTAGGTTCACTGCATTGTAGAACCCATTGAAATTTATAGCACAGAAGGAGGCCATTTAATGTATTGTGCCTAGGCTGGCTCTCTGAAAGAGCTGTCGGTTCCATTTTCCTGCCTTTCCCTCCGCTCTTTTATACTACCCTTTTTCACATATTTACCTAATCCCCTCTTAAAAACTAATATACATTCAGCTTGCGCCATGTAGAAAAAAGAAACTGTGAGATAATAAGTCACTAACTTGTGAAATAGACTAAAAATGTTGATGGCTCTTGATGAAAAGTACATGTTTGTTGCATTTTTGCTTTAATGGCACAAGTGGCAATTGATTATGGATGATGCAAGTATAAAAGGACTCTGGGAAGAGTGACTGGCAGATTTGAAAGAGAGTGTGAAAGAGGTTGATTTGAAAGAAGTTGACTTGTAAAGTTGGCATTAAATAATTGAGTGAATCTACATTGTGTTTTGTGGATTAAATAACATTACAATGTTAACAATGAGTGGTTGATAGTTTGGAGTCAGCCATACATTCCATCTCAGTCATTCTCATAGCCTGGTCCTTTCAACAATGTACAGGCAACCCTTGCCGAACGCGACTTTCTCGAGTGTGGATTCGCCTCTATACGAAGAAATAAATGCGGCACTTTTTTGCATAACGCGAGTAAAATTTGTGTATACGAGCTGGCTGGCGTCATGCACATGTGCATTTGGGAGGATGCCGGCAGCTCCCGACTAAGTCCGATGATTCCTCGGCTGGCTGGCCCCGCACGCATGTGCATTTTGCAGGACGCCGCCGGCCCCGCCTAAGTCCGATGATTCCTCAGCCTCAGAGCAACCTGATGGCATTGCATGGTAAACAGAAGAGACAGAGAGAGAGAGTCTCCTAACACTTCCAGGACCAAAGGTAAAATAATTTAGCCTAGTGTAAGGTGCTGTTTTATTGTCTCCAGTGAGTCAGTGAGAGTGGGGAGAGTGACGAGTGGGGAGAGCGGGCCAGCTGGCTGTAGCCTGCCTCAGTACGTACCTTGCGTTGTTCGGGTGTGGATATGCCTGGAGGCTTGAGGTTGGATAGCCTGTGGATGGATTCTCCTAATACCTTTTTTCCCATTATTTATTAAGCTTATCAAACACAATTTTACCGAGTGCACTGTTTTCCAGGAACGTAACCCCCGCGTTCGGCGAGGGTCTACTGTACTCTTACAGGTAAAACAATTTTGACTAAAATTGTCTACAACAACATGAAGCATGATAGCCCAGTGGTAAAACTAAATCACTGATGGCGCAAGAAAATAGTAGTACAACTGCCACAATTGCTATGGTTATCAAACAGGTTAAATGTATTGGAATCACAGTGGGGGTGAAAATAAGGTATTCCCAAACTGGTCACTGAGCTAATTGACTTCTGTTTTGCCACTTTATCTGCTTTCAAAACACAGCAACTGCACTTGACAGTAATAACTGTAAAGCTTTTTGGAGCATTCCAACACAGTCAGGTTACAAAAATGCAAGTTCTTTTTTTCACTGTGAACATGCCTGTGTTTTTTAAATTCCATCAATCGCTATGGATATTTTTTTGCATAATAGAAAATAGAGTAAGAAAAAAAAATGCAGTGGCAGCAAAGCATTCAACCCAAGACCATCCTTGTGCATTATGGAGGCTCTTTATTTCATGACTGAGATTTCATCTGGTCAATGGGAAAATGAGTATTCCAGCGATTCACTGCAGATCAAAGGGAAATTGAAGTGCCAATCCTGATCTCACTCTTTCTATGTTTGATGATACCTCTGTGGTGTAACCTATGGGGTGGGGGGGGTTAAAACGAGGAAACGAGCTGCAGATATATTAGGAAGCATTGCCGCACAATCGCTGTCTTGTTATGAATGTGATCTTAGGTTGCATTACTGATTTGAATGGTGATGCGAGATCTAAAGTGCCTCAAGCAATGCTTCTGGAGCTTCTCAATTTTACAGATGTTTGACAATCTGCAGGAATTTGTTTGACAAAGAAATGCTAACAGTGATTATTTACAGTGGGTGTGCAAAAGTCCTGAATATCACTTCACTACAGCCCTGGTTACTTGGTAGATCACCTACAGTGCGCTGAAATTAGATTTCAGCCCAGTGTTTGACTTCACTTCTGTAAGTGCACACTGCACAGCCACATTTTAATTGTGTAGGGTCAATGAAGAATCATTAAATGCTCCTACTATACTGTGTTTTGCATGCTGAATACAGTACAATGTTCCATTTTGCGATGTTAAATCTAGACTGATTTAGGATTATTTTAAATGTTTATTTTAAATGCCGGACATACTTTTGCTTATAACTTCTCCCCAAGAGCAGACCTCGGATTAGATGAATGCTTTAATGAAAGACTGTTTCAAGGAATTAAAATTTTAGAAGTCAAACATTAATTTTGATATGATTATGGCTTGAAAATAATAATTATGCCCTTACCATCACCAATTCTATTTAAGCACAAGAAAGCTAGGATGTCATGAGAGAGAGTAAAGAGAATTGAAAGTAAAGTTAGAAAAAGCCAAAATGTAAGTGATTACAAATTTGTTGCAGTGAGCAACAAAATTGATTAATGTATAATTTCTAACTGCTGTAGTCACTAAGGATTCTGAAGGCAGTTAAACTTGGATGTCTTTACACATATGTATCTAGTATGAATCATTTGAGGATTTAGCTGAAGATTTCTTACCAAAACAGAAGGCATGATTCCTTCTGGCTTCTCTTTGAGCTGTGTGCATGGTTTCAGAGGCCAGGGAATTAAATGCCACGTTCTTTCATCTTTCATAATCAGCTCGACACAGCTGAGTACATTCCCTTGCCTGCTGGCTGCCACTGCCAGCACAGATTCTATATGGGGTTGGAAGTCTTTGTTAGTTCTCTAGTTTTCAGTCGTGCAAGAAGTGATAATTTTCACTTTGT
The DNA here is from genome assembly GCA_035084275.1 of Hydrolagus colliei. Classification (NCBI taxonomy): domain Eukaryota; kingdom Metazoa; phylum Chordata; class Chondrichthyes; order Chimaeriformes; family Chimaeridae; genus Hydrolagus; species Hydrolagus colliei. The sequence continues at coordinate 33,088,792 of CM068742.1, forward strand.
GCACTGATAAGCAGTGCTGCAGTGGATTGTGCTTCTGTACAGGGACACCGAAAAAGGCTTGAGATGTTAAAATTGGTACTAATTAGCCTTGTTTTATATGTTAATTTAACCTATTCACCATGTATGGTCCTGTATGCAATACTCGGAAGTGTAATAATAGCATTTAATCAACGTGAATTCCCTTAACTCTTAGCTGACAGCAGAATTCAAATTTGTATCACACTGGTACATTGTAGAATGCACCTAGATTTCATAACAATGTCTCTCAGCTTGGAGTTGACCCTGGATACAAAGGTTGTTATTCTAGGGTTTACAAAACAGAAGGAGGCCATTTGGCGGATCACATCTGTGCTGGTGTTAGCTCCTCCACTGAAAGCTATCTGCGTTAATCCTTGAGCAGAATACGTGTGGGAAAAAAAACATTATTTTATTCTTCTCCCCAAATGTTTTTTCTTCCCATCCATGACCTCAAAGCTCCATTCTTGGCCCAGCCTCTATTATTTCATGAATCTGCACATATTTATCCAATTCTCTTTTAAATGCTTTACCAGCTGTTTGTAGTAAGGTGTTCTGCATTTCAAGGATTTAGCAAAAGAAAATTCTAACCTTCCTTTTTTATGCTGGTGATAATCTTGAACTCAGTGATTAAAATTAAAATACAAGAAAAATTATTTCTCTGTTTACCAGAGAACCAGTTAATAAACCTCGATTAGATCCCTTCTTAAATGGAAAAAAGCTTAACTGCTTCAAGTCTCTTCATATAACTTAAATGTAATTTGTAGTTGTTGTTGGTACTTTAAGAAAACCTCTAAGTCTAGATGTTGATGGAACTTAATTTCCTAGACCCATATTTCTTCACACTGGGCATAAATAAATGAAGTCGCATTTGTAAAAATAAGAAAAAAAAATAGAAATTGCTGCAATATTATTTTTATTTCCCCCCCCACTCCCCTGACTAAGTTTCTGCCCTTCTCTCGCCTCTCCTTAAAGCATGGTTCCACATACAACGATACTCCTGTAGTACATCACCCAAGTGTTCATTGTTGCCTTTCAGCCTGGATTGTGGATGCATGACGGCATCACACAACAAACTCAGCACAGATCAGTCATCAAAGCTGGGACTCCCCAGTGTGTGAGGCACACTGCAAGGTAGAATTCCCATGTTAGTCTAGATTTACGCTATTGTCTCAGTGTTTCACATTGTCCATATTTTGGTGAATTCTTATATTTTAAGTCTTGTTTTTCTGTGAATTCTTTTAAGGAGACATAAAATTTTTGATTGAATTCAACAATTCACGGCAAGTTCCAGATCTCTGAGATGGTGAGAAAATAGAATAAATAAGATAAATTTATTCTGGGACACTTCCCAGCAAAAGGGGTGAGGGGTGCTATATAAATGCAAGTTGGTGTTGTTATTTTACAGTATTAAAATTACATAAAACATTCCTTAGTGATTTTGTTCTTGACTGGATATCATTTCTAACAAATATTTGGTATCTGCCATTGGTAATTGTAATCAGGATAGTGATTTACCACATACACACACACACACACATAATCACAGACATGTCAGATTCCGGGTCAACAGTCCTGCACTGCAAACATTACCAAGAGAACGCAACTATGGTAACAAAGAGAGAATTGCACTGAGCATTTTGTATTTTAAGTCCCTGGAGATTTGAGCTGTATGTCGCATTATGTGGAGCTAAATTATTCCTTCATACCAAATAGCTGTTTAAATATATAATTCAAATCAGTTTTGTAAAATAGCATTGCTGTAGACACGCACAATAAACTCTGTAGTAATCTATATTATTGGTTAGCACTCAAAGCACTTAGAAGCTGCAAAAATGTTTGAAGAGGTTTATTCGGTGTTTATTCCCTGTAATGTTGAACAATAGGATTCATCTTTGAACACTTGAATATCATTTATGTAGTCTTGTTGCAAGATAATATAGAATTTTAGCTATTGTTTCAAATGAGGGAAACAAGGGTTATGAAACAAATGGTGTACAGCACCTTTCATTAATATTTATGCTTGCATCAATATTCATAGCTTTCTGTTGTCTGTATTGTTTTTCCAGGACTGACCTGTCCTTAAGCTCCTTGTTATTTGAGCTCGCTGCCATTAGCTTCTATCCACATATCTGCCAGAGGCTTGAAAGCCTTGGCAGTGCTCCAGCTCACTTATGCTTAAATAGACACTCAAGCTTCAACGAACATGCAGCTAAATAAAGGCCAATAATTCAATACAGTACGACTGTACTAGGGTTGCTAGTAAATCCATCACACAGTAAATATCGTCTCCAGCCAATGCAAGCTTTTATCATTCCAATTTTGTGTATGTGTGGTGAAATGCCTGGGCCTTCAGTGAATCATGTAATTTATTCTGCAGAGATGCCGGGCTGTCTCTTAACATCATATTGACTTTTTTTTTCCCTATCCGTCAGGCGTATTCAGCTCTGCATTTGTGTGCAGTGAGTACTGTGCCCCATGAATACATTTGTTTTCCTTTTCAACAGTTATTGTGTGGTTGCTGCTGCTCTCAATTCAAATCAGGCAAGAACAACACTCCTGTTATTGGAGGACTGGAAATAATTAACACAGCCACATACAAGAAGCCGCATGCATTATTTAAAAGAAAGTGTTCATGCAATGTTTAACCTAACTGGATGACATGGACTGTCTTATCCCACTGCACAGTGACATGACCTTGACAATTCCACAGATTTAATGCTTAACTCTTTAAAAACCACCTACTTCCCTTGGGATCTAATAACATAACTAAGGTCTGCTTGGAATAAAAAAAGACAGAGGTGTCCCGAGCATACATTTATTTTAACAACTTTATTAATATTCTACCAGAGCTTCTTAATGTTATAGAAGCATTTCAGAGCTTATTCCCAAAGGCGTGATAAATGTGCTATAAAAGTCATTGCAATTAGCAGCAAAATCAATGTCATATTATTGATGCTGTAAGTTAGCAAGTTGCTTCTTTTCAAATGTGATACATTAAATATCTCACAGAGAGAGAGAGAAAAAAAATCGCTCAAATAATTTGCATAAGGATGGATTGGCAGAACTGCTGTGTTGGTTGAGGTGGTAATTCTGTCCAGACGCATTTGCAATTGCCCTATTAAAATTTTTGGAACATTTTTCACGTTTCTGTTTTCTCTGTTCTCTCAAATTGTTTTGTCTGATTTTTCTCCATTTACTTCTGATACCGGGGATTGGTTCCACACAGTGTCAGGACATCACCAAAGACAAATGACCTGCATAATTCCAAGCTTTGGTCCAATGTAGTTTGCAGTTCTGCAAAGCAACTGTTCCAACTGGATGAAATAAATTTGAAAAACTATTACATTTCTGATGCCTGCCTCCACATAGGTCAAAATTGCATTTCCCATGTAGTAAATGTAAGTATAGATTCGGAAGAAGACAAATGTACTTGCCAGATGCCCGAAGACTGTTTGTATGATGTTTTATGCCAAAATGTTGAGCATCCAACCCATGAAAAAGGACACTCTGGCAATCAATGTTCCACAAACACCACAAAGTGAATGACCAACTTCATTCAGGGGATTGTTGACCAGAATATGTGCTTCTATAAGTGGTCACAGATGCATTGCTGCCCCACTGTGATACTCAGCTGTGATTATCTGTGATATTATATGAGCAGATGTCTTCTTCACCAACACAGATAACCAAAGTCCACTGGTGGGAAGTTTGTGCCAACCTGCCAAATAATTCAATGCAAAGTGCTGAATGTATATACCTCTTCAAAATATCTGAAATCTGTCCATGGTACCTATATGTCTGCTACCTGCTTGTGATTCTCCTGCTGTATGTCTGGCACTGTGGCAAGATAGTCTTAGAACCTATGGCACAAGTGGATTCCTGCATCTTACTGGTAAGAGCACTTGCCTCACAAGCAAGAAAACCTGGGTTTGATTCACAAGCAGGACAAAACGTTGGGCAGATTTCCTTACTCCACATGGCTCTGTTCACCTATTAGCAAGTATGAAACCGTTGTTAGTCAAATAGCTTATCCCTTTCCTGGGGGTAATAATCCCGTCAAAATTTTTTTATAAATTGGCCACTCAATCCGTGACTGTTTGTGAGAAACTGCTGTGGGCAATTGGCTGCTGCGTTTCGCCAATAAAATCATACAATCATAGAATCTTACGGCACAAAAGGAGGACATTCGGCCCATCGAGTCTGTGCTGGCCCTTTAAAAAGAGCAATTCAATTGCACTCCCCAGCTCTCTCCCCATAACCTCGCAAACCCGTCCTCCTCAAATAAATGTCTACCTCTTTTTTAAAAGTTGTATCGACCTCCACCACCTTTTCAGGCAATGCATTCCAGATTCAAACAACTCGCTGAGTGAAAAAAATTCTCCTCTGCTTCTTTTTGAAACTATGTTAAATCTGTGACCACAAGTCACTGATACACCCACCAGTGGAAACAGTTTTTCCCTGTTTACCCTGTTGAATCCCCTCATGATCTTTAAAACCTCTATTAGGTCTCCTTGTAACCTTCCCTGCTTCAATGAGAATAAACCTAGCCTCTCTAGCCTTTCCTCACAACGGAAGTCCCTCATTCTTGGTACCGTCCTGGTATTTCTCCTTTGTACCCCTTCCAATGCCTTAACATTCGTCCCAAAGTTTGGTGACCAGAATTGAACACAGTTATAATATACTGTCAATTCATTTTACAGTATATTCTGTGAATTGCTTTGAGATGGCTCAAAAATGTGATAAAGCACTATATCATATAGAAAGATTATTAATTATTGTATTATAAGTTACAGTTAAAATATCAGGCCAAAAAAAAAACATTGTGATCAGTGAACAAACTGTACTGACCTGTCAGCAATTATTGATGTAATCCAGCTTGATCTCTTCATAGGCAGCCTAACAACTGATTTAAAAAAATGGAACAGAGAGTACAATTATGTTTTGGAGGAGGGTTTGGGCCTTCATGCTATCTCTTTCATTAACACTGGTCCTTCTTCCATATTCTCTGGATGATTTGGAAGCCTTACTTTCTGAGGTCAGAACAGAGCTGAAGTGACAGTTCCTGCTGTTGTACGGGCAACTGTTAGTCCATGTAAGTGCTGCAGAGGGGATGATACATTTTAGGAGACATAATGAAAGCAGGCAGAAGTGACAGTAATGTTTTGCCCTGCTTTCCCTGCAGTACAGTATTTCTGTAATTGTTACATTCCATTTCGAGGGACATAAGGTCAGAAGCAAAATGCCATTTCTAAACGAGAACTGAAAGTATCATTAAGAGCTTTTGTCAGGAATGTATTCACTTACCCCTTTAGGGAGCACGCCAAAATATATATACAGAACAGTATTCTGTATTTTTTTTTAAAAAGTATGATTATGCCTTTCCATTTTATTTATCCTAACACCTCAAGAGGTGAACCATATCATTTTGTATGAATACCTTAAGATACTTGTAAATTTCAGATAAGAAAACCATCAAATTTGAATTCCGAAAGGTGCCAAGGATTTACAGGGCGTAGAGGTTGAATAATGTCCCAACAAAATACACTTTACCACATATTCTGCGAAGTACTTTGAGATGCCTCAATGATGTGATGTGGTGCTAGATCAACTACAAGCATTATCGTTATTATATTTATAATTAGCAAGTGCCTTAGTGAAATCAAAGAGCACATAGCTTTTCTCATCTTTATTTTGCAATACTGCAGGGTCAAGGATGCCTTTTCAGTAGAAATATTACAGAATATGGTATCACTAGGGTCCGTCGATGTGGAAATTTTCCGATTTAGATATATCGATGGGCTCATATCGAGATATACCGAAATATCGATATTTTCGGGATTTTCGTACTGCGCATGCGCGCGCAGCACGCGCATACCGAGTGCGCGTGCATTCGGAGTGCGTGCGCGTTCAGGGCCTATCTCCTCAGGAGGTAAATATCTTTCTCTGTGTCTCTCAATCTCTCCATCTCTGTGTTTTTCTGTCTGTGTCTCTGTGTCTCTCTCACATCCCCCCCATCTCTATCTATCTGTATCTTATCACATCCAACCGTCTCTCCCTACCCACCCCCCATCCCCCCTAGCCATCTCTCTCCCCCCCCCACCCAGCGTCTCTCTCCCCCTCACCCCCCCACAGCCGTCTCTCCACCCCCCACCCCCCCCACCCCCCCAGCCGTCTCTCTCCGCCTCCCCCTCCCCCTCAACGCCCCCCAGCCGTCTCTCCCCCCCCAACCCCCAGCTGACTCTCTCCCCCTCACCCCCCCACCCCCGCCTGTCTCTCTAACCCCCACGCCCCCCTAGCTGTTTCTCTCCCCCTCATCCCCCCCCCCCGCCTGTCTCTCTACCCCCCACGCCCCCCTAGCTGTTTCTCTCCCCCTCACCCCCCCCCAGCCATTTTCCCCCCCCACCCCCCCAGCCGTCTCTCTCCCCCTCCCCCCCAGCCGTCTCTCTCCCCCTCCCCCCCATCCGTCTCTCTCCCCCTCACCTCCCCCAGCCGTCTCTCTCCCCCTCAACCCCCCCAGCCGTCTCTCCCCCCCCCAACCCCCAGCCGTCTCCCCCTCCCCCCCAGCCGTCTCTCTCCCCCTCCCCCCCATCCGTCTCTCTCCCCCTCCCCCCCATCCGTTTCTCTCCCCCTCACCTCCCCCAGCTGTCTCTCTCCCCCTCCCCCCCATCCGTCTCTCTCCCCCTCCCCCCCATCCGTTTCTCTCCCCCTCACCTCCCCCAGCCGTCTCTCCCCAACCCCCAACCCCCAGCCGTCTCTCCCCAACCCCCAACCCCCAGCCGTCTCTCTCCCCCTCCCCCCCAGCCATCTCTCTCCCCCTCACCCCCCCCAACCGTCTCTCTCCCCCTCACTTCCCCACCCCCCCCCACCTGTCTCTCTCCCCCACCACCCCTTGCATGCCTGTATATTGTATTCGAGGACTACAAATACAATATGGCGGCTTTGCACCTCAGTCTGTGCATTGTTTATAGAGATGAGCATTCTGAGTCTTGTAGTTCAGTGTGCGGCATTACGATTTTTTACCTCGATATATTGATTTTTCGATATATTGATATTTTTTAAATGCCTATATCGGCGTATTGATATGAAAATTATATCGGGTTTTGGCGATATATCGATATATCGCTGGACCCTAGGTATCACCAAACTGATAATTATCACATCAAATTACAATTTTCACCTTTAAATAAACTACCTGTATGTGACTTTTTATTGAATAATAATCTTTGATTTTGATGCCGCACTTTATCAGTGTTGCAAGATTTTAGCCTGCGTAAAGGATGATACATAAACGCAACTTATTGTTGTTATATCATTTGTTGGAATATCGCAATGAATTACTGTAGCGTGTAGTAACTCTGTAGAAGATTTATGAGTAAAAAGTTGATTTTCATAATTTCTCTGTTATGGTCCTTTTTCCTCAGTGCCAAAAGCTGGCTACAATTCCAAAGCAAACAAGTTCAATTCGAAGGGCAATTCAGTGAGATGGTTCTTTGTTCTCAATTTTTAGAGCTGGGATGAATAAATTTTTCCTTTCGATACCTCAGCTTCTTTATGTGTTTTTGCTAAGTTCTGTGATTCTTATGTAAATAATTAGATAGTTTGGAAATCCTTCTTAGGAATAGCTATTACTCTCAAATTTTAATTATTTTAATTTCTGGTTTCTTAAAGCCAGGCATTGCTTACAGTTCCCAAATTCTTCTGTGATTGATTCACAATGGTTATTAATGAACCATAGTTGCTCCAGAAATGCAAGCATGTTGATATAAGGAGCTGAGGTATCGAAAGGAAAAAATTAGCGCCTTGGGACGTCCTCCCGACGTGAAAGGCGCTATATAAATGTAAATTGTTGTTGTTGTTGATATCTTAGGTCTTAGAATCCAGGGTGCAATACCTTTCTAATCAACCCAAATCATATAGAATTGCAATCTATGTTGGAGATTATACTCCACATGAGCCTCTCCACCTATCCTAATCCCCCTTTCCTTACTTTTCATCTGTAGTTGTCTATTTCCCTTCTCCCTCATGCATGCATTAACATAGCTTCTGATAGTGAGTTCCACATTCGCATAGCTGGGCATTTTTCAGAAAGGGAGAGGGATTGAAGCTTACTTCAAACGTGCTTTGTTCACCTGCACAATACACAGTTGTTACATTTTGCAGTAAACCCCGTGAAATGCTTTGAGATGTTGCGAGATGGGACGTCCTCCCTCAGTGAAGGGTCTGTTCAATTGTTGTTGTTTTACAATGTGATAAGGCGCTTTATGCATGAATTATTAGTAACACATGCTTAGTATTCACAAAATGAATATAAAACCATCACTGACTACAAAGCATATTATTATGTCCCACATCTGAATTATTGGTCAGTTGACACATTACTAATTGAGTAGACATTCTTTTTAGCTGTGAAGTACTAGTGATGCAAAATTCAAAAGTAATAACATAAATTTAACAATAAAAACTGTTTTTATGACACTCATTGCACTCTGTTTTGGCACACTGTGCTAATGTAGCAGAGCCTATTGCAGATAGGGTGACTATACTTGGCTCCCGGCAGCCGCTGACACAATCACCGTTCATAACTGCTCTCTTCACCTGACCAAGCCAATCCAAAACCTCAGTGTCCTTTTCGACCCTCATCTATCCTTCAAACCCCACATTCGTATCATGACCCGTTCCGCTTTCCACACCTCCACAACGTTGCCCGCTGTTATCAGAAAAAAAAATTGTATTTCCTGCCCTCACCCGCTCTTCCAATCAATTCATCATTGAGCTTGAGCTTTCACTGAGACCTCTAGTACTGAAGAGAATTCACAGCATCAGCACCTGATATGATTATGTGGGGAAAGATTTATTTGCACTTTAATGTCAGTTATTCAATTTTATGTGTCTCTACTTCTTTTCAATATATTTTGAGAAGATGAACACCTTGCAATTGATTCAGACACCGTCAATAAAGAAGCCAAATATTTTCAGCGGAATATGTGATGCCCTTTTTCATTACTGCGTCTATTACTCTGCGGGCCATTGAGGATATCTGCAGTATTATTAAAGCAATGAAAGAATAACCCAATAGGATTCTTGTACGAAATCAAGGATGGGATTATCCAATGTGCAGCTATTACAGTATTAGGGGTGGTAAATGGAGAATATTCACACCCAATTACCACTCAAATGCCAGCGTGTGAGTCACTGCATTTTCACGTCTTCGTTTACTGTCAGTAAACTAAAGCATTCAGTGGAACGTTGGATGCGATCATATAAATTAAACAGCTGAACAGCAGGAAATTAATGACTTGACCTTTGATAACAAGTCAGGATGTATTCACATTTGGTGGGAACAGAAGGAAGATGATGTGCAAACCCCATTAAAGCCTAATAGTGTGTTTTATTTCAAGCAGAAACACTCTGTAATAGCCCAGGCTTCCTGCTCTGGGGAGTTCATCCTGTTTACACAACAGGGTGGATTCTGCACCACCTGCAGCAATACGCAAACAACAAGAAGAAATTATACTTCTATAGCATGCTTCACATCGGAAAGACATCCTAAGGTGTTGAACAATCAGGAATTTTGGATCTAAGCTGGGGTTTGGGGTCAGAAGGGGAGGAGTGATGTGAAGGTGTGGATGGGAGGGTGTCTGAAGGTACAATCAGAGAGGAAGCACTCTGAGACGCCGTCCGGCATGGAGGGCGCTATATAAATCCAAGTTGTTGTTGTTGAAGGTCTTTAGACAGGACTTAAAGGAGGCAAAAGAGGGGGTGAGGATGATGGATTGCGAGATAGGGTTCCAGAGTGTGAGGGCAGAGATGCTGAATGCCAGAGCACCAATGTTGGGATGGGCAATGTGGGGGACCTAAAGCAGGCTGATGTCCATTGAACGGAGGGAGTGGACTGGCAGATATGGGGTTATGAGGTCAGTCAGCTGTGGGGGGAAGCAAGGGCCTTGAAGGTACGAACAGAGGTATTGAACTTGATTCTCTGAGGAATGGGGAGTCAGTGAAGCCAGGCAAGAACGGGGGTGATAGTTTTCTGGAGCCTGGTTCAAGATAGAACAAGAACGCCAGAATTCTGAAATAATCTGCATCTTATGGAGGGAAGAGTTGGGAAGTCCAGCAAGCAGGCAGTTGGCATAGTCGAGCTGGGACATAATGAAAGTGTGGATCAAGGTCTTGGCAGCCTGCGGCGAGTGATAGTGGCGGAAATGGGCAATGTTGTGGAGGTGTGGAAAGGTGGAACAGATCAAGGCACGAATGTGGGGTTTGAAGGATAGCTGGGGGTCGAAAAGGACACTGAGGTGTTGAATTGGCTCAATCAGGTGAAGAATGCATCCATGAATGGTGATAGTATCAGTATCTGAGGTGAGGAGACACCGGCAGGAGCCCAGCAGGATGGCCTCTGTCTTGCCAACATTGAGCTGGACAGACGATTAGCTAGAACATCAACAGTCCTGGAGTCGAGTGGGAGGTAGTGAGATAGAGTTGGGAGCCATCTGCACACATGTGGAAAGTGGCCCCAAGGCTGCGGATGACAACGCTGAGCTGGAACACGTATAGATTGAAGAGGAGGGGATGAAGGACACAGCCCTGAGGAATGCCAGATGTGACACATGTGGGGCCAAGATAAGCAGTTGGTGGCCATGAAGTGCAGATATCTAGAAGACGTTAAAAAAAAAGCTACGTCAAATGTAAGTATTATTTATTTTTACATCTTGAAACACTCCCATTGTTCAAATAATTTTTATTCAGTGTTAAATCCATTCATGAGCACTGTAACTGAAATGAAATACTTTATTTTGCTAGATAATAATTTTGCAACATATAATCAAACATTAAATCCTTTGGTTCGGTTTGTTTAAATGAATAAATCCCAGGCCAGGTGATTCTGAATAGGACACTTTATATTTATATTCATGTGGAATGTACATACTTTGTTGCTGATGGCAATATAGAAGCAGAATTCACAGTAGCACACATCTGGGATAACAGCTGGCTCTGAGCTCATCAATTATCCACCTCCAATCAATTCAAAGGAATCCACTTTAAATGTCTTCATAGATTTACTACACTGCATGAGTACAGGATTAAATATCTTCCTATCATCTAACTGGCTCAAGTGAAACAGAAAACATGAAACTTTCTTGCACTATATTTTTGCCCTATCCAAAAGTTCATCTTATTTAAGCGCAAGAATATTGTTCCGAAAATTCGGTAATAGAGACACATAGCCCTGGGCGGTTCAGCAAACATTGCTTGTTGGCTTCATAATTGAAATGTTCTCTATACTTCTCCAACAGAGGTTCATAGCCATGCTTCCCCAGGCAAGTCCATGATATGTGAAGTAGGTTCTGAAGAACCACCATGTCATCATCTGTGATGATTTAGACCTGGGTATAGCCTGTGTCCACCTGTCTTCTCATCTAAGAGTGGTGCAACAACAACAACATTACATTTGTATAGTGCCTATCACGTAAGGAGGACATCCCAACAACAAATTATATTTATAAAGCGCCTTTCACATTGGGAGGACGTCCCAAGTTGCTGGACAGGGGCAGGGGAGGAGTTGCCAATGGGTCCATCAAAGAGGAGAGTCTTGTGGCGAAACTTGAAGGAGGCCAGGCAGGGGGCAAGGCAGAGGGACTTCGGAATGGAATTCCAGAGGTTGGGGGCAGAGTGACTGAAGGCTCTCCTGCCAATGGTTGGGCGGGTGGGTTTCAGGGGAAGTGGAGCAGGCCAGAGCCTGCTGAACGGAGTGGGCGGGCAGGTTGCTAAGCGCATAGGAGGTCACAGATGCAGGATAGGGCAAGATTGTGGAGGGCTTTAAATGTGAGTACCAGGGTCTTGAATTGGATCCTCTGGATGACGGGGAGCCAATGGAGTCGGGCAAGGATGGGGGAGATGGGGTCACGGAGTTCGGAATGATGGAGGACACGGCTGCAGAGTTCTGGATTATCTGCAGCCTGTGGAGGGAGGAATTGGGAAGGCTGACCAGCAAGACATTTGCATAGTCAAGCCGGAATGTAATGAAGGCGTGGATGAGGGTTTCAGCAGCTTTAGGGGTGAGGTAATGGCGGAGTCGGGAAATGTTGCGGAGGTGGGGAAAGGCAGAGCAAATCATTGCTTGAATGTGAGGGAGGAAAGACAGTTGAGGGTCGAACATGACACCTAGGTTCCTGACTGGCTTGGTGAGATTGCGTAGGCAACCATGGAGGTTAATGCAGCCAGCATCTGATGCAAGAAGGCGCTGGTGCAAGCCAATCATCAGGGCCTCGGTCTTGTTGACATTCAACTGTAGAAAGTTAGTTCTCATCCAGGACTTGATGTCTGACAGACAGTCTTTTCAGGACAGTGGTAGTCCTGGAGTCGAGGATAGAGGCAGAGAGATAGAGTTGGGTGTCACCTGCATACATGTGGAAGTTAACCTCATGTCTGCGGATGATGTCACCAAGTGGGAGCATATAGATGTTGAAAAATAGGGGGCCAAGGACAGAGCCACAGTTGACAGTGTGGGGGCTGGAAGAAAAACCGTTGGTGCCGACAAAGTGTAGGCGATGAGAGAGGCAGGAATCGAACCAGGCGAGGGCAAGTCCGTGGAGGTTGAGGAGGGACGAGAGGCGGTGTTATTGTTGCATAACATTTTATGCAACAATAAACATGTTGCATTACTGAAATTATGTTGCCACTTTAGAAAATCTTAGACTTTCTTTTAAAGTAGCACTTTGTAGTGTATTAGACCGCTAACATGTCTAGCTGTTGTAGTAGAGGTCAATGATCCAAACTCACTCCCTGAATTCATGTTCACAGATCAATGACTATGGGATGGTACCAAGAGGACAATCAGTATCTCCACTGAGAAAGAGGGTGGGTGGGCGGAGAATGTTCACTGTTATCCATTTCCTAGCAGCTGGCTCACAATGTTATTGACTCGTAGGCCTGTAGGAAGCAAATTGACTACTCCCCCACAAATTACAATTACAATATTCACAAGATTAGCCTGGAAGAAGAAGACTTTTCAGACCATCCAATGTCATCTCTCATAAACAACCAGTATTACTGTATTAAACTGTTTTAACTTTTTTTAATTGTATCTCTGTATGTCATTGTGTCTAAATACTAGCGTGATATAAAAGAATCTGTGGAAATATTTCAGAGTCCCCTTTTAATGTTGAAACCTGAAACGGAACAATGTAATGTTGATTGTTGATAAAAGCTCTTTTATCTGTGATCTTGTCAGATATAAGCAGACATTATGTCAATGTGATCCGTTTGCCTGCTGTGCCACTGCTTAGCAGCATGTTGCATTATGATTGCGTCAATAAAAAGATGCGTCAATACTAGAAACTGTCTGCACTGTTCTAGCAATGTTAATAAACCAAATAGCCTGCCAAGCAACACCGGGTGTATAATGTGGAAATGATTGCCTCGCAGATCGATATATTCAGAGAACTGTCTTCAACACACATAAGCATGGTTTTATTTAATGGTCAGAGTTCAGGCAGTAAATCCATTGATGCCCAATTTCCCTTCCTGTATATTTTCATTTTCACTAAGGATGCTATTTAATACTAGCCTGTGGCATCTTTTCATTTTGATAAGACAAAAAGGGGAAATTTAAATCTGTTGCACATGTCATGCCTCCTCTGTCCTAACATCTGTAGTCGAGCTTTCAGCCACACTTTCCAAACCTCTCTCAAAATCTCTCCTTCGTACACATTGCTTCTCTGCCTTCAAAACTCTTCAAAACAATCCTTAAATTTGCTATTCTGTACAGTATTTCACTTCAGTAGCAACTCTGAAAAGACTTCACAGGATTTACTGTAATATGTAGTGACTGTATTTTGTAGGGAAATGCAACTGCCAATTTACACAGAGCAATGTCCCACAGACAGCCATGAAGTTAATGACCAATTCATTATACATTTTTGGCTAATTCCCTCATATTCCCTCCCCTATTTGCCACCTTGCTTTGATATCCATGTTGTCTCTGTAAAGCATCTTGTAAATTATATTACGTGAAGTGTTCTATACAAATGCAATTCATTGATTAACCTATTTGACTGATTCATTGGACTTGAGATGCCGTTTGGCGTGGAGTGAATTGCATTGGGCGAAACTAAATCCGCTATATAAATCCAAGTTGTTGTTGATTTACCACTGCAATTTTCGCTATGATCTAAAGTAAAGTTCCGCTACATCTGACAGACTTTGTCATCTAAAATAGAGGAGATATCAGTTACCCTCCCCTTTTCCTTCCCCTAATTCCTCACCCCAAATGGACCCTTTCAAACCAATAGTGCTTCAAAGATTTTGATTTGAGTCATGGGCATCTGCCAATGAATTACAGTACAGTAAAACCTTGTTTATCTGGTACCCAACCAACCAGAATACTCAACCAACCGATATCGCCCAATGCAATTCTCCATTCCTGCAACCGGATCTCATACCGTAGCCATTCAGGACACTCGCGGTATGCCCACATTGCACATGCGCACTTTATAAACTTAACGAACGCTGGAATGCCTTTTTATCGATCATTTTACCGAGTGTGCTGGAATGTTTTATTGGTAAGTATCCATACAATATTCTGTTATTATTTAGTCTATTATTAATATGATATGTTTTAAAATAAGTTAATTTTTTTGTTAGATTTTCGGCAACTTGCCGTTCGAATATCCAACATATTTGATTAATTGGCACCAGTCAGGTCCTGAGGGTGCAGGATAACAAAAGTTTTACTGTATTTAACTTCAAGGTCAATTGTTTGTACAGTCCGGATCCTTGCCATGATGTCCAATGTTCACATCACATCTAAATGCCTGGCAATTGGTACCCCTCTATGGCAGTAGCTGCCAGTTTTCTCCTCCACTCCTACCCCCCACCCCCACCTCAGCACCCACTACCCAGTGCAGGAAGACAATAATAACTTACCAAATTGTAGACAGAATCCAGAGGTGGTGTCCTAACCTTATTCCTCCCTTCAAACAGGTCCAACACGCTCCAGCCTAACCAGGGAGACTCCCATACATTTCTCAATTGGATTTGATGTTTGTTAAACCCTACATTCAGGACCATATATTGGTCAGTTCTCACTCTTCTTGGGCCATTAATCAATGTCTGTCTATACTTCCTATTATTCTGCAACAACGGTCATTGGGAACAACTTCACCTGATGCTTCACAATGCTTTGTTTGTGAATAATCAGGTGAGTACAGAATGCTTTGACGGAATGTTTGTCGTAAGACCTGATTAATTCCTGACCTCCTTTCTCCTGATTACGCTGACTTCTCATTTAAATAGAGCCTCTAGTTTAACAACAACAACAACATTACATTTATTTCATGTCGGGGGTTTAACCAGCACTTACATGATCACTGGCAGCGAGGCCAATGATCTCTTAATTGAGGCTCATGCCCGAATAGCAAGTAATGCGAGCACAGAACAGCAAGTCGATACCACATTTACATTGGTTGTTACAGTAATAATAATCTTAATAATCTTTGCATTTGATATAGAGCCTTATCACCTTGCTGAGGTGTCTTGAAGAATATAATGAAAGGTGCATTAACTATATTTTGTGGTCAAAACGCGGCAGCCAATTATACACAGCAGTGTCTTACAAACTGTCATGGATTGAGCAACCCAATTATTAAAAAAAAGAAATTAGTACCCCAGAAAACTGATCTGCCAATCAACTAACAACCGGATTTTTACTTATTGCTAGGTAAACAGAGGCATGGAAACCTTACCCAAGGTTTTGCCATGACTGACAAATCAAACCAAGGTCTTCTTGGCCTATGAGGCGAGTGCGCTAATCATGATGCTACAGTATGATATGGTACTACAGCATGCAGCGCCTTATAGGGGTAGAAGAAAAATCTTCAATGTGCCTTTTGCCACTCATCCATTTTTTACCACTATGTTATGGTGACCGTATGTCCCCAAATTAATTATTGTTTCCCTGGGCAAATGTGCCATGTCTTGAGTTCAACAACAAACTGAGCAAGGATCAATAAAATTCTAAAACTGGTACAATATATACACTCTTCAGAGAAATACAGCCACTAATCCAATAGCTTCTGCAGTACTGTCAGCATCAGGAATTGGGGTGAGTTAAAATAAAATTAATGTGTGTCCCTAAATTTGGTTTACAAAATATGGTCACCCTACACTATGAATCCCATCAGTACTCTGTGTTTGTAAAGAATAAACTATCACAGGAGTGTGCGGGGGACAGTGGGGGTAACATAAGTGAGCTCCTGTATCCAGATCACCATTAAATGATAAGCATAGAGTGTGGATGAAGAAAACATGAATCCATATCTCACAGCAGGGCCTACCCATGAACCACCAAAGAGGCTGGGTTACCCAGAGGTAAAGCAGGATGAGAAAGGAAACCAAAGCTAAAGGGATTTAACAGACTTAAGGGCTTTTTGTAAAAGAGGGGTGAGGAATGAAGCTTTTGTAGGAATAGGTAGATCCTGGATTTCCATGTGATGTGCATGGGAAAGTGCTGGACCAGAGCCATTTAAATTGGATAACGTATGGGCCTATTATAATTACCTTCAACCTACAGCATAGAAGAGAAATACTGTATTACAAATCACTTTTCAACATATTCCTCCCCTCCCCCAACAGCCCAGGGCTGAGCGTTAAGAGCAAGTAAAAGACAGAGCTGCTCTGCAAATCTAATGCCTGGAGATAGATCCTGCCTATGCAATGATTAGGCAGGTGCTTGTCCATTTCCACAGGGAAAGTCAGTTTGCATTAATAGGGGTCCAGTTTACATAAGATTAGCTTTAAGCTTTTTGCTGTGATGTGACACTCATTGCCCAATGCTGATTTGAAGTAGCTTTTATAATTAATTTAAATCATTCTTTTCATTTAAAAAGAGCTGTTTTTAAATGAAAACACTTATTTTTCTCCCCATAATAAAGTTCACTGCATGCAGCAGCCAAAAATCAGTTACTACATGATGCATATACTGATTCAGGGGTTCAAACTGTGAGAAACGATAGATGTGTAGATCTAAACCTATCTTGATTTTTTGTTGAGCAAGACATTGCACACCTAACATAATAGCATTGACAATGATATTACAGTGTTATTCAGATATTGGATTAGCAAACCCTCTCTTTCGACTATACCTTTGGTCATCTTCCCACCACTGCCCACCTTGCCCTCCACCCCTCTTGATTCTAGTCTGTAGCTCAGGTGCAAACCCTTAACTATCCAACACCTTGGGACGTCCTCCCGATGTGAAAGGCACTACATACATTTGTGGAGTCCTGCAGCTCAGTGGTTAGAGCACTTGCCTTACAAGCGTGAGACCTGTGCTCGAATCCAGGCAGGTCAGGGCAAAACCTTGGGCAAGTTTCCATACTCCCCATGCCAAATAATAATCCCTCCAAAAATACATAATAATAAAATTGATCATTTCAATCTACAACTGTTTGTGGGACACTGCTATGCACAATTGGCTGCCGCATTTCACCCACAAATATACAGTCAATTCACTTTACAGTATATTCTGTGAAGCACTTTGAGATGTCTGGAAGATGTGAAAAATGTTATATCAAATGCAAAGATTATTATTGAATGCAATTTATTATTGTTCTTACACCATTAAACCAATCTTTTAAAACTATATATTAATCAGTAGCTGTAGCTCATATCAATAAAGAAGTGAACTTGCTGTACATAACAGCTTTAAAATATGTTCCCTGTACCTACAAAACCAATTCCTCAACTGCTAGCTTTGTGTTTATCCTGAATGCCTTATCCAATATCAGTGCATTGCCCCAGTTTGAAGATGTAACAAGAAGCTCCGGTTAATTAATCCCTTCACAGACTCCAACTGCCACACAACCTTCTGAGGATCTCCTACTCTCTGCAACACCTGTTTCCTCCCTCCACTCCATTCTTTCATCTATCATTTAAGTCTAATGACCCTGCTGTAAATTGTAAGCCTTTCATTGCAGGTTAAGTGGATCCAATTTATATTTAATGACTCCACTGGGCACCAATGGTATTGTGCTGCTATTATCTTAGGGTCAGTCCTTGTTTGTAAAGGAAAACAGTTTGCACAGTCCTGCTGTGGTTCACCAGCTTTGCCTTAGGTCAGGAACCAGCACTCCCTGATCATGCAAACACAAGCGAGCCAACACAAGTGAACTCTAATTCCCAAATGTGCACGTTGGTATAAATCTACATATATGTTTGAGAAATACAACTCTCAAACATTTTGGGGTGAAAATGATTCGATCAAATTGTACACTGTTTTTTACACTTTAATAATAATCCTTGCATTTGGTATAGTGCCTTATCATGTTTTTGAGACGTCTCAAAACGCTTCACAGAATATATTGTAAAGTGAATTGACTGTATATATTTTGTGGGCGATACACGGCGGCCAATTGTGCACAGCGGTGCCCCACAAACAGCCATGGATTGAGTGACAAATTTAATTTTTATAGGAATTATTAACCCCAGAAAATGATCTGCCAACCAACTAACAACTGGGTTCTTTCTTACTGCTCGGTAAAGAGAGGCCAACTTTTCACTCTGCTGGGCATCAAACTCAGGTCCCTTGCTTCCGAGGTGAGTGCTCTAACCACTTAGCTATAGGATTCCAGTTTGATACAGTACCGTAAGATTTGGCTTGATGCATTATGTCAAGTTCGGAACAGTTGCTTATAGTTCCCATGTGGCCACTCTGTCATCCGGCACTGTGGGTGGAACTCGGCCATTGTTTGGCTTCAGTGCTGTGTTTACACTACATGTGGTGTATGGGGCGGAGCTTCCCCAGCCGAAATCCGTAAGGTGAATGGGCCCAACTGTGCTGGATTATCGATCTTTTACTGTATACATAATCAAATGTTACTGATTTTATGGATACATATAGAAACCTATCACTATGCTTAAGAGAATCTAAACCAGACTGAGAATTCCACAAGTTGTTGTTGTATTTTCATTTCAATCCTCTCGTCCTGGTGTCCTTGCAGAAAAAGTCATGTTAGCTAAAAAGATGTTCGCTAAGAATTATTGTTGGTACATTTTCCTGCATCAAAATTGGTTTGTTTAAAAATAATTCCTAAACCGATGCAATATAGAATATTAGGGAGCTGAAATCAATCGTTATGATCTCAGATATTCACTAATATCGATCGCAATCCTAAATTTTTTAACATTTGTTATAAATCATTGAGACTTGTTCTGCAAGTTCCTGTGTTTATCATTTACCCAGAATTTCTCCATTGAGCACATTGCTATACTAACAAAATTACATACAAATGGAACTATCGTTTACCAGATGGTAATTTAAGTCAATGTTATCAAAGATAATAATCTGTGCATTTGATACATGAGATGTCTAGAAGATGTGTAAAGTGCTTCACAGAATATACTGTAAAGTGAATTCAATGTATATACGTGGGCAAAACACAGCAGCCAATTGCGCACAGCAGCGTCTCACAAACAATTGTGGATTGAAATGACCGATTTATTATTTTTTATAGTGATTATTATCAGACATGTGGAGTAAAGAAACTTGCCCAAAGTTCCATCCTGCTTGGGATTGAACCCAGGTCTCTCACTTGTAAGGCAAGTGCTCTAACCACTGAACTAAAGGACTCCACAAGATGGACAGATATAGAGATAACATAGTACTCCTTGCACTTGATATAGCCCCTATAACTTTGGAGTATCAGCAAGCACTTCACACATAATAAACTGTAGTGACTCATTTTACAATACAGCATTTGATGTGTGCACATTAATGTCTTACAAACCGCCATAAAGTGAATAAACAAATATTGGATGGGGTGCCAGCAAAAATTCACCTTATTGCAATTTTTAATGACCATCTGGCTAGGCAGATGAAATCTGGGGTTAAGACTCAGCCAAAGGATGTCACCTCTAACAATGCAACACTCATCCCATATTGCACTGTACTGTTGAGCTCCTCGTCAGCCTAGACTATTAGCTCAAAGTCCTGATGTGCACTGAGGAGCTAGAATGCTGTTTCTTATTTTTTCCACACCCAAATTTGTTTTAATAGACTCACCCATTCTGTCACCTTGTTCTTCACTTAGGTAGGACTTGTTCAAATCTGAAACACTTGTTTTGTGTCCATCAAGTTCAATCTTACAATGTTTAATGCTCCCTTTTACAGCAGATAACAAACATTTTCTAGTTTACCACTTATACCTAAACCAGGTATTGCCTGATCCCTTGTTAGTTTTAAGACATATTGCCATAGAAAAATAAACTGAATGCATTCAATAAATCTATTTCCTTTTATATTTGTGCTGTTTTTCTTCCCCCAATCTATATGTACATCAAACTCTCCTGTTATGTTTCTTCTTGTCAAGTTTCCCTAATTGGCCAATACAATACATATTTCCCTCTGTCAATTCAATAGACAGGGGTTCTATAAGATTCTCCCACCAGTGTTTTCAATTCTTGATTCTTAGGTATACTCAAAGTGATTCTATGTGCTTATTACACTCATTAATAGCTCTCCTTTCCATCACAATGATAGTACATGTTTATTAAGACTGTATCGACACCCTCCCACTTCTTTTCCTCTTTTCCCTAGTCTTTCTGGAATTCCTATAAATTAGCATCAGATTCCAGTGTAGATATCAAGAGGGAAGCAGATGAGTAAATGAAAGAAAAAGGCTTGAAACAAGATGGGAATAAAGCAGAACTGAATCGATCAGCACTCTTGTGGAACTGCGGAAATAGAGGAAAATTCATAAATCCAATCTTAATTTCACCCACACAATATACAGTCAATTCACTTCACAATATATTCTGTGAAGTGCTTTGAGATGTCTCAAAGACATTATTGGGCATTAAATCAATACAAGGATCAGGATTGTAGTGGAGTCCTGTAGCTCAGTGATTAGAGCACTCACCTTGCAGGCGAGAAACTTGAGTTTGATTCCCGGTAGAGCAAAATGTTGGGCAAGTTTTCTTACTCCTACGTCTGTTTACCTAGTACCTGTAGTTTACCTAGTACCTGTAGGTTTACCTAGTACCTGTAAGTGATCCCCGATTCACTAACAACCATGTTCCTAGGAACATGGTTGTTAGTGAATCGGGGATCACTTTTCCTTGGGTGATAAGTCCTTCCAAAAAATAATAAATCTGCCACTTCCATTCACGACGGTTTGTGGGATACTACAATATGCAACAGGCTTCTGCATTTCCCCCATAAAACATATGGTCAATTCATTTTACAGTACAGTCTGTGAAGCACTTTGAGCTATCTTGAAGACTTGATAAGTCACGATATCAAATGCAAGGATTATTATTATTAAGTTGGAAGCCGTTTTCCACAATTTTCATCAATTCAGCTTTGTTTTTTATTGTCAGACACAATAACAACATCAAAATTACACTTGTGCAGCGCCTTTCACATGGGGAGTACGTCCCAATGGTTTTATAGACCAAGACTAAGTGGAATTTTGCACCTTATAACTAATCATTCTTATTTGGGCAACAATCAAAACAGTACTGTGCAGTGTTTCAGGCAGTTATACTCATGTCAATGAAAATAAAAGTGATATCTGATTAATAACGACAAAGTTACACCATGAAACAAATTCAACTGACTTTATTGGATTTTAAAAATTATAGATAAAATATATATACACAATATTTCAAATGCAACATACTGTGCTTTGACCAGTTCATGAAAATTTCAAAGTGAATGTATAGAAGCTGATATTCAGCAAATAGCTGCTGCTAAAAAAAAACACAATTAAGTTAAAAACAGAAAAAGAAATTGCTGGGAACACTCAGCAGGTCAGGCAAGATTTACGGCGAAAGGAAAATGAGTCAATGTTTTGGGTCCACGATCCTTCGTCAGAACAATTAAGTTAAAGTCTGTTGAGTTACAAATTCAGATAAGGCACCAGATTTAACATGAATCACTTACCTGATCAAAAAGGGAGGAAGTGGGAGGGGTTGGAAGAGCAGTGGAAGGCTGAGAAATGAAACTGATAATAATCTCCTAACTTTACAGTTTCAGATGACACAAGCTCATCATAACAGCAACAACAAATTGCATTCATTTAGCACTTTTAACATTGGTAAGGCCCCCTGAATCACTGGACAATGAGGGGTTTGCACCCGAGCTACGGGTTAGGATTAGAGAGGGGGTGATGGCAAAGGGGGAGAGAAGGGAATTCTACACCCAGCAAAAAGTAAAACAAATATTTAGATATTTTTCATTGATACAGATGAGAAGCTTGAGATGGTGTAAACCTCCTCCTATTTATTATATTCCCTGCTTGGAAATACTGCAGGTTTCGATGCAATATATCATTGAATATTAACATCTACTGGTAAAATTCCCTTCAAACAGTTGCTACAAAACATCAAAGGAACCTTCTCAGCTGATAAACACTAGCTGGAAAACAATTCTTCTGTTCAGCAATGAATCAGACTACCAAGTTAATATTAACTAAGTTAACCATCATAGCTGTGCTTGGCTTTGAGAAAACCTCATCTTTCAGTTTTTGGAAAAAAGTCTAAGAGAATCCATCTGCAAAAAGCACTATTATTAAAGACCGAGTTTGGAAACATTTTGGGAATCACTCAAAGAGTTCATTTGTAAAGTACAATTCTGTTCTTAGTGTTTAACTACAGTACTTGTAAAAATTGTGTCTAGTGTTAGGATTGGTTGTAAATATAAACAGTATCTGTTTTGCTCTACAATTTTCTGACAATGCCAAAATATTTGTATCTGGATGGTAGTGTATGGAAAGTACAGAGACTTCCAGTCTTATCATTTATCCTTCGCCTGGCTCATGATTCATCTGTCAAATCGGAGTAGATACATAACAATGGCACAGATCATATGGACTAGAAGTCTGCTGGGTAGACCAAGGTGAGGAGTTAAAGAGAAAGAACATTCTTAAAATACCCAAAGTGATTATATTGTTGATGGTAGGCAATCCTTAATCTTGCTCCACAGTTTCCAGTGACATTGATTTTTAGACGTTTAGCTAATTTCAGTGATTTGAAACACTGATACTTAGAGACATGACTATGTCTTACTGTTTGCACATCATTCTGATATGGTGAGTTTGATTATTACTAATAATAATTCTCCCATTTGATATAGTGCTTTTCATGTCAAAGTATTTCACAGAATTTACTGTAAAGAGTATTAATTGTGCACTCTGCAGATCAATATCCCAGAAACAATTATGAAGTCAATGACAAATTTTATCTAAGGGATTGCTGGCCAGGACACAGCTCTGGATCTTTGTAAACTTGGCTTACTTTTTTCAAGAGGTATTATTAATTAATACATTCTTATCCTAAGTAATCCTTTTTGTAGCTCAAAGATTAACCATTTGACATTGACTTAAGAACAGCACAAATGGGCCACCTTCAAGTAAAATGGGTATCTTCAATCAGAACAGGTTATCTCGCTTCAAATAGGATATCATGATCAGAATGGGTTACCTTGACAAGAATAGGTTATCTTCAACCAGAACACATTGTACTCAACTAGAATAGGTTATTTTCAACCAGAATATAGTATCTTGAACCAGAGCTGATTACTTTAAATCAGAATGGATTTCCTTCAACTAGAACAGGCGACCTTCAATTGGAACAGGTTTCCTTTGATCAAAATGGATTTCCAGGAATGGTGTTTGAGGCCAGGAAATTGAACCTATTTATGAATCAGTTTGATGCCATGATAGAGGATGGTAGTGCATTTTGGTAGGGAAAGCTTAAATGATCCTTCTTCATCCACATATTTCTAGTAGTCTTCGCAACTTTGTCTGTTCCATTACTCTTCTCATTCCTTCTTCTTTAAACACTTCATTTTTTTTATCTGTCTGTCTCTACCCTCCTCTTCTCCCTCAACATCACCCTTCACATTAATTCCCCACTCGCATCCATGCGCACTGCTCAACCAGGACATCACCAAAGTCTTTGACACCTCTATCTCCAAAAAACCTAAATTTCATCTCTGTCAACTTTAACATTTCCCTCACCTCCCTTATTCCCTTCCCTAACACCAAACTTTCTGCATTGAAAAACATATCCCTTGCACTCCATCACAAATGCTCTTGTCTTCTCCAAATGCCTGCCTCTCTGGCCCCCACCCATCTCAACCTTCCGTGGACTTCCTTGTTGTCACCCTCAGCATATTCACTCCTATCACATCCTTCCTGCACCATATTCCCGCAAGTCCCCCTGGTATGGTAGCCATTCTGCTCCCTAAAGTCCACATGGTAAATGTGCCTGTCTGAAAACTTGCCCCATGGTTCATCATCAGATCTGGCTGGACCACACCAAAGTCTATTGTCATGCACTTGCCTTACAAGAATCAGCCTTCCACTAGAAACCAAAGACAACTCAAACCTTCTCATTTTTCACCACAACTGCCTCTCATGTTTCCCTATCCTTACCCCCAACTCTAAATGTGAAGAGATAAAGTACTCAAACAATGAATAGATTAATTCTGCTGACCCCACCAACATCTCTTTCCCCCAATCAGTCTCCCCTCTAGTCATTCCTCTCTTTTACAAGTTCAATCCTCTCTCCTGTCTCTCACTTCCCACCTGAAATCCACCATCTGCTCCCTGGACCCTATCCCCACAGCACTTCTGATCCAACCAGTTTCCCCACCAACTCAATATCGTCAACATCTGTCACATCACAAATTTGTTCCCTTCCTCCCCTTCAAAACTGCCAATCACCATCTCGTTCCCCCAACCCCAGGTAACCCTTCCTGGAGTTCTCTATATTTTCCAGGTTGTGACTCATCTCCAGTCTGCCCTTTCTCTCTTTCTTTAACTCATCCACCCTGCTTTTGAGATTGTCCTGAAATAGAAGACATCATATGTATGTAAATTCTTGTTGCTATTGTTGTTTAGAATGGAATCTATCTAGTTGGGGACAGGACAATATCATAGATATATAAATAGAGATTCATTTTCTGGAGCCATACTATCTACTTCAATACAATTTTCTTTCTTCTCTCCTACACCCTGTAATTTTTATTCTTAATTATTTGTAAAACTTTTTTTTTAGTGTTTAATGCCTCCATCTCAGAGGGCAATGTCATCAAGACCACCACAAAGCGGCATCTGTTTAATGGTGATGTATTGCAGAAGGATTCATCTTGACTGGTTATCTGAGGAAAACATCATATTGGAATGAATCCCAGTTATTGTCACTTCAGTCATTTTGAGCTAAGTGACTTGAAACAACAATTTGAAAAATGTGACATTTCATAATTGTCACATCAAATCTGTTATGAAATGTGCACATTTCACCTCAGTATCAACAAACTACAGGAATTTGATATAAGTTATGGAAGTCTCCTGTTTCCTCAAATATTACATATGGCCAAAAGCATTAAACACTTGTAACTGGGTATTGATTTAACAATGCAAGTGCCCTCGCTCTTAATTATTTGTAGCTGAGGCTTAATGGTAGTTATATATTGAATGAGACTGTCATTGAACCAGGGAAACATCTTATTAACACACTGTCAGATTATTATCATACCAAACTACCTCTCATATTGTTTTTGGGTCGGACGTAGGCATGACTCCTCGGAGCTGAACGGAATTGAAAGACCATGCTTAGCAATGGCATGTCAGAATTGAGTCAATCCTCTGTGCATGCTTGATAGTCCCAATGGGTCGGGTGATGAAAGCTGGACAGATGTTAGAAGGCTTGCCAGACAGTGCTCTCTATGTAAAGCTATACTGTATTAGTTGGTTTGATTCCACAAATTCCCAATACAACCTCTAAAGTCCCAATATTATCTTACAAGCGTGAGACTTGTGTTCGAATCCAGGAAGATCAGGGTGAAACCTTGGGCAAGTTTCCTTACTCCACAGGCCTAATAATAATCACTCCCCACCAAAAAATTTTTTTAAAAAAATTGGTCATTTCAATCCACGACTGTTTGTGGGACACTGCTATGTGCAGTTGGCTGCCGCGTTTCGCCTACAAATATACAGTCAATTCACTTTAAAGTATATTCTGTGAAGGGCTTTGAGATGTCAATAAGATGTGGAAAGAGCTATATTAACTGCAAGAATTATTATTATTATTACTGTTGCAACCTGCAACTAAAACCCTCTTCGATAAGTGGGGTGCATCATTCCAGACATGGAAATGTCTATGTGCAATGGCATTCACATGTGGAACTCTCGATCTGATTTGGATACTTTGGATACTTTTTTTTATGCTCAAGAGCTAGCTGCAGCATATACTGTTTAATCATGTTTTCTTAAAAATCTGTTCAAAGTTACAAGCAGCCCAAGAGCTTTGAATGGATCTCTGAATGTGTCAGGCAGCTAAAAAGTAAGTTTGAAGTAAACAGGCAGAGATTTAAAGAAGTATATGGATCTTTGGTCACATTCTCCGCTGGCACTCCTTACCATCGGTGGTTGAGCCTTCAGCCTTTCTGTCACCCTTTGGAATGCCATTCCACAGTCCCATCGCTTCACCTCTCCCTTGCCTCCTTCAAGGCAAGTCTCAAGACCTTCCTCTCTTATCTGGTGCTCCTCTACCTGAATTATCTAATATGTATTAAAATACATAACTCATTGGTATGTAGTTCTTAAAAGATACAAACCTCATCTGAGTACATACTTACAGAAATTGAAATGAATCACTGTATTTGAGAATTTGTAAATTCTGAATGCTCAGAAATGTTACTTTAATACTAGATCTAGACCCAAATGGAATACATAATCTACATAGGTTTTTTTTGGTGAGTGGTGGACAAGCAACAATAAATTATATTTACATTTGTGTAGCGCCTTTTCATTGGGAGGAAACTGGAGTCTAGTTCACTGCCTTATAGGCAACAACAACAACTTGGATTTATATAGTGCCCTCCACACCAAATGGCATCTCAGAGCGCTTCACAAAATTTCCTGGTCTGCCTAGTCCAATCCAGCTCAACCTTCAGGAGACACCATATATCTCTTCCCCTTTATCAGGGCAATAAGGGTGCTGGGCTAAATAGATCCATTGTGGATCAAAGACCAATCTCGTATCTCTTCGTCTTTACTTTCGGTCTTAATTCATTGACATCTTGCGAATTGTCCCCTACTTCCCATCATCAAGCCATTTGAAAATGAATATTTTACATGAAGAGCACTACCTACACAAGTGCCTGATATTGAAGCTCAATGCATCAACTTATGTACATGGGTCACCTGAAGGGCAGTTCTTGAACATATAAAAACTTGCTGTGTACCTGGATCACTGAGACTGAACCACACACATTTCAGCGCATAGATCTCACAGTGTAAGTTTCGTGTCAGGACTCACTACAGCTCATTTCACTCTATTTCCTTCTTTTCAGTGAAGCACTCTGACACTCTGGTGACATAACAATTGGCCATAGTTGTCACCTGATTGTCATCTGCCCCTCTCGCAATGCCAGAGCAATGCATCACTCTTCGATTCATTTCCTTACCTCATACAAATCTCTACAATACTATGTTAATCACAGGAGAACCAGTTCCAAGTTCCAAGCAGAACCATGTTTAGTGCCCAGAAAACTGTTTCAGTATCTCCTTGATGCTGTTGATTTACTTTCATCATTTAATCTGCACCAAATCCAACTTTCAGATTGTTTGTTCTTCCTTGACTTGAAAGCAGCAGTTTAACATCTTTTTTGACATGAAATCATGTCGGCAAGTTTCCGATATCACTTACACAACTGATTGGCTGGTGAGGGGCAAGCAAGAATCCTTAACAACGTGAGGCAGTTTGGAATCCAGCCAGAATAGCAACATGGATTTCAGAAGATATAGAGATGATTATTCACCTCGAGTAAGACATTGGAATATTAATATGGGAACAGGGAGAGTAATTGAAAGATCGCCCCCATTGTATAATGGTCAATACAGAGAAATGGGGAGACCCAGGGGACGAGATAGAGGCTGGGACAGAGATATGAAGGTTAATGGGGGGTTTGTAGATTCAGAACAACAATGGAGGAATTCCCGCAGCTTCAGAAAACCAGAGAGTATGAGAAGGTATTCGGAAAGCACAATGGATTTGGACAGCAGGTGGGAAACAGAGCCATGGAGAAATTCTCCAAAGGATGGAGGAAATTCATACTGCTGGGTAGAAGAAGAGAGATGGAGCGAATATCCAGAATCAAGAAGGAGAAGTTTGGACAACAGGAGGAAAATGGAGAGAGCAAGATGGCATTCAGAAGAGCAAAGCACAAGAGAAAATAGGAGACAATATCCAGATCAGCGAACCAGAAGTTTGGCTAACAAGGGGGAGAGGAGGACTTCGCGAGAACATACAGAGCACAGGAGAAGTCAGGCAAGCAGAAGCTTCACAGAAAGACAGAGAGAGTACTCAGGACAGAGCAGGAGAAATTCAGATAACAGGAGGGAATCAGAGAGAACAAGAGTGTACAATGACCGGGGAAGGCAAGGTGAGGATGATTGGAGGCAAGCACAGAAAAAGAAATATTCAAGTAGCACTGGACACAGGCAAGAGAGAAATAGATCAGGACATCAACAGAAAAGCTCAGACACCGGAAGGAAATCAAGGCGTGACAAAGAGCAATCAAATCACCACCGGAAAAGCTCACACAGCAAACAGGAACGAGGGCGAGAGAGAACAAAGACCCCAAAACAGTCCTCAAATAGAACAAGGGAGAAAGAAAGAACAAAAGAGAAATCAGGACACCGGTCACAGAATAGGAACAAGAAGAGGATGGCAGAAAGAGGGAGGGAAAGTACAAGACATCAAGGGAGCAACCGAGGTAGGAAAATGGAAACTGGTAGAGAGAGAGAATCTTCATCGAGGAGAGATATGAGGAATATGAGAGAGAGACTAAAACAACAAGAGCAATTCTATGAAATCCGAAGGAGAGAGAGAGGTAGAAGCCGAGACACTCGGAGAGTGAGAGAGCAGCCAGGTCAGCGAAGGAGAAGCAGCAGTAACTGGAATGAAATTGGGAAAGTGATAAGATAATCACAATGGCAACAGAGAAATAGGGAAACAGAGAGAAATGGCAATCAGCACTGCTATTTAAACTGGTACAATCAAACCTGAGGTACACCAATGTTTTATGCTGCAAATTAATATTACGTACAAACTGGCTTGACATACGTGTGTTCTGCAGTTTCCTCTCAGAACCATCATTCTTTCATCAGATTGGATGAAATAGATATTGTTCACTTTAAGTAGGACAAACGGGGAAAGAAAGGAATTGCATAGGCATCTCTAAGCAAAGTGATGGAAAGAGAGTGCTTAAAGTCCTCCTGTTGGTGCAGGCAGAGCAGCCATCGCTTCCAGGCAAGACAAGCACATGGAATGGTGGAACAAAGTGGATTGATTAGTCAATGCGCAATTGAAAAATCTGAAGGTAAGAGGGAGTTACCTAAATTCAAACTCAACCGAACTATCCAATTTTTTCATTTTTGCGGTCATTGTACACTCAACTATTCATGGAATGGAGAAAGAGAGAGAGAGAGAAAGATGGAGGGGGCTATTAAAACAGCTTCAAGCCCATCAGCTTGCTGAGGCTGAAGAGAGGCTTCCCTGGAGAGAAGGTATCAGGGAAATCAAAGCCTCCAAAGTGGCTATAAAGATGAAGAGAATGAATGTCCCTGGCAGTAACTTAGGTTTCACGTTGCTGAATGAAACATTTTCAATGTTAGTCTGCTTTGAGCTGGCTACGGTCAAATGATTTGACTCACTAATTGCTGAATACTTTAAAATGACTGAAGATTAGTGTCCTGAAACAGCAAGAGCTTCAAAACAAAGCAGCCCAAAGCCATACATGTCTTATATTCGTTGGGGTCCCAGAAACTACTGTTTCCGATGAAGTGCCTCAGTAGGGAACTTTTTTTCAAGCACTCATTCCAGTTAAACAATATGGATTATTTCAGATGGTTACATGATTTATACTCATAGCTAATTGATGAGATCAATTAATCTGCAGAATTATTGACAATGATGGCAGGAGATAGTCCAATCTATTTACCAATAGGATGTTTATCGTCTCATCCAAAAGATGATAATATCTCTGTCACTTGTCTACTGATTCTACCTAGATGGTCACCTCGACTCTAGACATGAGTTGTAGCCTTCTAGCCCAGTGGAGAGAGTACTACCACTATACCAAATTGATAGATCACTATTATTGGGCAATACATAAACAAAACATTGTGGACAGTGCCAGTAAATGAGGATCGATTTATTCAAGTGTTTTTCTGTTTACATTTCTTTCTTGTTAAAATTTTGCCATTGGAAAAGACTGCTCGATCTGTCCATCAACTTCAGTCTCAAGATACGTTAATAGGTATTGGAGCTAGAGACTCATATTCATTTTACTTTGCACCTGTGACAACTCTGTTTTATGTCGTGTGAAAGCAGGGTTTGAGCAGGTTAATGTTAAGCAGGAGTAAAACACAGCAAGAGAGAAATTTAAAGTAAAGAAGAAGCAATGTTTGACAAAACGACAACTGGACTCATCTGAGTGCTAACTTTAAACCCATGCTGAGATGGAGAGGCAATCCGCGGGAACCATTTGTCACCGCAGTGTGTCTACATGTTCAGGCATTCCACACAGGAAACCAGAGTGTCCAGGATTTAAAAGCAACTACTTGAAATAGTTAGTGGTTTCTATTCAGAATACAATACCTTGACTCTTTTAAATGGGACAAAATGGTCTTTTGTATTAGTGCAATAATATAATCAGTTTTTTTGTACACTTATTTTAAAAATGGAGTGCATCAAATGCACAGCTCAGACAATTTGAAGGGTAGTGAATAAAGTAAAAATTTGTGTCATTATAGGCTGCTGTTTTTACACTTTTTTTCCAGTTGTCTCGAATATGCTTTTTGTGGTTTATTGTGTATTCTGAGAATTGCTGACAAATTATTTCCTCTTTGAAGTGATGAAAATGTTAAGATCAAAGTTCATTGAACAGTGAATAGCTGAGCCACACAGCCTGGAGAGTCCTAGATTAGAAACTCTGCAGTCTGTACTCAACTAATCATAGATAGAGTGGAAATGGAAATACTTCAGTGCCCAGGTTAGCTTGTGGATAATCAGCCACTCCCGAGGCTACAACCACCATCCAAACCTAAAATTAAGAGAATGCACAGAATTGTGGAAAATGCCTAAATCTTGGTCTCAATTTTTTGAAAAGCAGCTCTTGAGAAGGTAGTCGAGTTCCTTTCTGACTGAACACCCACACTGCTTCATTTGCACTCCTTACTGTTGTCGCACCTCAGCATTCAGAACTCTTGTCCTCATAAAATTCACTCAGAACCATCTGGCCTCCTAGATATAATAGTCACCAGTACACCCTTAATTCTTGAGCCCATTCAACAGAGCACGCGTGACATACAATACAATTGGTTACTCACTTCATGCCGTTTGTGGGATATTGTTTGCACAAATCATCTGCTTTGTTCACTTAAAAAACTAGTTACTACACTTTACAGTAAATCCTGTGAAGTGCTTTGAGACATGCTCCTGAAATGAAAGGCTCTACGTCAAAATGCAAAACGGAAAGAAATCTTTTTGCCCACATCCAGCAGCTTTGAATCCTAAAGCTGAATTCTGTCAAAAATGTCTAAGAAAAATCTAAATAGTATGTAGAGGTATCTTCAAAATAAGAACGGACAAGTTAATAGGAAATGTAGAATTTTTTTGAATGTACATCCCAGCAATAATAACAACTTGTTTATAAATAGCAGCCTTCATGTAAGATAATGTCTCAGAGCACTTCAAGAGGGCAGAGTTGGAAGCCACCGGAGTTAGATAAGGAATAGCAGAAGCTGGATGCTGATGGCGAATAGTATATGGTATCAGAGTCACATGGGAAATGTAAACTTGTTTTTACGTGATTTATCGACACATGAATTTCTGTGTCCAACTGCCATCCTCCAAATATTTGTTTATCAATGTATTTTCCTTTTGTCTTCGAGAGAGCACTGACAAATCAAAGGATGATTGATGCTTGTTAAAATGAAGTGACCTAGACTCAGAAAATGTGCTTTAATTTAAATGAAATGCGTAGAATTCACTGCTCTTTGGGGGATTGAGCACAATTTTCTATTTTTTTAAAATACTCCCAGTACATAACATCTATCCAAGCTTTCTTGATGATAGCAGAGAGTGATTGTTATTGATGGTAAATCTCAGCAGTGAGGGATGACTGAATTTGCTCCGGGGCGGGCAAAGGATAAAAGGTCACCTTTGGGAGAGCAACAAAATGTTTATTTTTGAACAGAACTTAAGTCCCCTCAAGTTATTTCTCTGACTGGAGAGGAACAAGGATGCTGTGTGCCGATAAACTGTACAGTATTACGTAGCGGTTAGGAGCGTGAATTAAAGAAAATGCTATTTATGATCTTTGTTTGTGTGATAAGGAATATGTGATAATGAATAAGCCACCATCACAATGTGGAAATTTAAAAGAAGTAAATGGTTAAGTCAGATGTGGCTCGGGCCCTGTGGTTGCTGGCCGCTCTACACACAAACACTGTCCTGTACAGCACTCCCCCTGGGGTTTTATAATAACAAGGAAAAGTTAACTGAATATTATCATTAGAAGACACAAAAAAACACACAAAAAATACAGAATTTTGTGGCAGAAACTTGATTTAAGAGCAATTGTCCTTCATTGTCCATTAGGTGGAAGATTTAACATCTCTGATATGCTTTGTAGCACCAGTGACTTCTCCAGCTTGCAGTGTTAAACTGCATATGACATTTAATATGGATGATGTACATTGTGTGATATAATAAGTGCAGGCAGAGCCAATGTTAATGGTTGCCAGCCGTTCTCTTCCTCGATTATTTTAGTGCCGTAAAGTTTTTAACAGATCACGATAAAAGGGTATTTCAAAGTTAAAAAATTGACAATACAATTAAGATGTATGACTGTAAAGAAGTACAGCTTCAGCATGTTGTCTCAGTATACGCAGCAATAAACAACCCGGTGTGCACTGTGAAAAGGAAAACTAAATACTTTGATGTACCATGGAATTGGGAGTGACACTGGCATTAAATTCAAATATGTTGCAATTATTCAAACATCAGTCAGGTCAGAATTAAATCACAGGCAAACCCATCATTTCACCACAAAACCATACAAATACTATTCATACTGTGTGTTGTTGCAAAAAAAAAGTGACATTTGACTGTGCCAATGCCTCTGAGTTGCCATGCAGTGAGAGAAACATGTGAGTCCTAAAATCCCACACAGCTTTAGCCTAAAGACGATTGCTTTAAAATATAACTTTACGCAGATTTAATTCAGTGTTAATTTGAGGCCTAATTTCTCAGAGGGAAGTGAATTGTGTGGACTTTGAAATTAAGATTGAGTCTAAAAATTTGCCAAAGAATCCTGTGTGATTTTTAGAGTTGAGACCATGAGAAATTTCAATCCTCTGGTGTGCAGCATTCAGAATGGCATTATATATTTTTGCTGCACTGCAAAGGAGTTTCTTCTCTGTTAAAAAAAATATCAATTTTAACAGACTGGCTCTCAATCACTGTTCAGCATTGAGAGCATTCACACTCAGATTCTGCCACTTGCATCTGTAAAATCACTTTTACAGTTAGAGGTTTGGACAGGTTCCAAGAATACTGAGCACTCTCTTCAATTTATAATTCACTCCGACTCTCGCTTCAGTTTTCACAATCAATTTTTATCAGAATTCAATGTTTGGATTAAGCGTGTCTCTATGGAAACAGATCTGTCTTGCAGCTGAGACTGATAGGGCTGTTTGATATTGACATTTTATGGCCAACAGAGCTGGAATTTTGTTGGTATTCAAGTTCACTGGGTACAACAAAGCATGTTATACTAATCCTGTCTCTGCTGATCCTTCATATGGGATACCCCAAATTCCTATTACTGTGACTTATTGTGTCTATGGAAATGTTCAACTAACCTGTGCTGAATTCAAAGCCAGGTATCCGAAGTGAATGCTAAGACTTTTACAACATTCAAAAGAGATGTCTCACAGAAGACCTTCTAGTGGTGTATAAATGAAGTGAAGAAAATAGAGATAGAATAATGCCTGCAGATACACTAGGGCAACATGACAAGGTTCAGGTTGTGAAGAATGGACACAAGAGGTATTTCTTTACAGGATGTATTTTTGATTAACAATTGGAAGAGGTTACCAAGAAGATTGATTAAGGTTAAGGCCCTGGACTCATTTAAGGAAGAGACCTGATGCTATAATGGATGGGTATTCTGGAAGGATGAGAATTAATGGGTTAACACATCTTCTTCAAAGTCACGATAAATAGTAAATAGTGAGGAGGGTAGTAGTCATCTGCAAGAAGATATAGACCGAATGGTAAAATGGGTAGACACATGGCAGATGAAGTTTAATGTAGAGAAATGTGAGGTGATACAGTTTGGGAGGAGAAATGAGGGTAGGCATTATAGGCTAGGTAGTACAATTTTAAGGGGTATGAAGGAACAGAGAGACCTGGGGGTTTGTGTGAGTGATTCTTTGAGGGTGGCAGGACAGGTAGACGAGACTATCAAAAAAGCATATGGGATACTAGGCTTTATAAATAGGGGCATAGAGTACAAAGTTAGAGTAAAGTTAGGAAGTCCTGACTAAACTCTATAAAACTTTGGTTAGGCCTCAGCTAGAGTACTGTGTACAATTCTGGTCACCACACTTTAGGAAGGATGTTAAGACATTGGAAATGGTGCAGAGGAGGTTTGCTAGTATGGTACCAGGAATGAGGGACTTCAGTTATGAGGAAAGGCTAGAGAGGCTAGGTTTATTCTCATTGGAACAGAGAAGGTTGTGAGGAGACCTAATAGAGGTTTTTAAGAGTATGAGGGGATTCAACAGAGGAGATAGGGAAAAACTGTTTCCACTGGTGGGCGTATCAGTGACTCATGGTCATAG
This sequence comes from Hydrolagus colliei, assembly GCA_035084275.1. Classification (NCBI taxonomy): domain Eukaryota; kingdom Metazoa; phylum Chordata; class Chondrichthyes; order Chimaeriformes; family Chimaeridae; genus Hydrolagus; species Hydrolagus colliei. Next base: position 33,123,732 of record CM068742.1, read on the forward strand.
ATTTTAAATAGTTTCAAAAAGAAGCAGAGGGGAGGTGAGGAGAAATTTTTTCACTCAGCGAGTTGTTTGAATTTGGAATGCATTGCCTGAAAAGGTGGTGGAGGCCAATTCGATAACAACGTTTAAAAGAGAGGTAGACATTTAATTGGGGAGGATGGGTTTGCAAGGTTATGGGGAGAGAGCTGGGGAATGGGATTAAATTGCTCTTTTTAAAGAGCCGGCACATTCTCAATGGGCCAAATGGCCTCCTTTTGTACCGTAAGATTCTACGATTCTATGAAATATACAGTCACTATAAACACTGTAATGAGGTGTTTCAATTATGTGATAAGGCACTTTATTAAATGCAAGCGATTATTGTTGATTATTTGTGATCATCCATGCCTCTTGTGAAAAATTTATATACTACCCACCTTGGGAACTCAAGTTTGTTTGAATTGAGAACACTTGTCCAGTATTTGTGACAGTCTGGCTCAACACTCTCTCTTCTGCATTAGAACAACAACAACAAAATTACTTTTGTAGAGCACCTTTCATGTCGAGAGGATGTCCCAAGGGGTCAGGATCCAAGCATGGGGAGTTGGGGCAGGGTTTGAATGAGGGAGGGCAGAGAAGTAGTGAATAGGCACGATCAAAAAGAAGGGTTTTGAGTTGGGCCTTGAAGAAGCAAGGGAGGGAGCAAGGCAAAGGGATTATGGGATGGAGTTCCAGAGACTGGGGGCAGATTGGTTGAAAGCCCAGCCAATGATGGTAGCGTGAGTTGGGAAGGAGACGTAGAGCAGGCCAAAGCCTGCTGAATGGAGGGTGTGAACAGGTTGATAGGGGGTGGGCAGGTCAGAGAGGTGGGAGGGGGCAAGTCCATGGAGGGTCTTTAAAATGAGGACAAGGATCTTGAATTCTATCCTCTGAGGGAAGGCCAAGCGAGGGTGTGGGTGATGGGGTCATGGAGCCTGTTACAGGACAGGACCTGAGCTGCGGAGTTTTGGATGATTTGCGGTTTATGAAGGGAAGAGTTGGGGAGGCCAACAGAGAGGGAGTTTCCATAATTGAACCTTGAGGTGACAAATGAGTGTGTGAGTGTTTTGGCGGCCTGAGGGTGAGACAGAGACAGAGTCGGGCAATGTTGCAGAGGTGGTAGAAGGCAATGTTGGTCATAGCATGGATATGGGAAAGAAAGGATAGATATAGAAAATGTCTGACAGTCAGTCAGTCAGGATGCCAGTTTGTCCTGGAGTCGAGGGCGGAGGCAGAGAAATAGAATTCAGTGTCATGTGGAAATTAACCCCATGTCTGCAGATGATGTCACCAAGAGGAAGCATGTAGAGGTTGAAGACTCAGGGGACTGAGGACAGTGCCCTGAGGAACACTGTATGAGTCGGTGCGGGGGCTGGAAGAGAAACCATTAGCAGAGACAAATAGGAGATGGTAAAACCTGAACCAGTCAAGGACAGAACCCATGGTGTGGAATGCAGCAGAGAGATTGAGGAGGATGAGGCGGCTAGGGGAGCCTTGGTCACAGAAGAACAACATGTCATTTGTGATCTTGGCCAGAGTGACATAGAAACCCGATTGAAGTGGCTCATGGATGTGGAAGGAGAGGAAAGAACGAAACTGGGAAGCAACAATTTTTTCAAGACCTTGGAAAGAAAAGTAAGGTTGGAGATGGGCTAGTAACTGGAAAGCATGGATGTGTCCAGGAAATGAGTAGGGCGGCTTTATGGCTGTTTGTTGTGTTGATCCCTCGCTTCTGGTCTCCCGTGTGCGCAATATGGCTGCCGCCATGACCCGAGCTTCCCTCCCCCTCCTCAAGTTTTTCCCGCCAACCCCCCCTCTCCGTTATTCCTTCTCTACCTTCTTTCTCTTCGCCCTCCTCGCCTACTGTCCCTGCTCGACCCGCCCACCGCTTCCCTTTGTTCCAGTTTTGGAATCCTCCATCGGGCTCACCGTGGCACTCGGCGCTGGCTGTCCAACAGCAGCCACACCAAGTGCCCTGTCCCCCACCATCCCCCCAGCCCCACCGGACACAAACCCGGTGGGTCAACCTCTCCTCCCTTATCCAGATCCCCACCCTCCCCGCCAACCATCCCAGCCCCCCCTCACACCCCTCGGCCAATTGCTCTTTCCGCATCGGCCTCCAAAATGTCTGCTCTGTCTGCAACAAGACCCTGGCCATCAACGATCTCATCCTTGATGAGAACTTTGACATCATGGCCCTGACGGAGACTTGGATCACCCCAGGCGACACTTTCCCCCTCGTTGAAGCCACACCACCCAATTACACATTCCACCATGCCCCTCGACCCAACCGTCGTGGCGGTGGTGTGGCCCTCATTTCAAAGACATCCCTCGCCCTATCCCCCTATTCCTCAATTTTTTTCCCCTCTTTTGAACAGCTCACCCTCTCTCACTCCTCCCACAATTCCTTCAAAATCCTATTAGTTTATCGCTCCCCCAAACCCTCCCCCACTTTCATTTCAGATTTTTCTTCACTTTTAACCTCCCTTTGTGCCTCCTCTGATCGCCTTATCATTCTTGGCGACTTCAACCTCCATTTCACCCCCTCCTGCCCCATTTCCTCTGAATTTTCCTCTTTACTTTCGTCTTTCAACTTCTCCCTTCACATTAACACTGCCACCCACACCCACGGCCATCCGCTCGATCTGGTGATCACCCGAGGCCTCAATGTCTCTGGCGTCACCATCACCGACAAGGCCATTTCAGACCATTTCTTCATCTCTTTCAACACCTCTATCCCTCCCCCCTCCACCTCCAAACCCACCACCATCTTCTACCAGCCCTGGAAGAAGAATCCCCCACAAACTTTCACCTCTGCCCTCGAAACCTCCGACCTCCTCCCACAGTGGCACTCTTTTTGCACCAACCCATCCTCCGCCTCCACCGCCCTCCATAACACCCTCTCCACTACCCTCGACACCCTGGCCCCCTCACATCCAGAACTGTCTCCCACTCCCGATCATCACCGTGGTACACAACTCACCTCCTGGAAGCGAAGGACAACCACTGCCTCCTCTTCGCCACCACCAACCAGCTCCTCCGCCCCCCCCCCCCCCCCCCCCCGCCTCGCTTCGCAGATCCTTTCCTCAAACGAACGTTGTGAGGAGATGTTGGACTTCCTCGAGTCCAAAATAGAGAGAATCCGCTCTGCGGTTTCCTCCCCCCACCTCTCCTCCACCTCCGCCCCTCCATCCATTATTTCAACCCTCACCCAACCCCCCCTTCATACTTTCATCCCCACCTCCCCGTCTTCAATCACTAAAATAATCACCTCCATGAAACCCACCACGTGTTCATTGGACCCCATCCCCACCCCCCTCCTCTGCACCCAGCTCCAACTTTTGGCCGCGCTCATTTCTGACACCATCAACCTTTCCCTCTCCTCAGGCACCGTCCCTACCTCCCTTAAAACTGCCACCATCACCCCTATCCTGAAGAAACCCTCCCTTGATGCATCACAACCATCAAGCTATCGACCCATCTCCAACCTCCCGTTTTTATCCAAGGTCCTTGAAAGAGTGGTTGCCTCCCAGCTCCGCTCTTTCCTTTCAACTCATTCACTCCTTGAACCTCTCCAATCAGGTTTCCGCCCTGTTCACGGCACAGAAACTGCCCTGGTTAAGGTCACAAATGATATCCTAACCGCCTGTGACCAGGGCTCCCTTTGCCTCCTCGTCCTCCTTGACATGTCTGCTGCGTTCAACACAGTCAATCATACCATCCTCCTCCAACGTCTTTCCTCCCACCTCAACCTTCAAGGCACAGTCCTTGACTGGTTCCATTCCTACCTGATCCACCGTTTACACTTTGTATCTTCCAATGGTTTTTCCTCAAACCCCCGCACAGTTTCTCACGGCGTCCCTCAGGGCTCTGTCCTTGGCCCCCTCCTTTTCACCATTTATAAGCTCCCTCTGGGCGATGTCATCCGCAAACATGGGGTAAATTTCCACATGTATGCAGACGACACCCAGCTGTACCTTTCTGCCTCATCCCTCAACCCCCAGACCATCGATGTTCTGACAGCATGTCTGTCCGACATTGAGTCCTGGACGAGGGACAACTTCCTCCAATTGAACGTGAGTAAGACCGAGGCCCTCCTGATTGGCTCAAGCCAGCGCCTCCGCACATCGGGTGCTGCCAGCCTCAACATCTAAGGCTGTACTCTCCACCTCACAAAGCCAGTCAGGAACCTCGGCATCACGTTCGACCAAAAACTTTCCTTCCTCCCCCACATCCATGCCTTGACCAGCACCGTTTACTTCCACCTGCGCAACATTGCCAGGCTCCGCAATTATCTTACCCCCCTTGAGGTGATGCACGCGTACATCACCTCAAGGCTGGACTACGGAAACTCTCTCCTCGTCGGCATCCCCAGTTCCTCCATTCACAGGCTGCAGGTCATCCGAAACTCTGCAGCCCGTGTATTATCCCGCACCCGCCTCCGTGACCATATAACCCTTGCCCGTCTCCACTGGCTCCCCATCCTCCAGAGGATCGAGTTCAAGATCCTCGTCCTCACCTTCAAGGCCTTACATGGCCTTGCCCCGCCCTATTTAACCAATTTACTCTCCCCCTATAAGCCCACCCGGACCCTCCATTCAGCAGGACTTGGCCTGCTCCAAGCCCCCCGCCCGAACCGCCCCACCATCGGAGGCCGGGCCTTCAGTTTTTCTGCTCCGACCCTATGGAATTCCATCCCCCAATCCCTCCATCTCGTTTCTTCCCTTTCCTCTTTCAAGGCCGGTTTGAAGACTTTCCTCTTCAACCGTGCCTTTTGTTCCCGCCCGAATTTTTCGACCTCCCCTACGTGTTTCACCCCTTCCCGTACACTCCCCTCCCAGCTCGGGTCACACGCCTCCTATGCAGCACCTTGGGACGTCCTCCCGACGTGAAAGGCGCTCTATAAGTGTAATTTGTTGTTGTTGTTGTTGCATCTGTGTGACTTCTATGTTTGGCACTACACATTACAGCAATTCCAGCATTTTGAGACATTTTAGCATCATTATTATTTACATTGACCTTTTGACTATACTGGGGTACAACATTCACAGAGATACTCAACATCATTGTGTCATTTTAGAGAATTTGGCATTGGAGGTATTTGAGTATGTCTCATATCATTCTTACATTAGCTCATGTACAGACAGTTAGCTGCCTGCTATAATGTACTGTTGTTTTCCTGGATGCAAAGCATGATTGGGAAGTCAAAAAAAATGTTTACCACGGTTTACACCAGTCAGAATGAAGTCTTCTTGTTAATTTGCAGTTAGCTTTAAATAGCTATCAGGAGGTAAGAATAATTAATGCAGTATATACTATAACTGAGGTAGTTTTGTTTACATTGCAGTTTTAGTTGTCCTTTTATATTCCCATTTTGCATGTCAGCCTGGCTCAATTGGTAGCACTCTCACCCCTGAGTCAGAAGTTGTGGGTTCAAGCCCCATGTCAGTACTTTTGAACTTACACAGTCTAGGCTGAGAATCCAACGTGCTGGATTGCTTGAGATGACATCCTATGGATGAGACATTAAACTAAGGTCCTGTCCAGGTAGATGTTAGAGATCTCATGGGACTATTCAAAAAGACAAAGAGTTTCTCCCAGTCTCGAAGCCAACAATCCCCCCAATAAAATGTCCATTTACTTCATGGCTGTTTGCCAGTCATTGCTGCACACAAATTGGCTACTATATTCGTCTCCAAATACAGTCACTCCACTTTACAGTGTATCCTGTGAAATGCCTCGAGATTTCCTTGTGGCATGAAAGGCACATTATTATTACTATTATAAAGAGATAGGAATAATAATCCTGCATTTGATATAGTGCCTTATCATGTCGTCAAAACATCTCAAAGTGCTTCACACGATTCGTACTGTAAAGTGCATTTTCTGTGTATTTATAGATGAACACAGCAGCCAAATTGCACACAGCAAATCTCCCACAATCAACCAATGAAAGATAATAATACGCATAACAGCCCAGGCTATTCCTAGCAGCACTTAAGTGGTATCCATAATGGCAAACCAGTATTCTCTATACTTATTCTAAATGCAATATTGCTGATTTTTCTGCTGCATAACTAAGCCACATACAGTTACAATCCATACAGCAATTGGTTCAAGCAGGAATAATTCATGACCAATTATCTGGTTATGACCTGTATAAATAACAATATTATTTTCTTTCTTATTTCAACTAATATGCAAATGTGTTTTCATTAGTTACTGACTACCAGCCAGGTACAATGTCTCAAAATATATAATGTGTTGCTTTTGAAAAAGACCCAGCATTCCTTTGGCAACGTTTTTTTTCTTTTTAAAATATAATAATAACCCTGTATTTGATAGAGCAACTCTCAGGTCAAAAGGATATATCAAAGAGGCTCTATAGAACTTACTGTAAAATGTAATGGCTATGCATGTTGCAGCCAATTTGCGCACAGCAGTATCCTACAAAGCTGTGAAGTGAATAACCAATTTTATCCATGGGATTGTTCACCAGGGAATCGCAAGAAACTCCCTTGTACGTTGATGACCTACAGAATAAAGGGTGGTGGAAATACACTAGGAGGAAGGCAACTCTTACCGTTGATGTTTTTTTGTTGGTTTTTTTTAACCATGAACTCTTATTACAACAATTCTCTCCATCTCTCCACAACTAAGCCAATTTTGAACCAGAAATAATCAACTAGGGCTGGGTTGCCAAGGTAGGGTTAGAGCTCAGAGCTGTGTCACTTACACTGGTCAGCAACCTGTCTTCACAGCCAATCCGTGCCCACCTCTCCTCCCACTCCCTCTTCGAACCCCTCCAGTCCGGTTTCCGCCCTGCCCACAGTACAGAGACTGCGCTTGTGAAAGTCACAAACGACGTCCTCTCTATCTGCGACCAGGGCTCCCTCTGCCTCCTTATCCTCCTGGAACCTGTCTGCTGTGTTCGACACAGTCGACCACGCCATCCTCCTCCTCCGCCTGTCCTCCACCTCAGTGGGACCGCACTCACCTGGTTCAAGTCCTATCTCACAAACCGCCACAAATGTTTTTTCCTCGCACTCTTACCCAGTTACCTGTGGGGTACCCCAAAGATCCATCGTTGACCCCCTCCTCTTCCTCATCTATACGCTCCCTCTTAGGGATGTCATCTGCAGACATGGGGCACACTTCCACATGTACGTGGATGACATGCAACTCTATTTCTCCACTTCACTTTGTGACCCCCAGTCCCCTGATGTTCTGTCAGCCTGCCTTTCAGGCATCAAGGGCTAGATGAGCGCAAATTTCTTGCAGCTGAATGTCGACAAGACGGAGGCCATACTCCTTGGCTCTCGTCATCGTCTCCATTCACATGGCTCTCATCTCCTCCACCTTCCCGGCCTGCCCCTAAAACTCCCCGAACCTGTCCGCAACCTAGGCATCAGGTTCGACCCCCCAACTGTCCTTCCTCCCCCACATGCTATCCATTACCAGCACTGCCTTTTACCACCTCCGACGGATCGCCCGTATCCGGCAATACCTAACCTCAAAAGCCACTGAAACTTTTGTCCGTGCCTTTGTCACTTCTGGACTATTGCAATGCCCTCTTCTCCGGTCTCCCCTCCACCACAATCCACAAAATCCAGCTAATCCAAAACTCTGCCGCCCGCATACTCACCTGCTCTAAGTTTTGCTCCCCCATTACCCCAGTCCTTGCCAGACTTCACTGGCTCCCTATCCCAGAGAGGATCGACCTCAAGATCCTTGCCCTTGTTTTCAAATCCCTCCACTCCTCTGCACCCCCCTATCTCTCTGATCTCCTCTCACCCCAACCCAGCACCCACTGCCTTCGCTCCTCTGGGTCTGGCCTCCTCCATGTCCCCCAAATCCTCCGCTCCACCCTCGACGGCCGTGCCTTCAGCCACTACACCCCGAGGCTCTGGAACTCCCTTCCTCACTCCCGTCGCCTCTCTTCCCAGTTTCAGGTCACAGCTGAAGAACTTTTTCTTCGACCGAGCTTTTGGTCATCTTTCTGCCCCTGCCCCTGGCTCGGTCCCGGGATCCGCTATTGTAAAGCGCTCTGAGGCGCCGTCCGGCGTGGAGGGCGCTATATAAATCAAAGTTGTTGTTATCCAGAAAGTAACACTCGTATAATTATGTTGAATGGCAGCAGAATTGTGCCTCCTCCTGGAGCAATAAATTGGTGCTAAATGAGATGGCCTCAGCTGAATTTTGTCCTGCATCTAGACAACAACAACTTTAATTTATATAGCGCCCTCCACGCCGGACGGCGTCTCAGAGCGCTTCACAGAAGCGGATCCCGGGACCGAGCCAGCAGGGGTAGAAAGGTGCCGAAGACGCGGTCGAAGAGAAAGGTCTTTAGCTGTGAAAGACCACACCAGGGAATAGCACTGTTGGGTGCGTGAGCAATAGGAACATCTGAAATGCACCAGTCCCTCTGCCCCAAACCCAACCTCTCAGGCTGATCCTTGAAGTAATATGGCAGAGCCTGATTTGTTTCTGATCAACTTCCCTGAGAAGCTGCGAATTTACAAGGAGACATGAGGATCTGATTCTGTGTGCAGCTGGAACACAACATTCCTAAAGGTACCATGTGATGAGAAGCAAGCAGTAAATTCAATGGTGTGAGATTATCTACACAGAGTTAAATTTAAAAGCTAATTTAACCAGCTATTTAATAGCCCTTTGTCAATCAGTAAGATAAATCAGACCCTTCTGGAAATAACTAGGATTACTGCAAGAAAACAAGGCATGTTTGGAAGAGTCAGCAGAGATATCAGCAGCACCAGGAAAGTCACCATGCATCTGTTTTACACAGTAATGAGGGACCAGGGTCCTGTAAGTGATCCGCTGTCAAAACAGTCCATTAAACTGATAACAATAGTCACACATGTTTGTTTCATCTAGGGGCACCTGGGGTTGCTGAAAGAGCTGTTCTTTAATACCAGTATGCTTCCTACCCCCATTAAGTATTTAAGTACCTGCTTTCAGTTAACGCTAATGGTATATTTTAAATTTCACAATGCTGTAAAATGCAGTTTGATGATTTTGGAACAAAAGGTGCTTTTCACATATAAGAGTGAAAATGAGTTTTCAAAAAAAAAGTGCGTGTTGCAGAAAACGAGCAGCATTTGGATTTTGGGGCAACAGTCCCGTGTTGTTAGTTGATGCCTCTTAGTTTGTAGCCTCTGGCATGCTCGGGAATGTGCTTTGTTTCATGCCTACATGGGGAAGTGCCAGAACATAATCCTGCCTGCATGTCTTTAGTGAAAGCTCTGACAGCAGTGACAGCCAGATGGGCAAGGTAACAATGAAAGATTTATTTATGAAATAAATATGAATACAGTGCAAAAGTAACAGCTAGTGCAACCCTCAGCGCTCCAAATAAAAGGCACGGCAGGGGGTCAGAAATACCTCTGGCCCACATATCTTTGCTCGGGCAGCCAGATTTTGCTCGGATTTTCTTTGAAAGTTTTTCGGGTGCACACAATAGGATTTAAAGTGCCATAATTTGTCACAGGAGCTTGCAAAGCTCCTGTGATTCTTGCCAGTAGCCAGAAGTGTATCATTCCACCTCATGGGGACTCCACTAGAATGTGATGTACACAGTGTCCACATAGTCCTTTTACCTCCATGTTACAAAACAGCGATGTGAGACCACAGATAAGCTGAAAATAGCTGTCAGAAATGCATTTCACCTCATTACTCCATCCATGTTATCAAAGTTGTTGCCCAGAACATGGCAACGGATCATTATCTGCTATAAAAATTGTGGCACTCATACAAATCCTCGAGACGCCTAATGCAGTTAAACATTTGCACTGAATACAGAGACACAGAGAGAGAAAGATATTTACCTCCTGAGGAGATAGGCCCCGAATGTGCGTGCCGCGCTGGCATGCGCAGTGCGAAAACCCCGAAAATATCGATATTTCGGTATGTATCTCAATATGAACCCATCAATATATCTAAATCAGAAAATTTCCATATCGACGGACCCTACTAAATAGTATACTGTACTTCTAAATACAATTATTACCATTCTTCCACATGTTTCTGTTTTACATTGTGTGTAAAAAAACATGTGAGTAACATGACTATGAACATCCTGTACTAAGTAAATTGGAGCAGATTCAGCAAGTCAGCAAAACAACAACAACAAAATTACATTTATAGAGCGCCTTTCATTTTGAGAGGACGTCTCAAGGTGCTGAACAGTCAGGGATCGGGACCCGAGCATAGGGGAGGAGCAGGGTAGGACGAAGGGAAGGGAGAGAGATGGGAGGGTGACAGAAGGCACAATCGAAAAGGAGGGTCTTGAGATCGGCTTTGAAGGTGGCAAGGGAGGAACAAGGTGTAGGGACTGTGGGATGAAGTTCCACAGTGTGGGGGCAGAGATGCTGAAAGCCTGGCTGCCAATGGTAAGGCGGTTCGGGCGGGAGACGTGGAACAGACCAGAGCCTGCTGAACAGAGGGGGCAGGCAGGTTGATAATGAGTCAATAAGACGGAGAGAAAGGAGGGGACAAGGCTGTGAATGGCCTTGAAAGTGAGGATGAGCATCTTGAATTCAATCCTCTGGGGGATGGCCAATGGAGACAGACAAGGGTGGGAGTGATAGTGTCACGGAGCCTACTGTGGAAGAGGATATGACTTGCAGTGTTTTGGATGATCTGCAGCTTGTGAAGTGAAGAGCTGGGAAGGCGAACGAGGAGGCAGCTTCCGTAATCAAGCCTTGATGTGACGAATGCATGGATGAGGGTTTTGGCAACCTGAGGGGTGAGGCTGTGGAAGAGTCTGGCAATTATACGGAGGTGATGGAAGGCAGTGCTGGTCATGGTCATAACACATATTTGGTGATTTTAATAATATATAATAATTCCTGCATTTGATAAGTCACCTTATCACATTGTAGAGACGTGTAACAGAGCTCCACAGAATTTTCTGTTAAAAAAAAACTTCTTTCAAAACTTACCTTTGAATCCTGAAAGGCCTCCTAAACAAGTAGTCAGGACTTCAGTTAGCAACCCATCTGAAGAACATCTCTGCTACTGCAGCTACACTCTTCCATCACTGGATTGGAGAGTCAGACTAGACTATGAGCTCAATGGGGCTATTGTGTATTTTGTTTGTTAAAAAAAACAGTAAGCTTGCACAAGCATTCAAAATCATAAATCATGAGTTAAATGCAGAGACCCAGCTTCACGGACAATGAGAGTACTGCTGTAGGGATCCACTTCCAGACCCATTCAGCTAATTCCTCATTGATATTTAGGACATTTCTAAATTTAACTTGCATAATTGTCCCATTACCTGTAAAGCACTTTGAGGTGCTTCAATGTCATAAGCTTCTATAATAATTCAAGTTTTTAAAAAAAACATTAGCTTTTACCAATAATATGTTGGACAACTAACTAGTAACTGCCAATTTCGTCAGCTCCTATTCACTAATTTCTAATACAGATTAATTTACATCAGAGCTGTGCTCCCAGTTCCTGCAATAATTACTGCACTTGAAATAGAGCCATTATGTGGTTTAAGTGAGCCCTAAATGAATTGGTGGAGATTAATTGATATCACTTTTGTTCAAAACAAATTATCAGAGGTGTCCTATTTTCCCACATCGCATACAAGGTCCAGAATACCTTCTCCTGAGGTTGCAATCAGTACTAATTTGCCTGTTTGAGCACTTTATCAAGTCCAGTGCTCCACTGAAGACACTGCTTGTCTCAGATGCTAAGAAGCTGGTTCTAATAGCTACTTGGCTGTGAAGTTGCTTTTAACCACTACTGACCGGGCTTTTGATACATTCTATATTATTTCCAGGCAACAGTGACCTAGCAAGGTAGAAGGTGTTAGGTTTCAGTACAGAGCTGCTTAATGTTTAATATCCTAATGTGATTACAACACCTTTGTCAGATTTCAGCCAAGCCAGCAAATTGCATCAGCGGCCTTGGGATACTGGAGTACTGGAGCTTGAATATACTGGGATCACAAAGAGGACCATTGTTGCCTTCACACATAAGCCTTCTGTTGGCCACCAACAGTCTGCGCTTGTGGAAACTGGAAATAAATCTAACTCAAAAAGACCCCCTGGCCCCTCCTTATGCACTCTGAGGGATGAGTGAATAAGTGAGAGACAGAAGAGAAGAAAGCATATACTGTACACTGATCTTACATCAGACAACAGGCAAGACGCCACAGTTGGCCCGTCGCGTTTAATAACGTGATCAAATGGGCAAACCACAATGTAAATAATCCTTGCATTTGATACAGCGCCTTTCATGTCCGGAGGATGTGTCAAAGCACTTGACAAGATTTACAATAAAGGGCAGCGATTGTGTATTTTGTAGGCAAACGTGGCAGCCAATTTGCAGACAGCGATGATCCACAGATAGTGACGAAGTGAATGACCAATTTTATCTGGGTGACTGTTGACCAGGACATAGGAGAAACTTCCATCTTATTTGAACAGACAGATGAGTCCTTGGTTTAACAGGTCATCCAACAATGCTGTGCACCCCAGGCACTTTAATGGAGTGTTAGTCTCTAGACTGTGAGTTCAAAGTCCTGATATGCGGCTTGAACCCACCAACCTTCAGACTCAGTGAGAAATACTATCAACTGATCCAGACTGCCACCAAACAAATTGTTGTACTGAAGCTGAGAGGGAGGAGAGGAAAAGTATTCATGTCCAAATCAGTCCAATAATTAATTATTACTTTTTTGGACTGCAATTTTTGGTGCCACCATAATTGTCACATTAGGTCATTTACCACCTGACAAATTGTATTTACCTGATGGTTTCAAAGGCATTTGCTTTGTGTGAACTCATTGGCTGATGATCATCGTCCGTGTCACAAGCGTGAACTGTGAATTGCTTTGAGACGTCTAAAAAGCGTGATAAGCTGCTGAATCAAATGCAGGGATTATTATTATTATTATTATTATTAACTCAGCTCTGGCAACAGACCGGCAATTCCCATCCAATTTCTCCAACTTGTCACAAGGTCTTAGCACTTAGTTGACGAGGTCTAATAATGCAATGTCACTTTGCTTCTGGAAGCCAGGGTGGAATTCAAAAGCCAGCTCTCAGCGGCTTTCGTTCAGGAGCGACGACGGCAACAGCTGACACGTAGTCTTCATGTTAATTAACAAATAATGGATGCAACTAAAGGCACGGCATCTGCTCTGTGCCAGCATCAGTAGGATGAGAAAATGAAACTCATTTGGGTAAATTGTGCACTAATTCAACTTCCGCTGATCCACTCTAATCAAATCATGTCTTTGCAGCTCATACTGAGCCTAAAGGTGATTTGAATGGTAGGATTTTAATTTGGTAGAAAATGACTACTAATATATTATTATACATGCAGGGAGTCAGTAAGTTTGCATGCATTTTTTTGGAGGGGGGTGTGGGATGGGGCGGGGTGGAATCAAGGTATGATAGATAAAACAGCTGTCAGGCCATTAAAGCACGACTTCCTATTGACTGGTCTGAAACAATGACTGTCTAGCGCCTTGGGACATCCTCCCAACGTGAAAGGCGTTATACAAGTGTTGTTTCTCCCTTTCATCCTTCAGGGCCGGTCTCGAGACCTTCCTCTTTGAACATGCCTTCTGCTTCCCTCCTAATTCTCCCCCCTTTCCTACTCTCCTTCCTCCTGCCCCTATCCCGACCCAACCCCCACAGCTCGGGTCCCAACGTAGCTGTTTAGCGCCTTGGGAAGCCCTCCCAACGTGAAAGGCGCTCTATAAATGTAATGTTGTTGTTGTTTCCTGAAACCCCACAAAGGAGCTGAACTGTGATAAAATGGAAGAATAAATACAATGCAAGCACCTAGCGTTCTTCAAGCAGAGCTTGTTTGAAAGCAGGAATCTTGAAACCAACATTTTACACATTTTAAGAAGCTATCTCTCCTTTGATCTTCTATTGTGGTGCCTTAGATTACGAAACATTAAGTATTGTTACTTGTATTCCTGCATCTGTTTTGAATTTTTTTTTGGCCCTGATTGAAATTTTTAAACTAAATCCAAAGCAGACATCTGTGCCACAATCTCAAATGTAATGTTAATTTCCCTCTGGATCACGCAGCCATACTCAGCGTTAGCTCCAGAGCTTTTAAGTCACAGCATTTATGGAACCCAGTGAGTGCTGCATCCTTTATGAAGTGGCCTGTGCTTTTATTATTTCATTAAAGAAAATGATCATCCTAGGAAGCTAAGAAAAAGACATATCATCTGAATGGCTCTAACTAATTTGAATGCAAATAGCCATGTTAAACTCGTTAGGTTCCTTTTGGGGATTTTCAGGCTAATAATGTATTTCATAACAAACAAAACCATCTTTGCTTCTCCTTCCTATTTGATTGATTTTGTTGGTGTTTGTATAATAATATTGCATCTGATATAGCGTCTTTCGACGTCAGGAAGATGGCTCAAAACACTTTGGAGGATTTTATTGCAAAACTGTAATGACTGCATTTTTTAGGCAAACCTTGCAGCCATTTGCGTACAGCAATGTCTCCTAAACAGCCATGAAGTGAATGATTAATGAAAGGGATAATGTGAATTACATTATTTTTGTCCCTTCCTCTTGCAGATAATTATAATCCTTACATTTGATATAGCACCTTTCACATCGGGAGCACATTGCAAATCTTTTTACAGGATATACTGTAAAGTGTAGAGACTGTGTTTTTTTGAAGGTTGAAATAATTCTTTTTAATTCAGTGCCATTCTAATTTGTAAGACAGGATGGTTTTATAGATGAAGATAAGGTGAAATTTTGCCCTTCATTTTTCACAAAGGCTGTTTGAATTGATTCTTAGAAGACAATGATTAACAGTTGGGACCAGTTTGCATAAAGCACAAAATGCTTATTTGTGAATTCTGAAAGCAAACAAAGTCGGAAATACAATGCCAGAGAACAAGCTGTGCTCCAAGGAATTTTTTCTAGTGCATTTTGAAAATTGCAATTATCACTTTTATAAATTTGTAATAGAGTTGTAATTAGCACACCCCATCCCCATTTCCCCCGACGTGAAAGGCGCTTGATAAATGTATTTTGTTGTTGTTGTTTTGAGGCTGTCTGCCAGGTTTATTTGCTTTACGTAATTTGAAAGAA
Source organism: Hydrolagus colliei (assembly GCA_035084275.1). Taxonomy (NCBI): domain Eukaryota; kingdom Metazoa; phylum Chordata; class Chondrichthyes; order Chimaeriformes; family Chimaeridae; genus Hydrolagus; species Hydrolagus colliei. The sequence goes on from CM068742.1 coordinate 33,138,860, forward strand.
ATGTTGTACAGTGTATCACTAAACTATTTCTGCAAAGGCCAGGTGCGGTGCAGTCACTTCTTGGTGGTCTGGGGGGATGATTATCCTGACAAGGTGCTTGTTACTCTTGCGGTCTAGTGCAGCAGTCTATCCAATGTGTTAGACCCCCTTGACTGTTCAGAGGAATTACTATAGCTCCCTCCGTGCTCCCTGCCAATGCTTTGAGGGCACAGTAAATCATTTAGACTTTCCCAAACTCTGAGATTCAAATTAATTGGAATGCACATCTTGACAGAGAGCTGTGTTTCTTTTCACTCAAAAAGGATACCAAATAGAGTCCCAGTTAAAGACGAACCTGCAGCCATGGTCCTCAGGCTCATTCTGCAATCCCTAAGGGCAATTGAAAATAATGAAAGGTTTTCACAGCACCTCATGTTCATTCAGTTTGTAAAAAGAATGGCTGAAAGTTTGTGGGATAAATAATTCAAAGAATCTCTGAAGTGTTTTGATCCGATGATAAAGGCATGAGAGTGCAGCTGCGTAAATCTGGCAGATATTCTCGCAGGAGAGAATTTGCATGAGTCAGCTCTGCCGTGCCATTTAGAATAAACTGCTTAGCTCCTAGCCTCATGGTTTCTGTGCTTCCTTTCAACTCCCATTATTTCTCATTTCTTCTGTTATATAAACAGACCGCTTCTCAGGGTTCATCACTTCCATTTGCAATGTCCAGCTTTTCAAGGCTTTGCATGGTTCAGTTGAATAGCAAAGCAATCAGTGACTGGCATCATGAAGGAAAGACACTTGAAGTGGCATTTTCCAGAGCTTAACCAATCAGGCCCAGGAGGTGGTGAGCCTGTCAGAGACTGAAGCTCTGTGGGTAGAGAGCTAGACACTATTATCAACATTCACACAGCAGCACAAAGAGTAATCCACAAGGAGGGAGAGAAGCATTTCTGTCGGACTAAAGAGCATTCAGCTTCTCCTCACAACAAAGTTGAGTTTCCTTCCTATTTTCCGAACCAACAAAGCTTCAAGGACACAGCTCAGTGGCTTGTTGTTACAAATGGTCTCTTCACAGCTCTATAGTCAAGAGGTTTAAAACCCAGAGGATCTTATATTGATTCCAGTTCAGTTCTAAAAATACCTTTTGGGATACAAATTCCCACCTAGAAGATTTTTACCGTCAGCCTAATATTCTGTGTCCGAAATCTCCTCAACAAAGATTTAGCCCCAATATTAGAAAAATCTTTTAAAATATGAAGAAAGGAGAAAGCTGTAGATTGTTGGGATTATTCCTGAGGCGGGGTTTATTGCCTTTGGGATTGGCCTGCAACTTCCTGATTTTCATGTGCAACGTTTTAAACATCACTTTCAAAAAGTTGAAACATTTACCATGATATTTAACCATAAACATATGTGGCTGTTGAAATTGTATCCTCCTCTCACTGATAAGAAGTGAATCTTCATCATAGGGTATATTTTCTAGGCTACATTAGGTTACGTGGAGTCCTGCAGCTCAGTGGTTGAAAGCGAGACCTTGCAAGCGAGACACCTGGATTCAATTCCAGACAGGTCAGGACGAAACCTTAGGCACATTTCCTTACTCCACACACCTAATAATAATCCCTCAAGAAAAAAAACAATAAATTGGTCACTTTAATCCATGACTGTTTGTGGGTCACTGTGCACAATTGGCAGCCACGTTTCACCCACATATATACAGTCAATTCATTTGACAGTATATTCTGTGAAGTGCTTTGAGACGTCCAGAAAATGTGAAAACTACTATATCAAATGCAAGGATTATTGTTATTATATTAAAGCATTCCCCAGGGCTTCCAATAGTCAACTCAAAAAATTAAGGAAAAAAATCAAGTTTCAGTGTGTAAAATCGTCGTGTAATTCGAATACCCAATTGTATGTGATTCCACTATTCAATATGATCTCTGCTTTAAAACATAGAGGAAACACAAGCTGCTTATTCTACAGGGCTTTCTGCTGCCATTTGTCCTGTCTGATTTTTAAATGGTTTCTGACATTTTATGAGAATCTCAGCAGACTAGATTGTTGTTCCATGTGGCTGACTTCTTGATAAGTCATTCATTTAAGCAGTTGAATGCAGAGATTTTCCCACGACCCACAGTAAAGGTGGACTGTCACTATGCTCAGAAATCTTTGCTCAAGGTGGTGGGGGTGGTGGTGGGAGACAATGGTGTAAAGAAGCAGCAACAAAAAGGAAAGAGAGAGAGCAAAAATTAAGCCATTCCAGCAACGAGATTGAATGAGAGAAAATGAAAGCACGAAAAGAAAAGAGAATAAGAAAAGGCTCACTGAGAAACGGAAAGTAATATATTTTGCTCAATGTTAGAAAAATAACCTGCTAGAAATCTCTAACTGTGATGCGGGAAGACAATGAGGATGGAAATGCCATTCATGAGGGAGAACATAAACTTATTCATGAGCTCATTAATTCATTATTCATGGGTCACAACATTTTCCGCGGTCGTTTCCCCGATGGTTTAATGGGGGAAAAGCACCATTCAGAACAGCACTGAGCCTTACAGATCAGAAGGTTGCAGGTTCAAGTACGTGTCAGAGCTGGTTTGGCTGAGCTTACCCAGATGGTAGTGAGGATGCACCCTCTATCATGTGATGGGATAATTACCACTTGTGATAATTGTTTCATCACATATTGATTGATTTTTCATCCCAATAATTTAAAAAAAGTGGCACTACAGGCAAACTCCACACTCGGTTACAACACACAGCATTTAAAATAACAAGGTGTCACATGTCAGGAAAGGCACGACCATGAACATTGCAAATAACAGTAACCGTAAGTGATATGTAATTTGGGAAACTGTTCAGTTTCACGTTTTTTTGACTTGTAGAAATAAACCTTTTCCATGTTTGAGAGTATGCATATTTAAGATACTGTTAATAATAATACTTACATGTAATATAATATCTTTCACTGTTACATTTACCTATAAATACATTCATCACAATTTACAGTAAAGCACTTCACTTCAGCAATCAATGTCCCACAAACAGCCATGAGTGAATGACCAATTTTAGTTGGGAGATTGTGGTCAGGTCAGCAGAAAACATTCCCTTCTTCTCACAAATAGTGCCATGAGGTCTCTTAACATCCGCATGTAGCCCAGCAGTTAAAGCACTCGCCTTTCAAGTGACAGACCTGGGTTTGATTCCCGGCAGGGCAAACCCTTAGGCAAGTTTTCTTACTCCACACACATGAAAATAATCTCTTGAAAAAATGCAAAGATAAATTGGTCACTTCAATCCACGACTGTTTGTGGGACACTGCTGTGCGCAATTGGCTGTCATGTTCTGCCCACCAATATAGTCAATTCACTTTACAGTATATTCTGTGAAGTGCTTTGAGATGTCTAGAAGACGTGAAAAGTGCTATATCAAATGAAAAGATTATTATTATGTCCAGGCACACAGGACTTTGGCTTGAAGTCTGATCTGAAGGATGCCATCATGAATGTAGCTCACTGCATTGGAGTGTCATGCCAGACATGAGAGTTGAAAGTCTTGACTTCAAGCTTGAACCACTGAGTGAGAATGTTTCCGACTGAGCCAAGCTAAAAACTGTCTCACAGAGCTTCACCGCTAAATACTGTACAGTGTAGTAATTGCTTTATAGGCAGCAGCTATTTGCGCCAGCACTGTCTCACATAGAGCAATGGGTTGAATGGTCAATTTCATCTGAAGGGTTGATGACCAGAACACCGGGAGAAAGTCCTGTCTCTTTGCGGATCGATTCTTCACTACAGGAAGACTATGCAGATGGGGCCTCAGTCACACATCTCATCCAATAATGCAGCTTTTGTCTCAGCACTGCAATGAAGTGTTTGGATTGTGAACTCACATCTCTGGCATGGGGAGTTGTGCTAGCTGGGCTTCAATGGAGCGCCATGATTCCATTAGGAAAAAGAGTGGGCCACATTTTCCCCCTTTCTCCCTTTTTATTTAAAATTGTCTCTGGCATATGCTCAAAATATAATGTAGAACATGTTTACAAACAGACCAGCTTAGATTGCAGACTGGTAGACTCCCACTCCAGCAACTAACACCCCATTGTGTCCCAGTGAAACATGCTTTCAGCTCCATTCAGGATGTGTACTTGTGGCAACAGCTTGGGATCATCTGTCCTGTCAAGGGTGAGGTGGGGGGTGGGGGCAAGGCTGAGACTGGCAACCCATGAAATTATTTCCTTCATTCTTCCCTACTCCTTCATTTTCAAAGAGATGCTTGTGTAATTTGCTTTTACCAATAGCTTTCTATATCCTGCGGTTAACCTCCAAACAGAACTGGCGGCTAATGTATTCCATCAGCCGTTCCCTTCATGAGGCTATTTACAGAAAAGCATTATAACGCGTGTTTTTCTGCTCAGTACATACCAAGTATTAGCTTTGTACACTTGGCAAAACATCACTGTGTAATAATTCAGGTTGAGAGGATGGACAGTTTGTGAATTATTTGACATGCTCCACTAATATTTCAACAGAATGGATAAGCCAGTTGGAGTTACATGGTGTTGATATGTGTCAAAGTATCCTAAAGGGCTTTAGATTAATCAATGTCAGCAGTGAATTCTTCCATACAATGCAGCAGACCCTGCCAGAACTACAGTGAAATGTGCGGCATCAATACATTTGTCATTCGTTCCGATTATTTTCTAACATATCTATATGTTTTCTTCTTCTGTTTTCTGGTAGGTTTTATTCTTTTTGATCATGCCTCCTCTTCCCAGAATCATAAAAAAGAATCCTTGGCATTTCATATGGCACCAAACCATGAACCCTGCTGCCAATTCGCACAATTGTCTCACAAACAGCCGTGAAGTGAATAATTAAATTTTATCTGGATGATTGTTGGTCAGAATATCAGGAGGAAATCCCTCCTCTTTTCAAGTATTCCCATGGGATCTATAACTTCTACCAGCAGAAGGGACTTTGGTTTAATGTCTTTTCCAAAGGGCAGAACCTCCAACAATGCAGAGCTCCCCCTGCACTACATCTTGTGTCAACGTACACTACGTGTTCAAAATCCACCATGCGTGGCTTGAACCCACAACCTTCGGACTCAGCAGCAAGAATGCTACCAACTGAGCCACGCTGATACTATCTTGAGAGGACGAATAAAAAAGCTAAAAAAAAATCCTCTCAATGCAATGCTACTGTGATGGGCTTTGGTGGTGGGAGTGTGGTGGGCGGGGGAGAGGCTGCATAGAAGGGCAAGGAATAAGGAAGAACGATACTTTCAGACGTGTCAAGACAGCCGGATAAGAGGACATAAGTTCAGGAATATGAAAGACAACTTTAAGACAGATTAGACACATTCCAGGATGCAATTCTTCACACAAAGCGTGATTAACAACTGCAACAAGTTACCAGAACAACAACAACACAATTACATTTATAGAGCGCCATTCACGTCGGGAGGACGTCCCACCAGAAAAAACTGTTGAAGCCAGAAAGCTGGACTAATTGAATAAGTTTTTATGCTGTGATGGGGAGACAGTAGATTGGGTTATAAGAAAGGATGAGATGACCAAAGAGGTAGGATTTAAGGTGGGATTTAAAGACAGAAAGAAAAGGGGCTACATGGGATAATAGTATCCCCGCGTGCGCAATATGGCTGCCGCCATGACCCGAGCTTCCCTCCCCCTATTCAAGCTTTTCCCCCTAACCCCCCCTCTCCGTTATTTTTTCTCTACCCTTTTTTCTCTTCGCCCTCCTCGTTTACTGTCCCTGCTCGACCCTCCCACCGCTTCACTTTGTTCCAGTATTGGAATCCTCCGTCGGGCTCACCGTGGCACTCGGCGCTGGCTGTCCAACAGCAGCCACACCAAGTGCCCTGTCCCCCACCATCACCGTCAGCCCCACCGGACACAAACCCGGGGGGTCAACCTCTCCTCCCTTATTCAGATCCCCACCCTCCCCGCCGACCATCCCAGTCCCCCCTCACACCCCTCGGCCAACTGCTTTTTCCGCATCGGCCTCCAAAATGTCCGCTCTGTCTGCAACAAGACCCTGGCCATCAACAATCTCATCCTTGGTGAGAACGTTGACATCATGGCCCTGACGGAGACTTGGATCACCCCAGGCGACACTTTCACCCTTGTTGAAGCCACACCACCCAACTACACATTCCACCATGCTCCTCGACCCAACCGTCGTGGCGGTGGCGTGGCCCTCATTTCAAAGACATCCCTCGCCCTATCCCCCTATTCCTCCGGCTCCTTCCCCTCTTTTGAACAACTCACCCTCTCTCACTCCTCCCACAATTCTTTCAAAATCCTATTAGTTTATCGCCCCCCCAAACCCTCCCCCACTTTCATTTCAGACTTTTCTTCACTTTTAACTTCCCTTTGTGCCTCCTCTGATCGCCTTATTATTCTTGGCGATTTCAACCTCCATTTCACCCCTTCCTGCCCCATTTCCTCTGAATTTTCCTCTTTATTTTCGTCTTTCAACTTCTTCCTTCACATTAACACAGCCACCCACACCCACGGCCATCCTCTCGATCTGGTGATCACCCGAGGCCTCAACGTCTCTGGCGTCACCATCACAGACAAGGCCATTTCCGACCATTTTTTCATTTCCTGCAACACCTCTATCCCTCCCCCCTCCACTTCCAAACCCACCACCATCTTCTACCGGCCCTGGAAGAAGATTCCCCCTCAAACTTTCACCTCTGCCCTAGCAACCTCCGACCTCCTCCCACAATGGCATTCTTTTTGTACAGACCCATCCTCCGCCCCCACCGCCCTCCACAACACCCTCTCCACTACCCTTGACACCCTGGCCCCCCTCACCTCCAAAACCGTCTCCCATTCCCGATCATCACCGTGGTATACATCTCACCTCCGTTCCCTCAAAAGCCAAGTGAGAGCAGTTGAACGCACCTGGCTCAAATCTGGCCTCACGGTCCACCGGCAAATCTGGCTGGACCGCATCAAATTTTACCTCTCCGCCCTAGCCACCGCCAAATCAGCCTTCTACTCCAGGATAATCCTGGAAGCGAAGGACAACAACCGCCTCCTCTTCGCCACCACCAACAAGCTCCTCCGCCCCCCCCCCGCCTCACCTCGCAGATCCTCTCCTCAAACGTTCGTTGTGAGGAGATGCTGGATTTCCTCGAGTCCAAAATTGAGAAAATCCGCTCTGCGGTTTCCTCCCCCCACCACTCCTCCACCTCTGCACCCTCATCAGTTACCTCAACCCCTACTCACCCCCCATTTCACACTTTCAACCCCACCACCCCGCTTTCAGTCACAAAAACAATCACCTCCATGAAACCCACCACGTGCTCATTGGACCCCATCCCCACCCCCCTCCTCCGCACCCAGCTCCATTTGTTAGCCCCGCTCATTTCTGACACCATTAACCTTTCCCTCTCCTCAGGAACCGTCCCTACCTCCCTTAAAACAGCCACCATCACCCCTATCCTGAAGAAACCCTCCCTTGATGCGCCGCAACCATCAAGTTATCGACCCATCTCCAACCTCCCGTTTCTATCCAAGGTACTTGAAAGAGTGGTTGCCTCCCAGCTCCGCTCTTTCCTTTCAAATCACTCACTTCTTGAACCCCTCCAATCAGGTTTCCGCCCTATCCACAGCACAGAAACTGCCCTGGTTAAGGTCACAAATGACATCCTAACCGCCTGTGACCAGGGCTCCCTCTGCCTCCTCGTCCTCCTTGACCTGTCTGCTGCGTTCGACACAGTCGATCACACCATCCTCCTTCAAAGTCTTTCCTCCCACCTCAACCTTCAAGGCACAGTCCTTGACTGGTTCCATTCTTATTTGACCCACCGTTTACATTTTGTTTCTTCCAATGGTTTTTCTTCAAACCCCCGCACAGTTTCCCACGGCATCCCTCAGGGCTCTGTCCTCGGTCCCATTCTTTTCACCCTTTACAAGCTCCCTCTGGGCGACGTCATCCGCAGACATGGGGTAAATTTCCACATGTATGCGGATGACACCCAGTTGTACCTTTCTGCCTCATCCCTCAACCCCCAGACCATCGATGTTCTGACAGCATGTCTGTCCGACATCGAATCGTGGACGAGGGACAACTTTTTGCAATTGAACGTGAATAAGACCGAGGCCCTCCTGATTGGCTCAAGCCAGCGCCTCCGCACATCGGGCACTGCCAGCCTCAACATCCAAGGCTGCACTCTCCACCTCACAAAGCCAATCAGGAACCTCGGCATCATGTTCAATCAAAAACTTTCCTTCCTCCCCCATATCCGCGCCTTGACCGGCACCACCTATTTCCATCTGCGCAACATTGCCAGGCTCAGCAACTATCTTACCCCCCGCGCTGCCGAAACACTTGTGCATGCTTACATCACCTCACGGCTGGACTACGGAAATTCTCTCCTAGTCGGCCTCCCCTGTTCCTCCATTCATAGGCTGCAGGCCATCCAAAACTCTGCAGCCCGTGTACTATCCCACACCCGCCTCCGTGACCACATAACCCCCATCCTCGCCCGTCTCCACTGGCTCCCCATCCTCCAGAGGATCAAATTTAAGATCCTCGTCCTCACCTACAAGGCCTTACACGGCCTTGCCCCATCCTACCTAACCGATCTACTCTCCCCCTACACGCCCACCCGGACCCTCCGTTCAACAGGACTTGGCCTGCTCCAAGCCCCCCGCCGAAACGGCCCCACCATCGGAGGCCGGGCCTTCAGTTTCTCCGCTCCCACCTTATGGAATGCCATCCCTCAATCCCTCCATTTCACCTCTTCCCTTTCCTCTTTCAAGGCCGGTTTGAAGACTTTCCTCTTCGATCGTGCCTTTTGTTCCACCCCGAACTCTTTTACCTCCCCTTCGTGTTTCACCCCTTCCCAAACACTCCACTCCCAGCTCGGGTCACACGCCTCTTGTTCAGTGCCTTGGGACGTCCTCCCGACGTGAAAGGCGCTCTATAAATGTAAATTGGTGTTGTTGTTGTTGTAGTAGAGGCAAAGATTTCTGGAGGTTAGTGACGTAGAAATTGAAGGCTCGGCCACTGTGTTGGCTGAGTAGAGGCGTCCTAACGTTTATAATAATCATAATCCTTGCATTTGATACAGTGCCTTATCTTGTCTTCAAGTCGTCTCCAAGCGCTTCACACAATATAATTTAAAGTGAATTGGCTGTGAGCAAAACTTGGCAGCCAAACAAACATGCACCATTTTTTTTTGAAAAGATCATTACCCCTGGAAAAGTGATCTACCAATTCACTGACAACTGGTTTTCTTCGTATTGCCAGGTAAACTACTGTGGAGTAAGAAAACTTGCACAACATTTCTGGAATCAAACCCAGGTCTCTCACTTGTGAGGGTGGTGCTCTAACCACTGAGCTACAGGACTCCATTATCGCGATCTATCTAGTTTAAGTAAGTTTCAGTACTCCCAGACCAGTAGAAACTCTACACTAACTGCAATACGTTAAGATACCGTAAAGTTGAATTGCAGGAGCAAAAATATTCAGGTGATAGTTTCAGCCTTATATTTCCCGTAATACAAACACATCTTAGTTGACATTTGGAACACTTACAGAATGGCAACTCGCAAAATCTGCAATTTCATCATCCAGGTAAAACAGTGAGGTTAAAAAATGTGAATTGATGTTGATGATTCAGTTCATATCAGTTAGTCTCTGATGAATTTCCCCCATTCAACATGGTCACAATGGTTGTGCCTGGAGTGAGTCTTCAGTCAGTATTGAATTTGCCTTACCACAGATCTGAGTGTGTGTGTGTGTGTTCCAGGATTACTAGCTTAACTAAACTTTTAAAAGTTTTGAATAAAACGTTACAATTTCAAGATCAATGGGGATCACAGGTCAGACATCCCCACCTCCATCTCCCACATATCCAAAGTTATCCTCTCACTGTTCATATCACACAAGATCTCTTCATCTCCTAAAATCTCAATTTCCGGCACGGCCACTTCTTCATCTTTCTCAATTCTCACATCACCCCTCCGCCCCGACTCCCCACCCAAACCCCACAAAGCTATACTCGCTACCACCTCCATCCACCTCTGAAGAAAACATCCTCTTTTTCCTCTCTCCCTCTGCAACAATAACAGCAATTTGCATTTATATAGTTCTCTCCAGTGCCTGGTGCCAAACTGGGGAGAGAGGAAAGCTGACTTTAGACACAGTCAAAGATGTGATCTGGATGGGCAGACAGGAAGGCACAGCTGAGGGATTGAGGCAGAGAGTTCCAGAGATTTAGGGCACAGTGGCTGAAAGCACGGCTGACGATTGTGCGGAGGGGGGGACAACAGGTGTGCAGAAGGCCTACAGACTCATCCCTATGCAACAAAGTTGGGCACGGGGAGAGGATTGGTTGAAAATGCATGTGACTGTAACAAAGATCGAAATATAAACCATGAAGATGAAGAAGCCAATAAAAGAAACTCAGTTTGACCCATTGAGAAAAGAAGGACATGGAGTAAAGGACATGTAAGTGGAAAGAGATGCAGATCTTGCAAACAATGGCAAGAAAGGCTTTAAATGAACTGCTTAGAAATCGTGGTTGTCTGGATACCAGGGCAACAAAAAGCTGGTAAAGCCAGCCCTGGCTGTTCTGAGTAATTAAATGGTGCTCTGATTCAAGAATACAAGAAGGTTTCTCATTGGGACAAAGACCACACAGAGTTTCAGAACACTGTTAATATCTTCAAAGCTTACAAGTCACTAATGTCCTTGTTGGATTTTCTGGTGCAACAGTGAAGTTTGCCAAGCACTTTTTTCATCAATTGAGTGGCCTATTTAAAAAAAACTGAACTTGTATATTTGCAGCAAAAAGAAGATTGAACTGATAAAGCACGTTGGTTGACTTTGTATCCAACTGAGCAAAGTCACCAATCTAAAAAATCCCAGATAATCTAAAGTTTAAAATCCTTCTTTAACATCAATTTTAAACAGTTATGCGTGGGAACAAGAACATGGAAGTCAGGAGAAAGGTAATGCTATCTCCCTGAAGAACTTTCTCCTGAGAGCCACCAGTCACACAGATGCATCTTATATTTAACTTGAAAATGATCAAGATTATTTTTTAATTTGTTTCTATTTTCTTTGCAAATGTTCACTAAACTGATTTTGAAAATGCACCCCCGAGTCAATTTCATGAGATTGTCCTCTTTAATGTTAATTATGAGAAACCTTATATGGTACAGTGCTTTTCACATTAGGAGGACATAGCTAAGTGCTTCACGGGATTTTACTGTGAAGTGCAGTGATTGTGTTTGCGAGCACAAAAATAGTAGCCAATATTGTATACAATAATGTCTGACAAACAGCCATGAAATTAATTACCACATTTAATTAGGAAATTGTTGATCAGGACACCAAGAGAAACTCCCTTTTCTTTTTGAATAGTGCCATCAGATTTTTAACAGGAGCGGAAGAACAGACAGATGGAACCTTGATTTAATGACCAAACAGCATGCACCCCAGGATTACATCGGAGTGTCATCCTAGACTATGTGAGTTCAAAGTCCCAACATGAGGCTTTGAACCCACAATGGTGTGACTCAGAGGCAAGACTGCTGCCAGCCGAGTCAGGTTACTACTGCTGCAACTAGAATCAACTATCTTACAAACAAAATCAGCGTGTCTCCATTTGTAATTTGGTTGAAAATGTATTTTAAAATGTTTGGGGGTGAGATGTACGGTTTCAGTCTCAGAAATAATATTTAACTAACAATGGCTGCCGCATTTCGCCCAAACAAATATACAGTCAATTCACTTTACTGTATATTCTGTGAAGCGCTTTGAGACATCTAGAAGATGTGAAAAGTGCCATATCAAATGCAAGGATTATTATTATTATTTACAGACAACTGCCAACTTTTTTTATAATTAAAATATAACAAACCTATAAAGCTTAATATTTATTAATAGTTAGTGTGCTGCTCTGTAAGAAATGAAATGTCTATAATGTTTCACTGCAGATTTCTTATTCTGCTTGTTTTTATTTTTTGGTGTAAAAGATTCATAATTGATAGAAACACAGTAATGATATGGTACTTTAATGAAACATTTTAACAGTCAATAAAACCTAACAGCAAATGGCCATGAATTACATGAATTTTTATTTTTCTGCTAAAAAATACTTAATGTTACAGTATTTGGTGCAGTATCCATTAAATAAAGTGGAATCACTACAATGATAAGGAGCCACATTCCCCACAAACTGTTTGTTTAGCAAAGGATGGGTGACGGGAGAATGATTTGCACCGACATACTCACTTTGTACATCCGTCATCTAAAGGTCATTTTATTAAAGGGCTGCATAAGACAGGGCGGTTAAAAAGAAGCAATGGTCCAATTCCGTGCATGTGAAATGTCTACTCACTGTTGCTTACTAAGCAGGAATAAATTCTGCCTGAGTGTTTGTCAGCAAGGAAATTAAATGGCTGGTTGACAGAGCAGAGTGCTGCTGCTGTACAGAAAATGAATCAGCCATTGAAATGGATGAGTTCACCACTGCCACCTCGAATCAGCTCACTCTAGAGCCAGTGGGATTATGGCTTCGCTTTGCCCCTTGTGATTTCAGAGTCGCATTCAGCACTGAATGCACAACACAGCAGACATGATAATTAGCTAATAAAGGTAATTAGGGTGATATAAATACAGCAGGAGTACCTGGAATTCTTCGTTTGAAATTGCTTGTGCTATCTGTTTGTAATCCCAATGTTTCAAGTTTACTTACATTGAAGTGTAATATTAATTTCCTGATGAGATACTCTGAATCCTCGCCAGACTTCAATGTGTTCAGTATAATTGCTTATCTTCAGATCACGGTGTCAGATTGACTGTCATCTTCTGGGGTTATTCTCTTTGCACAAAGCATCAGCTGTTAATAGATTTTGGCAGGAACTGATAAAACAAATTCCCTTCCCACAGCTGAGCATCTGAAATATCCAAGGAAGAAAGGGCTGATGAGTTTGCTCCAGTGAACTATGGCTCCTGGATAGCCTACATTTCTTTGAGGTTCAAAAATGAAAACAATATTCCGTTTGATAAGCAATAACTGAAGTTGCACTTACTTCTCTCCCTTTAAAGGACTGTTTATCTGGATAAAATTCTGCACTTTTATTAAGTTTCAGCATCTGACTATAGTGCAGATTGATGATCCAGGTTTTAATATTTAAGCACAGCAGTTCAAATGCCTGTGAATTGCAAAGCACGGAAATAGTTATGTGACCACAGACCATGTCAAAGTGCACCAGATTTGTCATTGTATTTGGGAGTAATCCTTGCACTTCATAGATGTCAAAGTGCTTCACAGCATTCGTGAAGTGTATACAGTGCATACATTCATACAGTGTAATGACTGAATATTTTGCTGGCTAATGTGGCGATCATTTTGTGTTCAGTAATTTGTAGTAAATGATCAATTTTATTTGGGGAATTGTTGGCCAGGACACTGGCAAAAATGTATTTGTCTTTTCAAATAGTTCCTTGGAATCTTTAACATCTACTTCTGGTCCCATATACCTTTCGTCATAGCCTAAAGATTTGCCGTAAAATTTAAGATTGTACATAATTGTGGAAAATTTTTACATTCAGTCCCAATTTGGATGCCAGTATTTCACAGTGTTGAAAAACACCGTACACCCATAAACATGTTATTTACACTGTGACTCAAATAAATTCTCATTCCTTTTCTGTTCTGTACATGGATAAAATAACAGTCCTGCAAAATGCAAGTGTGTTACTAAATCCAAGACTTCTTGGTTCTATCGGCTGGCATCAGCCTGCCACCCAGCATACATCCAGACCGTAGCAGTCTCTTAACAATGCTATAATTTATGTTGTGCAAGTCAACACCATGCAGTGGTACGTTAACAGTTGTTGAAAGCAGCCATTTTTTTGTGGTAAGATGTTAGAGAAATCCCCAAATAGTTGTGGGATATTGGTGTGAATTCCAACATTCAGTAGCCACTCACAGGAAATAGTAATTCAACTACTTTATTGTTGTAAGGCAGCAGTCTGATATTTGAGACCACCTTCATCTTATTATCTCTCTCTCTTGCTCTCTCTCATACTCAGCTCCTTGCACTTCAGAACACTACTCCCTCAGAGGATTTCTGCTTAAAACTATTGAAATGTATCATCTCTCAAACAGGGTGAAGCCTCAGTGGCAGCAAGCCAGTGAAGCATGGGAAAATTGTTTTAAGCCTTGGTTTGACAATGTTACCTGCAGTGCTGATGATAAGCTTTGTCCTTAGCAGGCAATAACTGTGCACTAAGAAAACTGTGATATAATAGTGCGGCAATGTTTATATTCAACAGTGAGTAAATCAAGTCAATTTAATTGCAAAGTGAGGCAGGCAATTTTGTCTGCTGGTAGTAACTGGAAATGGTGCTGTTTAGACTGTATAACCTTGTAATTCAGTAGTAAAAATACAGTAAAATCCTGTTTATCTGGCACCCTCGGGACCTGGCCAATGCCGGTTAAAGCGTGTGCCGGATATTCGGCCGAAAACACACAAAAAAATTAATGCATGACTCCATGCAGGATTGGGAGAGCTTTAGGGATCAACAAAGGAGAACCAAAAAATTGATCAAGAGGGTGAAAATAAGATATGAGGGCAAAGTAGCGAGGAACATAAAGACTGACTGCAAGAGTTTCTACAAATATACAAAGAGGAAAAGGCTATCAAGGGTGAATGTGGGTCCGTTATAGGCAGAGACAGGGGGAATTATAATAGGGGACAAAGACATGGCAGAGTCGTTAAACAAGTACTTTGCTCTGTCTTCACCATAGAAGACAGTAAAAACCTACCAAGAATAGAAGGTTACCAAGAAGACAATGTTAGTGAGCAATTTAGGGAGATTAATATTAATAAAGAAATGGTTTTAGATAAATTGTCAGTTCTTAAAACCGATAAATCCCCTGGACCTGATGGCCTGCATCCTAGAGTTTTAAAGGAGGTGGCTACTGAGATAGTGGATGGCTTGTCTATAATCTTCCAAAATTCTCTGGATATTGGAAAAGTTCCCATTCATTGGAAGATTGCAAACATAACTCCACTATTTAAGAAGGGTGGGAGAGAAAACATGGGGAACTATAGACTAGTTAGTCTGACGTCAGTGGTAGGGAAAATTCTTAAGTCCTTAATTAAAGACGTCATTATGGGATACCTGGAAGACCATAACAAGATTAAGCAGAGTCAGCATGGCTTTACAAAAGAGAAGTCATGCTTAACTAAGCTTTTAGAGTTTTTGAGGATGTATCTAGCAGGTTGGAAAGGGGGGAACCAGTAGATGTGGTATATTTAGATTTTAGGAAGGCATTTGATAAAGTGCCACACAAAAGGCTTTGCACAAAGTCAAGGTCCATGGGATTAATGGGAACATATTAGCATGGATAGAAGAGTGGCTAACGGGTAGAAAACAGAGAGTAGGGATAAATGGTCATTCTCGAGTGCCACAAAGATTAGTGCTTGGGCCTCAGCTATTTACAATTTACATCAATGATCTAGACGAGGACATTGAATGTAACGTGTCTAAATTCACAGGTGACACTAAACTAGGTAGGAGAGACAGCTGTGAGGATGATGCAAAAATATTGCAATAAGATATAGATAGGCTAGGGGAGTGGGCGAGTAGTTGGCAGATGGAATTTTATGTGGGGAAGTGTGAAATTATTCACCTAGGTAGCAAAAATAAAAAAACAGATTATTTTCTAGACGGGGAGAGGTTAGATAGTGTAGTGTACAAAGGGATTTGGGTGTCCTTGTACACCAGTTTCAAAAAGTTAGTTTGCAGGTGCAGCAAGCAACTAAGAAGGCAAATGGCATGTTAGTGTTCATTGCAAAAGGTTTAGAGTACAAGAGTAGGGAAGTCTTGTTGCACTGTATAGGGCCTTGGTGAGACCGCACCTAGAGTATTGTGTGCAGTTTTGGACTCCTTATTTAATAAAGGACATACTTGCCATAGAGGGGGTTCAGCGTAGATTCACTAAGTTAGTTCCTAGGATGAGGGGACTGATCTATGAGGATAGGTTGAATAAACTAGGGCTGTATTCTCTAGAGTACAGAAGAATTAGGGGAGATCTTATTGAAACATATAAGATTCTTAAAGGGCTGGATAAAGTAGACAGTGAAGGACTGTTTTCCCTGGTAGGAGAATCTATAACCGGGGCCATAATCTTAAAATTAAGGGTCAGCCTTTTAGAACAGAGTGAGGAAACATTTCTTCACTCAGAGGGTAGTGAATTTATGGAATTCACTACCCCAGAAGGCTGTAGATGCTCAGTCTTTGAACATTTTCAAGGCTGAGACTGATAGATTGTTTTTTAAAATAGAGGGATTAGGGGATATGGGGATAGGGCAGGTAATTAGAGTTAGGTCTAATTCCATGATTTTATCAAATGGCGGGGCAGGTTGAAAGGCCGAATGGCCTACTCCTGCTCCTAATTCTTATGTTCTTATGAATTATTATCTTTGCTGAGTTGGTTCTGGCCCTTGCCTTGAGTGGGTGGTTGAGTCAGCTCAGAGCTGAAAGTCTGCAATTGTCCTTCGGGTGGATTGTAAATCATGTGCAACGGTGTTTCTCTGTGGCGATGAAGGGAAAGAATCTGAACCTTAGGTAATGGGAGCCCCATGGAATCGATCGCTGTTGTAGTTTGACTGATCTTTGTGAGACAGTACAATTTGTTGTATTTATGGATGATTTTTCTCACTCCATTTCATCATTTGCAGGTTTGATGAGGAGGTTCCTTTCTGTCAGTTCTTGCTTTGCTGGGATCTCCTCAGTTATTCAATAGTTGACCTGGAGCCTGTCCATGCCTGCGACCTTGATCACCTTTGGGCTTCACCTCAGCCATCAACTAAAGGTAAGTCTGTGCTGATTGGAACAGTACATTGACGACTGAAACTCACACCATTTTCCTTTTGCTGTGTTTCTAGTACCTTGGGATTCATGGAACATCAGGTAAGTGTAATAGTTACGATGAAACTTACGACGGCAACTAAAGCTATCACACCTTTTTCTCTCTCTTTGGCATTTTTCTACACTCCAGAGGTTTAGCAACACTATGTGGACGCCATGCAGGATGGCCTCCCGACCCGGTGGCCAGCCGCTGGAGTCAGTCGGCTCCACCCCTGGCCACTGGTTTCGCAGCTGGTGGAGTCAGCTGGTGGACACTCGGACAAAAACACAACTAACTTATGCATTTTTCAGGATAAATTCCAGTTAATCGAATGGAGACTCTTTTTTTGCAATGCCGATTATACGGAAGTTACAGTTGATCGGGTGCCGGATAAACAGGCTGTTACTGAACATGATCACCGGGTTGCAATCTCAACCATTTCAATAGCTCAAGGTAGTGAGTCCCCCACCACATCTGGACTCTCAACAGCACCTCTTTCTTCAATCTCTGCCACATCGCCCATATCTATCAATACCTCACCCCAAAAAACTGTCGACACCCTGATCCATGCCTTGTCACCTCTTGGCTGGACTATTTGAACGCCCTCCTCGCCATTCTCCCCTCCCCCACAAAAATCCAGCTCATCCAAAACGTGCCTGAAGAAATTTCTTGTCTCCCTCCACCTGGGGAGGCGCTTTATAAATGCAAGTTGTTGTTGTTGTTAGCCCCACTTCAGGCAGGGAGCAGAGCTGCTCTTACCATGGCTCTTGCTGACTTCTTTTTGTGTCTGCTGATACTACAGTTTCAACAGGAGAACCGAGAATGACTAAAATATTCTCTCTTATCTACAATATGGTAATTGCTTTCTTGAACAGGGCGTAGATCCATCCTGAATGTGGCCTGAAGGCCTCTCTTTAAGTTTTATAATGTGTTACTTAACATTAAGATCGAAAGGAAGTAAGGCAACTTAAAAGAATACATGTTGAAACAGTCTATATCCCTCTCAAGTGACCTATGTGCACATTGCCCACTATTAAAAAGCTGAGTAACGTGGGGATTGGTGGAGCTGTGATTTCCTCTGTTACTGTCACTTAGGTTAGTCCCTCCACCTGTCCCCCGATACTGCCTCCAGTTGTACTCCATTCTCCTCTGAAGAAACCACATACAGTCAGAAGTTTCTGAAAGAAAATTTCAAATATGGTAGCCCAAAGAGAAATGTTATGATAGACCTAAGAAGAATAAGACCACATCGGCAGTGCTTTGTAAACTATACACTCGTGTCAGACACATTTATGTTCACAACCACAATGAACATTCTTGTTCAACCTGTCAGTCAGTTTTCTATATTACATTTGTGTCCAAAGAAGTATTGAGCAGTAACAAAATGCTGGTTTGAAAAAGTAAAACACAATATAGTGGTGTAGCTTTAATAACATCAGGAATTTCTATATATGTTTCAGACACAGAAATGACATGAGGTCTCTGGTTCAGGATTGTAAATGACAAGTTTAGAACAGAACTTACACAAAGAGTAATAATAATCCTTGTATTTGATATACCGCTTTTCATGTCCTCTAGACGTCTCAAAGCGCTTCACCGATTATACAGTACTGTGAAGTGAATTGACTGTATATTTATGGGTGAAACACAGCAACCAATTGCACACAGTAGTGTCCCACAAAGAGTCATGGATTGAAATGACCAATTTATTATTTTTTGGTGGGGTGGATTATTATCAGGTGTGTGGAATAAGGAAACTTGCCTTTGATTCTCTGCCTGGAATCAAACCCAGATCTACGCTTGCAAGGTGAGTGATCTGACCACTGATCTACAGGATTCCACAACTAGTCAATAGCTGGAATGGATGACTAGGAAGTTGGTAGAGGTCAGGCCGCTGGAAGCATTTAAGATACAATGAGGGAAGCTCTAATGGGGGAAACAGTACGTTTGACATTCTGGAAGGCTAATTTCAATACAATCAACAGTTTCCCACATGTGAATTTCTCTTGTGATCTGAGTTGGAGGAGAACAGTATTGAGAAGAAAATTACAACCTTTCGAAAGAGAACAGGTGCAAAAATCAACAAGGTATGAACAAGTAATAATCCTTGAATTCGATATGGCACTTTTGGGAAGATGTCTAAAGGCACTCCAAAGACATAATGTAGTGACTGTGTATTTTGTAGCTGAGAGCAACGGTCAATTTATGCACAGGAATGTCACCGATGAAGAAACAACAACAACAACAACTTTGATTTATATAGTGCCTTCCATGCCGGACGGCGTCTCAGAATGCTTAAGAAAGACCTATATTATCCAGATAATTGTTGTCAATAGGAGAAACTTCCTTCACTATTCAATAGGTGCAATGTGGCTGAACAGGCAAACGGAATCTCAGTTTAGTGTCTCATCTGAAGCACAATACAACAATGCGTATCAGTAAGGAGTATTGGAGTGGTGAGTACAAAATCCTGATATGGGGCTTGAACCCACAAGCTTAAACAAATGTGCTACAAAACTAGGCCTGAAACCTAACAACAACCTCTTGGCTTATTTACAAAGATTTCTTTTTTTGTCACATTCATCTGAGATCATAATAATAGCAATAATAATCTTGCATTTGATATAGTGCTTCTAGATGTCTAGAATATACAGAATATACTGTAAATATACTGTAAAGTGTATATATTTTGTGGGCGAAACGCGACAGCCATTTGTGCATAGCTGTGTCCCACAAACAGTCGTGGTTTGAAATGAACAGTTTATAATTTTTTTGAGGGATTATTATCAGACGTGTGGAGTAAGGAAACTTGCCCAAGGTTTTGCCCTTCCTGCCTGTCATACCACAGCTTGACACTTGATGGAATCCGATCGGGCCTAAATTTCTCACGTTCTTCAGAGAAATGTAAGATTGTGTGGAATTTTGAAAAGCTGTCATAAATCTTGGAAAGCAGTCTGAAAATCAACCTAAATTTGGAAGATGACTCTCAAATTTATTTTTGGTACTGTGAGAAATCACCTTTAAAATTAAGACTCTGAGTTCAAGCCTCTTTTGCAAAATCCTGCACAATTTTTGAGAACATGAGGAACAACGGGCTCAGGAAAGAAACAGCTTGAATTGATTCAGCAGGTGAGCTCATAGCTAAAGTGTTGCTCACACAGGATTTCAATACAGGCAGATCATGATGGCAATACTGATTGAGTGACCAGATATAAAACTCACAAGGATCAATCAATCAAGCTCCCAAATAACCGCTTATTTCCACCTACGTAACATTGCCAGGCTCCGCGAACTATCTCACCCCCCACGCTGCCAAAACACTCGTGCACACGTACATCACCACACGGCTGGACTACGGAAACTCTCTCCTCGACGGCCTCCCCAGCTCCTCCATTCACAGGCTGCAGGTCATCCAAAACTCTGCAGCCGTGTACTATCCCACACCCGCCTCCGCGACCACATCACCCTCGCCCGTCTCCACTGGCTCCCCATCCTCCAGAGGATCGAGTTCAAGATCCTCGTCCTCACCTTCAAGGCCTTACATGGCCTTGCCCCGCCCTATTTAACCGATTTACTCACCCCCTATAAGCCCACCCAGACCCTCCGTTCAGCAGGACTTGGCCTGCTCCAAGCCCCCCGCCCGAACCGCCCCACCATCGGAGACCGGGCCTTCAGTTTCTCCGCTCCCACCCTGTGGAATTCCATCACCCAATCCCTCCGCCTTGTCTCTTCCCTTTCCTCTTTCAAGGCCGGTTTGAAGACTTTCCTCTTCGACCATGCCTTTTGTTCCCCCCCGAATTTTTCGACCTCCCCTACGTGTTTCACCCCTTCCAGAACACTCTCCTCCCAGCTCGGGTCACACGCCTCCTGTGCAGCGCCTTGGGACGTCCTCCCGACGTGAAAGGCGCTTTATAAGTTTAAGTTGTTGTTGTAACAAGCAAATGATTAACACACATTTGTACAGGTAAATTGGCCAATATAGTGTACTGAACTTCTCTGGGATTACCACTCACTAGACTTGACATTATACACGAATATGGGTGAAAAAATTTCACCCGGGTCTAGACTTACTATATTTATGTAGCATATCAGTGTCCAGAATTTGGCAAATGCTTCAATGTAGCCTTCATTTTGAAGCCGATTTTGTGTTAATTTATAGAACTTACTCTCATTAAAACACAACTACTCCACGTTACATCATATTCTGTTAAGTGCTTTGAGGTGTCCTCCTGACACTACACCAAATGAAAGAATTATTATTGCTAGTATTATTTTTATTAAATTAAATCAGTTTCCTGCAGGCTTACAAACTGATGCCGGGATGCTATCCAGCGTGAAGGGAGCTATATAAATGCAAGCAGTTGCTTCTGTTGTTGTTGTTATAGACCATCGAAATTATGCCCAACTTTGAGTCCACACCTACAGACCAGTTCAAGCCAAAGTGGAATGTTCAATGATGTGATATTTAATGGGTGATAATTTTTGCACCCCATCATTTCCAACATCTATCACTACTGACTGTAATAAGACCAGCAAGGGCTCCATTCCAGCTATGTACATGACAAGCTCAGCAATTATGTAGAAACACATGAGTAGTTCTATAGATATTGGGTGAGGGTGAGCAAGAAATTGCTCGACTGGTTAACCGCAAGATTTGCAGAAAGAAATCTTGCCAGAGTCAATGGGTAGATTGTTCTTCTACAATTCCCACCGAGGAGCAGTGAACCCATTCAGAGTATGTGGCAGTGTATAATTTGGGGCAGGAATGCAGAGAGCAAATGAAGGTTTCAGGAACAAAAACAGAAATCACTGGAAACATTCAGCAGGCAGCATCTATAGAGAAAGGAAAGTGAAGCAATGTATCAGGCCTATGACACTTTGTCACAAGAGATGTGAAGTAAATACATCACGCTTTGCCAGAACTGGGGCATGTTTGGAGGGAGAAGCTTTTAAGGACTAACAGAGAGGGGAGAGGCAGACAAAGGAGAAAGTGAGGCAGAGGATAGGAGATGATGGGTTAAAGAGGTATTAATGGTAAAGAACAATGGTGGGGGAGGAATTGCAAGAAATCTGGAGAGAAGAGGTGTTAATGATGCAAAATAGAGAGAGGGTGGGTGGGAATTCCAATAGAACAGGCAGACCAGAGACAGAAACAACAATAACAACAACAAAAGTACATTTGTACAGGGCCTTTCATGTCAGGAGGATATCCCAAGGCACTGGTGTATCTGGGAACTGGATGATTTGCTAATAGTCACAGAAGACGGGGAAGGGGGGGGGGGGGGGGGGGGGGGGGGATGGTGAGCTGTTATGGTCTGAAATTGTTGAAATCAATATTGAGGCCAGAGGCTTGTATGGTCCCTGGCAGATAGATGGAATGTTGTTCCTCGATCTTACGCTATGGCTCAGTGGAACAGCGTGGAAGAACATGGATGGAGAAGTCAGACTGTGAGTGGGAAGGAGAGTTAAAATGGCAAGAAACCAGAAACTCAGGGTTGTGCTTCCGACCTGAAAGGTGCTCTATAAATGTCATTTTGTGGTTGGTGTTGTTGTAATTGCTTGCAGACAGAACAAAGGTGTTCAGCAAATCAGTCACCTAATCTGCATTTGGTCTCCCCAGCATAGAGTAGGCCACAACATGAGCAATGAATGTAATAAACTGTATACTACACATTTGCATGGAGTAAAGACCTTTCTGATCAACCGCACCTTCAGTCACCTTTTTCCCCCTCCCACTGGCTCGGGCCCAGGATCCGTTATTGTGAAGCACTCTGAGACGCCCTCTGGCATAAATCAAAGTTGTTGTTGCTGTTGTTGTTGTTGGTGGTGGTGTGGTGGTAGTACACGTAAATCACTGTCTCACATGAAAACTGTGTTTGGGGCCTTGGACAGTGGTCTGGGAGGAGGTGAATGGGCAGGTAGTGCATCTTCTGCACTGGTATAGGAAGATGCCGGGGGAAGGAGAGAAACAGTGCTGATAGTGGAATGATCTAGGGTGTCATGGAGGGAATGGTCCCTTTGGAATGCTGAGCAGGGAGAGGAAGGAAATATATGTTTTGTGGTTGGGTCACACTGGGGGTGCTGGAACCGGCAGAGAATTATTCATTGGATGTTGAGGTTGGTGAGGTGGAAGGTGAGGACTAGGGTGACCCTAGTTCAACGGTTCAAGGAGAGAGAAGGGGGAAGGGCAGATGTGTGGAAAATGGGGCGGAGATTGCCTACTATAGTGGATGGGAACCCTCGGTTGAGGAAAAAGGAAGACATTTTGGTTGCTCTAGCATGAAAGGTGGGATCATCAGAACAGATGCTGCGGAGGCGGAGGAACTGGGAAAAGGTAATGACGTCTTTACATGAGGTTAAACACCACTTTAATCCTTTTTCTCCTGTCCTCTACCACATTTTCAAATTTTTTGCTCTGACTTCCTTGCCCTGCCTCCCCCTCTCTGTTAGACCTTAAAACCCTCCCAACATGGCCTAGTTCTGACAAAGAGTATGGACCTGAAACATTGACTCACTTTCCTTTCTCCATAGATGCTGCTTGACCTGCTTGGTATTCCCAGCGATTTCTGTTTTTGTTTTAGACTTTGAGCCTCTGCAGTATTTTGCGTTTTGAAGGTTTTAAGAAATGCTTTGTCACCACTTGTTTGTGTAATTAGAGTATGGGTAAAATAGACATTTGATAAAAAAACATTCCCTAAGACAATCTTTGATACAGTAATAGCTTTAAGAAGTGATTTGAGTTTTTGGCCTCTGAGACACAAATGAAACAGCATGCCTGAAGCAAAGGGAAGTACAGCTAGGAATGAATAGACATTGTATTGTGTTCTGGACTGTAACTTTAGTATCTGTATTTTCTTATAAGCAAGTATATCAGCCTATCAATAAAATCTATATGACTACTTAGACTGACTTTATTCATCTGAATAAATAGGAATGTATTCAGATTCATGTTACTGTGTCAGGCAGGATTTTCCTTCTGTCATTGGCCCTCAAGAGAAAAAATATTAATATGTTTCTCTCTGCACATAGTCAGGCTCGATTGCTGGTGTTGAGTTTAGTATTCAGTGGTTCAGTGCCTCTTTTAAAGGCACAAAGAATCTCATCGGTGTCTCTATTCTCCTTGGTGGACTTCTTAGTGAAATGCTTTCCAAGGAAACCATGAACACAGTCAAAGACGTGTCAGATGATTGGGTCAAGGAGGTGAATTCAGACATTCAGGCATGATAAGCATTGCACACTCTTTCAACTCAGTCAATAGAAATCCAAAAGCATTCTGCTCTGTTTGCAGAGGCCACTCACTCACCACAAAACCAGTTTAATCATTAATATTTTGCATAAAGAGAGCAAAGGTACTGTTTGTACAGTGCATTCAATGTTTTTCCCCTAACAGTTGAATATTGTAGAAACCTGACATATCTATAACTCACTATTTTGACAAGTGAGGGTCAGGAAAGTTCAAACCACCAGCCTCACAGAATGGAATTTGAATCCAATGCTTTCGTTCAAACCTTGAATAAAGTTTCGGGTGATTGTTAACAGGACCTGTTCAAGAATTAATAGGTGTGATTCACTCTAGTAGAGGTAGTTACCTTGCGCAGCAGGTAAGATGTTGCCTGCAGTTTGACTTTAATGGGGAGGGGAGGGTGTGGAAGAAGGAAATATGATGTGATAATTGTCACCCAACATATCACATTCCCCCACCAGCCTGCAATATTTTTTTTGCCCTTTTTTGCTTTGTGTTCAGTGCAAGGCCAGTAAAAGGATCAGCTGTTTCAAACCATCTTTGGCTCCATAGGAACATTCATCGTTACAGGTCTAATTCTACTAATTATTCATATGTCTTCAAATAATAACAATCCATATGTTTAATATAGCACTTTTCACATCTTCTAGATGTCTCAAGATGCTTCACAGAATATACTGCAAAGTGAATGACTGTATATTTTGTGGGCAAAACGCAGCAGCCAATTACACACAGCAGTGTCCCACAAACAGTCACGGATTGAGTGACCAAATTATTATTGTTTTTTTTCTCTTGAGAAATTGTTATCAGATGTGTGGAGTAAGGAGATTTGCCCAAAGGTTTTGCTCGGTCAGGAATCAAACCTAGGTCTCTTGCTTGCAAGGTAAGTGCTCTAACCATCGAGCTATAGGATGTGGAAAATATAACTTGTATTAATTATATTCGGATCACTAAACTATTAGAAAAGAGAAGGGAGTTTCTCCCTCCCTGTATCCTGGCCACCAATCCCCCAAATAAAATTGGTCACTTGTTTCATGGGCTGTTTGTGAGATATTGCTGTACACAATTATGCTGCTGTGTCTGCTTAAGAATACAGTCACTTCAACAACAACAACAACAATTTACATTTATATAGCGCCTTTAACGTCGGGAGGACGTCCCAAGGCGCTAAACAAGAGGCATGTGACCCGAGCTGGGAGGGGAGTGTTTGGGAAGGGGTGAAACACGAAGAGGAGGTAAAAGAGTTCGGGGTGGAACAAAAGGCACGATCGAAGAGGAAAGTCTTCAAATCGGCCTTGAAAGAGGAAAGGGAAGAGGCGAAATGGAGGGATTGAGGGATGGCATTCCATAAGGTGGGAGCGGAGAAACTGAAGGCCCGGCCTCCGATGGTGGGGCGGTTCGGGCGGGGGGCTTGGAGCAGGCCAAGTCCTGTTGAACGGAGGGTCCGGGTGGGCGTGTAGGGGGAGAGTAGATCGGCTAGGTAGGATGGGACAAGGCCGTGCAAGGCCTTGTAGGTGAGGACGAGGATCTTAAATTCGATCCTCTGGAGGATGGGGAGCCAGTGGAGACGGGCGAGGGTGGGGGTTATGTGGTCACGGAGGCGGGTGCAGGATAGTACACGGGCTGCAGAGTAACTTCATTACTGTGAAGGGATTTAAGATGTCCTTCTGATGTGCTGAGGTGCTGTATCAAATGCAAAGATTATTATTGTTATTAAAATTTACTGATTGGTATTGTCACAATTCTGCTCGACATTCCATGTGAATAAAAATATATTATTTCTTATAAAAACTAAATGCCTTTAAGACCAATTCACAATCCTATTCTATTCCATCCTATCTTTCATTCATTGACACTATTTGTAAGGATTCAATCTAAGAGAGTAAAATAAATGGCTGAGACTGTCATTCTGGTATTGTGGGAGATAAACTCAGATTACTGAACTTCATTGTAGAGAGAGGTTTCAATTGCATCTGCAATGTTATGTATCTAACCAGTGCTCGATGATAACATTGGGTACTAAGAACGAATACAAAATCATAAAGCATTACTTTTATCACATTTATTCCAAAAATAAATTAAGAAAAAAAACAAAAATGAATGCAGAATCTTGAAATTAAAACGGGAAAGCTGTTTTATTTGACTTACGCATCTACAGTCAGTATTTATTCAAGTCATTCATACAAAGTGTGTGTTCTGAAGGTACATATTATTGCCAGCATTTAGGGATAGTCATACATGATTAACTCAGCATGAATCATCAAGTGCTTTTAAATCCAACCCAGTGGTATTGAAAATGTGCTGGGCAGCAAAACGGCAGAGTAAATTGCATCCCTGGCTGGAAACATTGCCTCTGGAATTAAAGTGTGTCTCCTACAGGGAACCCTATGAGCATTACATGAGACCTTAGTTCCAACCACTGACAGATTCTATTTTAGCATTTCTGTACTTGAACTTTGCTTGAAACTTAGTCCTTATGAGGAAAATGCAGCCCATTCAATTTCGGATTAAGCTGAAGCAGCGAGTTTGGGCACCACTTCTTAGGTATAATTTCTATGTTGCATTGTGGAATCCTTTCATTCCTTTCACGATACTCACTTTCTAAGTTTGTAAAATAAACAGTTCTATTGAGAAGAACTCACAATACCGCTATTGTTCGAGACAGCACAGTGTGTCTGCAATACAAAGGCTGTTGACAAATATTATTGACAGCATTTAGGGTTAGTCATATGTGATTAACTCAGCATGAATCATCAAGAGCCCTTTACACTGACCCAGCGGCATTCAGAATGTATTGGGTTGCACAAATGGCAGAGTAAATGGCGTCTTCCACTGGAAAATTCCGATTTGGCCACAAAAAACAGTAGAAGCCTGTTTGTCCGGCACCCTCGGGACCGTGTGTGCTGGCTGAAAACACAAAAATAATAATAATAATAATTTTTTTTAAAAACGCATTTTTCTGGATAAATTCTGGTTCATCGAATGCAGAACTTATTTTTGATACAGTGCTTTTCATATCTTCCAGACATCTCAAAGTGCTTCACAGAATATACTGTGAAGTGAATTGACTGTATATATGTGGGCGAAACATCCTCCTGATGTGAAAGGTTTTATATCAAATGCAAGGATTCATATTATTAAATCCCCCTTCCCTTAAAACAGACTGCAGATTAACCAAGAAAGAGGTAAAATAATAACATGGGGAGCGAGAGAGGATGTGAATCATTATTGTAACCATGCTTTTTTTCAAATATAATATCAAAGGATAACTTAGGAATGTTCCCATTATGAATTTGGTTTAAAAACTGTAATTTGATCAGCTTTAAACGGGTAGACACATCACCGCAGAGTTCACATAAGAACCGTATCACTTCCAGTGTGCCTGTTTTACATTTTGCTTTGGTTTGTGATCCAGCCAAAAACATAACAGATTTAGCCAGTAATATTCATTTGAGCCAAGCACAATCTGCATTTTTAAGTGACAGAGTCCCTTTTCATTGATCCATTTAGGATTCAACCTAAATTAACTTGCATTTTTACAGCCCTTTATTAAATCAAAACATTTGAAAGCACTTCCCAAGTAAGAATAATAATCATCATTGCATTTGGTGTAGTGCCTTTCATGTCAGAAGGATGTGTTAAAGTGTTTCAAAGCATTTACTGTGAAGTGGAAAGACTGTATTTGCGAACACAGCACCCCAATTGCACAAAAAATAATCACCATTGAGTGTCTTAATTCTTCTTCCAGACAAAAAAGTCTGAAATGTAATGTCTGTACATTCATAGATCGTTCATATTGCTTCTCTCTCAAACCAATGAAAATGTTGCTGTGTTAAGGTTACATTAATCAGATTTTTGTTGTGTCTGCTGCCCAGAAACAAACAGGTAAATTGTAAAATCAGGTCTGTGCATAGAAAATATAATTTGTAATATTTTTAAAGAAAGATTCCCAGTAGATCTCCAATCCCAAAGAAGATCTACAGGAACGGCTTCCTCTGGTCAACTTGATATACATTTGGTTAGAAAGGGGGGGTTCATATTATTAGAAGAGTTTATGTTTCTTATTAAGGAATCCTATTAGAAAAGATGGCAAGTTAGAACCACTGTCCTTTATTTGTATCCTTCAGTCTAGCTAACATCAGATCCTTCAAAGTTTAACTCATTCCATTCTAGATTTTGACCTCTGATTTCAATGCATAGAACGTTTGAAAGGGCAGTTTACAGAATTATTCCATTGTGTCACTCGACAGAGAGGGGAAGGTCCTGCATTTTTTTCCTTTGTGGCAAAGTGACTTCCATCCCTTGGATAACACACTGTGTAGAATTCTTTGATGACTGGGCCCTACTAGTATAATGAAACTCCCTCACCTCAAATCTCAAATATAGAACAGGATCACTGTGTTTCATTTCCTTTTCTTAGATATATATCCAATAATATGCATAATACAGTTTGAATTTCTTTAGCACAGGAATTTTCGCACATGGTTGTGAAATAATGACAGACATACTGAAACACATGTGTTTTGCAGACAATATCCATTCAATTAAATATATTTATTCAGATTGCAGTGAAGATTAATCGCTTAGAATTTCCACACCGAATAATATTTGACTTAACTGTAAAGTTTTCCTATTGTCACAGTAAAAGACATTAATTCTCTTCATTTACATCTTCTTTTCCTCTCAAAGTCAAGCTGTCAATCTCATTTTACATATGGTTGGGAACACCTCAGCATGGTGACTACTCTCCCTTCAGGGTATAACTGTTTCTGGCATGTACCATCCAATTTGGTGCTCTGTTCTCCTCCAAATCTTAACACAATTACAGTATTCATGTGGAGAGTGCCCTGCCTGCTGCCAGTTATGAAATCGCAATTAGGTTCTCCACATAAATTTTGTGCTTGTTACCCAGTCAGTAAGCCTGCATTCAGAATAATGCATTACTGCCATGCAGCACACAGTGAGTATGCGGAATGTAAATCAGTGCTCAGCAATCTATTTGCAACTCATTGTCTTTTGGGGACCTTTATAAAAATTTCTACTCGTCTCCTGGTGTGTATTAGGATGTGATTCCACAGCCATAGGATTCCCGTCTGCTATAATCTCCAATGGAATTTCATTCTATCTGATTCTACACAGTGTCACCTGACCAAGAAAAGCAACTCAGCCAAATCCAATCATTTTCTCACCTAAAGTCTACACTGTGCACTTCCAGCCTAATTCATTGGATAGTATCGGTCGCATTCTCACCCCATCATGTAAACGTTGTGGTATCAAACTCTATGTCAGGTTTGAGCTCACAGTCCAGGCTGACACTCCAGTACAGAGCTGGGGGAGAGCTGCATTGTCAGAGATATTCTGTCGTTTGGATTAAACGTGAAACCAAGTTCTGACTGCCTTTTCAAGTGGACATTAAACCTCCAAGACAGTGGTGTACAGTCCTGTTTTAAACACGTCATTATAGAGTGGATTAATGTTGATAAGCCTGTCTTAGGATCTCATTTGTGAGCTAGAAGACTTAGACGTGATCACTACCTCAGGATTTGAACCTGCATCGTCCAAATTGTCACTTCAATCCCGTGCTGAGGATGTGTTTCATTGTCATTCAGATAAGACATTAAACTGAAGTCCCATCTGCCTGTTCAGGGAGACATGACAGATCCTATGGCACTATTCAAAAAGAGCAGGGAGTTTCTCTTGGTGTCTTGGCCAATAATAGATCATTTGTTTCATGGCTGTTTGTGAAAGATTGCTGTGTGCAATTTGGCTGCTGCATTTTCCTACAAATACATAATCATTCCACTTAGGAAATCTTCCCAACATGATCGGCATTACATCAAATATGAGGATCATTATTGATCACTGATAACACAGTTGTACACTGGATCCCATTCATTGTCAATGTGCACAGCTGGCTCCCTTGGTTCCTGTGTGTCAGTTGGTTTTTCACGCTAAAATGATTACCTTCTGGTTCACTAGGTTGCGGTTAATATAATTTCCCTCTTTGCTCCAATGCACAACTTGGCTATTTTGGGTTCCCATGCTATAATAAGGCCGGCTTCCAGGTCATCAAGTCACTTCCTGCTTTGGGAACACACAGAAAATGGAAACTGACAATGTGACATTACCTCTCTCTCTCTCTCCTTGCTCGCTTGTTGCCCCCTCTCCCCCTTCTCCCACCTCTCCCCTGCTCCCTCCCTTACTCACTGGAGTCCTGAGGCATAGTGATTAGAACATTCACCTTGCGAGCGAGAAGACCCGGGTTCAATTCCCAGGCGGGACACTGCAAAACCGTAGGCAAGTTTCCTTATTCCAAACACACCTCTGTTTAGTGATCAGTGGAGTACCATAGCTCAGTGTTAAGAGCACTTACTTTACAAGCAAGAGACCTGGGTTCAATTCCAGGCCAGCTAAACATTGGGCAAGTTTCCTTACTCCACATGCCTAATAATAATCCCTCAAAAACAAACAATAATAATTTGGTCATTTCAATCCACAACTGTTTGTAGGACACTGCTGTGCTCAATTGGCTGTAGTGTTTCACCCACAAATATACAGTCAATTCATTTTACAGTATATTCTGTGCAGTGCTTTGAGACTTCTGGAAGACATGAAAAGCATGTCAAATCAAATACAAGGATTATTATATATTATTATTACGTAGCAGTAATTAGGAACCCACTTGTTTGTCGATTGTTGGATTGCATTCTGGGGGTAATCATGCTTTAGAAGGATAATAATATGGTCACTTAATGCATGACTGTTTGTGGGATATGACTGTGTGCAATTGACTACCGCGTTTCGCCCACAAAGCACAGTTACTGTGCTTGACAGCATATTGTGTGAAGCGCTTTGAAACATCTCAAAGACGTGATAAGGTGCTATATCAAATGCCCACTGACTGACTCATTCACTGACTGATGACCAGGTGATCCAAAAATCGGCTACTTTCCTTTTAATATAGCCGCATACATGTGCAGTTAAACTAACTATCATACCTAGCTAGATCATGAATTTCTGGTTTGCCAACATCACATTATATCAAGACTACACTATATTTCAAAAGAGAGCAGTGTTTGGCTGCTATGAGTTTGGAGAATTAGTTGCCTAGTTTGACCACAAACATGCAATCAATATTCAGTAATTCTCTGTGAAGCTTTGAGACATTTGAAAGTTAAAACCTCTATATCAAATGCAAGAATTATTATTATTAGTTTTCAGCAGAGGGAACCTTGGTTGGAATTAGGTACTGGAACTAATTGTAGACTTCCCAACTGTGGCCACAACTGAGATCAACTAAAGGCACAAACCAGAGTTTGAACCTACAATTTTCTGGTCCACACCAGGTGATGCCTGTACCACAACGCAATTGGTGAGCATGAAATTCAAGTGTGTGGTCTAAAATGCTTCAATTGCAACACAGTCCACAAAATACTCATAAATATTAGATCCTGCTGGTAACTAGACATGTGCCAGTTTGACCCGCAGAAACGCCACTCTAACTGAACTTTCTTCCAAGAGCATGTGGGTAAGAACCCCAGAGGTTAGTGGAATTATCCAGTGAATAGCTGAGACATTCAGAGCAGGAAAATCCCTGGTTTGATTCCCAGTTTGGAACAAGTTATCAGGAAGGGAGAATAGGGACTAGGATGCTAGATTAGGACGCCAAGGTTTGGAGACCCCAAAGTGTGAGTAGCATTATTATTGGCGTTTAACCAGTTTAAATCATAGATTGCCACTGAGAGGACTGTTTGGTAAGCTTCCGTGTCCAGCTAGTACCACCCTACCTGTAAGCGGTTTATCTTGCAGGATTAAATTGGAGTCCTGCTCCCAATAACTAGTTTGTCCCGCCAAGTGCGACCAATGAGCCGGCCTGGTTAGTTTGTCAACTATATTGCCTTGGAGTACAGTGCAATGGTGACTACTACAGATAGACTACTACAGAGAATTAACTCAATTACTGACATTATTTTACCAAGTCTGCTTTGATCCAGCTTGACTCCAAAGGGCTCCACTTGCTTCCTTCCAAAGGACAAAAGTCAACCTTATAAGCAATGTAACAAATGAAAGGATTGTTAATAAATTGGATCTCAATTCACAAAAATATGTAAAATTAGTCATTTTAATTCGCTTTACCACCGTAAACATTCCAGAAATGGAATCAGATGTTTCCATGTCACAAAAATTGCAGAAGCGTGTCAGTAAAGGTTGAATGATCTAAAAGGTACTGTCATGAATTGTAGACTTAGAAGGGATTAATATGTAGGAGGGCAGAGCAATACCTGGGTGCTGTTTAGAAATGTAGAAATGTGTCAAATAGACTAAATATCTCTTTGATACTGGCCTTGAAGGAGGCAAGGAGGCAAGGCTGGGGGGAGTAAGGCGAAGGAATTGTGTGATGGAGTTCCAAAGCGTAGGGGCAGAGAGGCTGAAAGCCCAGCCACTGATGGTAACAACAACAACAACAAATTACATTTATAGAGCGCCTTTCACGTCAGGAGGACGTCTCAAGGCGCTGAAGGGCAGGTCAGGCAGGAGACTGTTGAATGGAGGGAGCTGACAGGTTGGTAGAGGGTCAGCAGGTCAGAGAGGTATGAGGGAAGGCCGTGGAAGGTCTTGAAAGTGAGGATGAGGAATTTGAATTCAATCATCTGAGGAATGAGGAGCCATTGGAGACAGGCGAGGGTGGGGGCGATGGGGCATGGAGCCTGGTGCAGGAGAGAACATGAACTGCAGAGTTTTGCATGGTGGAGGGAAGAGTTGAGGACGCCAATAAAGAGGGATTTGCCGTAGTCGAGCCATGAAGTGACGAACGCACATGTGTAGGTTTCAGCAGCCTGAGGGGTGAGGCAGTGGCGGAGACAGGCAATGTTGCGAATGTGGTGGAACTAGCTTCTGAGGCAGAAGATTGTGGGTTCAAGTCGGAAATTTAAACTCAGTTAGTCTAGGCTGACACTCGAATGTAATGTTGCTAAATCTGAAGGACGGTGCAGTAAGTATAACTACGTGGATTGTTTGTGGGGCATTGCTGTGTGCCAATTAGCTGCCACATTCACCTAACTGCAGTCACTACACTGCAGTAAGTTCTGTGAAGTGATTTGAGTTATCCTCTTGACATGAAGGAATCTACATCAAACACAAGGGTTATTACTGATTGTTACATCCCTGCTGCCACCATGGCTGAGTTCTGCTAACTCAACACAGTCTGGGATCAAAATGTTTGAATATCTTGAAGTAAGTAAAGTATTGAGATGATGTCAGACTTTCAGGCATGTGTCGTTAGAAAGCTATCCTTACGTCTAGAGGACAGCTGACTTTCCGTGAATGTGCAAACATCTTGTAAGTATCGAGACAATGTCAAATTTGCTTGGAGGTGACAGAAGATTTGATTCTAATTAAGATTTGAATCGAACTTTCAGAATTCAGAACCAAATAAAAACACAAGCATTTAGCCCACAAATATACTGTCAATTCACTTTACAGTAAATTCTGTGAAGCGTTTTGAGAAGTCGATAAGATGCGAAAAGTACTATATCAAATGCAAGGTTTAGTATTATTAAGAATATAATATGTATTATCCAAGGAAGTAAAATTGTAATGTAAATGGTATAACGGGTATAATTTTAATGGTATAATTAAAATGGTATAATTTTAACACCTTCTGTGTTTTGTTAAAAATGTAGGGTACTGTACTTTTTATTGTATAACTTGCACGGTCGAGAGGGTAGCACAGAGGATTCGGGGTACAAGAGGAGGCTGGACCCAGTAGAGCGAAGACAGTGGGTACTGCTGTGAGAAGAGACGAAGTTAGAGCGGTAGGGAGCATAGAGTGGAGGGATTTAAACACAAGAGTGAAGATTTTGAAGTGCAGTTTGGCAAGGACTAAGGTAATTGGAGTACGAAGTTTGGTGCAGGTGAGAATGCAGGTGATGGAGTTTTATATGAGTTGAATTTTGTGGATGGTGGAGGAGGGGAGAACGGCAAGGAGGGCATTCGAGTAGTCAAGCTGAGATATGACAAAGGCATGGACCAGGGTGTTGGCAGCTGTTTGGGTGAGGTATTGGTGGAGGCGGTGTTGGTAAGGGACTGGTTGTGGAGGAGGAAGGATAACTGGGGATCAAAGCTGATGCCTAAATTGTGCACAGTTACAACTTGATGTGTAAAGTGAGGAGATAAAAGTGGGTGTTTGATGGAGTGGGCTGAAGGGCCGGCCTTCTTAATTTCAGTCTACTGTGATTCTAAGACTGCCCAAAATGCATTAGGGATGTACATCAAATCATTATCAAGGATAATGAAGAAAATAATCAAATGACTCAGCAGATTTAATGTTTATCTGGAAATGTAGGATCCTTAGATTATATATGAATACATATTGGTCTCACAGAGACATTGAACCCTATTTCAAATTACATTTGGATAGTCTACAAGCCAGAGTGCAGAAAATATCAAGCTGCCTTATTTTTCTGAAATCCACTTTCAATAACTGTCTTGAGTGGTGTTCTGGTTAATGTGTGGTGTTCCATTACAGCTGGATTAAATATTACATGAAAAACATTGAAGGGCAGTAATCACCTTAAGTGTTGCAACTAGAGATAAAATACCACAAATTACAGTAAGTGTGGATTACTGTTCACATTATGGTCCAAACATTGAGGAGTAAAATCCTAGGTATTACACGTGTTCAGTGGTAAGGATCCTGGGCAACAAATGTGTTGCACCAGGATGCCAGGACACAGCACTTATCCATAACTTCCACAGCAATTTCTGTACATATGCGAATATCACATCATTTTGGATGTTTTAAGAATGGATGTTTTAAGAATGGTTTTGTGCCAGTTACTCAGCTGGTGAAATAAAAACATAACTTAGACACATGGACAATTTAGGATAAAGTCCAATAGCCCTCCTCTTTGAATTAATTCAGAACTTTGCGGGCTGTATATTCACACCCACTGAACTCCATACCTGCATCACACCAGTCCTTACCAGACTCGACCGGCTCCCTATCACAGAAAGGATGGACTGCAAGATCCTCATACTTGTCCCCCTATAATCAGTCATGTTTTAGAAAATGATGTGTCACATTTGTTTGTGCGTTGTGTAATAAATATACTGTACAATGCCATTTGCAGGTGTGTTTACAAAGCTGATCAGGAAACAGACACTTGCACATTATATTATTTTAAAAAACTTGCATTTTATAAAGCGCCTTTTCATGTCATTGAGATGTCTCAAAGCACTTCACAGAATATATTGTAAAGGGAATTGGCTGTATATTTTGTGGGCGAAACGACTAGAGATTTCTGAAATGGAGCAATCACACATATCTTGTCAACCAGAAAAGGTACAATGGGAATAAAAACATGACCAAATGGTAATGGAAATAAAAGAAGATAAGCCTCTCCTCTTTAGTAAAAACAAAGAGATATAATAAGATTTTCAACCTGAAGCCGATTGTTGCTGATCAGTAGTTATAAAAATAATACAGGTACTTGTGAAATTCAAGAAAAGCAAAGATTATCATGAATAGTTATTAGCCGGGATCCTTTAAAATTGGTCTAAATGTTTCATCTTGTCAGTCGACCTTTAGGAGTGACCTGTCATACATGAAGGTTTTACAGCCCTGTTGAAACTTTTTTCTCTAGACTCCCCGTTTCTGAGAGAATATTGCCCTGCTAAAAGCAATCACAAGACAAGGAACCTTAAGTTAACCTCAGCCAGCAGCAGTACTTCCCCTGAGATGCACGGATGACTGATAATATAGCAGCGGGCAAAAGCAATCCAAAACTCATTGAGAGAGGCGGTACAGTGCACCAAGTTATATATCTGACTGACTTGTGTATGGGCACCATTGATAGCTAGTGAAAATGAAGGTACAAATACACATTTCTAAATTTTTGATACTTGGCCATTATGTTAAACAGTCTATCAGTGTAAATAACTTGCCTGTGTTTTCACCTCAATCACACTTGGTGCAGATGTGTTGCTTCGCATCCAGTGTATTTACTTACTGATCAATTTGATATCTGCTTGCAAAAAGATTATTGATCGTCTCATTTTGCACCACACCATTTCGAACAGAGAGATTTCATTCCAGGCACTCTGCAATAGCAACAATCAGGTACCAGTAAACAAGCTAATGTTCTGATAAATCACACTTTATTTTAAACTCTAAAGATATTACCTTATAAAGTAATTATCATAAAACTAGTTTCCAGTAATTCAGTATTGTGAATCAAGATCTCCTGATCAATAGGGTTTTGTGTTAAGTGTAACAGGAGATTCAGCGTGAGAGCAATTTGCAACTAGCAATTCCATCCCTAATATCAAATAAATCCTCAGACACTGGAGGTATTCATAGTTGTGCTGCAACTCACACCCTCTGACAAGCTGCTGAAAGTTAGATACAATGTGCAAGACTGTAAGTTAACCAGGGGTATTATTACAGTGATATATATACATATATATATAAGCATATTCATGTGGAAGGTGAGAAGGCACAATTCCAACCATTTAGTCTTGAAAAGCATTCCATTTACATGTAGTAACTTTGTGCTTTGTAAGCCAACCTTCAGGGACCAAAGGCAGCAAGCATGCCTAATAAATACGTTGTGCGTAAAACTATTCAAAACATGATTTGTTAAATCATTCTTCAAAGATTTCTCTTTTCTAGGTTTAACTTCATTACAAATGTGTTTATTTTAAACAATAATAATCCTTGTATTTGATATAATGCTTTTCACGTCTTCTAGAATATACTGTAAAGTGAATTGACTGTATATTTGTAGGCAAAACGTGGCAGCCAATTGTGCACAGCAATATCCCACAAACAGTCATGGATTGAGTGACCAATTTATAATTGCTTTTTGTTGAGAGATTATTATCAGGCGTGTGGAGTAAGGAAATTTGCCCAATGTTTCGCCCTTTGATGGTATATAGCCTTCAATGAGGGCTTAAATCCTCTTCTTTTCTCCATTTCAATCCCTAAAACCATAGACGTCCTCTGACCGGGAGTGCAAGGATGTTCTCTCAATTGCCCTCAAGAGTTACCTACAACTAACCAAATCGAGAATGTACAGCGCAACTAGTGCATCAGTGATTAACCACAATAGCAGCTTGCACATATTTAGTGCCTTTCACAAAGGATAACATCTCAAAGCCTAACACATGGACAGTGTGAAACACTGAGCAAAATGGGTAGAAGTGCACTATATAAAAGCAAGTTGTTGTTGTTATTGTTGATTATTTTGGCAAGTTTCCTTACTCCACACACCTAATAATAATCCGTCCCCAAAAAACCTATAATAAATTGTTCATTTCAATCCACAATTGTTTGTAGGACACTGCTGTGCGCAATTGACTGCTGCGTTTTGTCCACAAATATACAGTAAAATTTTTTTTTCTATGGATTCGATATAGTGCTTTTCACATCTTATCAACGTCCCAAAGACAGATCCAGTGTACTGTTGGTCAGCCTGAGTAATTAATAATAATAATAATCCTTCCATTTGATATAGCGCTTCTCACATCTTCTAGATGTCTCAAAGCGCACAGAATATACTGTAAAGTGAATTGACTGTATATATTTGTGGACGAATCACGGCAGCCAATTGCGCAAGCAGTGTCCCACAAACAGTCGTGGATTGAAATGACCAATTTTATTATTGTGGGTTTTTTTGGAGGGATTATTATTCACTTTACAGTATATTCTGTGCAACGCTTTGAGACATCTAGAAGATGTGAGAAGCGCTATATCAAATGGAAGGATTATTATTATTATTATGAATCTCAGGCTGGCCAGTCAACAACATTACACTGGACCTGTCTAACTCAGATAATGGATCAGTTCACAGGGCTAACACAACTCTATTCTCCTCGTGCCAGTGGTCACAAGATCTCAAGAATGGATAAAGAAAAGACCCTTTGTCCCATTTTATTGCATCTTTACAAAATATCCACCTGGCTATCTTCCCATCACAGCACTGAACTTTATTTTAAATGAATCCAGCATCCCTGCCTCAACCACCCTCCCTGGTAACCCATTCTAGCCATTAACACCTGGATGAATGAATATTAGTATCTGTCCCTTTGCAAATATAAACTGATTTCTTTCTCTTCTGCTGCATTGGTGCATCCGGAAGTATTGCTCTGGGTTTACTTTCCCAATCCTATTTAAAATGTTATATACTGCACCTCTACGAGGCCCTCTCTGAGATATCTTCTTTTTTCAAGATTGAAGAGCTCTAGTTTGTACTGATCATCTCTCACAGCTCATTCCTCTAACACTAGGGATCATCCTCATTGTTCCACACTATCTCTAGAGTCCGGGCAGTGTCACCATCAACAATAAATAATAATAAGTTTAATCTTTGCATTTGTTTTAGCACCTTTCACATCAGGAGGATATCTCAAATCACTTCACATGATATTCTCTAAAATATAGTGATCCTGTATTTTTTAGGCGATTCCACTCCAGAGACACCACCACTCTTCATCCTTCCACCAAAAGATTATATAAACGCAAAAAAAATTTAAATGAAGAAATTCTTCCAGAATATTAACTCTACTGTATTCCCACTACAGCATCAAGCTGTTTGTTAAATGAGTCAGGCTTCCTGGGCTCAATCACTCACTCTGGTAACCCATCTGTCAATTAACTCTGTATATACATATCCTTCCTGGTAGGAGATCCGGAAGTATTTTGCCAACTCGCATTCATGGCTTCAGATGGTCGGGAAAGAAGAGAACTTACTTTAATGGTAATACCTTTATTCAGAAGAGCTCAGTAATTTTCTTTCTACTTGCTATCAAAATGTGTTTTAATGGATTATAGCAAACTCCATCTAGGCGTTGCTTGTGGGGAATGTCAACATAATAAAAGCACATTGGCATTTCTGTTTCTCCTCCCTTCACACACAGAAGAAAGCTGAGATGAAGATCGAGTTTCAATGGCAACAGAAAAAGGCTAAATTGTCAATTCCCCCGCTAACAGCTGAATTTTGGCATGCCAGCTCTTTTAATCTATCCCTTTCATTATTCTCAACACTTGAATCTTTTTTTTCTAAAGAGACTAATTCTTGATCTCTCAGCCAGCCCGGACTCATAATTTCTTCATCCCTGTCAAAATTTTCATTTATTTTCACTCACAACACATCAATTCAACTATTTTGAAAATGACACAGGAGATTCTGAAAAGACTGCAATATTTCACTAAGGATATTAAAATGCGCGGTGTGGATAGCTTTCCCCCCCAAATAAAAGAGAGCTCACACAGTTGATTTAAAAATTTACATTGCAGACTGCCAGTGATAATTACTTTCTCAGTACAAAGGGACTCTTAATGCATTTTAATGTCAATGTTCCTGTTTAATTTGTTGTAGATTCAGAAAGCGTGTAGCAGTGTGAGGTGTATGATCTCACTCCATCTGAAGCCACAGCCAATGATGATTGCGTTATAATGATTTTGTAAGCTGTTACTAACAAGAGTTGCTTTTTTTGATTTGAGATAATCGGTTTGAATCTATGACATTTTTCTGTAGCATCTATACATTATATTCACTCACATTATATATTTTTAAAAATCAATCAATATTGCCACGAAAAGTAAAAAGTGTCTTATGAATGAATGCATGTATCTGTCAAGGGAACTGCTAGAAACTATATTTAATTCATAGCAATGGGGGATTCTGGTATAAAATAAAGAAATGATGCGGAGTTCTACATAGAATCAATGTTCATTATAAAAGGATGCTCTTGTATGATTCTATGGGCTGTATCAGCCTGTAATACAGCACTCACAGAATCTCAGCAATACTACTATCTCTCTATTTGAACTGATCAGTGTGCATTTGCTGACTGGAGATAGGAGGTTCTAGTATCAGAGTTCCTCTTCGTTATGCTACTATATTCTTCTTGGAAAACTTGGCATTCTTTGCACGGCCGTAATGGAAATACATTTAAATGTATTGAGTTAAAGACTGGAACTCAAAATCGCAGATACTTTAGGAAAATAATCAATATTCATATGGGTAGAAATTCCATAACAAATGGAAATAAATAAGATGTGCCACATAAGTTGGAGAATAAATTGCATTGGTGATTGTTAAGCAGCATTCCTGTGAAGGGTTAGCACATTTTGTTCAGAATATGGTAATTGCACCCAACCCCAGAAAAGGGTTTCAACTATATACACTTTTGTTAGATATAAAATAAATACAATATTTGAAGAGGGACATAACAACATTTCTTCACGGCTCCTTAGAACAGCATAAAATGTACATTGATGGGGTTGACAAACAGGAGCAATATAGAAATACGTCAGAACTTCAACATTTACGTTTTGTTGCAGCAGGGATGGGTGGTAAGTAATTTTAAATATATTTTCACATATTTCTCATTCATACTGTCAAAAATTAAACCCTCACCCCCTCCTCCCCCACCCCCATCAATGGCGGTGTGATGAAGGGAAAATTAATTGGTTTGATAGGAGATTTGATAGCAGCTATAACAACAACTTGCATTTATATAGCGCCTTTCATGCCGGGTAGCATCCCAGTGCACTCCGAACTTCTGCGCAACTCACCCCCTCTAACGTAGAGGGAAGGAAAGAGTCAATTGAATATGTGACCTACTACGTGTACCCAAAAACACAAGGGTACGCAATAGCTGTGAGGTACATCAACGACGACAGCTTGCTTGCACCAACTTGCTCACTTCCATTGGGTGCAGGGGTGATAGATTCTATTCATGTAGCAATATGATCTCTGACCACAGATTTTCTAAGATTTATGAACGACAAAGGCTTTTACAGTCTGAATATTCAAGTGGCAGGTGATTTCAATGGGCACATTTTACATGTCAACAATGACTTCCCAAGGAGTCAGATGCAACGCTTACCTCCTCTGAGACCCCAAAATGTTCTCTGGACGTGATAGATTCCATATGTGCCAGCTTCAGGACAAGGTATAAGGCTCCAATCTATGAATCTTGGCATCTAGGCCAAATCCATTGACAACGATCAAGGCTAAAACTCACAAAATACAATTTCGCTATATTAGTATTTTGATGTTAACAAAAATTGCACCACCACAAGCAAGACCCCTTTTACAGCAGCTACGTTGTAGCAGCATTTCAACCCCTCTCCCAGTACCTGCACTGATCCTATTTTTGTCTTTTTTAAAATAATTTTGCATAGAATCATGCAGTACCACAGAATAGAAGTAGGCTATTCAACCCGTCAGGCCTGTGCC
Organism: Hydrolagus colliei; assembly: GCA_035084275.1. Lineage (NCBI taxonomy): Eukaryota > Metazoa > Chordata > Chondrichthyes > Chimaeriformes > Chimaeridae > Hydrolagus > Hydrolagus colliei. Next base: position 33,180,254 of record CM068742.1, read on the forward strand.
GGCTCTTTGGAAGAGCAACCCAATCAGTTACACTTCCCCGCTCTTTACCCATATCCCTGCAAATGTTTCCCTTTCAAGTACCTATCTAATTCCCTATTGAACGTTGTCATTGAATGTACTAGAATATTTGTAAAGATCACAAGAGGGGCTTTGATAAAGAACATCCTTGAACCCATTTATTTTCGTTCTCTCGGAATACCAACTCTACTTTCTTCCTAATATCACTGATACAAATACACATGAACAAAGGAAACTAGGATCAAGGCACCAAATGAGATTCATCCACTAGTATGGCTTGCTACACCCACCGTCCTACACCTTCCATACATTTCCCTTAAAAATGTTATTCCCCAAGTATCTATCTGTTAAATCCCTCAACTAATTTCTCATCTATGAATTTTTGGGGCAGTAATTTCCAGATTTCTATCATTGATTCATCACAAGTTCTCAAAATCTTAATCCAAACCAATACAAGATGATAAACTGCAATTACTGGAATATTGCATTGAATCTTTTGAATCCTCTGCTGAGTATTTCACAAGATCTGTTTGGATGAAGAAGACCCTTTGGCCCTTTTGATCTTATTCTTACAGAATACCCACACGACCTTTGTCCAATTATAGCACTAATTGAGATCAGCATTCTGATCTCAACCATCCTTCCTGGCAACCAGTTCCAGTCATTAACTTCCCTCTGGGTAAAGGAATACTACTTGGTGTCTGTCTAGAAATTAGACTAAACCGTGTCATCTTTTTCTGCTATCTTGATGCATCCCATTTCATCCGACTCTTGAAAGTAAGCTTTTTTGATGAAACGTGGTGAGAAGCACATGTGTTTCTGGTCTGGCTGAACTCAATAAAATCATTTAAAAAAACAATTTGTTTCATAAACAAGTGCTGACTTATATCATTGAGGTTCGATCAGCCAAATGCATTGTCTGTTTCCAGTGGTTACACTCCTGCACACAGAAAATTCCATGCTCCTTATTCTACCTTGCTTTCTCCAATCTGCTACATATAATAAAGTCTACTGCAGGTGGTCTGTAGTGAATGAATAGTTATTTTACTGGCTGTCAGGCATGGTATCACTCAATTCATCATTGCCACTTGGCTGCATGAAGCCCTGCTTTCCAGCACATACCCTATATTTTCGTGTTCTATATTATGCATTCCTTCAAAGCCATTTGTCACCTCTGTCATTCAGAGGAAAAATTGCATTACCACATGAAATACAGTATTCACCATTAAACAAAAGATGGGCATGGAATTAACAGAAGTGCTGGTGTCGCAGTCAGTAATTTGGATATCTGGTCTGATATTCATCCAGGCTTTGATTAATGTGGTATTAGACTTTAGTCAGGGTTAGTCCTATAATCAGTGCAATAAGCCTTTACACCAGGCTAGTTTAATACACCAATAGCAGATTATAAATGAAATCTATTTGTGAAATAAAGGCAGTGCTTGGAGTATAATTATTTTTCATTCACTTTCAATCATTTGTAGAGTCCTGTAGCTCAGTGGTTAGAGGCACTTCCTGACAAGCGAGAGACTTGGGTTCAATTCCAGGTAGGGCAAAACCTTGGGCAGGTTTCCTTACTCCACGTGCCTGATAATAATCCCTCCAAAAGAAAATAAACTGGTCACTTTCAATTCACGACCGTTTGTGGGACACAGCTGTGCGCAATTGGCAGCTGCGTTTCACCTATATATATACAGTCAATTCACTTTACAGTACATTCTGTGAAGCGGTTTGAGACATCTAGGAGACATGAATAGCGCTATATCAAATGCAGGCATTATTATTATTATCATTATATCAGCTTGGTTCAAACGGTTGTGTAGTCAAACCATACACCGGTTCTTGATCGCACAGTCCATACTAACGCTGCATTGCCATAGTTTGGGAGTGCTGTAATGCCAGCTTTAGGATGAAATGTTAAATCGAGATCCTTGTGGAAAAACTTTAATGACTTAATTGGCAGTTGGACATTGACAATGAGAAGCAAGCAGGTATAAAAGGATTCTGGGAAAGTGACAGATTGTGGAAGAGTAAGGTATAAATAAAGGAACTAGTCAGGCCCGTACGCAGGGGGGGGTGCGACGGGTGCGTAGGCACCCCTCCAAATTATAAAAGGTCCACATTTTCCGGGGTAGAGAATTGTATTTTTATCAAATTTAAATACCAAGTAAATTTATTGAACATTTGTGTAACAATTAATTCTTCAAAACTATGTATTACTTATAAATACACATCTTTGAATGATTTAGTATTAATATAAAATTACTCGCACACAGAATCGGCGTTTACCCAAAACATACCGCGTCGATAGACGCGCTAGTCAATGACGCGGCGAGTCTGTGACTCACCGCGTAAACATAGGCGCGCGCCAAGACTCAAATCCATCCTCGTTTGGAAATCATCCCGTATACAGCCACAAAGGTAGCACCACTTCTGGAAGTTAAAATCATCTTTTCATCTGATCACCGTAAGTAAAAATTACTCAAGTTTTGAGAGGTGTGACTGTAATGCTAGCAAACAATGACAACATATCTACAAGCTTCTGAGAAATTAAAGCTTTTGAGAACCCAACAAAAAAGTTATACGTGTCTGGACGGAAATGCCTATCTTTAAAAAAGATACTCATGGACGTAGGCCTATGCTTTAGCGCCTATGTCTACGTGGTGTGTCAATTGGAAATCATCCCGTATACAGTCACTACATAAAAAGGTAGCACCACTTTGTGGAAGCTGAAATCATATTTTAATCTGATAAATGTAAGTAAAAATGACTTAAGTTTTGATAGGCGTGTTTCTGAAATATCATGTTTCTTGTTTTGTCTTGATTATCACATTTGATTTATATTATTAAAAATGTATTCCTGTAATTAAAAATTGCTTTTAGAGACGTCCACTGGCATGCAAAAAAAATATGACCGCAAAAATGTGTAAAATATGACCTCAAATTGTGTAAAACGTCGGAGCCTCGAGGGGGCTTCGCCCCCTTCACCCCTGCCAGGGCCCTCGTGGGCAGCCCCCAAGCCGCCGGCCATTGTTGGTCCCATCACTAGCAATTCGCACCCCCCCATTAAAAATCCTGCGTACGGGCCTGCTAGTGATAATAATAATACTAGCATTTGAAACAGCGTCTTATCACATCTTTTAGACATCTTAAAGCGCTTCACAGAATATATCATAAAGTGAATTGACTGCGTATTTGTCAGTGAAACCCGCATCTTATTGTTCCAAAAACAGTCGTTGTTGAAATGAACAATTTACTATTGTTTTTTTTCGAGGGATTATTATTAGGCATGTGGAACAAGGAAACTTGCCTAAGGTTTTGCCTTGCCTGGAATTGAACCCAAGTCTCTTGCTGGCAAGTGCTCTAACAACTGAGCTACAGGACTCCACATGAATCTAAACTGTGTTCTGGATTAACAAACTTTACAGTCCTGACTACCGGGTAAATTTGACATTCATGATCCCTTGGCATAAAAAAGAGGAATGTTTCTTCCAGGACAATAATCCTGGTTATGAATTGATTATTTATCTCAGGGTTGTTTGTGGCAGTTTACCATGTATCCATCCTATCTTTTTTTAATACTGCTGCATTTGCCTACAAAACCAGTTACTGCATTTGATAGTAATTATGGGTAAAATACATTTCAATACGGAGCTCCTGCAACAAATTTAATGAAATACCAAATTTTGAGAGCATTGTATTTTTACCATGTATTGGTCACTAGCAAGATCTTATTGAGATATCCGTGTGCAGCTCTGAGCACCTGCCTCAAAATGTTCAAGAGGGGTCAGAGAAGAGCAACAAAAAGATTCAATAAGGCAAAATACTGGAAAATCTGAAATAAAAAGTTGCTCAGAATACTCAGCAGGTCAGGCAGCATCTGTGGAGAGTAGGAAGTGAGTTGATGTTTCAAATCGATGACCCTCAATAATGTTCAGAGACTTCAGTAAGGCTCTGTGTTGGGGTAGGCACAGCACTGGGGTTGTCTTATTGGAAAAAGGATGATTGAAGGGGAAAGGAACAACATGATCCTGTCTTTAAAAAATGCTAATATTCAATACTAATAAGACTCACATGAAAAGACTTGTGGTTTTCTTGCACAGGGTAGGGGATATGTGAGCTGATTCTCAACAAAAAACAGATGATACTATGTTAACTAGATTTTAAAAATTGGGAGAAGTATTTGTTTGGCAATAGAATTAACAATTATAGAGATAGATTAGATCTGAGATGAGCAAAAATATTTCACTAAACATGATACAGTAGTTTATGAGTTCCAGGGTCTTAACTTTGTAGTGAAACATTGACTGTCTGGTGCCTTTGGACGTCCTCCCAACGTGAAAGGGATACAAATGTACAATACAAATATAATTTTGTTGTTGTTAGTGCCCTGTAGCTCAGTGGTTAGAACACTCGCCTTGCAAGTGAGACACCTGGGTTCGATTCTAGGCAGGGCGAAAGCTTGGGTAAATTTCCTTACTCCACATGCCTAATAATAATCCCTTGAAAAAAAACAATAATAAATGGTCATTTCAATCCACGACTGTTTATGGGACACTTGTGTGTGTAATTGGCTGCCGCGTTTTGCCCTCAAATGTACAGTCAAGTCACTTTACAGTTTATCCTGTGAAGCGCTTTGAGACATCTAGAGGATGTGAAAAACGCTACATCAAATGCCAGGATTATTATTATTACTATTTATGAAGTGAAAGTTGAAAAATATTCTAGATTGCGATTACCATTGGGAATCCGAGACCACAGGATATAACAAGACTGAGTCCCTTCTGATTGGCTCCCATCAGTGCCTCCACACCACAGGCGCTGAAAGCATCACCATCCAAGGATGCAGACCCCGCCTCACTGAGCCACAATCTCCACATCTTATTTGACCCTCAACTTCCTTTCTACCCTACATCCATGCCATGACACGCTCTTCCCCTATCACTGCAACATTGCCCGGCTTCATCACTGTCTCACACTGCAGGCCGCCGATACCCTCATACATGCAGTCATAACCTCCAAGCTTGACTATGCAAACTCCCTGTTTGTCAACCTAATTCCTCCCATTATAGGCTGCGGATCAGCTTGTGTCCTCTCCCGCACCAGGCTCCATTACCATATCAACCCCATCCTCACCCGACTCCATTGACTTCCCATCACACAAGGTATATAGTTCAAGATCCTGGTACTCACCTTCAAAGACCTCCATGGTCTTGCTGCCCCCTACCTCTGTGACCTCCTCACCCCTTACAACCTTCCTGCTCCCTCCACTCAGAGGTTTTCGGCCTGCTTCATGCCCCACCTTGCCTGGGAACGTAAAGTTGCAGGTCTGCATCCATATAGACTCCCTTAGTTTCATTCTCCCATCAGATGTACCTGCCTCACTGTTTGTGTGGCATTCAGTAGCCAGGCAGCGATATTGACTCTGACACAGTTTGAATCCTGCGAGCAGAAGACAGCTTACCCTCTATCTTCTACTTGTGTGACTCAAACAATTACAATGGCAGCACTGGTATTTACTGGCATTTTTGCCATTGTAAGGACACATAGGTGTAAATTCCCACTCAGCACAGTGGAGCCCCCCCACTCCACGTTGGTGCTGTCATCAGGGATTTTAGTGTTGTTTCATATTTGTTCATTTAAATGCTTTTGGAAGATGAAAAACAAATTGAGTCAATGCCACGCGAGTGAGACCTGAATGAAACTTAATTCTGGTCTAACCATCGGATTCCAATGTAGTGAACAATGTTTTATTCACTCCCATTGCTCTAAAACAGATCTGAGCCAAACCATTCGTTGCAAAGCTGTGACCTAAGTGTACAACATTCTTGGTGTTCAGGACTCAGAATAATAAATCATTAAGTATGGTTGATGAACTGCTCTAACCTGAAGACAACAACAGGGTTTTAAAAGAAATTGAACACTTTTGTACCAGCTATGTTTTTATGAAGAATGTTGTATTGTTTTTGTTCTGATTGAATTACTGAGTGAACGAACAAATGGGCTGGCAGCAGAAGGACTTAAAAATTGGCAATTTAACTGAAGTTAATTTGAAAGTTGATCCAAACATAATCTTCATCCAAGCATAACATTACTTGGCAAACTATTCCTGTCTTTGTCAGGATTCAGCTGTAGCTTGTAGAAACCTCCAATTAAAGGTTAGAAAATCCTCCCAAATGCACGGCCATGCCAACTCGCTAATGCTGTCTGGCTAACATGTCTTTGTTATCACAATGTTTAAGAAAGTGACAGGACAGGAACTGGCAATAAAAATTGAATTTATACCTGAACCTAAAATGAGGAAAAATATCTGTGTGGCCCAAGATAAAAAAAAGTCCTGTTGAAAATATGTTTTTTCCCCTAAATTTGCTCCTACTGCCAGTTTAGAGCATTCCAAGAGCAGATGTAACATAAACAGGTAGAGAATAACCTATCCCTTGACTTTGCCGCAAAGTTTCTTAAATCTCAAACTCTAAAGAGTAACCTCAGTATCAGCAAAAACTAAGCAAGTTCCTGGTATTCATAGATTCATAGAATCTTATGGCACAAAAGGAGGCTATTCGGCCCATCGAGTCTGTGCCGTATTAAAGCATTGGGAAACTAAGCCACTTAATAATCTTCATCTAAGAACTGATTGAATCCTTACGAGTTATTAGAAAGAATTGGATTCCAAATGAAATGAATTTAAGAAAAATACTTCAATTCTTCTCATTCTGAATTTTAAAAGAAAATCAAAGTACAATCTATAACTTCAGGTCTTCATTAATTAGGCCCCAAAATTTCCACACTTGAAATTGACCTCCATTGTGGTGGGATCCAAGATAGCGGCATCCAAGGCTATTATCCTTGTTTGGGTACAAAGCATTTTTTAAACTTGTTATTTTAATTAGGATGAAATATATTTAAGAATACTACAATGTACTGCAATGTTACTACAGTGGAACCATTGATACGATAATAATAATAATAATCCTTGCATTTTGATATAGTGCTTTTCACATCTTCTAGATGTCTCAAGGCGCTTCACAGAATATACTGTAAAGTGAATTGACTATAATTGTGGGTGAAACACGGCAGCCAATTGCGCATAGCTGTGTCGTACAAACAGTGGTTGATTGAAATGACCAATTTATTATGGATTTTTTGAGGGGTTTATTATTAGATATTACTAGGCAAAATTGTAAGATGCAATATGTTAATATCATACCATTGAAACTTCTGTCCTGTTGAAAACTGAAGACATTGACTGGCCAGTGGGTGGAATCACAATTGTTGGGTCTAAAACCAGTCTATTCATAATCTTCAATTACTGAGAGGTCATAAAGTTCAGTAATGGATAATGTGGTAATCTCAAACTTGTTCAAAATTACTGATCGGTTAGGTCTTAATAAATGTGACCTCTGACCAAAAAGCAGCCTCTCGGGGTAACTGCTATCCACTTCAGTTAATCTCTGCCCAGTCTTCATTTCCACCTCTGCTTGGGACATCAGTTATTGTGCTCTTGCTCTTCCCCCACCCCCATTGTAGCTGCAGTGCACAAAACACTCCACTAGCATTGAAACATAGAGGTCAACATTACAATACGGTATGCTCAAACACATTTTGTAGTAGAAATTTCACCTGGGTTTATATTACTCTATTATTGTATCATTTCACAGTGTGCAGAATTTTACCAATTGTTCAATTTGGTTTCAACTATGAAACCCGTTTTCTATAGGTTTTTTTGGCAAGTAAGAAAGTTCCATAAAAAACGTGCAGAAAAAGACTGTACAGTATTTCAGAATTTGACAAATTCAAGAAGCTCTGAAACGTTACATTAATAGAGTAAATCTAGAAATCGGTGGAATTTCATTCCTTAAAACCTACTGTTTCAAAAAGCAATTCTAGTCGCTTAGGATTTTTTAAAAAAAATCACAATTATACAATTCCCGTATAAAAAAAGGTTACAATTCAAATCTAAAAGAATTGTAGTACACTGAAACTTCAAACCTAAGACTCGTAGATGCTAATTAAAAAAGTTTCCATAAGCAATTTCCATAAGTGCCAGCCGTTCTTTGAATGGAATATCAATCTTTGTACAGTATTTTGGTTTTTTACAAAAATCTTTGTGTGTTTGATATTTATTCTTTCTTTAATGTCTGGCCACTTGCACTAAGCTTTGCATCCATGACATTTTAACTGGAAAACCATTTTGACAGATTTCCCAGCAAATTCAGTGTGAAATAAACTGGTTTCACAACTGCTTTGTTATATTCAGTAGTTGCTTGAATAAACAGCCAGAATGTGATGTGTTACATTAAAACATTTTTTATGGACAAAATCATGAATATAATTTTTTTTCACAAGTAATAGGCATTCCATTAACTCCAGAGGAAAATGGAATTTCATCCCTTCCAGACCCTAACTATAAGCAATTTTGTGCTGTGGATTGTGTAGCCACTTGGAACAGGATTGAAGCTGTCAAAATTTGTTTCACTTACAATACTTACAATTCCCAGAAATAGGAGAGCTTCATTATTTCAGTCTTGCTTGCATCCAAAACCCAAGAGGTGAAAAGACTGCTCCAACCCATTGGACCATTCAATCTCTTAATTAAATTATTTGACATTTTTTTTCCCAAACAGTTATTCTGCTTATTCAATTGGGTCAACATACAGCAAACTTTATATTATGGTTCAGGTCTCTTGGCCTGTTGGGTAATGTTCCTTGGATACAATTTGCATGCTATTAATTTAATGCTGTGTATTCTCAATGTTAGACTAATCTGTTTGATGGACTCTGTCCCAAGATATTCCAGGACGTTACATAGCACACTTGTTCACACATCCCCCGGCAATACCACTAGGGATACAATAACCTGTCCTTATCTATTTTCTCCTATCCCTAGCCATTACTTTTATACTGCTCTGAAAAGCCACCAGGAGTTGGGCAACATTGTTCAGATAATATGAATTGGTTCTGACTTTCTCTTCCTTTGGGAAGTGCTTGGATTTCCCTCAGTTCTTCTGCTCTGAAAGAGAACACTCAGCAGCTGAAAACCCTACGTCACTACCCCTACTGGAATCAAGTGATGATGTGCACTGGATGTCCATGATGGCCACTCAAAATTCTTAGCATTTGGAGTCCAACAGCATAGTGGTTAGGGCGCTCACTTCACAAGCAAGAGTACCCAGGTTAGATTCCCGGGCGGGATAAAATCTTTCCTTATTTCACATGCCTCGGTTATCTGGCAGTATGTAGGAACCCGATTGGTCCTACTTACTGCTAGCCGATTGGCAGATTACTTTCCTGGGGTAATAATCCCTCCAAAATAAATTGGGTGACTCAATCCACAAATGTTGCGGGACATTGCCATAATTGGCTGCTGTTCTCCTACAAAATACAGTCAATTCATCTTACAATGTATTCGGTGAAGCGCTTTGAGATGTCTCAACAATGTGAAAAGGAACTTTTCCAAATGAAAATTATTATTAGCATCTTTATAGTAGTACAACTTGTGCTTCATTCCTTGGCCTTTCTTCACATAAAAAAACAAAGATCAGAAATAGAGTTTGCAAAAATATTTCTCAGCTTTGATGTCTTTATTACAAATTATATCCACCTTCTTCTCACTGTATTCCCAATCCACTTGCCACCCCCCACCACCACCATGCCTCCCATTTTTCCCCCACACTGGCACCTCCTTGAAGCATAACCTAACCAGGACTGAAAGTGGGCTGTGATAAACAACAAAAACTATCTCTGCATCAGCAGCTGAATGAATGACCCTTGTGACTTTGTGAAGTCAGTCACACAAGGAACTGAATGCAGCTACAAGTTTTGTGTCAAAGCCAATATTCTTTCTGCTCTGTAGCTGTTGCCAGGTCATTATGTTTGTTTCTCTGATCTTTCTTCTGCGGCTACATTTCCCTGTTGCCATATTGAATTTTTTTTAACTCAATGGTTGACCTGAGTGTTTTACTCTAAGTCAGTTTTATCCACATTCACATATTTTGCTCTGTGAGCATTGCTAATCAGTGCCCATTAAGTATTGGCTTTAGCTTGCTAACAGTAAATAGAATCACAGATTCCGATAGCAGCTCTGCAGCAATAACAGGCCCTCTGTTACTCACTCTTGCTAGAAGACATTTAATTTAATCACATTAAAAAGGTACAGCTTTTTGTCGTTAAAGTGTTTCTTTTCATTAAAAGAACATTTTCACTCTTCTGTCGTGTTGCATTGAAGGCTGATAGCGGCATAAATAGCTACTGGTTCTGTGAGTAACAACTGCGGAAAAAGAGCTTCCAAAATAAGGCTGCATTAAAGCAAGCACATCCCAATTTTAAACATAACTTTAAATTGTAAAACAACGATGTTAAGTTGGAGTCCATGAGAAATGTCAGTCCTCTAAGTGCTTGTACTGTAGATCAATTATATAAGTTTGTTTACAGCAAACTGATTTGATCTAATCCTTTCAATAAACACTGACGTTCCCTTCTTCCCTTTGATTTACTTAAAGAAATGTTTCCAGCTAAAAAAAAGTCTGAAGGATATACAGTACAATACTGGGTCTTCTGAACCAGCAATAGAAACAGTATACCAGTACAGTACTTCAGCAGCACTCGTAGCTAACGACTGCAATGTGCACCCTACTGAAGCAGACAATGAGAAGCAGATGCTATTGCTGCAGATCTTGACAGATTATACCAGCACACAAATCACTCTCCTTTTCCCTTTTGTAGTGATCAGCATGTGGTTTCCACCTTGGCTGTGTGCTTCTACATAGTCTGCAGATGCAGTTTATCCAGGACAATGATACATTCTATCAATGAGCAGAGCAATTCTTCTGTTGAAACACAAGACTGTTTAGCAAGACATACTGTGAATCTCAGTGCAATACAAGCATATTTTAGACCCACCTCAGATATCTTCTTCAGTGACAGGTATGGCTAAATCAGACACTAATAACAGTGCTTCCTGCCATTTTGACATTTCCTCATACACCGAGTATGAAAATGCAATATTAATTTTCACTAATTTGGTATTAGTTTCAATTTGCCGATATTTGAGGTTCTGTTCACGTGAATGTTAAAGATCATATGGCACTTTTCAAAAATAAAATTGTATATCAAATGCGAGAATTATTATAATTATTATTATTGTTTAACTATAAAATGAATTGCATTATTGAGTTCCCTATCGGAGAATTGTCAGATACTGTACAGTATTTGAAACAGGAGAGAGTAGCTGTCACTTGGGGAATTGTAAAATATTCTCAACAAAATTCATTTTCCTATTCATAGCATAGGGCAACCTTCTGAAAAGAAAGCAAAGTTCATTTCCAATTGAATAGCAATTAATTGCACACATAAATTTGACAGCACATACATGAAGGTCTTGTCAAGATTATATTGTGCTGAGTACAGTATTTTATAATTTGAAGGATAATACTATACAATTTCTCTTGTTTACTCAATCTACGAAACGATTGTTTTTATCAGTATCCGAAACTAGCTGTGTGTAGAGAACTAAAGGGAGTTTCCCAGGCATTATCCTATAAAACAAATAGGATAATGTGAAATATGAATGACAATCAAAGGATGCAGTAAATGATTCATTCCCCGACTGTTGCTGCAAACCATATGAACAGCAGGATGTTTGTGACTAGTGGTCACAAGCAGCTTAAAATTCTGCAGGCAAAAGTAAACTAATTTCTCTGTGGGTTCAAAAGCCATCCCCATTTCTTGTTGTTAGGGATGCACTCCAATTATAACTGTCTGACACACTGTTAGTGAGTGGTTAATGGTTTGTGTAGCTCTGGGGATTCTTCCGTTAGTCACTCTATGCAATGCAACTGAGCTAAACCTATGGTTTAGATAGAGGAGGCATCAACTGCATATTCTAGCGGATTTTAAAGTTGTCAGTAGCCCCTAATCAGTGGTTTATTTAATTCATGTATTCTGGTTGTATGAATGGTTTACTATTACTAAAAAGAAAAAGAAAATGTGTCAGCGGGATATAAGTAAATCAAAAGATTGAAGGACTTATACCTCAGCAGAATTTATATTCTGGTGCAGTTGAATTATGGACATATAAGACTACATAAAAGCACATACAGACACACATACATGTACATAAACATGCGTACACAACAACAACTTGCACTAATATAGAGCGCTCAACGCCAGCTAGAGTCTCAGAATGCTTCGAGAGTATAATGCAGTGGAGTCCTGTACCTCAGTGGTTAAACCACTCGGCTCGCAAACAAGAGACTCAGGTATGATTCCCAGCAGGGTGTATTGTTGGGCAAGTTTCCTTACTCCCCATGCCTGTGTTTACAGCAGTAAACAGGAATCCAGTTGTTAGTCGATTAGCGGTTCACTTTTCCAGGGGTAATAATTCCCTTTTAAAAAATAATTAATTGGTCACTCAATCCGCAACTGTCTGTGGGACACTGCTGTGCGCAATTGGCTGCCATGTTTCACCAACAAAATATATGGTCAATTTACTTTGCAGAATATTCTATAAGGCATTTAGATATGTCTCAAAGGTGTGATAAGGCACTATATCAAAAGCGAGGATTATTATTATTAATGCGCAGCTCGAGTACAGTAGACCTATTCACATTCATAATTTGTTTAAAGGCCGGATCACATCAGAGGATGCTCTTTGTGCTGTTTGCACAATGGTGGATGTTAACATTTGAAAGCAATGGATATAAAGGAAGAAAAATGAAAGCAATGAATTCTATTCAGGGGCTGAATCACAGAGAAGGGAATATTATAGCTAGCAATGGAGGTCTTGGACCTCTAAAACATCAAGGTGATGGTATATTAAAGTGATCCTGTATTGTTCCCACCTTGCTGAACACAGCTGGCTATTGAATAGCTGATGGAGAAGTTCTGAGGCTTAGGATAGCAGCTGCTGTAAAGCATTGCCTGGAATCTGGGTTTGTGAACACTTGCTTTTATATCAGGGGCTTGATGTCTACTTTAATTGGTATTCAGAGAGGAAAGCAGCTGCTGCTCAAGCACAGCACCTCCAACTGGTAGAATCATCACTCAATATGTAAAAATAATAATAATAAACCTTGCATTTGATATAGCGCTTTTCACGTCTTCTGGACTCCTCAAAGCGCTTCACAGAATATACTGTAAAGTGAATTGACTGTATATTTGTGGTTTGATATGCAGCAGCCAATCGCACACAGTAGTGTCCCACAAACAGTCGTGGATTGAAATTAACAAATTTTATTATAGTTTTTTTTTGATGGATTATTATTATTATTAGGCGTGTGGAGTAAGGAAACTTGCCGAAGATTTTGCCCTGACCTGTCTGGATTCGAAACATAGGTCTCACGCTTGTAAGGCGAATGTTCTAACCACTGAGCTACAGGTCTCCAGGGATGTAGGGATGTGTGTCCAAGCTCTGGGCAGGTTGATGGTAATGCTCTCACACATTTTATGCTGGTTTGTAGGGTCCGTCGATATGGAAATTTTCCGATTTAGATATATCGATGGGCTCATATCGAGATATACCGAAATATTGATATTTTTGGTTTTTTCGTACTGCGCATGCGCACGCATTCGAGGTGCGCGCGCATTCGGGGTGCGAGCACATTCGGGGCCTATCTCTTCAAGGGGTAAATATCTTTCTCTCTCTGTGTCTCTCACTCTCTCCATCTCTGTGTTTTTTCTATCTATCTGTATATTATCACATCCACCCCGTCTCTCCCCCCACCCCCCCTCGCCGTCCCTCTCCTCCCGCCGCCGTCCCTCTCTCCCGCCCCCCACCCCCGTCGTCTCTCTCCCGCCCACAACCCCCCCAGCCGTCTCTTTCCCCCTCCCCCCCGCCGTCCCCCACCCAGCCGTCTCTCTCCTCCCCCCCCCCCCAGCCGTCTCTCTCCCCCTCCCCCTCCCCCCCCCCAGCCGTCTCTCTCCCCCTCCCCCCCAGCCGTCTCTCTCCCCCTCACCCCCCCCCCCCCCAGCCGTCTCTGCCCTACCCCCCACCCCTTGCATACCTGTATATCGACTTTTCGATATATCGATATTTTTGAAATGCCCATATCGGCGTATCGATATGAAAGTTGTATCGGGTTTTAGCGATATATCGATATATCGCCGGGCCCTACTGGTTTGTGTTGCATTTTGATAGGCTCATAAGGAATCCCTAGTACCAGCTATCCATCAAAAATGAGTGAGTCTCGAATGATCAACTAGTGACTATCTTCTTTGAAGGGAGAGCTCCAAGGTGATATGCTTGCCAATGGAATATAAGTCACCATCTGTGGCAGTCCGTAGTCTGGTTCCTGAGCCAGCAGATTGGAGTACTGAAAGGCACTGTTCATGACACTCCCATCTAGCCTAAGTCATCTGCAAGATTTAGAGGGTCAGACTAGTCACAAAGGGTAGAGATTCTTCCCACTCAGTTCCTCGAGCTCCGGAATATGGAGTCCTATAGCTCAGTGGTTAGAGCAATCGCCTTACAACCTGGGTTTGACTCCAGGCAGGGTGCAAACATGGGCAAGTTTAGTTACTCCACACGCTTGATAAAAATCCCTCAAAAAAAAATTGGCCATTTCAATCCACGATTTTTTGTGGGACATTGCTGTGCGCAATTGGCCTCCATGCTTCATCCAAAAAGACACAGTCAATTCACTTTACAATATATTCTTTGAAGTGCTTTGATACGTCTAGAATACGTGAAAAGTGCTATATCAAATGCAAGGATTATTATTATTTATTGACGTACTTTTCTGTTGGGTTCCTTGGTTCTTTTGTAGTTGAATTCACGATTCCGTTTTCTAAAATGATATTTGAATAGAGGACAGCAATAAGTGACTGTGTAAAATAAAAGCTGCTGCTCAAAATGATCGAACGTTGGATAAATTAGTGGTATAAAACTGATGTGTTCACATTGTGTTCACCTTGGTTACCTAGCAGTAAATTGTAAGTAGGAAGAGGAGCAGCAAGTAGACATCCAGTTGTTAGTTATTGGGGATTGTTTTTCCGAGGGTAATAATCCCTTCAAAATTAATAAATAAATAAAGAAGTAATAATTTGGTCACTCAAACCATGACTGTTTGTGGGACACTACTGTGCACAAATGGCTCACAAGATGCGTTTCAGCCACAAAATATATGGTCAATTCATTTTACAATATATTCTGTGAAGCACTGTTAGACTTTTCATAGATATGATAAGGCACTAGATCAAATTCAAGGATTATTATTATTGTTGTTCTTGACACTACAGACACAGTCTAAAACATATTTGCATTACCCCCCTCAAACACTCTGTTATTCCAGCTTCACACACAAATGCTGATTAATGTTTCTGTACAGTGGTTAACTCCCTCCCCCCAGCTGTTAAAATGTCAGCAGGTGTAAATACTGAATCACCTCTTGTAGTAGTCTAACACTCTGCCACATTTCATCCATGTAGGTGAGATATTACAGCTGTTATCAGTCTCAATTACAAACACAGACAATTTACCAGAGTCAGAGAGGTCATTTTATATTTAATTGTTTAAATGAAACATTTGTGGATCCAGGAAAAAACACTGACAGATGATATAGAAACATATACACCACAGCAGTAGAGATTGCACAAGTTTTTTAAGTGGCATCACAACATGATAATATACATCTCACAACCGTAATTAAATAATAAATTGGTCATTTCAATCCACGACTGTTTGTGGAACACTGCTGTGCAGAATTAGCTGCAGTATTTCACCCACCAATACACAGTCAATTCACTTTACAATATATTCTGTGAAGCGCTTTGAGACATCTAGAAGAAGTGAAAAGCGCTGTATCAAATGCAAAGATTATTATTATTATTATTAGTAAAGTCCGCGAATATTGCAGTGCACAAACAGGTTATTCATCTCATCAGCCTGTACTGGTGTGTTTCTCCACATGAGCCATTAAAATAATCCCATTGAAAATAATTTCACTTTCCTGAGTTGAAATTCTGGTCAGAGTTCCATGTAACAATTCAATGGAATTTACATTTAAATACTGTACTGTAGCACCTTTCATAGCAGGAGGACTTCTCAATATGACTAGTTTGACAATGTGGGCTTAGAATGGGGAAATCAATATTCGAGGCTGACACTGTCAATGCAGACACACGGAACACCACCTTGATTATCAGGCCACCAAGCACTCCCTATTGCCTTTAATATTCTTCTTTTATCAAGTATTCATCTAATTCACATCTGAGCCCAGGGAATTACACTGAGTACATTGTAATATCATTACTGCATCAGCCGGTGGCCTACATAGAAAATTGATAGTGTGTTGATCTAATTCACAAAGACGTATACTGAAGTCATCATCATGTTTTAATTTAATGAGATATTTGTAAACTTGCAATGTGATATATCGCACTGAACATCTTTGAAACTATGGCACATTATTGCAACAAGTCGGGTTCCCTTTGCCTTGTGAATGCCCATTGACATAAATGTACTTGAATCAAATTACTTCTTAATAGTTCAACCACAAAGAGTTATTAAGCTTCATGCAGGATGATCAAGCTGGATACAATCACCAGAAATTATGCAGAGGGCTGACCTAAGTTCTGTTTGATTGATGGCTGAAATCTACAGAGCCTTCTTCAACTATAGCTCTCTTGTGATCTTATGAAGTCATATTATTCCTTAACAAAGGTGGATTCAATGGGGAAGGTTTGCGCCCCATTTGCTTTAAATCCTGACATAATCCTTGCATTTGATATAACCTTTCACATTGGAGAATGTCTCAAAGGACTTCCCAAGATTTACTGTAAAATGACTGGGTATTTTTCTAGGCAAACTTATTTTGTAGGCAAACGTAGACATATCTGAACAAACAAATCTTTTGAAACGCACTCTATATTCTCTTAATTACTCTAATCATTACTCTAACCACTACGGGACCCAGGACTAGGAATGGGTAAAACACCAGTCAATATTTTGCTACTGCTTTCAGCCACTATATTCTCTGGAACACTCTCCCCAAATCTGTCTGTGCTTTTAAACCTACCTCTTTCATAGTCAATGCCCTCTACCCACCACTCCCCCATTTCCCACTTTGCTTGTGTCTCTACTCCACCTCTCCGCTTGGAGATGTTAACCTACATAAAATATACAGTATAATTGTATAAATTGTCCATCATAGATGGACTCACTCAGGTCTAATTAGCGGGATTCATAACCTGGATTTGTTTAATTAACTGTGACTTTCCCATTTTACTTACAATAAAACTACAAATGAATTGTAAAGCAATCTGTGAGAAAGGAGGCCAGGAGAGAAACAGCATTGGCGGCAAGTCATTTAAAACAAGTGCTGTCACAGAAAATGTTTATCTTTTTAAACCTCTCTCAACAAGACCAGGGCAATGTAGTTTCCCCAGGATATATTGAAGAAACTATTTGCCATGATTGTAATTCTTTGTTTTTAATCTGACATCAAAACTACATCTGTGCTTTCCTCTTTACATGTTGCCACCCTGATATGGTGTGGCGCAAACAACAATTTCTCAAGAAATGCATCCTTTTGACTTCTGTTTTTTTTTAAAAAATGCAAAATACCGCAGATGCTGGAAATCTGAAACAAAAACAGAAATCACTGGGAACATTCAGCCGATCAGGCAACAACAACAACTTTGATTTAAATAGTGCCCTCCACACCGGACGGCATCTCAGAGCGCTTCACAATAACGGATCCCAGGCCCGAGCCGGAGGAGGGGGAAAAAGGTAACCGAAGGCGCGGTCAAAAAGAAAGGTCTTCAGCTGGGTCCTGAAACTAGGAAGAGAGGGAGTGAGGTGAAGGGAGTGAGGAAGGGAGTTCCAGAGTTTCAGGGTGTAATGGCTGAAGGCACGGCCACCGATAGTGGAGCAGAGGATTTGGGGGACAAGGAGGAGACCAGAACCGGAGGAGCGAAGGTAATGGGTGCTGTGTTGGGGAGAGAGGTCAGAGAGGTAGGGGGATGCAGCGGAGTGGAGAGACTTGAAAACTAGAGTGAGGATCTTGAAATTGATCCTCTCCGGGACAGGGAGCCAGTGAAGTCTGGCAAGGACTGGGGTAATTAGGGAGCGAAGTTTGGTGCGGTTGAGAACGCGGGCAGCAGAGTTCTGAAAGAGCTGAATTTTATGGATTGTGGTGGAGGGGAGGCCAGCGAGGAATTATAGAGTTTGGTGTCATCCGCATAGGTGTCTGTGGATGACATCACCAAGAGGGAGCATATAGATTAGGAAGAGGAGAGGGCCAAGGATGGATCCTTGGGGTACCCCTCAGGTAACTGGGTGAGAAAGGGAGGAAAAGCCATTTGTGGTGATATATTGCTGGCGGTTTGTGAGGTAGGACTTGAACCAAGCGAGTCCAGTCCTACTGAGGTGAATGACAGAGGATAAGCGGTGGAGGAGGATAGCGTGGTCGACTGCAGCTGAGAGGTCCAGGTCCAGGACAAGGAGGCAGAGGGAGCCCTGGTCACAGATAGAGAAGACATCACTTGTGACTTTTACAACTGCAGTCTCTGTACTGTGGGCAGGGCGGAAAACGGATTGGAGGGGTTCGAAAAGGGAGTGGGAGGAGAGGTGGGCGCAGAGTTGCTTGGCAACAATGCGTTCAGGTCCTTTGGAGAAACACAGGTTAGAAATGGGAGTAGCTAGGATTAGAGGGATCTAGGTTAGGTTTTTTGAGGAGGGGGATAATGACGGCAGGTTTGAGTGGGGCAGTGACTGATCCTGTGCAGAGGGACTGATTGACGATGTCTGCCAGCAGTGGGCAGAGGAGGGGTAGCTGGGTGACCAGCAGCATCTCTCGAGAAAGGAAAATTGTGTCAATATTTTGGGTCCACAACCTGCGTCAGAACTGGAGCATGTTGGGAGGGAGAGAGGCTTTTAATGAATAACAGAGAGGGAGAGACAGGGTAAGGAAGACAAAAGGGAAAATGGGATAGAGGGCAGGAGATGATGTTAATGTTGTGAAACAAAAGAGGGAATTGCAATAAAACTGGAGAAAACAGGTGTTAATAAGGTTAAAACAAAGAAGGGTGAAGTTGCCAAAGAACAGGCAGATCAGATGGTCGCAGAAGAGGAGAAAGGTGAGCTGTTATGGCCTGAAATATTGTGAAAGTCAGCTGTTGTGGCCTTTTGCTTTCTTTGCCTTGCTCTTTTTTTATGGGCTTGTTCTCATATTTTTATATGTACCTCATCCAACCACACACATAACATCTCCCTTTCTAGTTCATCCAAACCACAAGTCTCTGTATATTCCCAAAACAGTTATCCAGACCCACTGTAAGTTGTAAATTCTTGACAGCTGACTCCAGTTTATACCGAACAGCCAAAACAGCAATACACATTGAGAGTTTTTCAAATTGTACTGCTTTTCAGTCTGTCTCTCTCTCTCTCTCTCTCTCTCTCTTCCCTCCTGCAGTTTTTTGAAGGTATACATAACTGCTGATACAATCTCTTTGTAATTTCAGATCTTAACAGCACAGTTGTCCATGTGTTCTTACAACGAACAGAATAGTTATTTTTGTGAGAAACATTTGTCAATCTCAGTGACTTTGTGAAAGATGTCACGGAAAAGTGTCACCCACCCACTCAGTCAATTTTTCTGTGCTTAATATATACAGTGTTCAGCTTTGCACCACAATCATAATCTTAAATTTTGCAGATGGATCGTAACCCTGTCGTACATTGAGTTCTGAGTTTTCAGGGCACTTTGCTGCTATTTGCAGGATGAATGAATAAGTAGCTGTCTGAAATACCAGAACACAAAGATTTGGGCTGAGTTGGAATTTTCATTGCTGTTTGCAAACTATGTTTAACAGGCAAGTAATAAACTATAGCAAGCTGCAGAGGCACCATGAATGTCAAAGACAGCAAGGTCAAGGTATTAGTTCATTGTTATTCAAAATATTAACTAAAAGGCCAAAGTCCAAATTGCAGGACACTACCAAGGCCAAAAAGGAACGGAGAAATAACTTACATGTTACATCACCTTATCAAATAATAATATATCATAGTTCTTCACAAATAGTGACAATAAAGATGTAGTGATTGTTTTTGGACGCAGATGTAAAATTTGCCAACAAAATGCCACAAACATTCAGGTGAGGTGAGCACCTGTTTAGTCTGGAGGTCTGTAGGCCAAGGCATCAAGGAATGACACATTTTTCTAACCAATTAGTTTCCAGGGATCTGGAGGATAAATAGGGAGAACTTAGGACCACAGGCAAACTCCTGCAGATACTAGAAATCTGGTATAAACACAGAAGTCGCTGGGAACATGTAGCAGGTCGGGCAGCATCTATGGAGAGAAGAACATTAGTTAACGTTTCAGGTCAATGACCTTTCATCAGATCTGAGAACCTAGGACTACATGGACGAGATATAGATAATCCTTTCAGGGAAAGCAGACTCCATCCTTAGTATTAGTTCAGGACTCAAGCTAAACAATGCAATTAGGGATATAGTGAAACAAGGCAAAAGGAAATATGCAACAGCATTCCCCCCTCCTCTGTTCCCATGTCAAAGATGACTGGAGAAAATTAAGATTCTATAGAACCATTTGTATTGCTCTGTTTTTTGTGTTGGACACATATCAGCCCAATTATGCTCGTGGCTCTTTTTGAATATAAATGCCGTGTATGTATTCAGGATGAAAAATGTGATATTTCATAGCAGATGTGATCAACGGTTTATTTTTTTCACTATGCTGTATTCAAAGACATAATAAATTAAGAAATAGTAATTAGCTGATGTCAAGATTGGATTTTGATAGTCTGTGGATTGTAGGAGGAGGGGAAGAAAATGATAGCGACAGGGGAAAAGAAGAGGGGGGAAAAGTTCTTCAGTCTTGGGGTTACTCAACAGTTGTGAGTGAGGAATTCCAAGTGCAGGCATCAATCCTTTCTCCTTAATCCTCACATGAATGCTCAATCCACGACTGTTTGTGGGACATAGTTGGCTGCCGCATTTTGCATACTACAAAATATGTAATCAATTTACTTTACATTATATTCCACGAAGCACTTTGAGACGTCTCAAAGACATGATAAAGTGCTCTATCAAATGCAAGGAGTATGATTATTATTATTATTCTTAAAGAACCTACAATATCAATGACGATTCCCAGATCTTTTAGCAAAGATTTATGGCCTTTGGTGGACGTTTGCATTCAATCTTCTTTGAAGTAACTTATTTGCAGTTTCATAAAAATCTCTGGAAAGGAGCAAACACATTGCACATTACCAGCCAAAGCACTTTTCTCTTTTTATAATAAGCCAAAATTCTAAACTATGTAAACATAGAGATATACATGTAAATATTTACACATCAAAAAGTGTGTTGTTAATGCCAGGTCAGAGCTGGTGTTAGTGTAATGACAGGGAAAAGCCATTAAGTGCGCACAGCGGGGCCAGAAGGGAATTGTACAGAGGTGGTATAGGGCCAATAGCATAGAATCTATTCTGAATTCCAAATTAGGAGCTCTGCAAACCATGAGCAGAAATGCAGAACTGTAAACAATCATTGATAAGGTAGCGGAGTTGGTATAATACATGGCAAATCGAATTCAATGCACAAAAATAGTGAAATAGTCCATTTGTGAATACCAAATAAGAAAGGAATAACTAACTGAGGAAGTATTGTGAAATAATATGGTTATGTTTACAGTTAATATTACAAGTTTTATGTCAGGGATGCCACAGAATAACCTTTGAACTGTATAGTCCCAAATCATATAATATCACGATCTAAAAATAGGCCATTTGGTTCATCAAGTCTGCACAAGAGTTTTCCTGCATGAGCCTAATCTAATACAATCCCACTTTTCTGCTCATTCCCCCTCATACCCTTTAATATTCATGATAAGGTTCAGTTTGCTCAAGAGTCTGGGTGTCTATAGGAACTTTTTATAGAACTCCTTATACACTGTATTCCCTGCATGGTAGTAGTGATTTGTAGATAGGCTTTGTTCATAATACCGTTTGCTATAGAGATATCACGGTTCCAGTCACAAATGCAGTACTTGCCAGTAATTGCAAAATCTTTTCCATTTGATCCTAAACCAGCCTACACTTGGACAAACAAAAGTAAAGCTTGTTGAGTGGAATGATTAAATGACAGGAATAAATAATATAATATAATAATCCTTACATTTATATAGCGCTTTCCACGTCTCATCGACGTCTCAAAGCGCTTTACAAAATACAACAATGTCCCAAGATTGGGACCAGAGCAGGGGGAGGAGGGAGAAGAAAAGAGGGAAGAAAGGGGGGAAAAGAGATAGGGACCAGAGCAGGGATGGGAGGGGTCATGGTTGGGGAAGGAAAGTATACTCCTTAATGTTACAACACTAACAATAAAAAAAAAAAAATTTAAATGCACTCTGATACACTGTCCAGAGTGGAGGGCGCTATATAAATCTAAGTTGTTGTTGTTGTAAAAGGTAGCTTAGGTTTTAAAGTAACAATTCACTAAGTGTTGACAGGTAGAGAGAGAGAGAGATCTACTAACGCTGAAACATCAGTTCCAATTCAGCTAATGAACACTTTGTTAGTTGTCCTGTGAATTGTGATTTGTACTTAATTCCCTTCCTATTAACTGTGCAAGGAGCAGTCCGCTCAACTGCATTTAAAATGTAGAATATTTGTAGTTACACATTTAAATCACACCCTCACATTGGTTTAGATATAATTGAAGAATGTCATTGGGTTTATAGTCCTTGGAGATATGATCCCTGGAGCGTTATCCCGGTGCTATGAAAACCCTGTTCAGTTTCTGTTTGTGAGCATGTCTCGAAAATATTTTTTTTGAGGTTTTACTTTCCTGTGTTCTGCCTTTCCCCCTCTCTCCATTAATTTTTTTTTATGAGCCTGACGTGACATTTTTGTAAAGCAGCTTCTCCAAGAGAGGAAAGAAAAACATGTTCATGTACTGAATGCAAATAAAGAGAACCATGGATTGATTAATGACTTCAACGAACTGCATTTCCTATAAACATCACAGCACGTGGCCTATGTTTTCCATCATGTCCAGTCATGGCAGACTTTAAAACTATAATGCCAAATATTAAGAGATTTGAACAATGGAAGGGCAATGAACTCGCTGGGAAATCCAAGGATACAATTAAATCCAGCCACACTTGGGGTAACTTTCAATCACGTTTAGTGGGTTTCAGCATTCCCATGCGGGAAATGTGCTGAATGCTGTTAAATTGTTAATCGCTTCTTCCTTTGTAGAAGAAAACATTTGCCAATGCAAATCACGTGATGTTGGACATTTGTGAGCAAATCAAGGCTTTCAGGGCTTGAAAGCCAAGTGGGTGGTTTTGGAGATGTATTTCCTATCAAAAATGATCCAGAACACAGGGACATAATCTTAAAATTAGAGCTAGTGGAGAAATCAGGAGGCATTTTTTCACGCAAAGGGTAGTGGAAACCTGCAACTCTCCCCCAACAAGGCCATTGGTATTGAATGCCATTTATAAGATTAAGGAGGATACATTTTTATTACAACAAACAACAACAACAAAATTACATTTATAGAACTCTTTTCACGTCGGGAGGATGTACCAAGACTCTTATAATAAATAATAATAATAATAATAATAATAATCCTTGCACTTGATATAGCGCTTTTCACATCTTATTGACGTCCCAAAGTGCTTCACAGAATATACTGTAAAGTGAATTGACTATATATTTGTCGGCAAATTATTAGGAGTTGAGGTAATAGAATGCTGGAACTGATTTGTGGGCTGTTCAGCTGATTTCTGTTCCTATGTTTCTATGATGGAAGAATTGGAAAAAAAGCTGCCAAAAGTTTTGTTGAGTTACATTCACATAGAAGAGCTTACAACTCACAGGAGTTTGCCTGCAGCTATCTCCAGTCAGTCTTCCCAAGGAAATGCAATGGGCTCTGGCATCAAATGACTAAGATTAACAGAATACAACAATTTAGCAGATCTGTTAAGTGGAAAAGAAAATGTTTTTTTTTGGCAGAAAGATGTACAACCCATGCATTTATTTTCAATTTGCTATCCTTTTTGCCAAACTTGATAGGCATATATTTGCCCACAAAAATATACATTCAATCCGCTTTCCAGTATATCTTGCAAAGCGCTTTGACATGTCTCAGACATGAAACAGTATTTCATCAAATGTAAAGATTATTATAATATTATTATTACAACATTCTCAGCATGTTCAGGATATCAGGTGATTTGGAACATCTTGGGTCAGGTAATTATACTTGTTAAAACAAGAACGGTAAAAGTTGTGTGATATCACTGTTTTCTGTGCTCTTCACTCCATATGTTTTCTGGCAAATATATCCTCTCAGTCCTATATCATACAACCTGTCCTGCAACTGGTTCTCACCCACATTCCCCACCTTGCTCAGGTACAGGCCTTCACCACAACAGCCCTGAGGAGGTGATCAGCAAGTAGTCCTTAGGAAGCTCTGTGTCCTGGAACAGTCGGGGGGAGTAGGGTTAGACTGGATGGTTTGTGTTGGAGAACAAACATCAGCACAGTCTTTTCAGGCTGAATTTCCAATTTAACATCCTGGGATGGTACGAATAAATTGCCTCAAGACACAGTCCGTTTCATGGTGTGGATCATACAAACATACACTCATTCAAGAGAGGAAAGGTAAAGGCAAGTTAATAATAATAATGTAGGAAAACTGAGAATTTTTAAAAATTGTACATTTTTCACCAGAGATTTTTTTTAAGAAAAAAAAAGTGAGCACGTAATGATTAGAGCTTCCAGGAGCAATTAACGCATTCAAATAAATAAATTTCCCGTAATTCCTATGTCCTAACATGTGTCAGATTTAAACTTGATCCAAATCTAGATCCTCTGTACAGAAAACTGCATCGTTGCTACGTCACTACCTTAATTGTTCACTCAACAATTGATTCTATTCCATCGAAACAAGACTAAGCAAATTCTATCCAGGTTATACTTTTGAAAATGTCACACCAATGTTGACTTGGACCTAGAAATGGCAAGTAGATCTGCTAAGGAACGTAGACATTTACCACAGTAACCAATTGCATTCAGATTATAGTCATTGCATTCTCTGGGTTATTATGGTGGAATTTCAAGCAGAGCAGATTTATTTAATGACATATGCTCTCAGCAGCTGTCATTTCAGAGCACAAGACACAAAGACAAATGTTTCTTTCAAGAAAAAGCCTCCAAAGCCCTATTTACACTAATGCTCGAGATTTAGATTTGTTCTGAATTGACATCTGCTTCAAATAAAATGATGCTCCTTCAACTGTGTACATTTACTCAGTCAGGTGCTGGGCCACAGTGAAATTCTTGTATCTAATTCCCCCCCCACTAGATGTATCAAGGGGTTGAAAAAGCACCCTGCAGCATAAACTGAGTTTCCAGCAAGGGACATCAGTGTACATCACACTATCTTCAGCTCGCTGGCGATCTCGGATTGGAGCCAAGGACCCACAAGTGAACACAGCGGGTTCCCTGCTGGAGATTCGCTCTGTGTGGTGAAGTGCTTCCTGTAGTTCATGTGGTGCCAGGAATGCGATTGCTTTCCTGAGATTTTACCAATTTCACCATATTGACCTGGCTGCTCCCTTCACTGACCGAATACTGGCCTGCTTCATTTCCCCCGCCCTATTCCCCTCCCACCCCCAACCATTGGTGGGCAGTGTTCAGCCATTCTGCCCCCACTCTCCGGTACTCCATCCCTCTGTTTTGACCCCTCCCTCACCTTACTCACGGACTGTCTAAAGACTCTTTGACCATACCTCAACCGTACCAACTCAGGTGCCGAGCCAGCATTGTGAAGCACTTACAGATATCCTCCCTCCTAACCTGAAAGGCACTACATAAATGTAAATTATAGTAGATTGGTAAATTTGTAAACTACAAGGAGGTTTGTGACTTGAGAACCCTGTGGCATTTTGCAACTTTGATTTATTTTCTATAATAATAATCCTTGTATATGATTTGCTGTGCTTCACATGATATTTGGTAAAGTGGTTTGACTGTATATTTTGTGAGTGATGTTGAATCCAAATGTCAAAGGAAATATCCCAAAGTTATTACTGTACTTATTCAGTACTGTACTAATATAAATGATTCTTAAAGGCCAAACAGACCTTAGATAAGTACGTGCATGAATCTACGGGAGTCACCTTTGTGAGTATGATTGACAAGACACTGCATCCATTAACTTTATTTAAACATTCCAGGGCTCCCAAATTAGGGTTCAGAGTGTTATAGCATTCTCTTGTTGAAGACATAAAAACTTACATTGTTTAATGAGTTTTCAATGATAATCCTTACATTTGATGTGGCACTTGTACTCTATAGTTCAATGGTTGGAACAATTGTCTCGAAAGCAAAAGACCTGGATTCGATTCCGGGTAGGGTGAAATGATCCGCTTTGAGACGTCTAGAAGACGTGAGAAGCACTATATCAAATGCAAGGATTCTTATTATTATTATTAAACTTTTACCTTCATCACTTTCTAGACCTGTCTTTCTACCTGTTGATTACATTTTGGGCTTGGTTCAATTGAGGTCTATAATAAAATAAAGGGCGGCATCCTTTTTGTCGATATTTCTGTAATATTTTAAAGGAAAAGGGGGCTTTTAGACATCTCGGATTCCATATGAATGCTTTCCTACTGACGAATGTGTGTGAAGGAAGCAAACGATGTTTTATTTTAGTAGTTCTACACAGTGTATAATAATCCTTGCACTTAACAAGTGTCTTGAAACTTTCAGAACACTTCACAGGGTTCTTCTGTATGGTGTGGTGACAGAATTTGTAAGCAGTCTTGTTGCATCCATCAATGTCTACAAACCGCTATGAAGTGAATGATCAACTTTATCTGTAGTTCTGCAAAAGGCTGTGGATGCTGACAAATTACCCCCAAACTACTAATTGGAGCCCAGCAGAAAGGGTCAATATTTATGTGCTGTACATGATTTCCCCAGGATTGCATCTCAGAAGACTATGTGCAAAGAACATGTCACTTAAAGCACACTTAGTTCCATGTCACTCAGAGACAGTTAGTCTGACAAACTAGTTCATCTCTGTCTCATCTACCAGCAAAGCCGGAGAACTGTCTGTATAGCCAGAAATAAAAATCTGAGAGATGTAGCTCAGGATTCAGTACAGGTATCCCTCCCCAACTGTGGCCTCGCTAACCATGAAACGCAGGCATCCGTTGTTTGCTAAATGCGACAACCCTTGCAAACCGCGTTTTGCGCGTCCGCAATTTACATCCGCGGTATAAATTTTCAAGTTTCACTCCTCCAAACAAGGGACCGTATTCATCCGCGTATTGGTGTGTATTCATCCGCTCCACGTTTCCCGCCTATCAGCATCCTTACTACCTCACGTGGTCTAGCTGCACTCGTGGATCTACAGGTACTGTGTGTGTGCGAACAGCTTGCATATAGCACTAGGACCCAGTCGTTATGTTGCAATCATCTAGCGACAACGCTTCTCTCCTAGGATTAAGGTAAATACAACATTTCTCTCTATTTCACCTTCCCTTCCCCCTCCCCCGCCCCTCCCCTACCTCTCTCTCTCACCTTCTCTCTCTCTGACTCACCTTCTCTCTCTCTGACTCAACTTCTCTTCCCCGCGCGGCCTCCCCCCCCCTCTCTCTATGTATCTATCTGTATCAGTCAGTCAGACAACCCCCTCAGCCCTCCGTGTCACCCCACCCACCACCGTTCGTGTCTCTTTCTCAGTAGATCAGTCGGACAGCCCCCCACCACCCCCCCAGCCCTTCATGTCACCCCCACTCCCCCCACCCTCTGTCTCTCTCTCTCTCTCTCTCTCTGTGTAGAGTCAGTCAGTCAGTCACACAGCCTGCCTCATGGATTGCTGCAGATGTGCCCAAACTTATTCCCCCTATCCCCATGTATGTTATAACTGTATGTGTTTTTTTGTGTTTAGTTTTACTAAATGCAAACTTACTCCCCGTATCCCCATGTTATGTTGCATTTCCCAATGAAAAAGCAAACGTACTTCCACTAACCCCATGTTTCCCATAGGGCCCTGCCTGCATTTTCCAACCGCAATTTTTCCAACCGCGAAGGTTTACAGGAACGTATCGTATCCCCCGTGGTTGGGGAGGGATACCTGTATACTTACTAGCAATCTAATGTGTCTTTTCATTTTTTTTTAACCATCATTTAAAATTATGCCATTTAATTGTGATCAATGGCAGATGAAATTCTGACAAAGTTACTGTGATAATAGTCTAGTTTAGATACTTCAGGGAGAATCAAGTACTGTGCAAGATATGGATTGTGCTGGCGATCAGTATTAAGCTTCAACCCTGCTGAATGCCATCCCTCAATCCCTCCGTTTCGTTTCTTCCCTTTCCTCTTTCAAGGCCGGTTTGAAGACTTTCCTCTTCGATCGTGCCTTTTGTTCCACCCCGAACTCTTTTACCTCCCCTTCGTGTTTCACCCCTTCCCAAACATTCCCCTCCCAGCTCAGGTCACACGCCTCCTGTGCAGCGCCTTGGGACGTCCTCCCGACGTGAAAGGCGCTCTATAAATGTAATTTGTTGTTGTTGTTGTTGAAAGCAAAGAAAAACAAAAGTAACAAGTGCCCAGTGTAGTACTATACAGTAATAATAAGTGCTTGTAGACTCAAACCTCATCAGGTCAAAGAGTTTTGAGATGTCAAGAAGACATGAAAAGCACTACATCAAATGCAACGATTATTTTTATTATAGGTCATTGTATGAAGAGTGCAAGTGGGTTAAAATTACAGTGGATCTGATATGGAAATTAAATAGAATAAAGAGTCTTTTTTAAAAAAAGATCAAACCATCTGTAAAAGTCTTCATTTACAGATCTCCTGAACAGAAGCCTCCGGTATTGAATTATGATCTAATCTTGGGTATTATCTGGCACAAGGCAAGATCACATGTTTTACTCCCTGTCATTACAAGCAAATGTATAAAGAGAAAGATCCTGCACAAATGTCAAATCCATGAGATTAGATCGTAGATATTATTGCAGAGCTATTAAAATCTGGTAACATTTAACCGCAGACCATGGTTGAAGTGAGGGGAGGTGGTGTCCAGAAAAGTTTAACAAGTTAATTGCTAGTTGTTCACATGGATGTGAGAGTTTGCACAATAATATTAAAGCCATTGAAGTCCAATTTGCCATATGTCTTAAAGCAGAGTGTTACATAAGGAATCTCCTTTGCATTCCCAGCGATGTGTGGGAACTTCATTCCAAAGGTACAGCAGAGAACGTGATATCTGCTCTAATTTGGACTGGCTCCATTGGCTCCAAAACAATCTAGATTGTGGATTTCTACATTTGTGCATATAGTATTTGTATGTATGTGTGTGTGTGTATGTACTCTTAACCATGGTAATGGGTTTCTACATGTGTCAAAGACCAAAAAAAAAGAGTGTGGGTATGCATGTGTGTGTGTGTGCCTTTCTGTCTGTCTCTCACTGCCTTTTACCTGTCTGTGTTTGTGTGTGCCCATTTCTGCCCCAGACCCATGGATTGACAGCATACTGATACACCACATTTCAGTATAACTTACATTGCGGCAGAGTTCAGGGTTTGCCAAAGGAGTTCCCAATTTCTGAACTTGGAATCCATAGTAAAAAAATTATGTTAAGAATTGCTGTGAATTAGACACTGATATTACTACCTTCCTCAGTAAATCATGAATATAACTTGAGATTAGGGTTATTTCTTTCATATCAAATGCGAGTTTGTATAACATGTCAAATTTGTGAACACAAGTATGTACATCATGTGAATGCATACCTTTTGTGGCAAAATAAATCCTTTACAATTTTCCAGACTTGCAGCGGTAAACTATGATACTGCTGTGCGCAATTTGGCTGCCGCGTTTCGTCCACAAATATACAGTCAATTTTCCTACTCTTCTTCGTCCTGCCCCGACCCCTCCCCCACTGCTCTCGTCCCTACCTAACTGTACAGCGCCTTGGGACCCTCTCGACGTGAAAGGCGCTATATAAATGTAAGTTTTGATTGATTGATTGATCAGTTTATGGGAGTTGGTAGTGTTTGCAAGAGGGATTTGAAACTACAGGTATACGGGGATGGAGTATTTTAGATAGCATTGTTTTCACATATTGGTGGCTAAACTGTTGGAAAATATAAAACGGGCATCCAGGAATCATTGAAATGGAATTTGGAAAGGGATACTGTTATAACATAGATGACAAATAATTGTGGTTAAGCAAAACAATGACATAGTTCAGGATAAGGACAGAAAATAAATCAAAAGGATTTTAAAACCGTCATAAATTAGGGTACAACGGGTTAAAATAAGACGCTGCAGAGGACCAGGCAGTATTTTAAATTAATTCTTCACAATGGAAGTCCAAAGACAGCTTTTTGATCCAGTTATTTATGGTGTCGAAATCTATAACATATGGAAAAGTCAGTAAAGCAGGGGAATGTCTACAGGGCATCTGAACCAGATGGCCTACAAGCTAGCATCCCTAGAGATGGCAGGCGGAGAGGGGAAAGACTCTGGTTAATATTTTAGGAGCTCCATAAGCACAGTTGTACTTGAAAACCAGCCGATAGTCAGTGTTATTCCAAACCTTTGAAACTATAATCAACAAAGCTGATCAACTACTGAGATTAAACTCAAGGGCATTCGATCATAGGTTGAAACAAGCTCCTCTATCCCAGCATAGATCTTTGGTAAACCCACATTTGCAATATTAAGCGTTATTTGGGGGCACCCTACCTTCAAAGGAATATTGATGCATTGGAGAGGATTCAAGGAATAGTAACAAGGTTAATTTCAAGACTAACAGCTGCAAGTTATGAAAACAAAGGCTCAGAGAACTGAGCACATTGTCATCAGAGAAATGAAGAATGAGAGGCAGCAGCATTCAGGCTTTTTAAAATGCTGAGCAGCATAAAAAAATGCAGATGCAAGCAGATTATTTCAGCAAAGAACTAGAAGACATGAATATAAAAGATTAACGTGCCTCAAGCAAGACTTTAGACGGAATTTCCTACCTGCAAAACTCCTGATTACCGGTTAGGCAGAGAAAAAAAAATCTGAGTAAAAGTAATTATGACTGTTATCTTTTTAAGGGAAAAAAAAAGAATGAATTTGAACAACAAAATTGAAGGCAGCAAAGATACACACAGATAGAGGTGATCTAGTGGTTTATTGAATACTGTACAATGGTTTGTAAGCTCTGGGACCATACATATTTCACACAAGGAAGGCACCCAGGACAGGATAATGATATAGGATTCAAGGTTAAAGAAATATGCTGAAGTTTTGTTCCAAATCATTGGGAATGGGGGTGAGAGGCAATCAGCAGAACTTTTACAGAGGAGATTAAAGGTTTTAAGTAGAAATGACAGCAGAGCTGCTATTTTTGTAAAATGTGTGTGGAATGAATGGACATGATGAACCATAACATTTGTCATGTTCTTAGTTTTATTTTTGGTTTCTTACAATTTAAAAGGTGTACAAAATGAGTCATATCTTCAAAGGTGCAAGATGATTTAGGATATGACATTACAGACCTTTTTATATTTACAAACCATGATTAGTATGTATGTATTAGGATAAGAACATGTCAATCTGAGTTCAGTATATATTTGTCTGCATTATTGGAAGATGTATTCACTGGAAACATTTGCTATTTCCCGAGCGTGCAGCTTTACAAATGTACTCCACAGCTGACCAACAACTTTCCTGGGAAACAGCTAAATGGTGCTGTCTCCCAAATGACTTTGCTAAAGGCCAACAGACAAAACTAACAGGAATTGAAAGTACGAAACTCTGTCTTCTTTGCAAACATTGAAACATTCAACACATGGTATGCTTCCTTCCAAACGTTTCCCCTATCGTGTTTCCATTTGCCCAGCTGTGAACAAGCTACCTGTGGAAATCATTGACACATATCTGCGCCTGGTGTCAATGGGTCATTATAAGGCTTTCCATCTCTGGCATTTCATGTGTGTAACGAGCATGTCTTCCCTTTGTGGGCCTTATTTGCATTAACATTTGTGGAGTTTGCTTTTTCCTGACACCAGCTCAGAATATTTTCTCCCATTTAAAAGTCTGCAGAATTCAATTGCAGACAAAACAACAACAACAACAAAAATTACTGACACTAATGCAGTGTGGCGGGTGGGGTGTTATATTATTGGAAGTGCCATCTTTCGGTTGAGATGTTAGACTGGGGTCTTAGCTGCTTGTTTAGGTGAATGCTATGGATTCCATGGCACAATTCGTAAAGAGAAGGGAGTTTCTCACAGTGCCCTGGACAACAAATCCTCCAAGTAAAATCATCACTCACTCCATGGCTGTTTGTGAGACTTTGCTGTACATAAACTGGCTGCTCTGCGTTTCGCCCACAATGTGCACCATCAATCCACTTTATCCACTGAACGCTGTCAGAGCAGTACTGAGTTGCAACTAACAAACGCCTGTCTCCTGAGCGCCAATGCCAACAGGTTTTGCATTTTATTAATCCCGGGCAATATGAGTTTAGTCTGATGTCAAAACAGCCTCAAGATTGCAAATTTCATCTGTTATGCTGCATGCTAACATTATCAACATAAATAAGCGTTTAAGAAGAAGAGTACAGGTAAAGAAGAAGGAGACTGTGGCTATTACTGTAACTGCTGGATTAACTGTTTAACTGTATGCTCTATTTTAACCCTAAAGGCTAGTCTTTGTTGTAAGGGAATTATTGTGACATGACATATACCTAATGAGTCAAAATATAATCTGTAATGTTATTGTAATGTTTTAGTAGAGTTTAATTTGTGGGTTGGGTTAACAATCCATGGACAAAATATAGAGGTTGGGTTAACCATGAGTAAAAGGGTGTAAGGAGGTAATTACAGGTACAGTATCTTTAATTATGTAAATTATCAACTGGGGATATGGATTCCATGTGATTTGCATTGTTTCATAGTTGTGTAATTAAGTGGACCTGAATGCATTTCATTCAATAAACCAACCCACACATTAGATCCTACCGTATTTTGTCGGATTATGAGTTAGTCACTGCGTCGGACAGAGCGCCTTATCTTGTTGAAATGGCTTAAAGTGCTTTACACAATTACACAATAAAGTGCAAATGCAACAGTGAATCTTTTTTCGATCGTGCCTTTTGTTCCACCCCGAACTCTTTTACCTCCCCTTCGTGTTTCACCCCTTCCCAAACACTCCCCTCCCAGCTCGGGTCACACGCCTCTTGTTTAGCGCCTTGGGACGTCCTCCCGACGTGAAAGGCGCTATATAAATGTAAATTGTTGTTGTTGTTGTTGTTGAATCTGCTCATGGTTCCACAAAGCCCCAAAAGATGAATCACAGGATAATGTAGTATTTGGTGGTTGTTTGGATGAGTGAGTACTATTGGACAGGATGTGAGAGCTTCTGTTTAATCTTCAACATTTCTGTGATTCACTAATATGGGCAAAGGGAGCCTCGGTTTAACTTTGCATCTGATAGATTGAAGCACAATGTCCAAATGCCACAGAACCAGATGGTTTTATAGTTGAATTTCCATTGACTGGTCAATTCTCTGGGTATGAAGTCATTGTTGGCAGTTTGTTGCAGAGTTGGCAGAGAAGTATAAGTAATTTAAATTTGATCATTTAGTTATGAACCATTTTTCTTTTTTTTAGGAATGTTATGTCACGCAGTTTAATTTCTGTCAGATGAAATATTCACAGTGACTTCAAGCTGATGAAATGTTTTCATTGCTGTGAAATGAAAATAAAATGAGATGCCCTTTTAATGTGAGTCATTGCACCCGGTGAATTCAAGCATTCATTTTAAAATTCAAATAACTATTTGAATTAACAATTCCCCCGATTAAATTGGTCATTCACTTCATCAGCTACAACAACAAAATTAAATTTATAGAGTGCCTTTTTGTTTTGAAAAAAAGGAGAAAAAAAAGGACATTCAAAAATTGGTTGGTTCCCTCGCAAGCACCTCTCCGCCCTGCTGGCTCCCTATGAACCTCCCCCCTGAGGCAAGAGTGCTACCATTGAGCCAGGTTGACACACAAGGAATATGGAATCACTTCATGCCCTCAGATAAGGAACTGAGGCACTTGTGTAACACTGTCTTTATAGGAAACCTGTAATACATATATATTTTCCTCTTCAGATCCCGAATTGAGTGAGGTGATCACATATACAGTCAAATACAGTTTTTCTAGAAGGGATTTGAACCTGAGGCAATGCTGGTTACTAGAGAGTGAAACATTCATTCTGCCACTGTGTCAGTCAAAATATTAATTTCCCTTTGAGAATTCAAATCATTGTTCATACATTTCCAGCAATTTCACGGGAGGTTTGGATGAAGAAGGCCAGCCCTCCAGCTCATTTTATCTCATCATTCCAGAATTCCCACCCTACTGTCTTCCTATCACTGTTAAATGACTCCAGAATCAAGAAACAGTCAGCCTCTCACATATTCATAGATTCATAGATTCATAGAATTTTACGGCACAAAAGGAGGCCATTCGGCCCATCTAGTTTGTGCCGGCTCTTTGAAAAGAGCGATTCAATCCCACTGCCCTGCCCGCTCCCCATAGCCTAATAGACCTGTTCTCCCTAAATAAAGATCTAATTCCCTTTTAAAAGTTGTTATCGAATCAGCCTCCACCACCTTTTCAGGCAATGCATTCCAGATTCGAACAACTCGCTGAGTGAAAAAATTTCTCCTCAGCTCCCCTCTACTTCGCCTTGAAACTATTTTAAATCTGTGACCACGAGTCACAGATTCACCCATGAGTGGAAATAGTTTTTCTCTATTTGCCCTGTCGAAACCCCTCATGATCTTATAAACCTCTATTAGGTCTCCCCTCAATCTTCTCTGCTCCAGAGAGAATAACCCTAGCCTATCTAGCCTCTCCTCATAGCTGAAGTCCCTCAATCCTGGCACCATCCTAGTAAATCTTCGTTGTACCCTTTCCAATGCCTTCACATCCTTTCTGCAGTGTGGTGACCAGAATTGAACACAGTATTCCAGCTGAGGCCTCACCAAAGTCTTATAGAGGTTAGTCAGCACTTCCTGACTTTTGTACTCTATACCCCTATTTATAAAGCCTAGTATCTCATATGCCTTCTTAACAGCCTTGTCTACCTGTCCTGCCACCTTCAACGAGTCACTAACACAAATCCCCAGGTCTCTCTGTTCCTTCACACCATTTAAAATTGTACTATCTAGCCTATATTGCCTCCCTTCATTTCTTCTCCCAAAATGCATCACCTCACACTTCTCTGCATTAAACTTCATCTGCCATGTGTCTGCCCACTTTACCAATTTGTCTATATCCTCTTGCAGATGGCTACTATCCTCCTCACTATTTACTATTCTCCCTAACTTAGTGTCATCTGCAAACTTGGAAACTGTACTCCGTACACCCAAGTCCAGATCATTGATGTAGATTACAAACAGCAATGGTCCCAAAACCGATCCCTGTGGCACACCACTGCTCACTTCCCTCCAGTCTGAAAAACAGCCGCTCACTACAACTCTCTGCTTACTGTCTCGCAGCCAGTTGTGGATCCACGCAGCTACTGTCCCTTTTACGCCATGGGCCTTTAATTTCCTAATAAGTCTCTCATGTGGCACTTTATCAAATGCCTTTTGAAAGTCCATGTAAACTACATCAACTGCGCTACCATTATCCACCCATTCCGTTACCTCATCAAAAAATTCTATCAGATTTGTAAGGCAAGATTTGCCTTTAACAAATCCATGTTGACTGTCCTTTATTAGCCTATATCTTTCTAAGTGAAGATCTACCTTGTCCCTGATTATGGACTCTAGAAGTTTGCCCACTACCGACGTTAGACTGACTGGTCTGTAGTTACCAGGCTTGTCCTTCTGCCCCTTTTTATACAAGGGAGTAACATTAGCACATTACTTCATTATTATTCTCAGGCACATTACTTCAATCAATCCATTTTAGTCGCTCACGTCCACAACCACATTCCCATGATCAGTCCTGATAAATTCCTCACATGCATACATTGCCACTAAGGTTTAACTAATCAGATTTCATGGTCTCTTGTCAAATTCACTGCACGCATATTGATGAACAATGGAAATTTACATAACATGAAACCCAATTCAAACATCAAACCTTAAAGTAAATGGACAATGGACTCTTGACCAAAGGTAAGAGCAGGGAGATCTCTGGGGTTAGTGTCATGAAAATCAGGAGCAAGGGCAGGAAGCAGATTTGGGTGTTCTATGACTAAATTTTAAAAAAGTAATCCTTACATTTTGATATAGCGCTTTTCACATCTTCTAGACGCCTCAAAGCACTTCACAGAATATACTGTAAAGTGAATTGATAATTGGTCATTTAAATCCATGTTTGTGGGACACTGCTGTGCGCAATTGGATGCCACGTTTCGCTCACAAATATAGTCAATTCACTTTACAGTATATTCTGTGAAGCGCTTTGAGATGTCAAGAAGATGTGAAAAGCGCTATATCAAAAAGACACTCTATAAATTCAATCCAGTATTATTATTATTATTATTATTTATGGGTGAAACGCGGCAGCCAAATGTGCAGAGCAGTGTCTCACAAACAGTCGTGGATGGAAATGAGTAATTTCATTATTGTGTGTTTTTTTGAGCGATTATTATTAGGCATGTGGAGTAAGGAAACTTGCCCAAGGTTTCGGCCTGACCTTGCCTGGATTCGAACACAGGTCTCACGCTTGTAAGGAGAGTGCTCTAACCACTGAGCTACAGGACTCCAGGGATGTAGGGATGTGTGTCCAAGCTCTGCGCAGGTTGATGGTAATGCTCTCACACATTGGTCACAAGTAAAAATACAGTAAACACCAGGATGACCTTATCAAGATTGATGGTGTGTTCAGTGGTGTGGGAATGAGAAATTAAACTTAACTGATTGCATGGTTCTGAATAAAGGTCTGATCAAGATTAATTATCCTTAAGTAGCCCATTAAAATCACTCCCAATGCTGTTCCATCTTTGAGAGATTAGCAAACAAACTTCTATCGAGTCCACTAAATTAAAATTACAGTATTGCAACAACATCAACTTGAATTTATATAGTGTCCTTCACCTAGGATAGTGTTCTGAAAGGCTTAGAATGATGGATCATATGGCAAGCAATGGAGAAGCGAGTAGAGATGGTGGAAGTGGAAGGCTACCATAGAAGAGGTGGATTTTAAAGGTTGTATTTATAAACAGATAGAGAGGGGTGAGATGGAGAAGTGGAGGGAGACAGCGCCAGAGATTACGCCTGTAACATTTGAAGGCTTGGCCATCAATGGTGGTGAGTGCACAAGAAGCCTGAGTTAACAGGGGCTAGTAGAGGAGTGGGGTGAGAGAAGATCAGAGACAGGCAGGATTTTGAGTGAAAAGGGGGGCAGAAGCAGGCACTGTGCAGAGGTGAAGAAAAGAAGTCATGGTCAGAGATTGAATATGAAGGAGAAAGCTAAGGATTGAACCAGATGTCAACGTCAGATGGTTCAGGCAGCTTGAGAGAAAGGGCTGGGAGGTTAAGGAGTCAGAGTCAGAAATAGAAAGAGACATTTAAACAGAGACAATAAAGAAACTACTGAAAACACGTCATAGAGAATTACTGTAAAGTGTGGCGACAGTGTGTTTATAGGCAAATGCAGGAGTAAATTTACACAGCAAGGACTCATAAGTGGTCATGAAGCCTAACTCATGAGATCTCACAAAGAGTCACGCACTCCAGGACTCTACCGCGCATGAAGCGGCTATATAAATGCAATTTGTTGTTGGTGTTGAATGTTAAAGAACAAATGGCCCCTTTCAAAATTAAAATGGACTTCTCTCGTGTTCTGGCCAACAATACCCAAAAGAAAATTGATCTTCATGGTTGTTGATAGAACAGTGGTGTGCAATTGGGCTGTTGCAGTCACCTACAAATACACAGTCATTAACACTTTACAGAAATTCCTGTGAAGAGCTCTGGGATGACCTCCCGACGTGAAAAAGTACTATGCCAAATGCAAGGATTGTTATAGAAAACATATGCAAGCTTCAATGTTGTGTGTAGAGATCGTTCAGCAGTACAGTACTGACAACTGATCAAATATGGAACACAAGTGGAGGAGAAACTGTATTTCTTCACTGCATGGAGTAGCGGGTGATAAAATATCCCTTTAGTGTCAAATATGCCTTTGAGCCTGGAAGAGATGTGTCAAAGACATGAACGACAGCAGAGAGTCTCAGTTTGACCAATAAAAGGAAGAAAAGCAGCCTTTTAAGAACAAACAATTGCCTGGCTCACAGACCAATGAATCAGTTGCAAACAAAGTACAGTACCTCAAAGAGAAGCTAGCCATGAACAGTGCAATGACAATGGAGCTCAGTAAGGGATACACAGGGGTAGCTCACCTGCTGGATCAGAGCTTTTGCACTTTATCATCCAGCTGGTTAGAGATAAGAGGGGAAATTCACAAAATAGTGCATTTGTTAGCAAAGATGTTAAGAAAACAGAGCAATTATATTGCCAAGTGCTGACAGGTGTGTTATTCCTTGTTATTTTGAAAAAAAAAGCCAGATACCACAGTTGAATAATTGTACGCCTGCTCAGAGACGAAAATGAAACAGCTGCCGTTTCTGGCTAAAGATGTGAAGAACTGTTAGCGGCTCAACTTATTCTTTCATAAGTTACATTTGCATGACTTTGCTTGATTCACCACATGCATATGTGGTTGAGGGAACTATGCTGTGTTTTGAATCATATCGACGTATAGTCTCACAATGCCTCAGTGTTTTGGGGAGGCAGAATTTAAACAGCAAATGAAAAGCAATTGTCTTCAAAGCAAGACAGGGTTGTCATGAAAACACGTCAAGAATCACAGTATTTCACAGGCTCACACTGTAATGATTTTCAAGCTGCCAGATCAGGTTAGAGGGACATTAATCCTTCACCTCCACAGTGCGTATAGAGATATTTGTGGAACTTTTGAAAAACCTTTGAATAGAAATGACTTTCTCATTTGGAATGACAAAGTGAGCTTTTCCTGCTTCACATAGTAAATTGATATTTCTTAAGGCCTCATCCCAAACAGAGACCGAATCACTCAATTCTTAAAAGACACCAGATATAACGCGGCACATTTTGCATTTCAAAGCTGGACTCCAAAAGCAAACACTGATGAATGAATTGACAGGTAAAATAACCCATGATATTCACAGCCCAATTTTGTATAATATTTACAAATTATGAAGCCATGAGAAACATGAGGATGGAGGGCAGGAATAACTGACCCAGTTTGGAAGTAGATCACATCAAAGCACAGTTCCTAATGGGTCAGCCTGATACACTTTCTGTATCCGGTGGAATTCAATGTTTCCAAATTCCAACTCTAGTTTGCAAATACTGTATTGCGTTTTGAATCTCCTGCAAACTAGGGTCCGGCGATATATCGATATATCGCTAAAACCCGAAATAATTTTCATATCGATACGCTGATATAGGCATTTCAAAAATATCGATATATCGAAAAATCAGAGACGGCAGGGGGGTGGGGGGGGAGAGACGGCTGGGGGGGGTGTGGGGGGGAGAGAGACGGCTGGGGGAGTTGGGGGGGAGAGAGAGACAGCTGGGGGGGGGGGTGGGGGGGGGAGAGAGATGGATGGGAGGGAGAGAGACAACTGGGGGGGTGGGGGGGAGAGATACGGCGGGGGGGGAGGGGGAAAGAGACGGCTGGGGGGGAGAGAGACGGCTGGGGGAGTTGGGGGGGAGAGAGAGACGGCTGGGGAAGGTGGGGGGGGAGAGAGACGGATGGGGGGGTGGGGGGGAGAGAGACGGCGGGGGGGGGGGAGGGGGAAAGAGACGGCCGGTGGGGGTGGGGAGGGAGAGAGACGGCTGTGGGGGGTGGTGGAGAGAGACGGCTGTGGGGGGTGGTGGAGAGACGGGGTGGATGTGATAATATACAGATAGATAGAGATGGGGGGGATGTGAGAGAGACACAGAGACACAGACAGAAAAACACAGAGATGGAGAGAGTGAGAGTCACAGAGAGAGAAAGATATTTACCGCCTGAGGAGATAGGCCCCGAATGCGCACGCACCCGGAATGCGTGCGCACCCGGAACGCGCGCACACCCTGAATGCGCTCGCACTCCGAATGCGCGCGCCGCGCGCATGCGCAGTACGGAAAACCCGAAAATATCGATATTTCGGTATATCTCGATATGAGCCCATCGATATATCTAAATCGGAAAATTTCCAGATCGACGGATCCTACTGCAAACTAGTTTGGCTAGAAATATTGCTTCATTTAGGAATTCTATCCCCCAAGTGCAGACAAAAAAAAATTATAGTTGCTGCTTATGATTTTAAAATCGTCTGTCTTTGAAATCTGAAATCTATTCAGTGTTGAACATGACATGCAGGAAAATTTGAGACAATACATTTGCTTCCAGAATATGGGTACAAGTTGCTTTTGGATCTGCGTTTGATGTAAGAAAAGTGGCTAGAGAAAGTTTTGGCACAGTGCAATTTAACAGTGCAATTTACACCAAATACAAAATGTTTCTGAAAACGGTTCACAGATTATCATGAAAAAAGAGACAACTTACTCCAGCTCTTGTCTCTCCACAACAAAACAATCTCATTATTAAACTCGCTATGAACACTAGCCCCGGTATGGAATGAGTAAATTGCACATCAATGGGATTTGATCTAACATAAATTGTTTTGAACTTTTCCTTTCACTAATAAGCCGTGTTGTGTTTAGCTTCCTTTGGGGAAGGGTGTAAAACAGTCAACAACAACAATTTAAACTTATAAAGCGCCTTTCACGTCGGGAGGACGTCCCAAGGCGCTGCACAGGAGGCGTGTGACCCGAGCTGGGAGGGGAGTGTTCGGGAAGGGG
This sequence comes from Hydrolagus colliei, assembly GCA_035084275.1. Classification (NCBI taxonomy): domain Eukaryota; kingdom Metazoa; phylum Chordata; class Chondrichthyes; order Chimaeriformes; family Chimaeridae; genus Hydrolagus; species Hydrolagus colliei. The sequence goes on from CM068742.1 coordinate 33,221,172, forward strand.
TGAAACACGTAGGTGAGGTCGAAAAGTTCGGGGGGAACAAAAGGCACGGTCAAAGAGGAAAGTCTTCAAACCGGCCTTGAAAGAGGAAAGGGAAGAAACAAGACGGAGGGATTCGGGGATGGAATTCCACAGGGTGGGAGCGGAGTAACTGAAGGCTCGGCCTCCGATGGTGGAGCGGTTCAGGCGGGGGGCTTGGAGCAGGCCAAGTCCTGCTGAACGGAGGGTCCGGGTGGGCTTACAGGGGGTGAGTAGATCGGTTAAATAGGGTGGGGCAAGGCCTTGAAGGTGAGGACGAGGATCTTGAACTCGATCCTCTGGAGGATGGGGAGCCAGTGGAGATGGGCGAGGGTGGGGGTTATATGGTCGCGGAGGCGGGTGCGGGATAGTACACGGGCTGCAGAGTTTTGGATGACCTGCAGCCTCCGAATGGAGGAGCTGGGGAGGCCGACGAGGAGAGAGTTTCCGTAGTCCAGCTGTGAAGTGATGTACGCGTGCACGAGTGTTTCGGCAGCGTGGGGGGTGAGATATTTGCGGAGCCTGGCAATGTTGCACAGGTGGAAATAAGCGGTGCCGGTCAAGGCGCGGATGTGGGGGAGGAAGGAGAATTTATGGTCGAACGTGATGCCGAGGTTCCTGACTGGCTTTGTGAGGTGGAGAGTACAGCCTTGGATGTTGAGGCTGGCAGCGCCCGATGTGCGGAGGCGCTGGCTTGAGCCAATCAGGAGGGCCTCAGTCTTGCTCACGTTCAATTGGAGGAAGTTGTCCCTCGTCCAGGACTCAATGTCGGACAGACATGCTGTCAGACAGACATGCTGTCAGAACATCGATGGTCTGGGGGTTGAGGGATGAGGCGGAAAGGTACAGTTGGGTGTCGTCCGCATACATATGGAAATTTACCCCATGTTTGCGGATGACATCGCCCAGAGGGAGCGTGTAAATGGTGAAAAGGAGGGGGCCGAGGACAGAGTCCTGGGGGACACCATGAAAAACTGTGCGAGGGTTTGAGGAGAAACTGTTGGAAGATACAAAATGTAGGCAGTGAGTCAGTCAGTGTAAATCAACTGCAAATCTTACATTAGATTTGCACTCCTAGAAAGACAAATCAAATAAAGTCCTGTCTCAGGCACTTTTTGTTTCCAGGCATTAAAGTCTATGCTTCATACTTAGAAACGCACCATACCCAACACAATACCCACCATATCCAATACCAATACCCCAAATCAAATGGAGGAGAGATAAGGCATCATGTGATGTGATAATTTTCCCTGTGATTTACTGTAATGTTTCTCTTAGGTATCAGTTTGCTCAGTTCCCCACTAGATCAGAAGGCTGCGGATTCAAGCCCCATATTAGGACAGGGGCTCATAGTCTCGACTGATATTGCATTGCTAAAGCTAAGTGAACACTACAGGGTTGAAGATTCTGTCTTTTGGTTTAGATGTTAAGCCAAGCTCCCATGCCTGTTCTTTAGGTGGTCGTTAAACATCCCATGACATAATATGAAAAGCTTTCTCTTCGACCGTGCCTTTAGTCACTTTTCAACGCCTGCCCCTGGCTCGGGCCCGGGCTTGGGATCCGTTATTGTGAAGCGCTCTGAGATGCCATCCAGCGTGAAGAGTGCTATATAAATCAAATTTGTTATTGAAAACAGAAGGGAGCATCCTGGCCAGCAATCCTCCAGACAAATTAATCATTCACCTTGTGGCTGTTTGTGGTATCTTGGATGTGTACCATGCCTGTGCATTTGCCTACAAAAAAGTCACCTTCACTTGCTAGTCATTTCTGTAAAGTGTTTTTGACCAGATAAGATGTTGTAAAAATAGCAGCTCTTTCATTCTTTCTAATGTTAGTTTTTTTGTGTTTGATTACTTATGTAAAGAAAATTATCCTTCCTGAACCATACAATTATGTAAAAGAAGGGTTGATTAAAAAAAATCTTAAACAGAAATCCACAAGTCAGATACAATTTTATACTTGAAAACATGATTCACACATTCCAATTTTTTTTCTTGGATGGGGTAACTAAGAGAGACATATATCATGCAATAGACGATTTCTGTGAAAATACATTTCCATATCCCCTTGAGGGTTCCTTTCATCCGGTAAATGTGCAGATATGTGACATAATTGTTAACAATGCTGGCTACCAGATGAAGTGAATGTCTGTAAACTGCTGAGGCCTCTTCCTTCAATCCAGCTAAAGATCCATTTAACACAGAAGCTGCCTGTGACCTGTGATTTACAGTTCAAAAGGTTTGTGTAATATTATTTGGATGGACAGAGCAAAGATGGTGGGGAGTGGGGGGTGGTGGGTGAGGGAAAGGCCAAGTGCACACATTATAAACAGCTCATGTAATGAATTGAAAGGAGGTGAGATAACCCTGGACATTGCACAAGGATGTACTGTACTTTAAATTGAAGCTGAACAAAGAAACAGATGCTTTATATTAAAAAAAACTAGGTTGTCATATGTGCGAGAAACTCTCTTAGGCACGCAGAACTACTTTGAGGAAAAGATACACAAGAAAAACAGACATTCACCTTCACACGACAAATGACTTCATTTATAATTGAAGTCTGCACAGCGAGAAATAACAACAATTCCCCCTCATGTAACACACAAAGAATTGACAAACTAAAAGGCAAAATTATGGGTGAGTATTAAGAAAATACAAACAATAGACTGTGAGCCTGGCAAGCTTGCTGAGTTGGGTCAGAGGGAAAACAAGAATTATTTATACTTTTACAGCATCGCCAGCTGCCTTCAACTTGTTTCCTGTAATGAAAACACAGCAGAGATGATTATCCTTCAAACCATCTGTTGACGTTGGCCATGGTAAGCAAATGGCTGCTCCCAGCAGGAAAATGAATGAGGCGCACTGAGGTGGCTAGTGGTGCACACTGTGAGCCATCAACCGACGGGTCTCTCTAGTAGCTGCCAGCACCGTGCCTCCCCTGAGCAGCCAGGGTGAAAAAAACAACTGTGCATCTTGTTTGCAATTTGTGGCAAGAACAGGACTTTGTCTCAAGTTGTTCGCTCCCAGTGGTCACACTGCTCCTGACATCCTCTTTTATTGTAATTGAAGCAATTAAGGGCGGATGAGACAGAGACAAAGGGAACAGTATTGTTTACCAAGGACATTCTCTTGCACGTGTCGTGCAAGGCTCACTTGTGTGTCGTCTTTGTACATTTCCATCATAGGCATAACACACGTTAATCTGAACAGCATAGCAGGCAACAAATTGAACCACATATATATGCAGACATATCACATTTACAGTAGTTAATAATAATAATAATCTTTGCATTTGATATAGAGCTTTTCACATCTTATCGATGTCTCAAAGCGCTTCATAGAATGTACTCTAAAGTGAATTTGTGGGCGAAACGCAGCAGCCACTTGCGCAAAGCAGTGTCCCCCAAACAGTCATGAATTGAAAATGACCAATTTTATATTATTGTGTGTTTTTTTTATGGATTATTATTTGCCATGTGGAGTAAGGAAACTTGCCCAAGGTTTCACCCTGATCTGCCTGGATTCAATCACAGGTTTCACTCTTGTAAGGCGAGTGCTCTAACCACCGAGCCACAGTTAGTATATATATCAAGCATAGGGCGGTAAAAAATTAAACTTGCGATACGATAATCATCAACAGAAATATCACAATGTCAGAAATTACAGCCCCAAATTGTAGCCTTCACTTATTCAATAGTTTCAGCACAAGGTTTTGACCAAACATGTGTGACTTGTATCACTCACACACTGCTGTCCGTGTCCACAGAGTAGCCTCCAAGGATACCATCCTAGTGTTTACTACAGTAAAACTTGCAAATCTGATCTGTATAAATCCTATAATTGCCCAAGTCATACATCTGCCTAAGTCCCACTGTAGAGTTTATATTCTATCCAAGTTTGACATAACTCATACTTTGCATTAGTCATATTAAATGTGTGGTCCCATCAGATATGATTTGTGAGGTTTACCATACCACATTCCAAGTCAACTTGCTCCTTTCGTATTCTTCTCAAGTTCCAACTCTGCTATATTCAATTTAAACAACTGTAGTAGCAAAAAAAAATCATTAGCTGATATGAGATATACCAAGGACATGAGTGGAACACCAATCGAATAAACTCTCAAACACCACTCGAATAAACTATGGAGTAAGTTTATTTTGAGACAACTTTAGAGAAGAGGCCACCATCCCAACCAAAGCAATGAGGGGAGTGCCTAGAAGAGATGAATTACTGTCTCCTCTCTCTGATTACCCCTCTACTATAAGCTATATATGGGGGAGGGAAGGAGGCAAACGCACTACGCGATTAGATAATTATCGCAAATAAATGTTACCACAGTCCAAACAACTCTCAAACATGTCCCTAGTTTGGAGTGTGCACATCTCCTTCCTCCCTAGTTCATGGACAACCAATCAACTTGCCCGACATTGGCAGATGCCCCCGACTGCCAATCCTCTGAACCTCCCTCCACCCCCCACTCTCGCCTCCTCACTTTAGACAGGATCATTATTATTATCTATTCTCTTTGACTATTCCTAGGATTATCTCCCTGCCTCCCACCTCTCCCTTGCTCAGGGTTTGACCGACCCATAAAGGAATCAGTTTGACTCGTATAATTGGTTGATGTGATAATTCTTGCATTACATTTTACATCAGATTTTCACCCATAGTTTAATGGGGGTCATCATGTTGAAAACCTTTGCAAAAAAGAAATAAGTGTTATGAGTAAACGTGAATTACATTATTCAACGTTTCAATCCACAATCTTTAGAATTTAGATGGGTGATTCCTATCATCTAACACCCAAAATGATATATTAAATTTCATTTTGACCCGAGGAGTATAAGCAGTGATCTGATTTAGGTCTTCAAAAGGAAATTGACAAGTGAATAGGGAACAGCTCCCTATCTCTGGGATCTTCTTTAGCCCCATCTTCTGACCCCCTCTGGTTAGCATACTCAGGCTAAGTCTCCCATCTCTCACTCTATCACCATTGATGGTCGGGTTTTCAGCAACTGCACCCCTAGTCCCTGAAACTTCCTTCTGCCCCTCTCTATTTGTCTTTAAATCCCACCTAAAACCTATATTTTCAACCACTATTTCCTCCTTTCCCTTGTTTGGTATCTGATAGTCTTTCTGAAGCCATATTTATATAATAATAAATAATAATCCTTGAATATCTTTTCCTGTCTCAAAGCGCTTCACAGAATGTATTGTAAAGTGAATTGACTGTATATTTGTGGGTGAAATGCGGCAGCCAATTCCACACAGCAGTGTCCCACAAATGGTCTTGAGGGTATATTTAAATGTGAGTTATTGTTGTTGCAAGCTATTAAGAGACATGCAGAACAGGAGGAGAAGTGGGATTTGAATGATGAAGCTGAGATTAACTAACAGAATGACACAGGTTTGACCAAACAAATGTTGCTGTGGCCCTCACACTGCACTCCTATCCTGTATGCCTATTTTATTAAGGACATAGAACACATCAAAAGCAGGCTTCTCAAAAGCTAATGGGCTAGAGTTTCTTTCGCCTCTTTGGCCACATTTTTTTTCCTTCTGTCGACTTGCGTGGCAATTTAAGATGTACTGTACTATCATTATCACTAGTACTATCTTTGGTAGTCAAAGGGCTCACAAATTGATTACAAAAGAGGCAGCTTCTGGAACAAATCAGCTTTAATTATGTATTTTCTAATAACTTTCAATAAGACATGTAGGAATACTGCAATCATTACAATAGAGAAGTACAATAATCCGCTATAGAGTGATTAAGTTACTGCAATTTATCAGAAGAACTTCCACGAGTCGCCCACCAGGTCTGAGCAGAATGTGGAAAAAATAATTAAACATTAAATTAAAAGGGTAATGTTCGATAAATTCAAAATTGTTCGTACATAAGGAACGTTAGCATTCAATTTATAGTTATATTGACAGAATAAAGCTGGTCATGTGGGCCGAAGGGCCCTCTTCAGCCAAACCACCCTCGTGATCTTGAGACGACTACAAAGGTAAAAAGGCTATTAGCACCTGTGAAATTATGGATCACTCAAAATCATACATGCCCATCAACTTTATGTTCTCTTACAAAATGCACAGTCACTACACTAGATAGCAAATCCTGTGAAGTGCCTTGATATGACCCCACAATTTGAAATGCCCCAGATAAATCTAAAGCTTCTTATTATACAAACAAAATCTTCAGTTTCCTATTTACTGTACTTTTGTTATCCCTATTTTGAAATCACTTGATCTTAGGTTTTCTACACTTCCACAATGGCCAATGTTTTGAAGCATTTCATAATTTTAAATGCCTTGTTGCCCCTCAATCTTCTCTTTTGCTAATATAAATGCTAATTCTATTGTTAGTTTATTAAACAATAAATTGATCAGTTCAATCCATGATTGTTTGTGGGACACTACTGTACGCAATTGGCTGTTGTATTTCGCCCACAAAATATACAGTCAATTCACTTTACAGTATATTTTGTGAAGTGCTTTGAGATATCTAGAAGACGTGAAAAGTACTATATTAAATACAAGGATTATTATTATTATTATTGTACTCTGTTTGATAGATCTTCCCATAAATTGTGGAATTATTCTAGGAGTACTTCACTGCATTCAATTCAAACATTGAATGTGGTGGGTTTTTTAAGAAAGGAGGCAACCAACGTACATTTATATAGCACAAAGTAAACCATTTCAAAGTGCTTCAACTGAATAAAATTAGATAGAAATAAAGTGAATGCTGTTCTTGAGGCAAGTAGACCAAAACTGCAGGCAGTTAATCCGGAAGGTATAGTCTCACCAAGGCCAACAGTAACTCCATTGGAGTTAAGCAAGATAACATGAAAGCAACATTTTTGACTAAAACTATTTCAAAAGTGTTAAAATATAATAGAATAGATGAGCTACCACCTGAGTATATAACATGAGACTGCATCACAAATCCCCATGATTATCTCATGGTGCAAAGCCAAAAGGATGGCAAGTGATCTGAGAAAGCATAATGCTCCATTATAATGTAATTTTAAGGTGAGAACTAGGGTCCGTTGATATGGAAATTTTCCGATTTCGATATATCGATGGGCTCATATCAACATATACCGACATATCGATATTTTCGGGTTTTCATACTGCGCATGCGCGCGCATTCGGAGGTGCGCGCGCATTTGGGGCCTATCTCCTCAGGAGGTAAATATCTCTCTCTCCCTGTGTCTCTCACACTCACTCTCTCCATCTCTGTGTTTTTATGTCTGTGTCTCTGTATCTCTCTCCTCTCTCACATTCCCCCCCCCCCCATCTCCGTCCGTCCATCCGTCCGTCCGTCTATCTATCGTACTGTATATTATCATATCCCCCCATCTCTCCAACACCCCCCCCGTCTCTCCCCCCACCGTCTCTCCCCCACCCTGTCTCTCTCCCCCCGCACCCCTTGTATACCTGTATATTGTATTCGAGGACTTATGAATACAATATGGCACCTTGTACCTCGGTCTATGCATTGTGTATAGAGATGAGCATTCTGGATCTTGTAGTTCAGTGTGCGGCATTCGGGGTGTGCGCACATTTGTATGTGCGCGCGCATTCCATGCTCTAGGCCCAGGAGGTTGCAATGCCGGAAATGATATACCGATATTTACGATATACCGACTTTCTTTTTATATATTGAATTTTTCGATCTATTGATATATTTTAAATTCCGATATTGGCATATCGATATGAAAATTATATTGGATATAACCGATATATCAATATATCGCTGGACCCTAGTGAGAACATACATCAGTACAATGGGATACTGAAGAATCCAAAAGCTTTTTGCCTCTGAATCTTTGATAATGCTAATATTGTTTGCTTCTCCATTTGATCCCTTGCATTTGCCTAATGTGAAAGCAAAACAAGATCTTCAGGAGAGCTGAGGCACACATTGTCCACTCTGCTTACAAGGAATGGCTTGCTACATTTTTCCATTAAAACATTGTGATTAAAATTGTTAAATTTTTTCAGGTTTATTTTTAATTCTCCCATACGTGGAAAATGACAACTTATTCTTAATTTCTGCATTGATATACCTTTAAAAATAATATATTTCTTCATTTTAACATATGGAATAGACAAATGTCAGAACGTTGGGCAAAGTTCCTCCTACACATGTTTCGGTTCACCTAGAAGTAAATAGGAACCAGGTTGTTAGTCGACTAGTGGATCATTTCGTGGAAGTAATAATCCCTTCAAAAATAAATTAAATAATAATTTGGTCACTCAATCCATGACTGTTTGTGGGACACTGCATGCTCAATTAGCGGATGCGTTTTGCTCACAAAATATGCACAAAACAGTAAAAGCCCGTTTATCCGGCACCCTCGGGACCTGGCCAATGCCAGTTAAAGCGTGTGCCGGATATTCAGCCGAAAACCCCCAAAGTTTTTTAATTAAAAAAAATACATTGTGCCGGATAAATTCCGATTAATCGAACGGGCACCGTTTTTTTGAGGTGCCGGTTAAAGGGAAGTTACGGTTGATCGGGTCACGGATAAACGTGCTTTTACTGTATATGTATATAGTCAGTCCACTTTACAGTGTACTCTGTGAAGTGCTTTGAAACGTCTTGAAGACTTGATAAGGGGCTATACCAAATGCAGAGGATTATTAGTATTATCAATTGATAGGAATTATTAAATTTCACTTACAAATAAATGACATTAGGTAGTGAAAATAAGTGGATATCTACATTGGTGAAGGAAATCAGAAGACTTAAACCAAAAATGGTACTGTGGTGGTAATGATACAAGACTAGTAGAAACCCAGAGGTCATGGATTTGAATCCTGCTATGCAGTTCAAAATTTGAATTTATAATTCACTAGGTATTTGAACTAGGTACCAGAACTGCCAACAAGCCCAGTTGGTTCAATAGGGAAGGAAATCTAGGGAAGGAATAGGGAAAAAAGCCTGGTTGGTTCAACAGGAATAGGACATTGTTATCTTACATGTGACTCAATCACACACTATAATGCTTAAGATGAAATCGGTTTGGATGAAAAATATCCTTTGGCCCAAATAGTCACATCCATCCACAACACCCAAACTACAACCCTCCCACCACAACATTAAGATTTTTGTAAAATTTATCTCAGTGCCCTGGCCTCAATCAATCTTCCTGGCAACCTGTGCTATACTATATTATACTTTGGGTAAAGGAAAACTTCTTGTCCTGAAATTGCTGAGCCCTTTCAGAAGATTGTGCTGCCTCCACCTACAACATGATAAGACGCTATATCAAACACAAGGATTATTATATTATTCTCTGCCTGTGCTTGCCTCTGCCGAGATGTAACACTTGCAATATAATGAAGGCTAGTAGAGACGCATTAGATAAACTGTATTCAGAGAACTTTGTACAAGTATGAAGAGGATCAGTAACATGTCACTGGAAATCAAGCACAATAAAGATAAAGTGAAATAATGACTGTGTGTGAGTGAATCTAAGTCCATCCAGGCAGACTGATGGGCAGAGGTATTGTGTTTACTGCTGTGCCCACAAGGCTAGAGACTGCGGGAGTGACAACTTTAAACACAACTCCCGTAATAAGCAAATATATTCTGAAAAACAGTGTTCCGTCTAGAACCTCACGCAAGTCTCTATTCAGAAGTAATTCACTTCAGCCAAAATACAAATAGTCTTCTGAGGGATGTACTGTACATGGCAATGGTCTTGAAAATGAGAATGCAGAAATATCGAACAACCACTAAAGAAAAGAATTCTCTAATCATCAATTCAAAATTATTACTACAGGCGTTCATTCCAATTAGAGTATAGTCTCAAGATTCCCTTGTGCATGGAAACTGTGAGGCGTTCTCTGAACTGCTGTAAGGGAAATATATGAAAGATTTTACTCAGAAATTAGGTAACTGCCTGCCTATAGTGTTCTGTTTGAAGATTTTTTGTATAAATTATCTTTGGTTTTTTAATTGACTATGTGAATCTGGTGTTAAACTTTTTTTTAATCAGTAAAGAAGTAAAGGGATGGCAATTAGTAAAGATGTTTTGAAAAGTAATGCCAGATTTGTGATGCTACTTGAAAAGAATCCTATCAAAGGCTTGCTAATGGCTGGAATCGGCTTATTTTAACCTTTTCTTTCCCCACTCCGGAATCTGAGTAAGAGCTCAAGGATATCAGTGAGATCGAAATGAGCTTGAAAGAGAACACGTCAGGGAGTGGTAGTTTGCTTTACACCGAAACAAGTCATTCGGGCCCAACTAGTTTACACCCCACATGAATCCACGTGCTGCTAAAGAAAATTGTAATTTGCCCCATATCGTGCTTGTGAGGCTTTCTCAATCATGCATTTCAGATTTTCTGAACTGTTTTATATGTCCATCATCTAGCAGACTACATTCATCATAAACCATGAATATATATTTTCCAGCAAAAGACCTTGATCCAACAGGCGTTGCAAGCCTATTTGCATCCAAGCTATAAGTGTATTGTTTTGATAATTCAGCTTTGAGGAAAGGATGGAAATTAGGAGGTTTGTGGAGGGATTGTTTTCCATTTTGCAGTTGATACACGTTTCAATCCTTTCAACAGGATTCTATTTGTGATAGCAGTTCAAAGATTGTCATACACATTTCCAGAATTTGTTAAAATTACAATAAGCAATGCAAGAAGGCAATGTGCCACAAGATTCAACATCTTAACACTAACATTAATGCATGTTAATAAACATTCATCCAATAATGAAATAGAGCACTGAGTATGAATGACATTGAGACCAAAGAAATTATCTAGACGCAACAGTTTGGCCAATTAACCATTTAAATATTGATATATATTTTCCACATGTCAAAATATCAGTCTGTAGTTAACCTCACTTGCAAAAATTACTTGGAGAAATAGGATATTAAAAACACATGAATAATAAAGAAGGTATTTCCTTTTAATGTGTTCAATGTCAAAGCAATCTGTTCACAACTTAAAAATACGTGCACAATTAATGGGGAAATAAAGGAATAATGTCAATGTCAAAGAATATATAACAGGAGAAATAATGTTAAAAATTAAGTGTGCATATTCATTCCAATTGCAGAATTTACACAAGACTAGCTGCTGAGGTTAGGGAGTTCCAGGCTGTTTAGAGCTGTTCCACAGGGTCATAGTCTGGTTGGGGGTGGTGTGTAGGTGACATATCAAGCAGAGAGGAACCCCAGTCTGTCCTATAAACACCTACAGAAAAGCCTTCAGAGGAGTCTTGGGGACATGAGACCTGTGATATCCCAGACTTAACAAGATCAAGACTTGTTGGCTTCTAACCAGCGCAGTGAACAAATTACCTGGAGAGTCAAGCTGCATAATAATAGTAAACTGTTGTATCAATATATCTGTGTGGTCACAATGTTATAGATATTCTGAATGACCGAATGAAACTGGATCACATTAAGGGTATTTAGGTGGCATCATATAGACCATGAGGCTTGAATGGTGTATCCATCACAACTGCCTTATGTTAATGGATATTCAACATTTACAGTGGAGGTGGATGCTGATGAAGGGAGCAGGCACAGACTTGTTCTACATTTTTAATAAACTTATAACTGTTGGATTTGTTGGATTTTTTTAGCCAGCAGAAAGAGTAGGAGTAACGGAAAAGTTCAAGTGGGTCAAATCACATAGTTTAAAATATCATCGAATTTTAGACATGCTTTAAAATAGTTTCCACCACATTCAACACTCTTGTCCCCCTCACTTCCCGAACTGCCTCCTACTTCCGAACCTCACCCTGGTTCACCACCCACCTCCGTTCCCTCAAGGGCCAGGTGCGGGCCACTGAACGCACCCGGTTCAAATCCGGCCTCATGGTCCACCGGCATATCTGGCTGGACCTCACATCTTCCTACCACTCTGCCCTATCCTGCGCCAAATTGTCCTTCTACTCCAAGATAATCCTGGAGGCGAAGGACAACCTCTGGCTTCTCTTCTCCACCACCAACCACCTCCTCCGTCCACCCCGCTTTGCCTCACAGATCCTCTCCTCGAACTCCCGCTTCGAGGACATGCTGGATTTACTTATGACCAAAATCAAGGGAATCCGCTCTGCAGTCACTGTCCCCCCAACTCCCACCCCCTCCCCACCTCCCCCCCACACCCCGCCTCCTACCCATCCCTCCTTCCACACCTTCGACCTCATTTTCCTATCCTCCGTCATTGAGACCATCTCCTCAATGAACCTTACCTGCTCCCTAGGTCCCATTCCCATCCCTCTCCTTACCACCCAGCTCCATCTTCTAGCCCCTCTAATCACCGACATGATCAACCTGTCCCTCTCATCCGGGACTGTTCCCACTCCCTTCAAAACCTCCACCATCACCCCCATCCTAAAAAAGCCTTCCCTCGATGCGTTGCAGCTATCAAGCTACCGGCCCATCTCCAACCTCCCCGCCTTTCCAAGATCCTTGAAACAGTGGTTGCCTCCCAGCTCTGCTCTTTCCTCAAAAATAAATCACTGCTCGAACCCCTCCAATCGGGTTTCCGTGCCACCCACAGCATGGAAACTGCCCTGGTCCTTCCTCCCACATATCCGCTCCATGACCAGCACAGACTTCCATCACCTCTGCAATATTGCCAGACTCCGCCACTACCTCACTCCCCACGACGCCGAAATTCTCATCCACTCCTTTGTCACTTCCAGGCTTGACTACGGGAACTCCTGTCGGCCTCCCCAGCTCCTCCCTTCACAGGCAGCAAATCATTCAGAATTCTGAAGCCCGTGTACTCTTCCGTACCAGGCTTTGCAATCACATCACTCCCATCCTCGCCCGTCTCCACTGGCTCCCCAACACCCAGAAGATCAAATTCAAGATCCTCGTCCTCACTTTCAAGGCCATTCATGGCCTTGCTCCCGCCTATGTCTCTGACCTACTGTCTCCCTATCAGCCTGTCCACACCCTCCGTTCAGCAGACTGAGGCCTGCTCTGCGTCCACCGCCCTAACCGCCCAACCATCGGCGGCCAGGCTTTCAGCCTTTCTGCTTCCATACTGTGGAACTCCAGCCTGCAGTCCTTCCGCCTTGTTACCTCCCTTTCCTCCTTCAAGGCTGGTCTCAAGACCTTCTTCTTCGACCGCGCCTTTGGCTGCCCCACTAACTCTTCCCCCTCTCCGACTCTCCTTCCCTTTCCCCTCCCCCGACACTCCCCCCATCCGCTTGGGTCCTGACCTGACTGTTCAGCCCTTTGGGACGTTCTCCCAACGTGAAAGAAACTATTTAAGTGCAATTTTGTTGGTGTTGTTTTATTTGATTACATCATACAGAAATAGCCCACCAAATACTCATTATACATCACATTATACAGGACTATATGATTCCCCTGCAGCATTTCAAACCCAATGCCTTATCAGATCAAGTCACATGATTTGAGAACAAAAAGCTGACAATCTGTGGCAATCTGCCGTGATGTCTGCCAGAGTGATGCAAAATTAATTGTGAAAAAGGAAATAAAACAGTTCCTCCCAACTCATCCTTTACAGCACACAGGATAACACAGACCGCAATTTGTTTTAAATCTTAACATGTTTCAGGATTCTGATAACACTAAAACAAATTAACATTACCACATGCAATTCCTAATGTGAATAAATCCCTCAACATCCTGCTGCCTTTTATCACATTTAAGTCTAGGTGTTAGATCTAGGTGTTATCCTATATGTAACAAACTCAGCTGTAACTTGTACCATTCTATGGGGGCAGGGAAGCATTGAAATTTGCCCAGTTTCCATTCTTACTACTCTAATAGTCTCTTCCCAGACCTATAACTTGTATCATTCTTATTCCTGCTATTCCCATGTCTGAAAGCACTTTTTCCCTTTCATACACAATTAAACCACGTTGAAAATAGATAATTAAATAACAGTTTGCACAAGAAAAAAAGAGACAGGAGTCTTGTTTTCTTGTTGCCTACATGTGTAGAATTCTTACTGTCGCTATGTAGGCTAGGCTAGTAATCTTGTACTTTGATGAACGAGCAACGATAACAAGAGTCAGTTACTGAATCACCTTTATGTGTTGTGACAGGTTTGTGTAATATCTGTGCACAACTGCTTAAATTTTTATGAATTTTACTGTCTTCTTTTCCCAATTTGCTTTCCTGACGTACATTGTACAACAAACATCAGTGGTTATTTTCCAGATGTCTGGAGAGAAAACATTTCAGTAAAAAAAAATGCGACTTTCCTTGAATATTCTATCACAACCATACAGGATAACAAGAAACCTTGCATCTGATTTAGAGCCTTATCACCTCTTCAAGACTTCTCAAAATGCTTCACAGAATAATAATAATCCTTGTACTTGATATAATGCCTTATCAAGTCTTCGAGACCTCTCAAAATGTTTCACACAATATACTTTAAAGTGAATTGACTGTACATGTTGTGGGGTCACGGTTTGAGTGACCATTTTAGTAAGGGATTATTATCCCCCCGGAAAAGGGATCTGCCAAACACCTAAAAACCGAGTTCCTACTTACTGCTAGGTAAACAGAGGCGTGTGGAGTAAGGAAACTTGCCCAACAGTTTGTCTTGCCTGGGAATCAATCCCAGGTGTCTCTCTTGCGAGGCGAGTACTCTAACTACTAAGCTACAAGATTTTGATGTTTCCGAGCAGGAGAAAAAACCTTAGGGTCTCAAAAACAGCAGTGCACTCAAAAAACTTGCTTGAAGCGTTATTTCAGATGCATCGCCGTGATAAGGTGTTAGGAAAATGCAAGTAATATTTTTGTTTATATTTGTTTATGCAGGTTTGTTATACCTGTAACTCAGTTGGTTTAGATAAGCATTGACAGCGGAGGTGAAAGAAACCTTTACCATAACTGGGCATTTTACATTATACAGTACAGTACTAATGAAATTAACTTCAGGTTTGTAAACTATGAAATCAGGTATAGTAAATTTAAATTACATTAACCTTTCTGTCTGATCGTTTGTACATTGATGTTTTCTAATGAAGCTTCTTTAAGTCTTTAAGTGTTTCCACATTTCTGTTTTATGCTACCTGCGTCAATCCGCATCTTCGATTGCTCTCAGCTTCTCTCACCAACGGCATTGTCTGATTCTTTTATCCCAAACCAGAGCACGTATCCAACCAGCTCTAAAATGGGCACATTAAATTAAGAATCAATGCGCCACAGTAAGACCGCTGATGAGAAACAATGAGACGTGAAGTGTGTTTTTCTAAAAAAATATTTTCCCCTCAAGGTTCCTCAGTCACTCGAACACAAATTCTACATTTCGACTCCAGCAGGTGTAGGACATTAAAGATTTCTTGACACTGTTTAACAAGAGAAGCAATTTTTTCCTTGTGGTTTGCCCAACAAACCTCCAGATTAGTCGGTCAGTCATTTCAATGCTGTCTGGGGGATCGCACGATTTGGGTTGTTGCCTTTATCAACACTTGATAAAGCAATTATCTGTGACTTTGAGACATTTTGACATGCTGAAGTGCTATAAAAAAACATAAGTTTTTTCTTTCTTTGTTTCCCTCATAATCCAACCAATTTATTATTGAAACATTTTGGATTATCAACAAGAACATTTAGAGTATTAGTGCCTATTACAATTTGGCATACTAATGCTCTGTGATTAATAACTTGACATAGCAATTTATCACGTTGAAATGTCTCAAAGCACCTCACGTAGTTTCCTGCAATATGTGATGAATGTGTATTTATAAACAAACGCATCAGCCAATTTATGCGCAGGAATGTCCCCAAAACAGCCATGAAGTTGATATTTTCTGATAACTGATGTTCAGTGTTTTGATTGTACATGAAGAATGTGCCTCCACTGATTGTAAACAAGGACACTGGGAGAAAATCCCTTCTCTTTTCATCTAGTCATCCACATCCATCTGAACAGGTAGGCAAGACCTTAGTTAGCATCTCACACAAAGAGCAACATCTCCCCCAGCACTGCTTTGAAGTGTCTGCCTAAACCCATAGCCCTTTGACTCAGCGGCATGATTGCCATCAACTGAGCCTAGCTGAGCAGCAGTCACACTTTCACAATGATCCTGTTTCTCAGTATTGACATGAACCGATGTTTTCAGAAGTTAAACAAAACACAAAATACTGCAGATGCTGGAAATCTGAAACAAAAACAGAAGTTGCTGGGGAAACTCAGCAGGTCAGGCAGCATCCATGGAGAAAGGAAAGTGAGTCAGTGTTTCAGATAGACGACCCTTTGTCAAAAGTTTTTTGATAACTGATGTTCAGCGCAATTGTTTGATTGTACATGAAGAATGTGCCTCCACAGATTCATTGCATACAATTCAGTGTGTTTTTTGCAGTGACTCTATAACTGAACCCAGATGTTTAAGTAGACCCCATAATAAAAACAACAATAAATTTGATTTATATAGTGCTTTGCATATCGGACTCGGGAAGAGTGGAGCATAGGGGGTGGGAAGATGATTAAAAGCACAGTCAAAGATGGACCTCGGAGGAGGTGAGGGAAGTGGGAGGTGAAGGGAATCTGGGGTGGAATTTCCAGAAAGTGGGAGCAGAAAAACTGAAGGCACGACCGCTGATGGTGAGGCAGACAGGGTGGAGGGCACATGCAGCAGGCCAGTGCATTCACGGAGAGAGTGAGTTTTACAGAGGTAGTGGGTTAAGATTCATGACGACAAAAGAAAATCAGGTGGTGTGCGGCTTTCAACAACAACAATTTGGATTTATACAGCGCCCCTCAGGCAGGGTAGCTAGAGTCCAAGAGCACTTTCAGTGTATGACAAAAGCATAGTGGGATTATAGAAACACAGGATAATCAAATCTCATACCATCATGACAGGGATGTGAAAAGTACTGTAGATGTTTCTTCAAAGGCATTTTGTCAGCTCTGATGTGAATCAGAGGGCCAGCACTGGGATCAGACTGTCATTGCTTATTAACTTGGTGCTTCAATATTCCTCTGGAGACACCTTCAACTGAAGCAAAAAGTTAGCCCATTATCCAGAACATGGTTTTAACTTTTAAACATTTGCCACCTTCACTCTATTTTATTTATAAGAACTGAATCTCAATATTTCCGTAGCTAACGGAAGCAGAGGACATCTACCTTGCTACAGAGAAGCTTTCTTAACAATAATAAAGAATAATAATAATAATCCTTGCATTTTTAGATATAGCGCTTTTCATGTCTTCTAGACGTCTCAAAGCGCTTCACAGAATATACTGTAAACTGAATTGACTGTATATTTGTGGGCTAACGCAGAAGCCAATTACGCACAGCAGTGTCCCACAAACAGTCGTGGATTGTAGTGAGCAATTCATTATCACATTTTTTACTTGAGAAATTATCAGGCATGTGGAATAAGGTAACTTGCCCAAGGTTTTACCCTGACCTGCCGGGAATCAAACCCAGGTCTCTTGCTTTCAATGCCTTGGGATGTCCTCCCGACATGAAAGACGCTCTATAAATATAATTTTGTTGTTGTTGTTGCTTGTAAGTGCTCTAACCACTGAGCTACAAGACTCCAATTTATCCACAAATTTGCAGCATAGCAACGCTCTCTGCATAATCTTTCAATCACTAGGGGCCATGCTTACTGATTGCAATGGCTGATTATTACCAACTCACTTCTATCACACCAAGTCCTTCTACAAAATGGTTGTACGTTATATCTCACTCATCATAATAATTATCTGTAAATGTTTTGCATATTCCTAACTGATTTGTTTATTAAGTGTATGTGACATAGCACAGTAACTGAGCCATGCAGTATGAAATCTACATACAGTGATGAATCCGTTTAAGTTTCTGCCAGCCTGCAGTTCAACATATCTAATTTTCTCAAAGATTCACGATTCATTGTCAAGAGACAGACTTTGATGCGGGAAGAGGCTCACAAATGCATAAATGGCTGTGGTACCAGATTGTGACTGGATGATGTGGAACTTTTTCCACGAGAAAGAAAAAAGCAGCCAAAACATCAGAAAGTAAAGAGAAGAGAACAAATTGTTGTCAAAACATTCATGAGAAAATACTCAGGAATAGCATAAGGTTATCTAGGCTTCAAGGCTCACCCTTTCCATATTCATATTTAATTGTAATTTTGACTCCCCTCCTCCCCCCAGACACATAATTATTGCTTTTATTTATTTTCTTGGTAAATTTATGGCAACAAAAAATGTTCATGCAACCCTTGAGATGACCTTGACATGATGACCAGTGAATATCAAAATACTGATGACCAAAATATTAAACTATAATAATAATCTTTGCTTTTGGTACAGTGCATTTGACATCATGAAATTTTCCCAAAGTGCTTCATGGATAATCTGTAAATTGGTTGCACCGAACATGGCGACGGATCATTATCTGCCATGAAATGATGGCGCTCACACCAAACCTCTAGACTTCTAAATATAGTTAAACACTTGGATTGAATACATTGAAGTACTTCTAAACACAATTATCATCATTCAGTTGTTGGTCAGTGGGGGGTAACAGGACTTAAACACCCTGTACAGTTTTACTTTAAGAAAGTTCAAGGAATCCACAAAACGGACCACTGGTGTCAGTGTCTAAAAGCCTTTCTTATTCATATTCTTCCAATATTAGTAATGTTCCTGATGATCTATTTCACCAGCAATTTAACAATGTAACATGTTAAATGTTCATGCAAATGTTTAGTCAAAGAACATAAGAAAAAAAATGAACAGTTTGCTGCAACACGTTGTTTTCACCCAATTCAAATGCATCCAACTAGTTTTTAGTCCTTATGGTTTATTAGCCTGCTTTCATTATTAATGGAATTTCTTTTCAAAAGCCATTGTGAATTAAAGAGCATAACATGTGGACCCAAGTATGGAGGAAGTAATTGGTCAGATATATTTCACGCTGAAACATAAAAACAATATTTATGTTCTTCTGCTGTTTCCATTAGCTCAAGCAATGCCTACTGGCCTTATGCTCATTAAAATGTACTAGTAGTCACACAGAAAGTTGAGGAACATAGATGAGATGAAAGATTGAGTCACTATTTTGCTATTTTTTTGGAAGAGTTAAAATGCCAGGGTTTTGAATAAAACAGGACTAATTATTTCCATCCTGCTCACTGTACAAATGAGAACAAAATGGAACAACGTAAATTAGCTGGTGATAAATCAGATCAGTGCACTGCATGCATCTGGGAAAAATATGTTAAAAAAGGCACGAGAGGCCAACATTTCTCACCTTAATAGTCTACACATTTAAGTTTCTGCAGAACTTTGGCAAAATTCCTAAATTCAATCTGAACTCAAAAGCAGGTCTTTTGAAGAATTGTTTTCAAACTAAGACTGAATTTACCAATCTTACAAATTCTGCACGTTCTTAAATTTGAAGGTAAATATCCAATTAATGACCTTTAGGTTAAGACCATGAGAAAATGTGGGCCTGAAGTAGACAAGTCATTACATACAGATATCCACTGTTTAGAATCAGGATATCACAAAAGTAAATGTGTATTCCACAGTAATTCCTTCTTTAATAATCCTTCCATTTTATATAGAGCTTTTCACATCTTCTAGATGTCTCAAAACATTTCACAGAATATACTGTAAGGTGAATTGACTGCATATTTGTGGACGAAATGCGACAGCCAATTGTGATAGCAGTGTCCCACAAACAGTCGTGGATTGAAATGACCAATTTATTATTGTTTTCTATTTTTGAGGGATTATTATCAGGCATGTGGAGCAAGGAAACTTGCCTAAGGTTTCACTCTGCCTGGAATTGAACCCAGGTCTCTTACTTGTAAGGCAAGTGCTTTAGCCACTGAGCTACAGGACTCCGCGAGAGCATTATAGTTAATGCTGCTTGATTCTGATTGTTTAGTATTTAATCTGCCCTGTGGTTAAATGGAGATCAGCAATATTTCTTTCACATGTAGATCTCTGTAAATTGGCTGGTAAATGTAAAATAAGCAATCCGTCCATGCAGAAGGAAGTGAACATTACCACCCCCTCCCACCCCACCCATCCATAACCCATATTGTCCAATTTTTATCTTGGCAGAAGGAATCAGCATTCTCGGAAGTTAAAATGGGCCTAATCAAAACTGATTTCATGCCTGTGATTCTGATGTAATATTGCTAATCTCTTCATACTTGATTGTGCAGGTGTTATTAGATTCTACAAACATCTAGAGATTGAGTTTATTGAGCACTCTGTAATTACACTGAAACATCAGCATTTTTACATTTTCCTCTATTTATTCTTCAAAACTCAAATCCCAAATTAGCAATAGCTTGTCTGCAATATTTTTGTGAGTACAGTATACTGTTCATGATACCAGCAGGTTCCTACAGTAGAAAATCAGTTGAAACAAGCCTGATAGCACAGTATAGAAAATATTTTTAAGTCTTGTGACAACTTTTTATTTGGGGTCTGTTTAATGTGGGAATGGATGGAGTTATGTCATAACAGCAAAACAATTTCATTTGTATAGCACCTTTCACCTTGGGCTGACGTCCGAAGGCGCTGGACATTGTTTCAGACCTGAGCCGGGGTCGGGATTGGGAAGGGTGAAGGGAAAGGAGGGGATTTGGGGTGACTGATGGGACTGTCGAAGAGGTGGATCTTGAACCAGGTTTTGAAGGAGGCTAGGGAGGGGGTGAGGTGGAGGGACTGCGGCTGGAATTCCAGAGGTTAGGGGCACTGGCTGATGGCTTGCCCGCCGATGATGGGGCGGGGGACATGGAGCAGGCCAGACTCTGCTGAGTGGAGGGGGTGATCTAGTTGGTAGGGGGTTAGGAGGTGGCAGAGGTAGGTTGGGGTAATGCTACGGATGGCTTTGAAGGTGAGAACCAGGATCTTGAATTGAATCCTCTGGGTGATGGGGAGCCAATGGAGTCAGGCCAGAATGGGGGAGATGGGGTCATAGAGCTTGGAGCGGTAGAGGACATGGGCCGCAGAATTCGGGATTATCTGCAGCCTATGGAGGGAACAATTGGGAAGGCTGACAAGCAGGGCATTGGGGTAATCAAGTCTGGATACGATGAAGGCATGAATAAGAGTTTCAATGGCCTGAGGGATGAGGTAGTGGCGGAGTCAGGCAATGTTGCATAGGTGAGGAAGGCAGAGTGGGTTGTGGCTTGGATGTGAGGAGGAAAGGCAGTTGAGGATTGAACAAGATACCTAGGTTCCTGACTGGCTTGGTGAGGTTGAGTGTGCAACCAAGGAGGTTGATTCTGCCAATACCTGATGTGTGAAGGCACTGGTGCAAACCAATCAGGTGGGCATCGGTTTTATTAACATTCAACTGTAGAAAGTTAGCTCTCAGCCAGGAACTTGATGTCTGACAGGCAGTCTGTCAGGACAGCAGTGATCCTGGAATTGAGGGTATAATGCAGGAACAGCCTTTGGCCATTTGTTTTGTGTTTCATCCACAAAATATGCAGACACTACATTTTACACTATATTTTGTGAAGCACTTTGAGAAGTCTCGAAGACATGATAAGGCACTGGCCATATTAAATGTGAGGATTATTATTATTAATTAATTTTACAATGGTTTTACGATAATTACCAGCAATGAAAAGAACGGAAGTCATGGGCTTGACTAATATAAAGGCAAACCCATTGATGGGTTTCAGAAAGAAAACCCGGAAAATAATTTAACATAGGCAGCGAGGTTTCAAGGCTGTGAAGAAAAATTAAAAACAAACGGCAAGTAATATTTCTTCACACAGAAAGTAATATTCAATCAATTCACTTTACCGTATATTCTATGCAGCGCTTTGCGACATCTCAAAGATGTGATAAGGGCTATACTAAATGCAAGGATTTTTATTATGATCAGCAGCTCAAACGGGGTATCAACAATGGTGATTGAGGACAGGACACTAGAAATATTTTTACAAAAGCAGCTTATGAAAATCCAGTATTAGGATGAGATCAAATGGGCCTTCTTGAATCTATCTTATGTTCTTTTGTGATGTGTATTTTTTCTAAACAGAAGTGGATGCGGAATATACTTTCTGGACTTTCAGCCGGTTATGTCACTTCCGCTCACCATTTTTCAAATCTTCCAGACTATGTATTCCTTTACATTTCCATTCCTCAGCTCTTCCCTCTCCTCCTTCCTTACACTTTTATAGGTCCACCATCCCTCTCCGGCTTTGATCCAAACATATCCATGAGCACCATCCCTTCTCTGTCCTGTCGCCCCCAGCCCCCGCCATGTCTCTATCCTGACTTCCCCAGCCCCCACAAGCCTCTGTCCTGTCTCCCCAGCCTCTGCCATGCCTTTGTCCTATCTCCATTAGCCCCCACTATGCCTGTGGGCTGATAATACCCTATTGATCACTCTGCTCCCAACCTTGACATATGTGCTTGGTTGCTGCCCTGACCCGAGTCATCCTGTCCCAAAATGCCTCCATTCCTACTCCCTACTTTTGTTACTCCCACTCAATGTTTCCCTCCTCCCACTCTCCGCATCTTCTCTCCCTTGTGGACCATCCCATTGTACCCCTCTGCTTCCAGCCCGGGCCCTCTGCCGGGCTCACTGCGGCATTCAGCAAAGGCTGTCCCAGAGCAGCCATCCCGACTACTCCATCACCCACACACTACAAAAGGACTGCCTTCCCCGCCTATGACTGGTTAACCCCCTTCTCTCGTCCACATCCATCCCAACCCTCGTATTTCCTATCCAAATCTTTCCCCTCATACCTGACAGTCATTCCTCCCCATAATCAACAACCCCCCAAACTCTCCCCCATCTAAGCCCCCACTCCCACCATCTGCTCCCTCTCAAATAAAGTTAATACAATTGTCCAACTCATCTTGGACAAACAATTCAACGTTCTTAGTCTCACAGAAACCTTACTCTCCCCCGTGACCCCATCTCCCTTGTTGAAGCCTCCTCGACCGGGTACATTCATCACCATAATCCCTGCCCCAACCAACGTGGCGGCAGGATGGCCCTCATCTCCAAAACCTCCCTTGATCTATCTCCTTATTACTCAGACTGCTTCCACTATGTTGAGCAACTCACCCTCTACCTCCCCTTGTCTCTCTCTCCTTTAAAATTCTCCTAGTTTACCGATAAATCTCCTGGCTCTTTCCTCACAGATATCTCCTTTCCTCTTATCCCTGTTCCTCTGCACAAAACTCCTACTCATGATGGGCGATTTCAATATTTATCTGAATTATCCATATCTCATCTCCTCTAACTTCACCACCCTCCTCTCCACCCTAAACCTCACCCTTCACGTAAACTCCCCGACCCAAAATTGTGGCCACCCCCTTGAGGGAGAAATAACTTTTACACCTTAACAATAATCAAGTTGAAATGTTCTTGAACCATCCATTGGGCCTCCAGAAAGGTTTTCGATGTCAGGAATAGGACCAATGTGCAACTGAATACTAAAATGTTGCTTCAGATTTAGTTACAGATGTGCAGAGCTCTCTTCAAAACTTGTACAATGCAATATTAGAGCAGGAAATATAAGATTTGTTTCACACTGAGAACTACTTTACTGCTGAGAGCAAGGGCAAGTCACTTCAGTGATATAAATTCAGCATATAGTTAATTATTTGAGATGAGGGACAATGTCTCCCTCCTCTCGGTTTTATCCTTCGTGGAATATAGTCATTGAACCAGTTTGCTTTCATCATTACAAAATATTGAGATTGCAGCAGTAAAATAAGAAAGTAATTCCAATCTCTCCACAGGGACCTTACACTTAAGAACAGATCTACAACTTCTGAATTTGTTCAGCCTCCCCACTAAGGAAGTGAAAATTCACAGGCGAGCAACATTAACACTCTATCCTCATCATTGTGGTTTCCCCAGATGGGGCCATCAACCAAACTTTCATCCATGTTACTATCAACTCCCAGTATCAAGCTCATGCTCAAGTCTACTTCTGCCTGGAACTTCCTTTCCATCGTGGCATTCTTACATTTCACAACTCCATTGAAGGAAAACTTCCTATTCTGCAAGTTGAACAACCTGCATAATAAGATTTCCTTGCAGAAATAGAAGCATAAAAATGCATGGGAAAGAGCAGGAATTAGGATTCTCAGTGCCTTCTGTGGAGGAATGGACACCAGTTTAGGCTGAAGTTGGCTCTCTAAGGCTGTCATTTCTCAGATTCAGTGAATATGTAGGACCAGAAAATGACTATCTGTCTGGAAATTCTCATTTTCATATACCAGCTCACATACCATCAATCATGCAGTTTCTAGATCAGTCAGAATGTCATACATAAATAATACCATAAGGTGTATAAAGTATACCAGCTTCTAGATTGGAGAAAGTAACTCAGGTAGTATGGGTATGACACCCCTCCCCACACCTCTAGGTCTGTTACCCCTCCCCTCCACACTTTACTTCATCATAATTTTTGGGGAGGGTTTTTTTTGACAAAATGTTTAAGCAGCAAACTGCTCATCATTCAATTTACAGCCTATCAATAACATAGTTTAATCCAACAGAGGCCCCAATAGTTTCTTATCCATTCGCCAGTACATTAACATGTACTTTAGCTCCTCACTCTCCAGACAATCGAGATAGCTTTGTCCCAATACTTCAGGCTTAGGTCTAATACTGCATTTTGTATCAGTGTGAAATAGATACACAGTGTGACATGTGCTATGATAGTTACCACTGGTGGTGATTATCCCACATCACATTTTTTTTCACCCTATAGTTTTCAGAACATTCGATATCTCTACAGAAGCAGTGATTTTAAATGCAGCAGTATGAGTTGACTTGCAAGTTGCAGCATACTCTGTGCCCCAGGGACTGACTGCAATCAGTCTGGAGCGTAAAACTACCAAATTGTACATGATATGACATGAATGTCAATAATTAGGCATATTATCTTCATAAAGAATCTTGAAGGCTGAATGGTAATTCACTCATGTTGCTCAATATTTTGTAAGGATGTGATTCAGGACTGTTAAAGGTGGCTTGTCCCCCGAGGACAACGTTTTAATTAATATTTAAATTTATGATAATAGCCCATCAACGTACCTACAGCATCAAACAGATGTTGCATCATTTCCATTATCTCATTTTCTTGTCAGCTTCGTCCAACAAGGCGGAATCACAAAACCATTTAGTTGTGGGATTCAAGTTCTTGATTTGCGCAGTGACCTCTCCTTGGCATACAAAGCCATTTCTCCAGCGCATTTAAGAAATACGCAAACAACAACAACCCCCACCACGCCCCCAAAAAATCAGAGCAATCACTAGAATTTGCCAGCTCAAAAAAGCATGTTAAATGAAATTAAATTTCCATGTCATTGTGTGTGGAAATGAGTTCTGTCAGATATTTCAGGGTAAGCTTGTACATGCTGAAGAAAGGAAAACTATTTATCTGTGAACTGTACAAACACTGTGGGGAAAATGCTTTCAGTTCTAAACAACATTGTGTCAGATCATCTAAATGGCTTCGTGATTAATAGCCCCTTCAGCAATTTTAAGAGTCAGAACAAGGGCAGCAATAGAAGACTAAATATTTCACATGAAGTGTGCTGCATTTTAAAAACCATGTTTCACTTTGAGCTGAATAACATGATAGAATTACATATTGCTCGTAAGTGTCAAATGTTTTACATTAGATTTCTGTTGTTATGGCAATGGCCCATATCAGACATAATTATGCAATTAAACCAATAAACCACAGAGGATAGATTCGTCCCCACCCCCAAAGAAAAATAGCACACAAAGCCCAACGTGAACTGTTCAAACTCATCACATCTATTCGGTTTGACAAGCTTTCCTAATTCACAGGATTACATTAGAACTGTCACTGTGCATAACACAGCAATATCCGGAAATGACGTGTCATAAGGGGAGAAGGGAGCAATTATGAAAGATGCAGTAAGACATTTGAAAAATATATATTAATTGGTCAGATTGATCAACAGTCAAGCAATATGAGAGAGTTAAACCCCATTGGCTAAGACGGCTCACTGCCTATTTTTCTCTCTGCTCCCCTCCATCAGACTGAAAAATGTGACATACAATATGATAATGAATATACTGTTTTATCAAGAATTCTGCTGTGAGAAATCTGCCAATTGATGATTGGTTGTAAACTTTTGTAAACTGACTGCCTTTGAACCTGCCACTTCACAGATATCAGATTTGTAAAGGCAAATTAAGTCACCCACAAATTGTCTTACTACAGGACTGAACTCCTGATTTTTAAAAATCTGTTTTTCAATTTTCATTATCTCAGCTTCACGTGGACTGCACTAGTGCATTTAAAACCAATCATTCAGCCAACATGAAACCTTTTGAAGTAATTCCAACATGAACAGTGGGCCCAGGACATGATGAAGCTAAAGTTAAGTCATAGCTTTCAATGTGTACAAATGTAGATTGGGTAGAATTGGTAGAAAAGAGGAAACAATTAAAGATTCAATGGAGAAATAAAGGCAATAGGATACACAAGCGATATATTTTATAGTTTCAGTTTTGTTTAAAATATTATTTGCAGAGCTAATCTCACAACATTATCTTACCATCCTTATAACACCTTCACAGAGGAAGAAGTCTCAAAGCCCTTCATGGGTTATATTGTCGAGGCACACTGAGTCCATTTTGAGTGAATGCGGCAGCCAATTTGCATACAGCAATGTCCCACAAATAGCCATGAAGTGAGCGACCAATTTTATCTGAAGAATTGTTGGCCAGGATACCTGGAGAAACTCCTTTCTCTGTTCGAATAGCGCCATGGGATCTTTTAACATCCACCTGAACAGGCAGACAGAGCCTTGGAGTGTTACTCATCAGTGTTACATCCCATTCGAAGGAGGCCACCTCCAACAATGCAGTACATTCCAAACACTGCATTGGAGTGGCATCTTAGACTATGTAAATTTTTATCCTGTTCCACTTCACTTTTTCTATTAATAATAATAATCCTTGCATTTCATATAGCGCTTTTTACATCTTCTAGAAGCTCTTCACAGAATATACTATTGAGTGAATTGACTGTATATTTGTAGGTGAAACACAGCAGTGTCCCACAAACAGTCATGGATTGAAATTACCAATTTTTTATTATTGTTTCTTTGAGGGATTATTATTAGGCGAATGGAGTAAGGAAACTTGCCCAAGGTTTCGCCCTGCCTGGATTCAAACATAGGTCTCAAGCTTGTGAGGCGAGTGCTCCAACCACTGAAGTACAGGACATTATGTGCCATTAAACTCAATCTCCGGTATCAGTGTAAAAATACCCTTGCTAGAATGCATTTGTGTTCATGTAAGTTACTTGATCAGTGGCTATCTTCTAAAATATATAACCACTTATTGGCTTATGTTAAAAAGTGCTTTGCACAGAACTGAATTGATATTCTGATCAGACATTTCATTGAGGCAGGACAAAGCTGCATTGTGGAGCAATGTGAATTCTCATCAGTGTTACAGTCAAGAGGTTGAGTATAAAATTAGACTTTAAAATTTGTGACAAAGGGATGTGTAACTTTAAGTAATGTGATGTTATCACGTTGATCACATTTTCTATTGTAACTATCCTCCCACGATCTAGTAGATAGCAAAATGCTTCTACATTTATAAGCATTTGACTTTTTTTACATGACTGATGACATTTGGGATTTACATGACCATGTATAAATTAAATGTCATAGCAATTACTGATAACAAAGGAGTTTTGCTTTCCTAATGAAATTCAAAGAGGTCACAGCCCCACTAGGGGATAGAACAATAACAATCAGTGTGGCTGTAAAGGCACTGAACCTTACTCTGCTGCTAAATAATGCGACAGATTCAAAGCAAGGCACTGACATGACGGCTGGCTGGAAATCAATACCATAGCTGTGAGATTGCACGGATCAAATTGTTACTACATGCAGAAAATTATGAGTTACCATACAACGCCGTTCTGAGGAGTGGTGTTGAGGCTGCATAATCAAATCTTAAAAGACAAGTGTATGCATTTCTCACACGTGCTTAAGCAGATCAGAAATGTCATGTCATTTGCACCAGACCTTACTTGAAGCTTCAAGCCATACTGGTGTCACATTGATTTAAAGGTCATGATCTTTTACCACCACGCCAGCAGATCCATTCTGGAAATAAACGCGGCCACAAAATTGAAAGTAACAAATCGCCCCAGCTGCTGAAAACCATCCGAATCAGTGGCAACATTTAGAGGCGTACAATACCAACAATGCTCAATCGTGACTGATAAAGCATTGCTGACATCTATTAAATCTTGTCGTGACACTTTCGCGTACTTTGTGCGCAAAGACAACTGTAGTTCCGTTCTGGTTTTTTTTAATTGTGATTTAATTGTCAGTAACATAATTGTTTTCAAATGAATGAGTTTGTCTCTTTACAGGAAATGCCTTTCTTCCTTGAAGTGGTATGCTTTGTGGACGAAAGAAAACCTTTCTTTTTCAAAAAAAATTGTGAAGAAAATTGTGGCTTGGCTCTGAAATCATAGTGATATATAATTGGATGTCAGAACACCAGAAACCACTTTCAGAAAACATGGTTTTGTTATATTTCCAGAAAAAATATAACAGTGCTGTGGTTTTCAAAAAGAAGGTCCAGTTACTGTTGTTTAATTTTTTGGGGCTACGGTCTCCAGTTGTGTCAATCAGGCTCATTTCCAGCCAGAGACTGCTCGTTTACTGATCAATACCGAGGCTAATTGGGGTGAGAGGTGAGCATATTCAGCAGTTATAAGTGCGTTTTGCGTGCTATCAATCTTTTACATTAACACTGCTATAATGAAGTCAAAGAATGCGAGTGGAATTGGCCTCACCCATATCAGCTGTTAGCTATAATGCAGTAAACATTGCCCTCTAGAGGAAATTGCACCCAAACACATTTTTTTAAAATTCCAATTGCTACATTAAACGTCCAAAATATACTTAGTGCAACATTAACTAAACAATACATAGCACCCAAAAACAGACATGTGAGCAAACAAAGCTCACAATTTTGCTTGTCTGGCATGGGATCCATGTATTGATGC
This sequence comes from Hydrolagus colliei, assembly GCA_035084275.1. Lineage (NCBI taxonomy): Eukaryota > Metazoa > Chordata > Chondrichthyes > Chimaeriformes > Chimaeridae > Hydrolagus > Hydrolagus colliei. The sequence continues at coordinate 33,250,194 of CM068742.1, forward strand.
TTTCACGGCAAACATTCTCTACAGGAGGAACCCAAACACAGAACGTGGAAGGATGTGACAAATTGTGGCTTTGTCAATAGCAATCCAAAATGACAACTCAGAATAAATCTGTACCAACACAAACAAGGGAAGTCGGAGAGTTTCAGGAAGCAACTTTTGCTGCAGTTTTCTAGAATGAGTATCCGACAAGCACTGATGAATGAGTACAATATTATTCAATGGATAAGCTGCTTTACAATGAATGCTTTAAAGCAACAAAATTGCATTTATCACTGAACACTGCACGGCATTTTTAACCTTCTTGATCCCTTAGCACAACAATTATAACACAGACAGAATTAAATGAATCACTGACTGGATCCCTTAAAATTAAAATATAGGGAGGGCAGAATTAAATTGTCTCAAAATCAAGATGATGAAAAATATTTTATATATAATATAATAATCTTTATATTTATATAGCGCTTTCCACGTCTTATCGACATCTCAAAGCGCTTCACAGAATACAACAACGTCCCAAGGTTGGTACCAAAGCAAGGGGAGAGGGAGAAGACAACAGGGAAGAAAGGGGGGAAAAGAGGTAGGGACCAGAGCAGTGGGGGAGGGGTTGTGGTTGGTGGAAGGAAAGTAGGAAAATTGATTGTATATTTGTGGGAGAAACGTGGCAGCCAAATTGCGTACAACAGTGTCCCACAAACAGTTGTGGAAGTGGGGCCAGGGGAGAAAGGGGATAAGGGGGGAGAGGGAGGCAAAGGTGGGTTAAAATCAGGGAGGAAAAGGGGGGAGAAAGGGGGTTAAGGGGGGAAAAGTGGTGGTGGCTTAAAATCACGGAGTAAGGGGGAAGGGGGGGAAGGGGGAAAGGGGGGAGAGAAAGGGGGGAAAGGGAGTGAGGAAAGAAGAAGATGGGGGGGGGAGGCCAGGGGGCAAGGGGGGAGAGGAAATCAAACAACAACAATAAACAACAAAATGTGTTGTTTTAACAATAAACAATAAACACCCTGGTACACCATGCCAGGTAAGGTGTTAGGGACGGGGTACATTGTGAGGTTGGACAAACTACATTAACAACAGAAGTGTAGGCTGACTAGACATTGAACATTCCTGTTGTGATGTGGTCTCTATGGGAGTGATGCGGAGCCAGTTGTCCTGATCCCAGGTGTAAAGTAAGGGGTGGAGAGGCTCAGTGACGTCAGCAGTGAAGGTGAAGGTGTGGAGCAGGGAGAGATAGTTTGGTGATTTTTATTTGCCGTGATTCTTAAATTTAACTACAGGATAGTTTGCACATTTGGTTCTATATTGTTAAATAACGTGTGAGATATTACACAGCTCTTCCTTGAACATGCAGTAGTTGAAAGAACTAACAAGGAAAATACAGTACATGGCAAGTCTTCCTCATGAGTGAATCTGATCTGTGATTTACTTCCTAGGCAAAATGCGCCCTTATTGAAGTTTTCCATGGAAACCTGGCATAACCTGGAATCTATCTGCACACTTAACGGAAATCACAAACCTTTTAAGTGATTTATCCATGGCTTAAACATTGGTCCTAACAGTTCAGATTTCATACACCTGCACAGATTTTCAATTCCCTAACACACTTAATTGCAAAGAATTTATGGAAAGCAATGCAAACCAATCCAAGTTTGTCTCAGTTCAGAACAGTGCATTATTTGGATGCAGCCAACTTGTTTAAAACCTAACCAGGCTGAATATGAAATTTGGAACATAGAGGATTGGAAAAGATTGTTGTGGCCCATTTATCTCATACTGATCGATTTCCAATTTGTTGTCACAATTTGGCTCCACATGCAGACACATTTCAGACATGAGAAGTCAAGTGATGTCTCTGGTTTACCTATCCAACTTCTGAAAAGGTCTATTTTATTAATCTCATCATCTGATAACCCTGAAACATTTTAATTTCCAAACAATTGTTTAGTTCCTTTATGAAACTCTTTGCAGTTGTTTGTGTGATCATCCACGCCTATCACCCTTTTAAAAACATATGTACAAAATATCACTGTTTGGAATCATAACCTCTTCTGTCTTGGCTGATATTGTTAATAAAAATCCATCCAAGCATAGATGGGTCCACTGGCACAGTCTTCCAATGACAAGTGCGTATATTGCTAGAGGTCCTCCAGTGAAAGGTGTGTATTTTTGTATGTCCTTCTGTGTTTATGTGGGGTCCCATTTTTTTTCAAATTCAATGGCCATATTTGCTAGTGACAATTTTCTTGACGCACATCAATTTCTCATTGTAGGGTAAATATGAGCATTCTGTCTTGTCTGAGTGAATGATGGAAACTATGACTCGACCAAAGGAGACCCATTGCGTTGTATACCAGAGTGCAATTGAGGTTCTGCCCCATTCACACAACAATCTTGAACCATTTTAGATCCAGGATTGAAATTATCCCAGGAAGCAAACCCATATGGGCCCCATATGGGACAATTTGGGTTGATCCATACCTATATGGGCCCCACATGGGCTTGCTACCTGGGATATCAGCCCGGAGATCACCATTTTTAATATATTGCACTCTTAGAATATTCACAGACTGGAGGAGGTCACTTAGTCCCTTGTGTTTGCAACATGCCTACTTTCACTATCCCCTCTAATCCCATTCCCTTATTTTCCCCATAGATTTTAAATATTATTTTGCTTTAAGCATTTCTGCATGCTGTTTAGATTAAATGCAGGGAATCTTGAAGCAAATGAGATTCAGCAGATTTGCCAAATAGTATCATCTTGGCTACTGTAAAGAAAGTATTTTTTTAAAAGTAAGTGAGTGCTGATGGATAGATTTATAAAGCGAGCATTGGCTTTGTAGGGAAAACAGCAGACTGTTGAATCACTCCATTTACAAAGTCAATTCACTGTATGCAGCTCATTAGAGCAGGAAAGAGAAAATATTTAATTATGACAGTGCATTGCTTGTTATATATTTATTTTGTAAGTACTGTATTTGCTCCTGTTTTGTCTAATATATGACAGATTAAGGTGACATGTGATGCTGACCTTGCAGTGTAATTCCCTTTTAATTAGTTGATCCTTAAAGGTTGTTAGTGGTCTTTAACATTAATTACATTCAGTCAGGCCAGATTCTGCAGCAATTAGGCTCCTCTGCAGAATCTGTTACATCAGTGCCTGCAGGCACATGCAATAGAATGAGGTCAGCGGCATGGATATATTTGCTGGAAGAGAGAATTTGGGTAGTTAATTTCAATGTGCTTGTGTTACTTATTTTCTTTCAAATTCCTAACATTTAAATATACCCCAGCTAAAAAAAAGAACTACCTCCTGGCTAGTAGATTTAGAATTAGCAGTCAGTTTGCATGCTAAATATTGGTCTACTCTCCACAATCTCATTTGGCTCAACATTAAAAAAAAACTCTTTCCACTTTTTCTCCACCAATTTTCTCTTGTCTCCCAAATTATTGGACTTAAAAAGCAGTTAACAGTGGTACAGGTGATATAAAAGACAAAGGAATGTATTGGACTGGCTGAAAAATACCATATGACATTCAATTTCCTTACCCTTCAAATTATTTATTTCACCAGAGCAGGTGAGTGAAGGTTGGCGAGAGCACAGTCAGCTTTTGTTGTAATGGCCTCATTGACTGAAATGAAGAATTATGCATTATGGAGAATAGGAGTATCACATCACATATGTTATTCCAAGTTATGCCGCTGGAATGATATACTGTACTGTAATTGAACTGTTGAATTTTCAGTTATGCCATTAATATAAAATATATAATAATCCTTGCATTTGATATAACGCCTTATCACGTCTTTGAGCTGTCTCAAAACACTTCACAGAATATACTGTAAAGTGATTTTAATGTGCTTTGTGGCGAAACATAGCAGCCAATTGCACACAGCAGTGTTCCGCAAACAGTGATGGATTATTATACTATATTTTATTAAATACTGTAAATGCAATTTTTTGAACAAATCATTATTATTAATTGATAATAATAATAATTTTTGGAAGCGATTATTACCTCCAGAAAATTGACCTGCCAATCGACTAACAACCAAGTTCCTACTTACTACTGTACTACACAAACAAAGGTGTATGGAGTAAGGAAACTTACCCATTGTTTCATCCTGTCGGGAATCATTCCTAGGTTATCTCGCTTGCTAGGCGATTGCTCTAAACACTAAGCTACAGGACTAAGTACAGAGAGTGTCTTTCAAACAGCAAAACTGTGTGGAGTTGAGGTGTATGATCTGTTTGTCTGGGTATTGAATAACTCTTGGGTTTCAGACCCTGATGATGTGTGTTGCCCTTGAGGGGAAAATATATTTTTTTAGAAAAACATACCTCACGTCTCATTATTTCTCATGAGCAGTCCTACTGTGGCGCATTGATTCTTAATTTAATGTGCCCATTTTAGAGCTGGTTGGATACGTGCTCTGGTTTGGGATAAAAGAATCAGATAATGCCGTTGGTGAGAGAGAAGCTGGGAGCAATCGAAGATGCGGATTGACGCAGGTAGCATAAAACAGAAATGTGGAAACACTTAAAGACATAATGGAAGCTTCATTAGAAAACATCAATGTACAAACGATCAGACAGAAAGGTTAATGTAATTTAAATTTACTATACCTGATTTCATAGTTTACAAACCTGAAGCTAATTTCATTAGTACTGTACTGTATAATGTAAAATGCCCAGTTACGGTAACGGTTTCTTTCACCCTTGCTATCAATGCCACTATAAATCAAATGGGTTGAATATAGTTATAATCATTATTATTTTCACCGGTAAAATATACAGTCAACTCACTTTCCAGTATAGTTTGTGAAGAGATTTGGGACTTTTCAATGACGTGATAAAGCATTATATCAAATGGAAGGATTATCACTTTTTGTTTATTGATAGAACATACTTGCGTCTTTATATCGCTTTATTGCTTCGAAACATCTCAGAATGCTTGACGAGTAATTCCTGGCAAGTATAGTAACTGCTTTCTCAATTGATCTAGAAGGCCGTTGGCCAGAAGAGCGAGGTGCCCTGGCCTACAATCTCAGATCAATTACCCATTGATCTCATGCCTGAGACTTTACCTGAGACTTTACTGCCACGTTTACTTGGCACAATAAAAAATCCAGGTTCTTTCTTCTTTTCAAATACAGTAATATCATACAATATTCAACTTCCACTGGAGGACAGGAGCCTCAGCTTAATGCCTTATTCCAAACACAATATTATTGCAGCTCACCTCCAGGAATGTAGTGTCACCTATGAGTCAAATCAGCCTGGCTCAGTTGTTGACACATTTGCCCCACGTTAAGACTCGTATAGTGCAGCCCAGCCCAGCCAGCCAATCAAAACTTACATTTATACAGTGCCTTTCAGGTCCCAAGGCGCTGTACAGTTAGGTAGGGACAAGAGCAGGTGGTGAGGGGTCGAGGCAAGAAGAAGAGTAGGAAAATTGACTGTATATTTTTGGGCAAAACGCGGCAGCCAAATTGCGCACAGCAGTGTCCCACAAACAGTCATAGAAGTGGGATTAAGGGAAAAGGGGGGGAAAGATGGCAAGGAGAGGGGTCGGGGGAGGGTGGGAGGGGGGAAGGAGAGCAGGCAAGCCGACCGTATACTTGTGGGCGAAATGCGGCAGCCAAATTGCGCACAGCAGTGTCCACAAACAGTCATGGAAATGGGATTAGGGGAAAAAGGGGGAAAAATGCAAGGGGAGGGGTCAGGGTAGAGGGAAGGAGAGCAGGAAAGCTGACTGGATATTTGTGGGTGAAACGTGGCAACCAAATTGCGCACAGCAGTGTCCCACAAACAGTCGCGGAACTGGGGCCAGGGGAGAAAGGAGGAAAAGAGCCCAATGCGGTGCTAGAGGTGTGCTGCCTAGTCAAAGATGTGTCTTCCTGAGGCCCTATCTACCTGTTCAGAGGGACATCAGAGATGCCATGACAGTAATTGAAAAGAGAAGGAAGTTTTTCCCGGCCAACAAACCCCAAAATAATTGGTCGTTCACTACATGGCTATTTGTGGGATGTTGCTGTGCAGTGTTTCACCTACAAATGACACAGTCACCTCACTTTTTCAGTGAATCATGAGAAACAATGTGAAACAACAACAATCAAATTACGTTTATACAGCGCCTTTCATGTCAGGAGGATGTACCAAGGCACTGGCACAACACCAAAAGTAATTATTATTATTACTGTTAAGTGCCAACATGAGACATAAATCCACAATATTCTGATGAAAAGATGTCTTACTGCGATAAAGTACTAGAAAACCACAAATTCTTGCTTTATTTTGCCAGCATATGGGAGAGAGAGGTGATAGCAAGCCTCCCTCCCCAGTACAACATAACAGTCCTACAACTAGCTGAACCCTGGCAACACCATTATCAGTCACCCCCACTAATATTTTCATCAAAAATTTACAGCATCCACTCAATTATAATAATAATAATCCTTGCATTTCATATGGTGCCTTATCATGTCTTCCAGACGTCTCAAAACGCTTCACAGAATATAGCAAAGTGCATTAACTGTAATATTTGTGGGCAAAACGTGACAGCCAATTGTGTGCATTGTATCCCACAAAAATTCATGGATTTTTTTTTTTGAGGGATTAGTATTAAGCATGTGGAGTAAGGAAACTTGTTCAACATTTCGCCCTGCTGGAAATCGAACCCAGGTCTCTCGCTTGCAAGGCGAGTGCTCTAACCACTGAGCTATAGGACTCCACAAATATAATATAATATTCACTGAAAAAAATCCCAAGAGAGAATCTGCATAGTGGATTTACAGGATTTACTGTTGAACTGCTTCTGAAAATAAACAGCAAAATTCAGGAAATTAACTGGTAGAAAAAAGAGGAAACCATGAAAGACCTGAATAAAGAGTTCATACACTGAGAATTTAACACTGGTGTGAAAAACAAGTTATTCAGCACACAGTCTGCGCCCTCTGAAAGAAACCATGTGCATGTAAAAGTCGTAAAATACTGACATCTGCTGTTAAAATTAGTGAATTAAAAAGTTTGCTGGTGGCTGAGCCAGCATTATTTAGAAGCAAAGAAAGGAGGCCATTCTAACTATCATGTCTGTTCTAATGCTATCCACATTATTCCCAAACCTTATATTTTCCCACCATAGCCTTTAAAATTGATAATAATAATCCTTGCATTAGATAGTGTCTTATCACGTATTTGAGACACCTCAAAGTGCTTCACAGAATATACTGTTAATAAATTGACTGTATATTTTGTGGGTGAAACATGGCAGCCAATGGCACACAGCAGTGTCCCATAAACTGTTGTGGATTGAGGACCAAATTCTTTTTTTTTAAAAAAAGGTATTCTTATCGCCAGAAAACTATCTGCTAATTGACTAACCAACTTACTGCTAAATAAACAGAGGCTGTGATGTAAGGAAATGTGCCCAACATTTTGACCTGCCGGCCATCAAACCAAGGTGCTTTCACTTGTGAGGCGAGTGCTCTGACCACTAAACTACAGGACTCCACACATTGTGTTTATCTAATTTCCTTTTATGTAGTTATGAACTGATTGCACTTCAATGAGGCAATATTCATGGAGCTCCTTCACACTGTTAATAATCCCTCCAAATAGTTCCCTAATAAAGTCATCAGTATTCATGGCTCAATCAAAAATATATTTTTGTAAATAGAAACACAAAAAACCTGGGTGAAAATTAATGTTCATTCCTCATTTTTTAATCTGTGTTGTTCAGTGGCTCTCACTTCTCCAATTAAATATCAACCTGTTAATTGTTTATCTAATGAGGTAATTTAAGTTATTACATCCAAACTTCCAACAGTGCTGTTTTTAAACTGTTCCTTGCACTAAATTTATATCTAATCCTTTCAGCCAGATAGACTTATTGTATGAAACTTACATCCCCTAAGATATACATCCAACATTGTATGAACTTACACTCACTCCTTACACTCAATATCATATGAAGTTTCACGTACTCTTATCCACATACACCCAATACTATATAAACATATCATCAGAAAAATTATAATCCTTGTATTTGATTAAACACTTTTCAAGTTGGAAAGCACTTCTACTTTTATACACCCGCTAATGTTATCCACTTTACCGGACTATACGGTAGGTAGTGGCATTAGCTTTGAATTTTTTGTACGTATCCAGATTTCCACCTGAACAGCAGCAGGAATTTAACAAGTGGTGTCATTTAGCAAATTTCAACCTTCAGTCATGAAAAAGCAGCTGCCTTGAAGACAACTTATTAGCGGAAATACATCAGCAATGCCATGCCCTGATTAACTCAAGCCCAAAATAAAGCACAGTATGAACATTCACATGCGTACAAATTTGCGCAATTAATAAACCAAATGTGGCTAAGTATTTTAAGCTGCAGTTGAGATAAATAGACTGACAGGAAACACCTGGATATAAATTCTCTCGTTACACACCTCTAGCTGTACAGTGCTGTAGTTTTTTGGAACAAAGTGTGCCTTGATGCACTGCAAAAATCATATGGCAAATATAAACCTAAAATGTCTTAATGGTGTTGTATGTAAGTGCTGTAAAGTGAGTGTGGATATGTAAGCAAACAGCAGTCATTAAGAGTACAACAAGATTATACAGAAACAGCTATAAGATGAATGATCATAAATACTTTATTGTGGATGCCTGTAGTTCAGTGGTTAGAGCACTTGCCTTGCAAGCAAGAGACCGGTGCTTGATTGTCGGCAGTGCAAAACTTTGAGCAAGTTTCCTTATTCCACGCCTGATAATAATCCCTTGAGAGAAAAAATACAATAATAATTTGGTCATTCAATCCACAACTGTTTGTAGGACACTCCGGTGCTCAATTGACCGCTGCGTGTCGCCCACAAATACAGTCACTTTACAGTACATTTTGTGAAGCATTTGAGATGTCTAGAAGATGTGAAAAGCGCTATATCAAATGCAAAGATTATTATTATTTTTTTATTGCTCAGATATCAGTCATATCTAGGCATGTCAAACATGGTGGGACGTCTACTGAAATGTTGATAGTTTCCGGATAATGAAAACTTTGAACTTTTTAAACAGCATAAGAACTTTCACTAATATTTCTAACTTCTGCATTCACATTACAACCAAAAGGGGCAAGGATACACAAATTTGGGACATGTAAATTGGACCCCTGTCCAAAGTATCTTTGGAAGACAAGGTGCTTATAAAGTCCTGCTTTTGCAATTACTTCCGTCAACCTTCCATTGTGTTTGTTGAGTCTTTCCTCCTTTACTCACCTTGGCCGTTTATAATATATACATTTGATTTGATGCCTTTCACATAAGGAGGACGTATCAAAGTGCTTCACAAGACTTTACTAATCGTAGTGCCTGCTTGTTTATAGGTGAATGCAGCAGCCGATTTGTGTACAGCAGTGTCCCACAAACAGCCACCAAACTGATTAGCAATTTTATTTGGGGGATATTTGATCAGGTGAGCGACAGAAACTCCCTTCACTCTTGCATCATTCCTTTGCCCATTCTCCAAGGTGCTTCGTCAAGTGAATTGTAGCATTACAAAGGCTGATCTTAGTAACACAAAGAGTTCGGTTGGCAAGAGTTTAGAAAATATCTAATCAGTTAAACGATATAAATCAAATGCATGAGACCCAGTGCTTAAATGCACTGTTGTGATCCATTCATCTATTATTAATTGAGATTTTCATAAAGTAGATCAAATTGTAAATTGACATTCAAGTTGACCTTTCTAAGCCTCCAAGGGAGGGCCCAAGGTTCAGCTATTATCTTCCAACAAGGAATCTGCAGGTCCTGAGATATTGTTTCAGAGAGGCCTACAATAGAATCTGTGCGTCGAGACAATCCATTCATTGTACATTTTCAAATGGTTTTAAATTTCACGGCATGAATTAAAATGCTTAAACACTTGGGGTCTCCAACTGGTGCCCAATACTGCTCCTCCAGAGTTTGATGTACATTATGACAGCTTATTAAAAACCTGTCACTTTCATTCAATACGTGGATTTTCCAGTCAGCCAAGTTCCTGTCTCGCAGACCCTTCCATCTGGCGGAGTTTTCAGAAACAAAGCAAAACTCTGTGCAAGTGGTCACACTGCTTAGCTGCCAAAACGTGTAGAATATTTAGCAGACCGTTGTAAAATTCAAGCTTTAACACAAATATTGCAGCTTTTGCTTAGTTTCTTTACATTTCATGTGATTTGACAGCAGTTTAGCTTTCTGTATCAGTTATTACACATTACAGAAATTTTGTGAAGCTCTATTGAGACATTTCAACGTGATAATGTGCTATATCGAATGCAAGGATTATTATTACACACACAAACCTACATGTACAAATCTTGTTTTTATACCCACTCTGGTAAAACAAGTTATAATCTGGAGAGTTATAAAGCTTTGCAATTGTTCCTCAGATAATTGGCACCGTAGTGTAACTCCCAGCATGACTCTGTGCCTTCTATAGTCGAGTAGAAGGGAAAATTGGAGGCATTATGTGAGCTGATGTCAAAAATAAACTCTTTATCACAAATTAAGTTTCAAGAATCTTCAGGGGATGGTGCCTATAAAAAAAGAACATCTAAAGAAACATTACCATGTTTCCTCATCACCCATGTCAACAGCAATGAATTAACAGAACAAAACAACATAATTTCTATCTAAGACAAATTGAGCATTGTTGCCAGAGTGAACCTATTTTACAACGTTAGAGGAATTAAAAACGTTGGAGTTTTAAGATGGTTAGACTCCAGCAGTGCCCCAATGCGCACTCTAGGGGCCTCAAGCCTTGGTTGGCTTTTGCAAACCTGTGCCTAATACTTTCCAGAATTAGGTAAGCAAGATGTGTTCCTCCAGAGAAATATTGGCACATTCCATTCCAACAATCTATCGTTGGAATTATAATAATAATAATCCTTGCATTTGATATAGTGCCTTATGTCTTCTAGACGTCTCAACCGCTTCACAGAATATACTGTAAAGTGAATTGACTATGGGCAAATTATTTTGTGGGTGAAACGTGGCAGCCAAGTGCACACAGTAGTGTCCTACAAACAGTCGTGGATTGAAATGACCAATTTTTTTTAGGGATTATTATTAGGCGTGTGGAGTAAGGAAACTTGCTCAAGGTTTCACCCAGCGCTTTGGGGCGTCCTCCGGACGTGAAAGGCGCTATATAAGTGCAATTTTGTTGTTGTTGTTGGAATGGAACTCAGGTCTCTCACTTGTAAAGTGAGTGCTCCAACCAGTGAGCTACAGGACTCTACAACAGCAAACAACTGCATATAAATGCATTGCAAACTCTTAAAATCTTAGTTCTACCACTAGAACTGCACACACCAATCTGTGCCTTGGTATTGAAGCATTTGACACACTTGAAAACTGGTACATATTAACAATAACTTGTGTTTACATAGACCCCTACATGCAGGGTAGGGCCTGAGCCCTTAGTAGAGCTCAACTCCAAGCCAGGAAGAGGGGAAGTGACTGCAGGCATGGTCTTCAGGTGCAATTTGAAGACAAGAAAGAATAGAGCAAGGTAGAGGTATTGAGGCAGAATTCCACAGTTTTTAAGTTTTGAAATTCATCCATTCCGCAAAACGCAGCCAGTGGAGCCTAGCAATAATTGGGTTGATGGGGATGTAGAGTTTGGTATGGGTGAGGATATGAATAGTGAAGTTTTGAATCAATTGGATTTTATGATTATTTGCGATGTGAAAAATCATGGCTTCCTTCTAGGAATCAAATCAAATGATTGATAATTCTCCATCATTGTTCACTCTAATATAAAGTAATAATAATAATTATAAATTGGTCATTTCAATCCACGACTGTTTGTGGGACACCGCTGTGCGCAATTGGCTGGCGCGTTTCACCCACAAATATACAGTCAATTGACTCTACAGTATATTCTGTGAAGCGCTTTGAGACACCTAGAAGATGTGAAAAGTGTTATATCAAATGCAAGGATTATTATTATAGAATAGGATAAATACTCAGGGTGAGAAATTCTGCCGGTGTTGGAAGCATGCTTTTATACAGGGAAAGCCTCAAGTCAGAAATTTTACTGAACAATGGAATTTCACTCCACGAGTAAACACTCAGGGTGAAGAAAATGCACCAAACTACAGTTAAGGAGATAATGTGGGACATTCAGTAAGCACCAGTACTATAGTCTTTAAGAGCCTCATCAAATTTAGGAAACATACTTTGACCTAGAAATACAGCATATAGAGCTGGACTACAGCATATCAATTATTAACAGCTGTCGCCTTCTGATATATTAACTGTTGTAATGAATGCAGCCCAAACAATGAGTTACTTGGCAATTCAGTTTTCTTCAAGAAATTTTTGTACAAATGTATTTTAATGCGATCTGCAGTCTTTTTTTTATTTCAGACAAGTTATAACTTTAAACTATTGTGTTTCACACAATCACCCATTTCTATCCTCTATCCTTTAAAGAGATGGAGACAGATTGGTTTGTTCCTTTCTCCCTGGCTGACATTTGAGAGCAGTATTGTGAGTCTTTTGTTATTACTTTGAAAGGTTAAAATAGTCTTGCTGGGAAATGTACACGTTACTGCACTTAACTGAACACCAATACCAAATAGATTGGAGATCATACATCCCATACACAATCAGGATCAACACTTGTATCACAGAGTCCTGTAGCTCAGTGGTTAGATTAGAGCACTTGCCTCACAAGTTCAAATTCAGTCAGGGTGAAACCTTGGGCATGTTTCCTTACTCCACATGCCTAATAATAATCCCTCAAAAAATAAATTGTCACTTCAATCCACGACAGTTTGTGGGATACTGCTGTGTGAAACTGGCTGCCACATTTCACCCACATATATACAGTCAATTCACTTTACAGCTTATTCCGTGAAGCGCTTTGAGACGTCTAGAAGACATGAAAAGCCCTATATCAAACGCAAGGATTATTATTATTATTCTCCTGTCAGGCAGAGGAGCTGTGCAACCATAACATAGGGTGGCAGAAGACTACATTTGTCAATGAAAAGCTCATGTTATAAAAATAATAATAATCCTTGGATTTGATATAGCGCTTTCCACATCTTCCTAGACGTCTCAAAGCGCTTCATCGAATATACTGTAAAGTGAATTGACTGTATATTTGTGGGTGAAACGTGGCAACAACAACAACAAAATTACATTTATATAACACCTTTCACGTCGAGAGGATGTCCCAATTGCCAATTGCGCATGACACAACAGTGTCCCACAAACAGTCGTGGATTGAAATGACCGAATTATTGTTTTCTTTGAAGGATTATTATTATTAATATTATTATTAGTAAGGAAACGTGCCCAAAGTTTCACCCTGCCTGGAATTAAATCCAGGTCCCTCGTAAGGCGAGTGCTCTAACCACTGAGCTGCAGGACTCCACCTTTCTGTTATATGCAGTCTGTGCAGTGACAGAGGTCATAGTCCAGATAAAGGCAATCCTACTGTGCTTGTACTACATCCCACTTAATAAAGAAGTGGTACAAAGGCAGAATGAAACATGTCAGTTTACTCACATGGTCAAATAGATTTTGTTCTGCTGTCACAACCTAACAGAAATCATATTTTAAATAAATGAAAAATTAACTTCAGCAACTCCGAAAACATTTTTGGTCGGTCAGGGTATTAAGGGATATGCGGAGAAAGGAAGTAATTTGAATTGAAAGGATTAGTTGAGGTACAGATCAGCCATGATCTAATTAAATGGCGGAACAGGCTCGAAGTGCTGAATGGCCTACTCTTGTTCCTATTTTCCTGTGTAACCCAAAAAACAGATGAATCTTTGCGATGTTAACACATATTAAAAGATTAACCTTTTCAGGCAAGTTAATGGACGCATCAGAACAAGAAAATGATAATTGGCACATCAGAATTCCAATATTCAGTGTCACACTTTCCAGTTTGCAGGGACCTGGTTCTTTATTAATTCTCACATGCTGGGATTGAATACTTCAAATCTCTGTCAATATAGTTCAATTTAAGTAAATAAACCTTTCTAATAGTGTTAAGGCTGCAAAAACCTTTATCATCTTAATAAGGAAACACTATGTCTTAGATGTGACCTTCATTCAAGACAAAATTAAAATAACCAATTTGGTTACTCAATCCATGAATGTTTGTGGGACACTGTTTTGTGCAATTGGCTGCTGCGTGTAAATTATATTCTAAAATCCAGTTTATTTCATATTGAAAGCAACAACATGAATTCACAGCTTTTGATCGGGCCTTCCCTTTCATGTTTTCATCATTTTAAAACTACAGTACATTGATAAGCTAAAGCAAAGCCCGAATACCACAGATGCAGAATTGAAAGGAGGATTATGACAATTAAATGTTTCTTTTACCTGAACTTGTGAAGGCCAGAACTCAGATGGGAATCAATTGTGAACTTGAAAAAGAAGATCGTCTTTCTTTATGAACTTGTACTTCCTCAGAAAAGCATCCATCTGAAGCTCGTTTTTTTTTCTTTCTCACTCGCCTGCTGAAAAAATTAATCTGCCCCCAAATCTTTCTCATTTCGAAAGGAGCTCAACATATTCACTGGATCCATTGCAATATGTGACACTTCAAATTGAACATTTACTGAGTTCACTGCAATTTACCCATCAGTGGGTACCATAAACCATTATTCAGACAATTTATTTTTGAGGACAGTCCACAGTGATGGAGCAGGATGACAGATAAGTGATAAATCATTTGAATATCTTAAGAGGAAATTTCATGTACTTGAATGGTCTAAAATTACCATCTCTATTCTATACCTATGCACCAATTGCATAATACCCAAGCATCGAAAATATTACAATTATTCTTTGAGCACTCACTTGCTTGTATAATTTATTTTATGCAGCTGAACAATCTGGTTGCACCATAGTCGAAGTTTCCTTACCGATTTTGCACCTGGGTGAAAGCTTGGCTTGGTGATAGCACGCTCACCTCAAAGTCAGAAAGCCGTGGATTCAGTAGATTTGGAACTCGTATAGTCGAACGCTCCAATGTAGTGCAGGTGGGTGTTGCGTTGTCAGAGGTGACTTCTTTCGGTTGAGGCGTTAAATGAATCTGCCGATTCAGGTGGACGTTAAAGATCCCATAGCACTGATCTAAAAGAGAAGAGATTTTCTTCCGGAATCCTGGCAAATAATTTCCCAAATAAATAACAATTGGTTATTTATTTCATGGCTGTTTGTGGGACATTGCTGTGCGCAATTCTGATGCCACATCTGCCTGCAAATATACAGTCACTTCATTTCATAATAAATCCTATGAAGCACTTTGAGATATCCTTCGTACGTGATTAGGCACTGTACTAAAAGCAAGGATGTTTTATTGTTATTATTAATCATGTTCAATACATCATGGAATAACATAATTATCAGTCATTAAATCTTTTCTATTCAACAGCTGTTTTTAGAATGATGTTAAATATTATATGATGCACAATTGTGGAAAAATATACCTCCTTATTACTGATGCAAAATAAAGATTTTGGTATCTTAAGTAACCTTCAACATTTAAAAGAAAGCAAAGTTTAAAAACCATGTTAAATAATAGGCAATAAAGTAAATGAATCTTCCAAAAACAGACAAAACAATTAGGAGAAACTACTGAACTTGTCTATCATCAGCACTACAGCAATTTTATTTTTCACGTCTCTCTCCCATGCGAGTAGTTGGATAGGTGGAAGATCATAATCTCGCCTGATCATCAACTCATGCCCAAGTCTTGCTCAGTTTACATGAATTTAAAAAATAATCACACTAAACAGAAAACAGCATTTGATATTTTGATACAATAAGCTGGTTACTTACATGCATTATTTGCATCTATAACATATATTTATAAAATATAACAGGAATTAATTTGCAATGCAAGTTATCACATCATACACTGTACCTAATTTCCCTCTCATCTATAAAGTTTGAATTCCTCATGGATATTTATTTCAGCGACCTTTAATCAATGCTGTTACAATTCAATCCCCATGTTTTGTTTCCTTTGTTTTTGTAAAAAAATCTGGCTGGTGCTTTGGTTTTGATTCATCGATTTATTCAGCCTATAGATCCTTTCTCAAAAAGTCTAAATTCTTAAATACATTATTTTGTCTTGTTTTTATGGCTTTCTTTTTCTTTCACTGCTCTCTAAGTCGTCCCATCAACACTTGGTCTTAAAATCCAACACGTGGAACTCTTAATTTGGATGCAGGTTTTCCGCTGATACTAAACTTTAATATTAAAAAATTGCTTCTAATTTTGCGAGAACTTCATTCAAGACAAAATTAAAATAAACAATTTGGTTACTCAATGTTTGTGGGACACTGCTGTGTCAAATCAGCTGTTGTGTTTCAGCCACAAATATAGTTAATTCACTTTACAGTGTATTTTGTGAAGCGCTTTGAGTCGTCTAGAAGACGTGATAAGGCACGGATGATGATTATTATTAAAATGGCTTTACAGACGAAGAATGGGTGGAATTTCAGGCCTTTGACTTCTTCCATCTGTTTGGTAGCTATATTTAACCCTTGCATTAATTATAATAGCAAACTACAACATACAACTAATGGAACCCAAGTCTACACCTATCTTTAGATTACTAATAATTTCTGAATGGCTGTTAAATAATTTCATTTTAGAAAGTTTACTGAGAAGTCTAACAGTATTCACAAAAGTAGCCCAATTTTACGAAGGGCAAATTTTACCCTGTGGTAAATTGTACCCTAACAAATTAAGACTATAATATAATATCAACACACAAATGAGTGAAAATAATAATCCTTGCATTTGGTATAGTTCCTTATCATGTTTTCCAGAACATACAAAGTGTTGCACAGAATAGACTGTTAATTTGAATTGACTGTATATTTTGTGGGCGGAACATGGCAGCCAATTGAACACAGTGATGTCCCACAAACAGTCGTGGAATGAACAACCAAATTATTCTTTTTGCTTCTTATTACCCCCGGACTAGCGATCCGCAAATCGAATAACAATCGGGTTCCTACTTACTGCTAGGTAAACAGGCATATGGAATAAGGAAACTTGCCTAAGGTTTTGCCCTGCCTGAGAAACAAACCCAGATCCTCTCGCTTGCGAGAGAAGCGCTCTAACCTCTGAGCTACAGGACTCCACATCAAAAGTCTGTTCAGCATTACCCGTGTCAAAGTTGATAATATCGGTCACTATTGGGAATTCCCATTCCTGTCACACAGGGTAGCTGCTGAACAGAACTTTTCATCAACGATTCTCCAGTTAACATGTAGTGTTCTGAGAACAATACTTACATTTTGCCATTAAGAACAATGCCACTCTCAATATTAAAAAAAAACTACTTTATTTTTTTCCGTTACATATTGGGAAACGGGGGATGTATTACATCACTCATACAGTCAGGCAGAGTTCACTTTATTAGTATTGACGGAAAAGCGATGACTGCGCAAAACTGCTGGCCTAAATTGAACATTGCTGCGTTTTCCAACCCTGACCAGTAGGCATCGCTAGAAAGAAACCTCTTCCTCGGCATAAAATACAGCACTTACAATATTGCCGATAAGCTTGTGTAAATGCACTGGGTTCATTCGTAGCAAACAAAAAGTGGTTGAGTCGTCCTCTGAAGATTACAATCTATAATTACATTAATATACAACACACTTTTCTTTGCTATCTGTGATAACTCCATGTTGTATATACTGTACTGTACAGACAAAAAAAACTACCAATGAAAGTAAATTTAATGTGATTTGAATTTATGGAGGTACAGAAATCATACTGCACTTATTTACACACATTATGTAATGATAGGGGGGGAAAAAAAGATTTGGTCAAATACTGCAGACAGAAGTGGTTTCCTGCCCATTACAGTTTGCAGTTTGATGTTAA
This sequence comes from Hydrolagus colliei, assembly GCA_035084275.1. Taxonomy (NCBI): domain Eukaryota; kingdom Metazoa; phylum Chordata; class Chondrichthyes; order Chimaeriformes; family Chimaeridae; genus Hydrolagus; species Hydrolagus colliei. The sequence continues at coordinate 33,268,102 of CM068742.1, forward strand.
AATATTCTTCTGCCTTGTCTTCCAGTCTTTTTAACCCAAATGTGAAGAGGTGTTCATACAATATATATATATATATAATATATATATACACATACATATATAATATATATATATTTTACAATGTAATACATTGCATGAGACATAATCCGGTTCTTGAGGTTGTCAATCAAAATGATGTCAAGAATATCCAGCGTACAATGATCTTGAAACTAAAAACATTGTATAAAACAGATGATAAACGCTACACAATCTTGAAAATCCCAGTGATGTCTTTAAATGTCTGTGGAAACAGATTGCTGAGCACAGGATGGGAAACGGAATGAGATGCTTTGTAGAACAGCTGGTTTGTTCATAATGCAGGCACTTCAAGGGGTTTATGGGAAAAGTACCTGACCCATCTCCAGCATGAAGCCTCTGAATAGCTGCAATTACAATACAGAAGGAATGTTCCACACACACAACTGCACAGTTTGGGTACCACTGCAATTAAATGCAAAAGGCAACATTATCTGACCCATTTATTTCACATTCTTGCTTTAGCTTTCCATCAAAATATTATTTTATAGATTTAGGCATGGGGCTTCCAAGTCGTCTGGCAGACGGAGGATGCATTCATTAAAAAGTGTCCAGAACTCGACAGAACCCATTTAGGCCAAAACATTTGGTCTGTTGATTAATTTCTTCCAAATACCTTTTGTGTCGTTATCCACCTTCATAGCTTTACCTCACATCCACACACCTCACTCCATAATACATTCCAATCATGTGACCAGACCATCCTGCACCCCCCTCCCCCCCATTCTTGCACTCCACTAATTCTCAGGATATTCAGCATCACCCTGTCCAAACAATACATCAGGAAGCACGGTTTACTTTTTACAAACATGTCATAATACATTAAGCACATGCTGCCCTTTCTACTACATTGTTTCGCCGTTGGGAGGTAAAATAAAGCAGGTATTGTTTTCACACTTGAACGTCTACAGCTGTCACGTGCTGTGTATATTGTAATCGTGCGGCAGCCTTGAATGATCACCTGCTGAATCCATCCAAATCCTCCACAGTACCTCTGGACAGTGATTTCTTCAAAGACGGGTAAAGACAACAGTAACATTTAATACTGAAAATCAGTGCAAACGTCTTCCAATTAAGACAAATGAAGGGTTAAAGTAGAATTCAGAGTACAACGTTTTGGGGTGTTTGTTTAAAAAAAGTTTCTTCATTTGTTAGGACAATGATGAATGTTTTCTGGGGCCCTTGACAGAAGACCCGTCTTTGCAACTATTACAGGTCTGTTTATAGCAACTCCAGGGTTGACTAGATTCATTGTTGACTCGCCACGGTCGATCTTGATCTCATAGCCAAGCACCGTACGACATTTATGTCCTCCACATGCTGGAACCAGACTGACCCTTCCTATTTTGTTGAAAATTGCAGCTTGATTTTGGTTGAAGTAAATGTTAAAAAGATTCTGTTTCGTACATTATCTGACGAGAGGTCCTCCGGTCAACCTCAAAACGTGAACATACAGATTTCTGGTGAAGCATAAAGTTTCCAAGATGAAGACTGATGAAATAAAAACAAATTACCCACATAAGACAACCACCCAAATCACTGGGCAAAAAACAGAAGGAAAGTCATTTGAGAAAGTCTGTTGTCACTGCAGAGATGATTGGTTTCTTGTTTATGAGACAGCAGATGAACAAGTAAGTAACTCTCCATGATCAGACTTTTTCCAGAGTCATTTGTGGCGTTGAATAGTTTTCCTTTTTCTCCGCTTGAAGAAGCAGCAGCACCTGTATTGTTTGAGGGAAGAGGTCATTGTGATCAACAAGCTCCAATTGGCTTTCACCGCAATTTACATTCAACACTCCCATGCACAATAAACACACACAAACAAGTGTTACATGCAAAGTTATTAAATGTTTTAAAATAGACTTGCACTCACAGCAAGCCTAGTGATATCATTACTATTAGTAAGTTCATACGTTAATGTTAGCAAAAGGATACATATAGTATCGAGAGTCAGAGAGCACAGGAGGCATTCAGAGACAGAACAGTGAAAACAACAAAAAACAACAATTGCATTTATATAGCGCATTTTATGCTAGGAAGATGTCCCAAGGCGTTTGCACTTGAGTTGGAGGTTGGATTTGAGGAGGATGGGGGCGGAAAGAAGTTGCGGTTAAAGAGGAAGGTCTTGAGATGGACCATGAAGAAGGCAAGGGATAGGATGAGGTGAAGGGTCAACAGGATTGCGTTCCAGAGGGGGGTTGGCTGAAAGGCTGAAGGCCCAACTGTCGATGGTTAGGCAGGCAGAGCAGGGAACATAAAGCAGGCCAGTGTCTAGGTTTTAGAAGGTCACAGGGGTAAGGTTTGGCAAGATATGGAAATATTTCTTGGCAACATATTTAACTCAATTCTCTAGAGGATGGGAAAGGTTGTGGAGGGAAGAGTTTGGAAGTCTGATGAGCAGAGAGTTGGCATAGTCGAGCCTGGCATGATAAAAGCATGGATGAGGGTTCAGCAGCCCGAGGGGAGAGGTAATGGAGTGGTGGAGACAGGCAATGCTGCAGATGTGGGGGAAAGCTGAAAGGGTCAAGGCACGGATGTGGAGTGTGAAGGACAGTTGAGAGTTGAACAGGACACCAAGGTTTAGTACTGGCTAGGTGAGGTGTAATGTGTAATGTAATGTTGCTGTTAGCACCTAAAGTGAGAATAATAATAATAATAGTAATCTTAGCAACTGAACTGAGAAGGCGTTGATGTACACAATAATTTACTAATATAAGTAGAGAGAGACTAATTAATGTGGAGTATCCAAGCAAGTTTTGGTAAGTTCGAAGCAGCTAGAGTTCCACTGATGGCCAAATGAGTAAAGGCACTCCTTGCGTGAGTGCTAAACCAGATGGATCAAAAGATGGCAGGATCAAATCCAAATAACTTCATGTAAAGAGATATCCTTTAAGCTTTCAACCGAGTACCCATTAGGTAGCAGTGTGCATAGAAGTATCTACACTGATTATCAAGGTGTGAGAGGATAGTTATGATCTTCTATCATTGCAATTGATTCCCAATCTGAGCCAAGTAAGTAGTTCTGAGCCATGTAATTAGACTGCAGAAGGAAAATTGGACAACGTTATCTATTCTACAAGATATTTGGCTTCTTGGGGGTCTAGAGAAGGCCACCTATTTCTACTCTCTCAGCAGCAGGGGTGCGGGTTAGTGAGGATATAAGAAAAAAACAGTTTTCTTGCACAGAGAGTGGGCACATAAAGAGAATCTAATCTCTCTGACTTTCCGACTCCCCTATTACCCTGTCTGCTCCCTGGGTTCAGCAGGCTCCAGCCTATCTCATGTCTCCCACCCGACCTGCCGTACCATCAGCCTCTCTGCCCCTACACTTTGGAACTCGATCCCACAATCCCTTCTCCTTGCTCCCCTACTCTCCTTCCCCTTCCCCCTACCCCAAACCCCCCCCACTCAGGTCCCGAACTAACTGTTCAGCACTTTGGGACGTCCTCCCGACGTGAAAGGTGCTATACGTGTAATTTGTTGTTGTTGTTGCTCCCTCCCTTGCTTCCTTCAAGACCAGTCTCAAGAGCTTCCTCGTCGACCGTGCCTCCACCTCTCTGCCCTCCCTCCTCTCTGCCCTCCCTCATCCCAATCCAGCGTCCCACCACTCCTCTCTACCCCCCACATGCTCCCCCCCACATGCTGCCACAACCCCTGACTGTTCAGCGCCGACATGAAAGGCACTCTACAAATGTAATTTTGTTGTTGGTCTACAACAACAAAATGGTTGTTGTTGTAGACCAACAACCATTGGTCTACAACAACAAAATGTGCTACAGGACTTGTTATTGAATTCTCGGTATTCAGTGGACTTGAATGCAAATAATGCCGTCATATTTCATACTTTTCCCACACAATGGAAATTCACTGCACTTGTATATCTTATGAAGCACTTTGGACAGTCTCCTGACATGAAATGTGATAAACCAAATGTAATTATTATTATTTTATTATCATCACTTTTTTATCAAAAGGTTGACAATATGAATATGGGTATTTCCACGATAAAGGAGTCTGCGTGTGTGACAGAGGTCAGAAAAATCAAATTGATTGCTGAACACTCATTTTTTGTACATAAATGCCTTAGAGACCATACTGTATGTATCTTGTAAGAAATACATAACCTTTTTAACAGAATAATTTTTACCACCTCTGAAAGTTCATGCATTTAACGCTTTGAACGGGTACAGACATTACGTACGTGGACATTAGAGGACGAAACGTCACGAGTGAATTTTCAAAATATCGGCAAAGTAAACAATCATCAAGCTTACCAAAATAAATCAAACCACGAAATAGTTACTTCATAACTTTATGAATTGAGAGCAAAATAGGATTTAAAAAAAAAAATTATACTGAAATCCCGTTTTCCTCGTTCGCAATTCTTTGGACAGATGGGGTTACGAGCTTGTCGCATTTTTTAAAGGGACAAAACAAATATGATCAGGCTCTTGAATGAAACAGAAACTTATCAGCTTTCTGTAAAACACTTGATTTATGGATTTCATTATATTTAATGATTGTGAGAGTTAAAAATAAGATCTGAAATAGGTTTCAAAAGCAGCCTTCTTTGCCATGTCACATTTTAGAGGTCTCTAGATAGGGTAGACATGATCTTTAATTTATTGTCATTTAAAAAACATGTCTCATTTTAAGGCAAAATTATCTGGGCTATCTCTTGAGAGTGTCTTATCTCTGATTTTCATGCTTGGAAAATAAAATAATCCACCCTTCCTCAGAAAATGGCATGAATATTTTGCCTTGCACAATGTACCCCATTACTGTGGAAATGCCCATATATTGATGTACGGTCAGTTAGCTTAGTGAAGCATCAATTATAACGTGTGTTCAGTTACAAGATCAGTTTCACCCACTAATAAATAATTCATTGAGTTTTGGTCAAATTTATTTAGGGCAATACAAGCCTTTTATACACAGATTAAGAAATGCTCTATAACCAATGTTTCAATTTTCTATGGTAGCCTAATATTGAGTGTACAAGTCACTCATGAATTTTCTTTATAGAATACCTCATGGTGCAGATAATTGATAGATCTAAACAAAATTAGGCTATTCATTCATGCATGCACCATGGCACATTTGGATGCAGTCACAAAGATGTTTATGGCACATCTGTATTATTTGGGTGCAGGTTCCTCACTTCCTTTCTCTTTTAATATTTTTTATTTTAAAAATAGCTATCAATGCATGATCAGGCTAAATAAGTGAAGAAAAAGCAAGTAGGCGTGTGGTGTATCTGTGTGAGAACCAGTAAGAGAGAACTAGGAAGAACGACATAGTGAGCATGCGAGGACGAGAGAACAAGAAAGTGAGAATGTGAAACCAAGCATGACAAAAATAAGAGCAAATGAGTGTAAAAGGGAGTGAGCGTAAAGAAGAGGCAGTGAGGGAGCATCAGCAAGGTGCAGAGAGAGAGAAAGAAAGAACACACAAATATAAAAGTGTGTGAGCCTGAGAATGAGCGAGAGTACGAGCAAGTGAGTGCATAAAAAAAGGAATCCAACGAACGAGAACAATAGAGAAAGTTGAATGAGCGAGCAAGAAATAATGAATGCATATGAGGGAGAAAGTGAATGAGTAAGCACACGCGCGTGCGAGAGAGAAAGAGACAGCATAAAAGTGGGTGAGCCAGCAAGTTAAGAGTGTTGAGGGACACTGAGACGGAAATGTGAAAGTGACATAAGCACATATACCAGATTTAGGAAATAGTGTATAACAGAACATGATGATCCTTATCCTCAAACTTGATCTATTTTAAATAAGCATTTCCAAGTTATTGAAGTGAAAACTACTTATAAAAACATCAGCATAATAAGAATCTTAGGTACTGCTTCTAGCAGTGAGATGGAAGGCTACAAGGGATATTCCATCTCTGAAATGAGAAGAAAATGTCACCTCAGTCTTGTTTCTGCTTATTTATGATAATGAAAAGTGCTCAGTAAAGTTAATAAAAAAAACTTCAGTGCTTGGAAAGCAAGTTAAAATCCATTGGTTTCAAGCTATGCTGTTGGGCTTCAAACAATTAAGATTAGTATTTTGCAGAGAATTAGCGAGTTGGAACAACCCTGCAGAGCTTGCTAATGCGGCATGTATCCACTTTAATGTGACCATTTACGAAATTAATACATCAGGCAATTTCATGATGAATCACGCATCACATTAGAACAAGTTCATAAAGTAATTAATGCCTTATCTTGCTAGAATTTAATTTCTAAATTCCTTGTATAGTCCTGCTTTTAATCCAAGGAAGATTAATAGCTCGATAATTGGAACACAAGCTATGTATAAGAGTAGTTACAAATTTGCACTATCTGTAAGTTACTGTTCAACGAAGCACCTATAATGTAACTGATTAGCTTAAATGGTGCTAAAAACCAACCATTGTGCTGCCTCAACATCAGACTTCAAAGGGGCTGCTCTTATGTTTTTAGAAGCTCACTTAAAATAATTGGAATGGTCAAAATGATGACCCTTTATGACCAACATAACATAACATCACAGGTCTTGTACGCCACATATGGGACCTTGTTGTCCATGAAGAGGGATGAGCACAACCAGAGTGCGCTTCACCCATTCTCAGTGCTGTCCTTTAGGCTGAAGTTGATGTTCACCACGACCTTGAGGTACTGATAAGAGTGAACAAGTGTGACTGATGCCTTTTGTATCTTCTAATCAATTCCTTTGTTGTTTTCTCCTGGGCCGAGCAAAACTATGATTCTGCATTTGAGGATGGTACCATCATGTCCCACCAGTTATCCCAGTATTCACAATGGTGGGTTCAACTCAGGAGACTCTCAAGTGAGTCCGCCAGCAGTACAAATAAAAATATTAAGGGATATGAATGAAAGGTGGAGAAATGAAATTACGAAGGTCCCATCGACTTAACGGGACAGCAGGCTAGGTGGCCTCCAAAGGCCCTCTGTCCCCAAATAAGCTAATCAATCAGCTTGGAACAAGGAAGTTGCTTCAGCAATAAAGTTCAGCAAGAAGCAAATATGATATTTCACACCAGTTAAACCTAAAATATCTTTAATAATATGGAAATAAGCCATACCATCGCTCAATAACTGACAATACTGTAAAATGCAAAGGGAAGCAAAATAAGTGCCGCAGTGGTAGTTCTATGAAGACAGAAGTGTATGATTATTGTCAGTGCATAACAGAAACACAATAAAGTTGAGGGATCCCAACTATTCATAATCGCTGAAGATGTTCTCATCTGGTACTTCAACCAATCAGCTAGTAAACATAATTACCATTTTTGAGTGCCAAAACAAGTTGGGAACCCTAAATTAGTGCAGTGCAAGTGAAAAGAAAAATATTGTACATGAAAACTGCAGCATATGTTAGGCTGGAGAACACATCAAGCAAAGCCTGAATAGGAGCGAAAGGCAGAAGAGTTCCAAAGCGAGCAGAATAAGTCAACAACAAGGTGCCACAGGTCGGTCGTTATGCTCCCAATTCATATCATCCAACAATCTGTCCAAAGAACTGTAAATACTCTCATAATTGTTTTTAATTGTTCTGTCTGAAGTACTGTATATAAATTTTATTTGTGTACAGTATTCATCTGATTGCCATACAACACTTTCAGTCCATCAATTTAACTTTGGGAGCAGAACAACCAAACCAGCCCTCATTGCCTGAACCTATTCCTGCCAGTCTGCAGACTGAAACCACTCACCACATGTTCAAAACTTTCTGGCAGCTATACAAAATGAAAGACGGGGAGGGGGAGGAGAAAAAAACACAGAAAAACAAAAAAAGATCAGAACCACAGCCCACAGTGAGAAATCTCTTAAAAAGCTCTCCTGGACAAGAAGCAATTCTACACAAGCAACAAGCAGCAGCGACTGAAGTAATTCATTTTCAAGGCAAAAACCCAGTTAAACAGGAAAAATTTGCAGAGCATATTTTAATCGGCATTCAGAACTTGGGAAGGGAGAAAGAAAAAACACCTTCACAGATACATTCATCTTCACACAGTACAGATCGTTCTCAAATAAATTCTTCTGTGTAATGCTTATTCAGAGTTGTACTATTTGGTTTCAAAGCCGTTGAATTCAATACAATGGGACAATGATATTTAATCCTTCTCTTTCATTCCCCCACCATCGCCACTCCCCACCTCCCAGCACCCTGCATTCATCATTTGGCTGCATACTCATGAATTGGGAAACATTTTTTTAAAAAAAGATAAATACAAATATAAGGAAAGATTAAAAAACTTTAAATGTAATTTTGTTGTATTAAAAAAAATTAAAACGGTTCTTTTTCACAGCCTCTATTTAACCAGAAGATACAGAAGGAAAACAATAGTACAGGAAAAGCCTGTTTATCCGTGACTCGATTAACCGGATTGCTCGACCCCCTCCCGGGGCAATTCCCCATTCCAGCAATCGCAGGTATGCTCGCTTTGCACATGCACACTTATTAAACTTGCAAACTTGTTTTTTTTAATGATCGGCAAAAAATGCTTTTTTACCCATCTTTTTACCGAGTGTGCTGGAAAGCTTTATTGATAAGTATCCATACAATATTCTGTTACTATTTAGTGTATTATTAATATGGTATGTTTTTAAATAAGTAAATTTTTTGTGTTGGGCTTTTGGCAACTTGCCGTCCGATGATCCGGCACAGTCAATTAGTCGACCCCCCACCTGGAGCGTGCTGGATAAATGGGCTTTTACTCTAATAGGAATCCTTGCATTTGATACAGCGAGTTCAAGACGTCTCAAAGCGTTTCACAGAATATTCTGTAAAGTGAATTGACTGTACATTCTGTGGGAGAAACGAGTCAGTCAATTGCGCAGAGAAGTGATCCACAAACAGTCGTGGATTAAAATGACCATTTTTTAATTTTTTTGAATTATTTCCCCAGGCAAAGCAGTCCACCAATCGACTACCAACTGGGTTTCTACTTACTGTTAGGTAAACAGATGTGTGCAGTAAGGAAACTTGCCCAACATTTTACCCTGCCAGGAATTAAACTCGGGTCTCTCGCTTGTAAAGCAAGTGCTCTAACCCAGGAGCTGTAGAACTCCACAAATAATATTTGTGGAGTTATTATTAACAAATAATATGAAAGCTATTAGGGAGGTTTTGGGGAAGAATAAGAAAAGTGGACGGGGTATTTGTATGACGTGTCCAATACGAATTTTGAACAATTTCTCAGAGAGTAAAGCATGTACGTACTTTGTTTCATCCATAACTTCCACTTCAGCTGGGGCTGTGATCGGTGCATTGGAGTGTCCTGCTGTTGGGTCATCTGTATTCAGTTCTCCATTCGTGGAACTAACCACCTATGAGAAAAATGAGAATTGTCAAACTACAGAAAAAACCACTAGCATCACATTTTCTAAAACAGATCCCATTCCTACCCCCACACACAAAACAAAAATAAATTATAATTTTGCATTGTAATTCATACTTCAATATCCATTAGGCTAAAACACTGTACACCTTCAATTTTATTCGCAAGTTTATGCTGATTCACTCTTCCCCACCCAAACCAAGTTCATCTCAATCACCAAATTCCTGCTTTGCCTATTGAATTCTCAACACAGTTTCATGCTGTCGAAAGTAGAAGCACCAGATTTTACCAATAAAATGTAAAAAAGCCATTTAAAATGTGGATTTTTTTCTGTTGTGTTTTGATAAACTTAGCAGTTATCAGAGGTCGGAATGTATGCTGTTGTCTTTGAAGTTTAACAAAACCAAGAACAAAAATACGTTAGTGAAGGCTATTTATGTTTAGCAGATGGCATTGTTTCGGTGTATATTAGATTTGTAAAGGTTTGCTTAGATCCAAGAATTTTTAGAGGAAAAATAAGTGCATCATTAAGATTTAGCTGGCATGAGTGATGCCCAGAAACAAATGTTTTAACATCTGTTCTTATTTCAACTTTCAGTTACAGTATAAAACAGTTGTTTAAAGTTGTTGATTCTATGTAAAAAAAAACTTCCTGTCATGAAAAATCGCTTCATTGTGCCTTATGTCTTGTGCATCTGAAAACGTTTACTGGGTTTATCTCATTCATTATGTATGTAATATATGTATATATATATACAATATATGTAGTAAATTACAGATACAAATAATAACATAAAAGTTCCCTCTAAAGTAAGCATTCAAGACTGAAGAGCCTAAACGTATCTAATCGTTCCTCGTAGTCCATCCCTCTATCATCGGGATCAACCTTTTTGATTGCTGCTGGGATTTGAAGAGCCTGCTTACATTGGCACAAACAGGACAGTTTGCCTCCACAAACTCCACATCCCACTTCCCTTGTTTATTGGTGCCTCACACTGATTGGACCTGCTGAGTGGTGAGTGTAAACACCACTACCATTTGACCTCAGAATCATTAGCTGACTGCAAGTAAATGTATGCTCACTTCCCCTGGCAAGTTATTTACTGCAGCTGAACCTCTAAATGAGATTGGCTCTTATTTTATTTTGTGGGGAATGATGGGGGAGAAAGGAAAATATATTCTTCCAGCTTTTGCTAATCTTATTTTAAATTATGAATAATGTGCAGTCAAGTGGATTCAGGAAGGGAAAAAATAGCTGCTCTAGAGAACCAAGCAGTCATTGCCATGTGAATAGGAATCAAACCAAATCAGTAGTTTAATTTTCAGTTACAATGCCAGAGCCCTGAAAGAAAGCATTTTGAACCATTGAACAAACCCATTTTACATTTATAAGATAAGTTGAATTTTTTTCTAATGAAACAATATAAAGTATAAATGAGTAAATTTGGACTACTGTGGGAGGTTGTTGGGAGGGAGCAGGGGCCACTGTGGGAGAGGGATTAAATGTAAACAGAAACAGTGACTCCACCACAGTTATTGGAATTCAAGACTTGCACCAAGAAGGCAATTTATTTCTAAAAATTCCACTGCCAGAAACTCTTGTGCAGCAGCAGACCTATTATTCTTATTAGTTAAGAGTGGAAGGCTGGAAGAACCATTAGTTGAAAATAGCAGAAGTGTAGATAGCCTCAAAGTATAGATAGCTCCATGTCCCCACTCTACTTGTCCCAGTATCAGTGGTCTGGCCTTCAGCCTTATAGAACATCCTCCTGACATCAAAGGCTTTATGCAAATGTAATTTGATGTTGTTTACTGTCTTCCAAACCTCTCAATGGTAGTTTTCATTGTAATCGCTTAATAAAAACTGTACAGCAGTGCTACGCCTTGACAGGCTGCTGGCAGCAGAAGGCAAGATTTTCCTTTCTGGCAGTTTGATGTTAACAATCAGGATGCATCATAGCATGCTTGGCGGAAGATTAAATTTGTGATCTAATCACAGCAAAGATTACCAGAATTTAATTGGTTGCATGGATTATAGAGAAATAATGCTCCTCACTTCATGTAACCATTGTTGGCATGTCACATCCACTGCCAGGGAGAAAGCACAGCCACAATTATCAACCATAACTCTGTTATACAGACAGTGGAACAATATGTGGAAGCGAGTACTATAAAATAATCTTATTGTATGCAGATAAAAAAAAATCAACACATTCAGAATCCCTTGAAGAGATTCTGCCTCTGCAATCAGACCCAGTTGTCTGGCTCTATATAAAAGATAAGAACAGAAGCATATCCAAAAATAGGAAAAAAAACTGATCTCATGAACCTATTCCTTTGTAAATCTGTTTCAACCCCATCTATGCATTTAGTCACCGTATCCCTCAATTCCCTCCCTCTCAGGAAATGCATCCAGTTGTTGAACCTATTTATTATGGCTTTCCCTTCAATGACCTGGATTGGGGTTCTGTTAATCACAGTGACCTTAGTTGCTCAATCTGTCTTCTTTCATGGCAGCAATATCTTTCCTATAATTCAGCACAATGCTGGAAAGACATTGAATACCAGCCCTTTGTATGAAGCAGTAGACTAACAGATGGCAAATCATACATCTGTGTAGACTGCCCACAATCTGATATCAATGGCAAGCTATGTGGTTTCAGCTGGTTAGACTCCAGCAGTACCCCAACTATTGCATTATATTTTCCAGAATTAGGCAATCAAGATGCGGCCCTCCAGGGAGAGTGTGCATTCCATTCCAGGTTCTCTCTTTCCTCTCCACCACCCCAAGTCCCCCCCACCCACCCACACACACTGTGATCTTCCCCTCCTCCAAAATAACATACAAATGAAAATAAGTCCATTCAAGGCTTTTTTTTTCCCCCAAAAAAACAACAACAATCAACATGACTTACTTAAGCATGAGCAGTTCTTCTCTGGGGGAAATTTGACAGAAATAGCAGAGATGCAGAAACCACACAGACATAACAGCAAAGTCACAAATAACAGCTTTCATTTGATGGCTGTGGAACTTCCCACTATACGGTTTACAGAGATTTGCTGGAGCAATGGTCATTGAAGAATCCTTCAACAAACTCAATGAATAAATACATGAGGGATGAGACAACAAAGGGGCGTATGGAAGAGGGGATTAGGAGAGGTGGAAAATCATAAGGACTGGCTTACACTAGTTGATTTGATAGCCAACTTCCAGACTACACAGCAGATGCAACTCGAGTTATGTAATGCTTGCAGTAAAATGGGAAATGCTTAATTTTGGATTGGTTACCAATGAAGATCATTGCACAACATAATTTTGTTTTGTATCCAGTTAATACAAAATCTGTATCCTCTGCCACGCATACCCTCACTCGCACCAAACTTGCCCAACTATCACTCCAATCCTTGCCAACCTCCACTGGCTCCGTATCCCAATGGATCGACTTCAAATTCCTCATCCTCACTTATAAATCCCTCAACGGCCTACCCAAGCACCCACTTTCTCTGATCTTCTTGTACTCCACTACTCTGCTCAAACTCTCCACTTGATTAATTCGGTATACATTCCCCACCCTCTCCTCACCACCATCAGTGGTTGAGCCTGCAGTCACTTTCCTACTAATCTCTAGAACTTCCTCCATCTACACACCTGCCTCATACCCCCCACCCCTTCACCAGACCCCAACTGTCTTTAAATCCCATGTTAAAATCTACCTCTTCAACTATGGTGCCCTCCCCCTCACTCAGCATCCAACACTATCATCGTGGAGCACTAATTTAATCTAGGTAAACAGTACTATCTAAATGTAAGGCGTATTCGTTTTAAAAGAATGCTCCGGTATAAATTTTTATGCTAAGATTTCAATACACCAAATAATAATCTTAAACTCTCTAAAATAAATTAAGCATTGCGTTGAAATTAATAAAGAAAAGTATAATCTTATTAAAAAAAAGGTTATTCAGGGGACGTGCTAGATATGGATTGAGTTAGTAAATTCAAGAGCGACTCAGGAAAGGAGCTAGAGCAGTGTACGATTTATTTTGAAAAACATTTCTGATAGTCCAAATGGAGCACAATGGTTCATTCTGGTCCTGTTAAGTCCTATTAATTTTAGCTATTGCTGCTCCCAAAGAGGAAATTGTTTTTCTCATTTCAGGGAGTCTTGAATCTCCTGACCGAGCACTGAGGCTCCCATCCCCGCTGGGATGCCATCCTTACCACATTTCCAGGGCTCGGATGCATCACCAAATCTGAGCTGAACATTGATGCCGCAGTCCCACTCTTTCTCTCACTATAGCCTCAAAAATGTGACATAAAAGCCCTGAATGCTCATTGTGCACAGCCAGCATTTTACAGGCAAACGATAGCTGAAGGCTTATTCACTACTATTTTTTTTATATAGCATTGGTTTAGATAGAGGAGGCAGCATGTCTAGCTGGAGAGATTAAACAGGATTTAATGTGCTGCCATGGTAATCACTGAAGTGTACTGATGCTAAGCAGACGGATAAGTGTGGGAGCTGCCCAGAAACAAATCCACCGTGTTTCAGTGTCTTCATTACTAAATGATGGTGAACACATAATGCAGCACAATGGCTCTTAAAATATGCTGGCAAATGAAGTACTAATGGAAGTATGTATCTCACTACGAGATTGCCAGTATCTTTCTAAAAGAGGGAACCATATCCCAATGAGGAAAATATGAAAAAAGCAAACAAGGTGACAGAACAGTTCCCCATCAACAGCGAGGTTAAAAGAAGCATTTATAAAAAAAAGAAATAGCATGTTGAAACCTGACCCTTACGGAAAGTAAAGCAATACATAAGTAAATAGAAATACAGAACATATTTCTCACCTGTACTCAAGTTAAATATCAACATATTTGATGCTATGAATTCTGAAGTCCAATTGCTTAGATTAAATGTATGGTGAGATTGGGAAACTGAGAGAGGTTTCTTCAATTTAACAATGCTGCACATTGCTCTATGTGGATCTTAGTTATGTAAATTAATTTTTGTGGCAATGCACTTCAATTGGAAGGCAAATTCCACTGATCCAGAAAAATGCTGGTGGAATAAAACAAGTGGAAGCTATTTGTACATGCAATGAACTGTCTTCAAATTTGTCTCGGCAAAATCAACTCTAATCAAGCTGACTTTTACATTTAGTAGTTGGACACAAAAGACTGTGGACTAAATTATTTTTAGTGAGTACTGCATCCATATCCTCATATGTCTGATAAACACACAAGTTAATAGAGCATGTGAGGTGAAAAACACCCTCAGGACATTTGACAACTGCAGCACTAATTACACAGCGGCTGGTATTGCTGGGATCCCCTATAATTGGGCTGCTCTTCATATCAAGATGAGTTCAACAGCAAATAATAAATTGCTTGAATTTTCCTCCTTTAATAATTACTGCTCTCCAGTCAATGAAGAACAACACATAACTCTCTTGATGACTCTATGGTAAAGCCACCACCAAGAGTGAAACTGAGCTATTCAAACACTGACAATCTTGATCGGAGCTGAGGCTGTGGAAAGTGCTTCAGTTGGCCTCAGCATCACTGAGCCACAGTCCTCGTTCCTGATTGCTACCCACTGCTGGTGCTGGGTGCAAAAACACAACCATGTGTTAGGAACAAACAAGAAATGGTTCAGCTGGTAGCCTCACCTCCATGTTTGAAGAGGCTTATGTCTCACAATGCTGAGCCTCACACTTAAAGAACAGTCGTTTGGCAAGGAATATCAGAGCATCATCAGAAACTGTGGAACTGTAACTCAGCATAAAGAACGGACAGGAGGTTTTTTTTTGGGGGGGTGGGGGTGGTAAGAGAGTAAGGAAAATCCCCAAACAGAAATTGGATCTTTAAAGAAGTTTTTTGAGTCATGATGTAATGTTTTGTGTTGTTAATTGCCCCACCATTCTCTGTTTTCAACATTTCTGGTTAAGTGATGATATAAAACAATGCATTAGGGGGCTTCAAATCGATAAGAGCCATTCATTAATAAAAGCCTTTTATTCCACTCCAAAGTGGCATAAAACCTTACGCTGTGCCCTCCAGGCTATATAAAGTCACTTTCTGTCAAGGGTAAATCAGAGTGGTGTTGCAAAAGAGATCAAACTGCATTTTCAATCCAGTCCAAATTGGTCCTTACATTTTGAAGATAGTCACATACACAGAGCAAGAATAAAAACCTTGTTACAAAATGATGATGTGATTAGCAGCAGGAATGCTATTTGAAATGGATTAACCTGCATTCAAGCGAAGGTACAAGACTGCAGTGCCCTGCAGCACACCAACATCTGAACATGTTAATAATCCTTGCATTTGATATAGTGCTTTTCACATCTTCTAGACATCTCAAAGTGTTTCACAGAATATACTGTAAAGTGAATTGACTATATTTGTAGGCGAAACACAGCAGTCAATTGTGCACAGCAGTGTCCCACAAACATTCGTGGATTGAAATGACTATTTTGGGGGGGGATTATTATTAGGCATGTGAAGTAAGGTTTAGCCCTGACCAGCCTCAATTCAAACACAGATCTCATGCCTGTAAAGCAAGTGCTGTAACCCCTGAGCTACCAGTACTCCACAATGTGAATATTGAAGTTTAAACTCAGTGTTTTAGCAAAGGAGAACTGAGATGTGTGGCCAAGGCTCATTTTCTCAACCTACTAAAATCCAAATTTAATTCCCCAAACATTTTTACTGGACATTTTTCATGCCATACCAATTCATCTTTAGTGTAACGTCATTACAATGTCCTAGCAAAAACCCTCTCAGGTTAAATATTCATGGAATTGAGATACAGAAAAAAAAATTCAAATCAAATACAGCTTGCGGAGGAGGGTCAAGCAAGGGAACTGCAGTTCAGTTACGTCAACACCTAGATCTCCATATCACTGCCATTTCTGCACTTCATATTCAATAGGCACATGCACCACATTTGAAGGACATGCACTCACTCACCAAATATTCCAGTAGCATTCATGCCGAGCAAATGGCATCAGTTTAGGCCACATTCAGCATTTTATCATGCAATTTGTAAAGGATTTGTTTTCACTTTCCTTAATACCAAAGTTAACCCAAAGATGCAGATCCACTTGTTTTACACTGTAGAGGATAGGCAGACTTTAGGATAGGCAGACTTTCCTACATGAATAACTACATGCTTATGCAACTCAACTTTATGGAACTCAAAAACAAGTGGTTGAGTATTTGTTCCTCTAGATTGCAGGATTTCAGCACAGTTTTCTCCCTCACCCGTTCTATTCATGAACTCACTTTTGGAAACACTTCAAAGATAGATTTGTGGCTCAAACTAGGACTCTTTCAAATCATTCAGTCTAATTTTTCATAAAGGAGTAGTGATGATTCTTTTTAACTCCTTTAAATCTTTCATATGCAGAAGATATAATGCAAGAACTGCACTGGTTTAATTATATTAAAAATGTCATCTCCTACAATCTTCTTGTGACGTGCAAGCTGACAAGGTAGAGAGACCTGTTGCCAGGCTTTAGCTGATTTCCAATTTATCAGCAGGGTCTCAGGCTTGCAAGCCAACAGTACATGTTTAATTCCTCATCCTCCCCACCTGGGAAAAAGCTTATCCATATGGCAAGCAACTAATCTCATATTTGCGTATATTCAACAGCATAGATGAGATTAGTCGCTTGCCATATGGGCAACCTCCAGCCTCACACCAGCACTTCTGCACACCACAGAGCTGCAATATGTTGTGCCTGCATCCTTCCTGATTTGGACAGCTAGTATCCTGGCCACTGTGCAGAAAGAAATGCCGACTGCCCGCTGGATGGTTTGACGCAAGCCTGGTAAATAACATGGATAAATAAACAATGGGACCCTCTGGCCAGCCAAGTTAAAACATTCACAATCATTCTCTTTTTCAATATGCCTACATTGGAGTTTGCTCGACATTTCCCTGGCTCCAATGAAGGTACTCATTCATCCTAGGGTAAGCTCCATGTTCAATTGGCTGTTCACTGACACTTTATTCCAAGTGGTCATTCCTCTTAATTGATCCTTAACAGCCAATGATTTCAAGGCTAAACAAAAACAGGGGAATCTTAGCCATTCCCACTCCTTGCCACACCTGCTGTCGACAAATGTTCACTTTCAGCAGGACAGCGCAGGGGACATGGGTGACTTTTCACCCTTGCATATTCCAAGGCGACCCTAATGTCACTCTTATTAGGAACATCTGAATCATCTCATACAGGGATTACAGCCAGGGACTTTCCAGGTATGCGTAGCTCAATGGGACAATGCCTTTACCAAATGAGCAATTGGCAAAACCAAAACTTGAATACTCTACCGCAATATGAAACATGTCTGCACAACTTATCTGAAAAGAGAAAATTAAATCACATTTAACCCAATCCTGGGCTGATCCAAAGGGTGAATCAGCAGCTCTGTCCTTTTTTCATATAGGATCAATAAAGTGTATAATGCATGGTTTAATGTGGGTGGGTAAACATCCCAGAATATTCACTCATCTGTTAACACTTTCAGGCCTTTCTGGACCTTGGAACTTGACTAACAAACAGAGACAGAGGGTTTAAACTAAAGCTTGGTCCACTTTAAAGAGAGGTTTGGTCTAGAAAAGGTCAGGATTAGAAGCTTGTAGAAAGAGTCTTTTCTCCCCCCATTGGGAAGGAAAACAAAGATAGGGTTTTGATATGTTAGCTCAATATGTACAGACACAGAGAGGATTTCTTATGCGTGGTGGGAGTGGGGAGGAAAGAGGAGGCAGGATAAAAAGGGAGAGAACAAATGGTTGCAACTATGTGAAGGACACAGAAGCAGGACACTAATTAATCACACAAGCATGCAGTGGGGAGGGAGGGACAGGCAGAGGTGGAAATCATGCAAAGAAGCAGAAAATACCTGTACTGAGCCACCATGTCTGTCAGCTGCCAGGTGAGCTCGCAAGTGTTGGGGGTTGGCCTGCTGATTGCACTGAGCGTCCCACGCTCCCCTGTGGTCTGACGACTTGTCATTTTTTTTACAATTTTTATACAACATGCATAGGGAAGGAAAGAAGGCAGGAAGGAAAAAAAGAAAAAAAAATGCCAACAAATCATTAAAAACTTCATGCTGTGGCATGATTAAAACCAAACTTATTTAAAAATAAACACCAGAAAATAATAAAACACAAGAACAGAATACAGATAAACTAAGACGGACATTGTACAACTAGCCTAATATTAACGTTCATGCATCAACAACAACAACATTACATTTATAGAACAACTTTCACATTGGGGGGACGTCCCAAGGCACTGAATAGTTAGGTCGGGAACCGAGCAGTGGGGGAAGGGTCGGGGTAGGGGCAAGGGGAAGGAGAGTAGAAAAGGAGGGATAGTTAGGAGGGGAGCAGAAGGCACGTTGAAGAGGAAGGTCTTTAGACCAGCCTTGAAGGAGGAAAAGGAGGAAGCGAGGTGAAGGGATGGAGTTCCAGAGTGTGGGGGCAGAGAGACTGAAAACCCGGTCACCAATGATTGGGCGGTTCAGGCGGGGGATGTGGAGCAGGCCAGAGCTCGCTGAACGGAGGGTGCGGGCAGGCTGATAGGGAGACAGCAGGTCAGAGAGATAGGCGGGGGCAAGGCCGCGAATGGCCTTGAAAGTGAGGACGAGGATCTTGAATTCGATCCTCTGGGGGATGAGGAGCCAGTGGAGACAGGCGAGGGTGGGAGATGTGGTCACGGAGCCTAGTGCGGGAGAATACACGAGCTGCAGAGTTCTGAATAATCTGAAGCTTGTGAAGGGAGGAGCTGGGAAGGCCGACGAGGAGAGAGATCCCGTAGTCGAGCCTAGATGTGATGAATGCGTGGATAAGTGTTTCGGCAGCATAGGAGGTGAGGTAGTGGCAGAGTCTAGCAATGTTGCGGAGGCGGTGGAAGGCAGTACCAGTCATGGCGTGGATTTGGGGGAGGAAGGAGAGTTTAGGGTCAAACAAGACACCCAGATTCTCGACTGGGAGGTGCAGAGTAAAGCCTTGAATTCTGATGTTGCCAGCGCCTGAGGTACGGACCCGAGCCAATCAAGAGGTCCTCCGTCTTGTTGAAATTATCATCAAATGAAACAATGAGAACTATAAAGCCCTGAAACTTTACTGTAATAACTGTACTTAATTGCCAAGACTGAAGACTGACCAAATCTGATTTTTGTACCTTCACAATTAATCCTTATAGTTAAATTCATCCTCACAAAGAAACCCATCTCACTGGTTAAACCAATTTCTGCATTAAGAACAATATCACTTAATTCTAACAAAAAGTTGTGGAGATGTAAATGCTGGCTAAAGGAACACTTAGATCACCTACTAAAAAGAATAATCCACCTTGATCAGGATTATAAATTATTATTTTTTATCCTTGCATTTGATATAGCGCTTTCCACATCTTATCAACGTCCCAAAGCGCTTCACAGAATATTCTGTAAAGTGAATTGACTGTATATATTTGTGGGCGAATCGCAGCAGCCAAATGAGCACAGCAGTGTCCCACACACAGTCGTGGATTGAAATGACCAATTTTATTATTATGGTTTTTTTTTATGGATTATTATTAGGCGTGCGGAGTAAGGAAACTTGCCCAAGGTTTCGCCCTGACCTGCCTGGATTCGAACACAGGCCTCCCCAGCTTGGTCTCCCCATCTTGCAAGACAAGTGCTCTAACCACTGAGCCACAGGAGCTCCACAATTCTGTATTTACAGGAAGGTTTTCTTTTTAAGATCCATCTAAACCAATTTCAGACTGTATGTATTCAAGAGGACAGGCTACAGCAAATCAGGAAGCTAAATTCATAAACAAATTCATAAATTTGCATCAAACCTGCACTATATTTGCATTCATATATTTCTAGTTTTATTTCAAATAATTTGGTGAACCATGGTAAAGGATTTCAATACTGATGAATGCAATATTCATATTCCATTTGCACAGTTTCAAAAGAAAATGTAGTGCTAAATGCATATTGAAGTTTCCTCTACATTTCTCTCAGAAACTTAACTCAATACAACCTCACCACAGCATGCTAACGGCACGCTTAATTCTAAGCAGCCAACCACTGCTGGCTTTCATCACCCACAGCAGCCAACCTTATTGCCTCTCCCACCTGAACATAAATTTGGTTGATAAGAATTCATTCTGAGCAGTTTGTGCTATGGACTTGCACACATTGAGACCTGCATTGGATTATTCAAAGCTATGCCACCTTTGAAGACGGAATGAAGACTTTTACCCCTGGCATTGTGCTCTGCCACTGTAAAGCACTCTGGGACACTACCCTGCATGAAGGGCACTATATAAATGGAAGTTGCTGTTGTTGTTCTAGCTGGATTCCGAACACCAGTCTAAAGTGAAAGGACAGGGTACTAACTTTCTGCGTCACCCAATTCATTTTCTAATTCCCCTTGTTTTCTAGCCCATGGAGATTCTGATGTTCATATTGGGTCCAGGAGTTAGCACTGCACTGACACTGAACGTGTTGTCTGCAACATTCAAATCCATATAACACTTCAACATTGTCCTGAGTGCACTCCAGTCAAAGTTGCATATGGGTTTCTGACAGTAAAGGATTTAACTTAGATTTCCAGTATACAGTTCACAAGTTTTTTTCTTCTCTAATATTAGGCAGTGTTGCTTTATTATATTTCAGTGTTACATATTAAGCAATATAATTATTCTTATATATTCTCACGATATAATTAGGCCAAGTCAACATGGCTTTACAAAAGGGAAGTCATGTTTCACAAATCTCATAGAATTTTTTGAGGATATTTCGAGTAAACTAGATAGGGGTGAATCAGTAGATGTAGTCTATTTGGACTTCCAGAAGGCATTCGATAAGATGCCACATAAAAGCTTGATCCAAAAGATAGGAGCTTACGGAATTGGAGGGAACATATTAACATGGATTAGGGAATGGTTAATGGGTAGGAAACAAAGAGTAGGGATAAATGGGTCTTTCTCAGATTGGCGGGATGTGACTAGAGGAGTGCCACAAGGATCAGTCCTTGGGCCTCAGCTATTTACCATCTATATCAACGATCTAGATAAGGACATCAAGCTTAATATATCTAAATTTTCTGATGATACGAAACTAGGAGGAAGCGTTAATACCAAGGATGACATTTTAAAAATGCAGAGCGATATAGATAGGTTAGGTGAGTGGGCAGGTAAGTGGCAGATGAAGTATAATGTAGGGAAGTGCGAAGTCATCCACCTAGGTCGCAAAAAGATCAGAGCAGGTTATTTTTTTTAGAGGGGGAGAGATTGGAAAGTGTTAGCGTGCAGAGGGACTTGAGTGTCCTTGTACACCAAACACAAAAAGTTAGTATGCAGGTGCAGCAGGCAATTAGGAAGGCTAATGGTATGTTAGCTTTCATTATGAAAGGGTTAAAGTATAAGAGTAGGGAAGTCTTGCTGCAGCTGTATAGGGCCCTGGTGAGACCACACCTGGAATACGGTGTGCAGTTTTGTCTCCTTATTTAAGAAAGGATGTACTTGCCTTGGAGGGAGTGCAGCATAGGTTTACTAGGTTAGTACCTGGAATGAGGGGGATGAGTTATGATGATAAGTTGATTAATTTGGGCCTATATTCTCTGGAATATAGAAGAATTAGAGGCGATCTTATAGAAACCTATAAGATTATTAAGGGGCACAACAAAGTAGATAGTGGGAGATTGTTTCCCCTGGTTGGAGAATCTAAAACCAGGGGTCACTGTCTTAAAGTTAGGGGTCAGCCCTTTCACACTGTTGAGATAAAACTTCTTCACTCAGAGGGTGGTGAATGTATGGAATTCTTTACCCCAAAGGGCTGTTGATGCTCAGTCCTTGAACATATTCAAGACTAAGTTAGATAGATTTCTCATTTATAAAGGGATTAAGGGGTATGGAGGTAAGGCAGGTAGCTGGAGTAGAATATCAGCCATGATTGAATGGTGGGACAGGCTCGATGAACCGAATGCCCTACTCCTGCTCCTATTTCTTATATTCTTATGACGTTAACTACAAAGCAAATGCAGTGCCAGAAGAAAATGCACTTTTGTCAATTTAGTTTGCATCTAGATAGGTTCCATGACGGCTTTTCACAGTTGAGGGTTGAACATGATGCCTAGGTTCCTGACGGGTTTACTGAGGTGGAGTGTGCAACCGTGGATGCAATTTTCTATATTAAAAAATGACTTGAGGGTCTATTATTTCAATGCAACATTTTAGCAGATGTTTATGGCTGGTAAACAATGCATTTAAACAAATGGGCAAATATCTATCACTTGCCTCTCAAAAAAACTCTTCCAAACCCAGCATAAGAAATTCTACTGTATTTCTGTGTAACTAATTGATACACTTGTCCTACATCACAACATGTGTGACAGAAATTGAATGCCACAGCTAAAGCCACTGAAACTTAACACCATTTGTAGAGGAGATCTGATCAGTGATGGTCAGTCACAGCAGCTTTTACGTTGTAGACTTTTCTGGGTTTTCAAAAACAAGTTGAAATACCCTACGGCTGCTGAGATATTCTACAAGGTTTGCAGTATGCTGCTGACCTCCTATCAACCAGTTCGCTCCCTCCATTCAGGAGGCTCCGGCCTGCTCCATGTCTCTTGGCTGACCTTACTATCGGCAGCTGGACTTTCAGCCTCTCTCCCTCCATCCTTTGGAACTCCATCCCGTAATCCCTCCCCCTTAATCCCTTTCTTGACTCCTTCATGCCCCAACTCAAAACCCTCCTTTTCAACTGTGCCTTCAGCCTCTCTGCCCTCTGTTTTTGTGTTTGCATGACTATCAGGCTCTTTGAATAATATTTCAGCGCATCTTCAGATGAATATAAATTCCCCAAACAACGTGATGGCCAATTCACTTCACAGATTTTTTTCGAGGGACTTTAACACATAGGAAAATTAGCTCTTGCACTCACACAGCAATCAGCCCAGTTACCGCACTCATAGTCTTAGCACATGCTTAAACTGAGCTATGGTGAATGTCTCAACTTTTAGTGGACCCCCTGCCGTTTGGAGCTGTTGTTGAACAGACAGAAGCTGCGCGCCATGCCAAGATGACTCAGCTCCTCTGCATATCAATCTGCTCATAAATTAAAAAGCCAATTTTTTTTGATATTTCTTATTCAATTCTCTACCATGAGCCATAGCTGCCAACCTTTTTTAACAAAAAAAGTACTCCTGAAAGCTGAAAACAGTATTTTGTAGTTAAAAAAAAGTATTTTCCCCAGAACCTACCAATACTTAACGAAAAAATTACAGTGTGAAAAGGCGCCAAGTAAAATGGGACTTCAAAACCCCCTGTGTGGCAAAAATTGCATTAAGAGGGAGGTCCCTACTGTGTTTCCCTATATGAAAAAAATTGTTCCCAGTAATGTCTTGCGCCCAGCCTAGCGCCCAGCGCTAACATTTACAGTGTACCAGCGACGGCAGAAAGTAGGTAGCACTGCAATTGAAGGCAGGGAGAGAGAGTTAAAGAGAAAGAGACTGAGACAGAGACAGACAGAGAGAGCGAGAGACTGTGAGTGAGATTGTGACAGCCAGAGACTCAAACAGAGAGCGAAAGAGAGAGACACAGAGACAGACAGAGAGAGAGAAAGAGAGAGAGCGACCAAGACAGACAGAGAGGGAAAGAGACACAGAAAGAGAGAGAGAGAAAGAGACACACAGAGGGACACACAGAGGGAGACTGAGACAGAGAGGACAGACAGATGGACGGACGGACGGACGGACGGACGAACAGATAGAGCATGGAATTTCCAAAATTCGGATTTTCCAAAAAACGTATTTTAACAAGAAAAATCGTACTGCCATATTTAGTGCAATTTATCATACTAAATATGGCAAAAACGTACTGGTTGGCAGCTCTGATGAGCTGATGCAACTTTTGCACAAGACAGGATTCGATGAGCTATTAACATGTTGTCGGGCACACAGGTCAGAACAATGACTTGTATTTTAGTGAGCAAGCAAAATTGATAATATCAAAAAGCTATCATCAAAACATAAAATATACAGTATGTTTTATAAGAAAATGTGAAGTAAAAAACACAATCAGATTAAATTCTTTGGTCTGTTAAGTTGTCAGCCTGTCTGCACCAGTACTTGCTAAAACAACGGATGCATGCTAGGACTGACATTTCTGATCAGTAAGTGCGACACAGCTTGGCGAGTTGACTAAGCAGCTGAAGCTACATTTATTCTCTAGTCACAAAACCGGACTGGGTAACCGTCACTCTTATTTATTGATATTTAGCAGGTCTGTTAATATTAAAATAAATGAAAAATGGACAACATTGTCCATAACGCCATGTTAAAAATAAGAAATTAGTCACATTAGCATTGCAAGTTAACAAGTTAACACATGCAACACAATATAAAAACAGTATCATGTCAAATTGCTGTATAACAACAGATCTGATACAACCATTGTAGCTTGTTTATGATCAAAATTACATCTGCTATAACTATAACAACTTCCTTATTTTATGATATTCTCAAGATAATATCATAAAACTCTGATATTTAGAATACTCATATGACCTATCATGTGACTGTCGGACGCTCAAATAGTTTGCCCACAAAATACAGTCAATTCACTTTACAATATATCCTATGACGCACATTGAGACGTCTCCACAACATGATCAGATGCTATATTAAATGCATAATTATTACTATTATTATTACTATTTCTGTTTCATATATTTAAGGATATCCACATCTGCCTCAAATTGCTGTTATAGGTAGTGGGATTCATGTCAAAAAACATACATTATAATTGCACAATAACAGCATTATAGTTCCTGACTCAGAAATCCCCAATAAAGTCCTTGCATCTTAACACAACACTCTGTTTTCAATAGCCCTCGCCTTTGCAGAATCCATCAAGCACATAATATAACGAACATTGGTAACACTACCAGCTTCAAATAACTTGTGCTTTAATATCCAATTGTCTTTCAAATGGATATTACAGCACAAGAGTTTTGGCTGAAGATTATCTCTCATTTCATCCAGAAAACCCACTAATACTTTCCTTTACTCCATCAAGCAGTGTCTTGAATGAGTTTTGTGATCAATCACTCTTAATGGTAATATGTTCCAACTACCGATTACCTTCCATATAAAACAGTATTTCCTGGCTCACATCACAAAAGTGCCTTTGATACAAGCTGTCTTGACATATGTTGAAGTATTTGTCAGAATGTTACCTCTGTATCTCAGGTGTTTTACAAACTTGCAGAAAGATCCCTCCACGCTTAGAGCCTTTTTCTAAGAGTGGTAAGAACACCAATCTAAGATGTCAATACGGAATGGAAATCGAAGGAGGAAATACAAAGCAATATAGTCTAAGTCTCTGTATCTGAACACTCCAAATACAGTCTAGAAGGCCAAATCTTATGCTAACTAACTAATTTGACAGAACATCATGCAATCATGGAAATTACAGCACAGAAGAAGGCCGTGCAACCCATCAATCCATGCCTGAAATCCATTGCTGAAAGTCTGGTGAACACCGATTTGATAACAACTTTTAAAAGAGGTGGATGTTTATTTGGGGAAGACAGGATTGCGGGGTTATGGGCAGTGGAGTTGACTTTGATTGGCTCTTTTCAAAGAGCTGGCACAGACTCGATGGGCCGAATAGCCTCCTTTTGTGCTGTAAAATTCTATGATTCTATGAAACTTGTGTTAGCTCATTCAATGGTGATAACTACTCTATTCTTGTACACTTTTATATTGTTTATCATTTCAGTTAGAACAAAACACACCTCATATCTTGTGAGTGCTCAACAGCAGTGGAATTTAAAATATAAATCCCCAAAGATATTTTACAATTGCCTGTTAGGGCCACTGTTATTTCAAAGATACGTGGAGTTTTACTCCTAGTTACTATTGCCTTCAAAATCTAAAGTTTTAAAATAATTGATTGCTCAACTCTTTGTTGCTTATGAGAGATTTGCTGTCATGTTTGCCGATTTAGCATTCTAATCATTTCGGTTTTGCTTTCAGACATCTGTTTTTACATAGAATATACTTTATAAGCACAAGTTATTATTGTTTATTAAAATGACTAATAAATAAATTAAATGGGTTGACAACCATCTTAGTTTGGTTATTAATGAATTGCACACTGGCTAAAGCAACCTCTTAACTCAATAGAAGTTTGAAGTGAAAATGGGAAATCTCACGATTGGTTTGCCACAATCTTGCACCCAGTCAATTCTGCACCGAGGCATATGTGGAAGAAATATACTTTTTCCAGCAATTCATTTTCTTCAAAACAGTCATACAGAGGATGCTGTACAGAAAGTTACAGCAGAGAACACAACTAATATTTGAAGACATACCTGATGTTTGGTTTGCTGCATTTTATCCCTGTGCTGGGAATCTCGGTTTACTGCTGCCAGAGCAGTATCTGGATGAATTGAACCAACCGGTGTGGGCTGTAATTGAAGGAAAACAACCATTATACCAAAAGGCAAAACAATACCAACCTGTCCCAATCACAATAAAAATGAAGTTAAATACAGTAAAAGCCTGTTTATCCGGCACTCTCAGGACCTGGCCAATGCCGCTTAAACCTCGTGCCAGATATTCGGCCAAAAACGCGAAAAAACAAGCATTTGTCCAGATAAATTCCGGTTTATCGAATGTGGACCTTTTTTTTGTGATGCTGGTTTTACGGAAGTTACAGTTGATCGGGTGCCAGATAAATGGGCTTTTACTGTACTTGGATACAACCGTGACTTAATTTTACAGTAAATTATGCTATTTTATTGTGAATAAAGTCCAAATCACTTAGTCATCAATAAAATGCACCTTGAAAGAGCAAAATCCAACCCAGCTCCAAATTCTATACTTTGGTTTTCAAGAAGCATTGCAAGACAGTGTACTTTTTGGGAGTCAAGCAGAGGTACAATATACTATAAGTTTTTTTTAGATAGGTACAATATGAATATATATTTGCTCAAAAATATAATCACTACCCTTCACAATAAATCTACTAAAATCTAATAAATAATTCCTGTGAATCACTTTGAGGCAAATAAATCTATATAGTGACTTTTATACATATACATATGCAGAGATGTTTTCGTGTTTCAAGGATTTGCTATGTCAAATGCAAAGATTATTATCTGTTAAGTTTAATTTCCTGTTGGAAAAGTAAAGACAATAAACACACCAAGGCAAAACATGGGTTATCTGTAATTGCCAGAGCACTTAAAAAAAAATCAAAAATCCAGTTTCATTAATCCAAATATCCAATTTGACATTTGCGAAATGTTAAGTCAAGAATTTAGTAAATTTTCAAGAAATTGCTAATTAACCAATATAATTTAGGTACACTTTCCCTGACTCTTGGTTTGGCATTGAGAATAAAATGTGAAACAGCTGAGAAACAAGCACCAAGCCACGTTTCCAAATATCATTCAAAAGGTTTGCGGTCTCCCAGGAGTCAAGGAATTGTGCCATTTTTTACACCAGAATTCTCCCTGAACATTTAGAAGTTTATTCATCCAGAGACAAGTATCCTTTGAGTGTCAGTGTGATTCAGTTGGTAGTAATCTTACTTCTGAGTCAGAAGATTGTGGGTTCAATCTCTTCATCAGGACATTGAACTCACATAATCTAGGCTGAAACTATAATGCAGCTCTGGGGTGTGCTGCATCGGAAGAGGTGCCGTTCTTCTGATGAGACGTTAAATTAAGGTCCTATCTATCTGTTCAGATGAATGTGAAAGAACCCATATCACTATTCGAAAAGTAACAGAATTTTTCCTGGTGTCCTGGTCAACAATCCCCCAAAGAAAATTAGTCATTCACTTCATAGTTGTGTGTGGGACATTGCTGTGGACAAATTGGCTCCAGAGTTTGACTACAAAAATACAGTCGCCACACTTTACAATATCTCCTGTGAAGCCCTTTGAGGCCCTATCCTAACGTGAAAGGTGCTATACCAATTGCAAGGACTATTATTATCTCATTATCATCATCCTTTCAGTCAATTTGTTTTTTTTAACCACTGACTGTCATAATTGTAAATGTGATCAAACTTTCAGGCTGCGACATTTGTTAAGGTATTCTCTTATATACAGGGTCTGGCTTTCTTTCTTTGAAATATTTTTATGCCTGATGGAAACTATGCTGAGATACTCGCAAATGTCATTGAGTTCTTCTATGAATGCCAGCTTGATAAAACAATTAACAGAGCCATAAATTGACATTGGGAATGCAGTGAGCTCCCTGCTTCATTGATAGCCAGTCAAGCTGCAGAGAACACGTTTGTTAAATTCTGTGCTTATAGAGTGCTTTTAAAGTGTAATATTTTGAAGAAATAGCATATTTCATTGATGTTATTATCTTAGCATCCACCATAGGTGACAAAGTCATTTTAAGATTATCATGTGACTACCAATACGCATTCAACCCCCAACAATCCATCTATTATAACATGATTTTAAATAAAATGTTCCGATCCCTTTATCATGCATATTGTATCAGATTTTAAATTCTGAAAGCACAGCTCAGCTGCATTAATTGCAGTATCTCTCCGTGAACTCTCAACTCGACTGTTCTACGTGGTGGTGTGTGTCAGGTGGTCTCAAACCACTAAGTCTAAGTCTTAGGAAACAGATTTAATCAAATATGGTTTTATGGTTTATTCCAAATAAATTGATCTTAAATGAGGAGGTAGGTGAGCGAGGGGTAAAGAAATTGTTTAATTTAAGTTTAAATGCAATTTAAATGCGATAAATAGGGAGAACACATACACAAAACTTTAATAAGGAGCTGCAAAACTAAACTCCCCAAATATCCTCGTCCAAGGGAATTGGAAAAGAAATTATCTTTCTGGGACAAGCCTATATTTAGGTTTGAACACTCTGTTCTAGATGCCATTAATGCATATTTTTGTTTGTACTTCAGCTACTTATCAACCACAGCAATAGCCATGCTGCGTTTTGTGATCAGCACAAAATAAAATAAGACCAACCAGAGCAGGTACTGACAAAATGAACACAACATTTATCAAGTTAGTGACTAGGACATATAAAACAATTATAATAATAATAATCCTTGCATCCTATATAGGGCTTTTCATGTCTACTGTTGTCGTTGTTGCTAAACATCTCAACGCGCTTCACAGCTATTTTAAAGTGAATTGACTGTATATTTGAGGGCAAAACAAAATTGGTCAGTGTGTCATATGAAGAATGCACAAATAGCAACAACAATTTATGTTTACAAACCGCCTTTCATGTAGCGAGAGTATCTAAAGTGCTGTATAAAGAGTGTTCAGATAAAAAGGGAGATGGGAAGTAATCTGGAGGAGTATTGGGGAGTTATCACAAGAAATTGCGGAAGTAGGATGGAATAAGATCATGCAGATATTTAAAGGCAAGGATAATTTTGCCTTTAAATCTTGAGGCTGTTGCTTTGGGGATTAGAATCAAACAAGAGGAATCATTCTGCATGTTCCATTATTCTGCATGTTCCATTATGTAAGGAGTCGGGAGTAGGTGGGAGTGATGGACTCACAGAGCCCACTTTAAACAATGCTGTTAGAAAAGGATTTTCCAGAATCATTTTCATTAATTATAATAATGACTTGGATTTATATAGATTCTTTCGCATAAAAATAAATATCTTACAACACGTGTCATTGATAGGAAATGAAAATAAATGTTATGCAGGCAATTTCAATTTTTTGAATCTTAAATCAGACCTTCGGTGAAAATTTCATATAATGTAATGAGATTCCAATCCGATTTAGCTTAAGGTTACAAATTACAACTTGCACTCATATAGGTGCCTTTAATGAAGGATAACTTCTTGAACAAAAATAACAGAAGCTTAATTGTTCTGCCTTTAAGAATTTTGTACAAGTAACAATAAATTGGATTTTCACTTCACCGGTGAGATAATAATGAGTACCATGGGATACACCCTAGTATAGCTGGAGTCTTAGAAACCGTATAATCTTAATCCTTGCATAATCCAATGCAGCGCCTTATCACATTGTTGAGATGTCTCAAAGCGCTGCACAAAGTATACTATAAAGTGAATTAACTGTATATTTTGCAGCTTTCATCTTATAGCACACTGCATTTGATATGTGAGGCCAAGTAAAGATTTGTCTAGGTCACTACATTCAATCAGATAGATTTAGAAAACAAAATTTATAAATTATGTATTTTGACAAAGAAACTGCACTCCCTGTAAGAAAATATTTAGATATGTATATAAATAAAGTTTTAATCTTACAAGCTGCTTGCCGACCCAGTCATATTCATAATCGAACATATAACCTTTCCGATCGAATAGGTCCGTGAAGAGTTTTCTTAGGTAGTCATAGTCTGGTCTCTCGAAGAAGTCCAATCTTCTCACATAGCGTAAGTAGGTGGACATCTCTTCTGAAAATACAAAATTGTAATTTCAACATCTACTCTGTAGTCAACAACCGAGAACCCTTAAAACTCCTTAAAAGATCCATTCCCATTATGTGTGTGAAATCAAAGACTACTGTATTTTGTTAGTTTGGTCTAGTGTGGTTATTCAGAGAACCTGGAACCAATGCATGGATGAAAGGGAAATAATTGACGGAAATCCATTCAGCATGTTGTTCTACACCCATTCAAGAAGAAATTCTCTAAACATAGGAACTAAACTCACCATTGGTTCATGTATGAAGAATGGCCACTTCAGTTCTATATGCATTATTGGAAGGTGCGGGAAAGCTTTGGTGCTTATGGGACTGTACCACTGCATGTATATACAGTACTGTACATGTTTTATTCTGGGCGTTTCAAGCTGTTGATATCCTCAACTCTATATACATGCAATTTGTTTGTTTTTCTTTTGTCATCCTCCTCTCTTGCATGCAGCAAGAAGGTCAATCAATCTGTACACTTGCTTTATTCATGCATGATGTTAAAATTAAAGTACTCTAAGCTTTTCTGCTCCCTTCACAAATCATGAGTGCTCATTCAACAACTCAACAGCTGTCAGCGGCATATTTCTAAATGCTTTAGAGTGCTTTCCGCAAGGTAACAGCATTACCTCATCAGATGCCTGTCAAAAGTGGCAAATCTAAGCCGTTTAAAAAGGGTAAGATACCCAGCAGATTTGAGCATCTATGAGGTCTCCCAATAATGTAATTTACCTGGAAAATTTTCACACAACACTTCGACCGGCGTTGCTCGTTTGGTGTCCCCGATTTTCTGATATCTTTCTTTTAATGTATCCGCCTGCGAAAAATAAACTCAGCAGTTTTGTGACCCAGTCAATATTTCAGCCCTAGAAGATGTGAAGAGCTACATCGAATGCAAGGATTATTATTAACAATTATGAAATTATAATACTAGGAATATGTAAGAATGTAAATTCTATATTTTGTATTACACAATTTATAAAAATAAATTAGAAAAATAAAACTACCTTCAAGCCTTGCCAAGGAAGACTACCACGGAGAAAATACATGAACATGTGACCTAATGCTTCCAGATCATCTCTTCTACTTTGTTCTGTAAAGGAAGCAAAGGCTGTTAGATATCGTAAATATTATCATTTTCCCTCATCAGAGATATGTACCACCATCTCCACCCATTGTAGAGTCCTGTAGCTTAGTGGTTAGAGCACTAGCCTCACAAGCGAGAGGACCTGGATTTGATTCCTGGGCAGGACGAAACATTGGGCAAGATTCTTTACTCCACACGTCTCTGTTTACCTAGCAGTAAGTAGGAACTTGGCTGAAAGTCAATTTACACTTTGGTGGATCACTTTTCCGAGGAGAATATTAACAAGGAATCACAACTGTTTGTGGGTCACTGTTGTATGCAATTGGCTACCGCGTTTCACCCACAAAATATACAGGTAATTCACTTTACAGTATTTTATGTGAAACGCTTTGAGACGTCTCAAAGACGTTTTTAGACTATTAGATTATTATTATCTGAAATCCATTTAAACCATAAGCCACAAGTGCGAACGAAAGCCTGTGTTGTGTTAGAAGATTTCAGCAGGTGGAGCGCTACAATTGATCTTGGTAAGCTTTGCTCAGAAAAATATTCCCTGCATTTGATTATCACATCAGCGAGATATTTAAAATAATTCATTGGATTTTACCGTAGTGTAATGACCCTGTATTTGTAGGCAAATAAAGCAGGGTGAAGCAGAGGATGTCTGATGACCATCTGGCAACTGCGCTCAAAGAGAAAGGTAACTGGGGCCCAAACAGGGTTCAACCTGCTTCAAAGTGGCAACTTGGCAAAAGATTGGCAGAGTATGTTCCCACTCAGCTCCCAATTACTCTGCAAGTTATGGGCTAATGGATAAAGTGGTTACAGCTGAAAATTCAGCAGGAAGCTTTGCTGACAGTATTCATACAATGGCTTGCTACTCAATTTTAGGTAGTTCAACCCCGGTAGTACCTCCAATGAACACTCTTGGCTCCTGCTTTCCAGAATAAGACAACTGGAGCATATCCCTTCAGGGGGGTAGTCCACATTCCATTCCAGACATAGGGCCCTTTCCATACCAATGTGGAAAACTGTTTAGGTTGGGTAAACACATGGCAATGGGTTTCTGCAAATGTCAGACACCGATTGACCAGAAAAAAATTAAATAAAGTTCATAACTGGTTGAAGAAAAGGCAATCAGAAAGGCACAAACAGCAAATCCAATGCCCTGGATACATCCTCTCAGACTTCACTAATATATGGACTCAATTTTGTTAAAATAAATATGAATTTCTTCGTAATGAAGCACTGAGAATATTTCATGAAACTGATCACGGGGGAAATTTTATTTTAAATGGAACTAAGGATGTATCACCAGCTGCAAACTCCACAACTCCACCAAAGTGACTGGAAAGCCGCATATTAAATTATCTAAATCTGGTTGCATTCATTTCCAGCAAAGCATTAATTGTCAGCAAAAATAACAAGAGAAAATACAAATGTTGGGAAACTGAAATAGATTCGGAAAATGTTGTACGTCCGAAACAGGTCAATCAACATCGAGCTCAACTGTTTGTCATGTCTTTTCATTGGAACAATTTATTCCCTTTCTTGTGCTGACTGACATACTAGCTGCAGATTAAAAATGGGAAATCAGTGGAGAACAATTAAAATGTCCTCAATTCCCCTTGAAATGCTGTTTAAACACAAGGCTGGAGTCCTGGAGACTTCTATCTTGGTCTTACTGGAAACGTCCACATGGGCAACATCAGCACCAGCAGGTACGAGGCAACATTATTTTGTCTTGCAGATTCCATTACAGACAAATAAAGTTTATATATTAATAATCCGTACATTTGATCAAAAGCCTTTCACGTAAGCAAGAAGGTTTCAAAGTTCTTCACCAGAACAGTTATGAAATGTAGTGACTGTATATTTTGCAGGGAATATAAGAAATAGGAGCAGATGTAGGCCATTTGGCCCCTCGAGCCTACCCCACCATTTAATAGGATTATGGTTGATCTTCTAATCTAATTCCATTTACCCGCTTTATCCCCATATCCCTTAATCCCTCTATCCTTTGGAAATCTATCAATCACAGTCTTGAATATGTTTAAGGACTGAGCGTCCAGAGCCTTCTGGAATAATGAATTCCATAAATTCACTACCCTCTGAGTAAAGAAATGTTTCCTCAATTCTGTTCAAAAAGGCTGACCGTTAATCTTGAGACTGTGACCCCTAGTTTTAGATTCTCCAGCCAGGGGAAGCAGTCTCACACTGTCTACTCTGTCATGCCCCTTAAGAATCTTATAGGTTTCTATAAGATCAACTCTAATTCTTCTATTTTCTAGTTTACTCAATCTATCCTCATAAGTCAACCCAGGAACCAACCTAGTGAATCTATGCTGCACCCCTTAAGGCGAGTATATCCTTTCTTAAATAAGGAGAGCAAAACTGCAGACAATATTCTGTATTCCAGGTGTGGTCTCACCAAGGCCCTATACAATTGCAGCAAGACTTCTCTACTCTTGTACTCTAACCCGTTTGCAATGAGTGCCAACATGCTATTATCCTTCTTAGTTGTTTACTGTACCTGCATACTAATATTTTGTGACTGGTGTACAAGAACATCCAAATCCCTCTGAACACTAACACTACCTAGTCTCTCCCCCTCTAGAAAATAATCAGCTTTTTTAT
Source organism: Hydrolagus colliei (assembly GCA_035084275.1). Taxonomy (NCBI): domain Eukaryota; kingdom Metazoa; phylum Chordata; class Chondrichthyes; order Chimaeriformes; family Chimaeridae; genus Hydrolagus; species Hydrolagus colliei. The sequence continues at coordinate 33,302,711 of CM068742.1, forward strand.
TTTTATTACCTAGGTGAATAACTTCACACACATCTTCCCCACATTATACTCCATCTGCCACCTTCTTGCCCAAGCCTATATTACATCCCTTTGAATTCTTCTTAAGTCATCCTCATAGCTTACTCTTCCCATCTAGCTTGATATCATCCACAAATTAAATATGTTAGGCTCTATTTCCTCATGTAAATGATTGATGTGAACTGTAAATAGTTGAGGTCATAGCACTCCACTAGTCACATCCTGCCAAACTGAGAAGGACCCATTTATCCCTACTCTCTGTTTTCTTCCTGATCGCCACTCTCCAATCCATGCTAATACTGTATATTACTTTTAATTCCATTGGCCCTAATCTTATGTAACAGTCTTTTATGTGGCACCTTGTCGAATGCCTTCTGAAAATTCAAATACACTATATCTACTGGTTCCCCCCTATCTAACCTGCTAGTTACATCCTCCAAAAACTCTAAAAGATTTGTTAAGCATGATTTCCCTTTCATAAAGCCATGTTGACTCTGCCTAATCATGTTATAATTTTCTAAGTAACCCACGACACGTCCTTGATTCCGCACTAAAATTAGCCTCTTGGTTCCCCTCTATTTTCAGAAGTTTTCAGTGGCTTCTAACGTGAAGTCAGAAGCAAATCATCTTAATGGCAATAAGATTATGGCTGATTTGCCATTTCTTTATTTCCCATTATAATTTCTCCTGTCTTTGCCTGCAATGGACCTACAATTCACTTTTGATAGTCTCTTCCTCTTTATGTATTTGTAAAAACTCTTACAATCTGTACTTATGTTCCTAACTAGTTTACTCTCATAATAAATTTTCTCTCAAATCAGTTTTTTGGTTTTCCTTTGCTGATCTCTAACGCCCTCCCAGTCCTCAGGTTTGTTGCTCTTTTTGGCAGTATTATAGATTTCTTCTTTTGATTTTATACTAACGTTTCCGGTTAGCCATGGTTGAACCACTTTTCCCATGGTGTTTTTATTCGTCAAGGGAATATGTGATTGCTGGGAATTATGTGTTATATCTTTAAACTTTTGCCATTTCTAATCTACTGTCATATCGTTTTATCTAATTTCCCAGTCTATTTTAGCCAAATCTTCTCTCATACTTGCAAAGTTGGCTTCATTTAAATTTAAGACTCTTGCTTCGGACTTAACTACATCACTATCTAACAATGTTAAATTCCATCATGCGGCATATTAATTTGCTCATAGAAATAGTCCCCCCCAACTACCCCCCATCACATCCAAAAATAACCAATTTTATTTTGGGGATTGTTAGCCAGGACACCATGAGAAACTCCCTTCACTTTTCAAATGGCAGCATCCCCTTTAAAGGGATGTTTAAAGTCCACCTGAACCTCAGTTTAAAGTTGCAATTGAAGGATGTGAAAAGAATGTGACCAATCACTGGTATTTTCTGTGGTAGAGATGAGATCAATTCACCCCACTGCTTTACGATACAAACTACAAAAGATATACATTAAGCAAGACCTGTGAGATCAAGTTAGAATGCATTTCTGCTTATTGTCTACTTTGGTCTATCGTGGGCCCGCATTATCCAGAAGTTGGGTATGTCTGATTTCCTGCATTAATAAATGACTGATGATTTATTGGTCATTGGTTCTCTGCTGACATCACTTCCTGCATATTGCATGCGCACACAGAAATAACATTGGGACCTGGAAATTGACCATTTTTTATATTGTATTTTTAACACGGTCCCCACTATATTATATATATATTATTGCATTATAACACAGCAAATAGATTCTTAAATTAATGTGCTCACAATTAGACTTTGAGGTTCACTAAATTTGCAAGCAATCTTCAATCAAATGCAAAACTCCTGTGCTCAGTGGTTAGAGCACTCGTTTGCAAGCTGGGGAGACCAAGCTGGGGAGACCTGTGTTCGAATCCAGGCAGGTCAGGGCAAAACCTTGGGCAAGTTTCCTTACTCCACACGCCTAATAATAATCCCTTCAAAAAAAAACCACAATAATAAAATTGGTCATTTCAATCCACGACTGTTTGTGGGACACCGCTGTGCACAATTGGCTGCCGTGATTCGCCCACAAATATATACAGTCAATTCATTTTACAGTATATTCTGTGAAGCGCTTTGGGACATTGATAAGATGTGGAAAGTGCTATATCAAATGCAAGGATTATTATTATTATATAATACCTGCTGACCTCATTTTAAACTTAAGAGTTACATTATTGGGTAAAAAATACAAAAAAAATGCTCGCTTAATTTTCAAAAGTTGGTTCCTCATTCAATCAGTAAACCTTAACCTGTAGACTGTCAATATATCGCCACAGACTCCAGTTCTCTGTGGGTCACACATTCTGGACATTAATCACACAGTGTAATTCCTCCACTAATCAGAGAAGAAAAATTGTGGGACGAGATTTATTGACTAAATCTCAATTCTGGATATCACATTAAATAACTCAGTCGGATGGGTCCCGTACAACAATCATAATAATCTTTACATAGCACCATATCTTCTTGTCAAAACATCTCATAGTGCTGCAAGTGATTTACAGGAATACAGGTAGACCTCGCTTAACGTTGATTCATTCAATGTTGTTTCCTTATTACATTGCTGATACATAGGGGAATATATATTCATTTAACGTTGCGACGTTCGCTATTACGTTGTTCGCTCAGGAGAAAACAAACTACTTCGGGTAGCGTAGGCATACATAGACGCTGAACGTCCGGTATTCTTGCGTGGGTTCACTTAACATTCACTATTTCACTTAAAAGTTGCACTTTTCACGAACATAACTGCGACGTTAAGTGAAGACTAAGTGAATATAACTCAGAGTCCTTGTCATAAGTGAAAATGTCTGCTTTCCAAATTTGTAGGGGCTCCACTGACAACACCACTGATGCTCCGTAGCCAAGTAGTGCAGCCAGCATCACTTTTAGTCATGCAAGAAATGACTGAACAGCCACCTGACACTCTGGAAGCTGGTCTTTTTTTTAAAGCACAGGTAGCTGGCATGTCAACCCAAAAACACAGATGTATGATTGGCATTGTTTCACAGCAGTGAGGCAGCACGAGATTGAAGAGTGCGTGCAACAACTGGATTCCCCTGAAGTAAGCATTTCTGATACGGGTAACAGCCTCTCAAAACAAACAACTGCTGTTGTGTTAATTACACAAGGTAAAGAAAAACAATCAGCATTCAAGGGATTTGCAACAACTAATGGGAGTCAGGCTAAGAAATGGCAGATGCATTTTAATGTGGGCAATTATAAGGAACTGAAATATTGGGACAGGAAACACAAAACATGTGTTTATGATGAAGAAATGTTGCAACGAAGCATAAAGGATTCAGGGTTGATTACTAACCGTACAATGTCAGATGAGGTTAATTAGGTACTGGCTTGTACCTCAAGGGAAAAAGCCTGTGAAATGAAAAAAATTATTCCAATCTTTCATTGATCACTAATGAAGCCACAGCTAAAATATTACTGGACATCATATCTTCAGAAGCACTTACTGGAAAAAGTTTATGCACAAAGTTTATGACTGAGAGGATTCGGAGCCATGGGCCTAATCTAAAAATCTGAGTTGCTTTTCACTGGAACAAAGAGGACTGAAGGGCACACAAAATAAGTTTAAAACACTGATAGATTACTTCATTTGGACTGGTAGCACACAACTAGAGGACATAAGCAGCATCAATTAGTTCAAGCAAGAACTCTGAAAGGGATTTATCATCCTATGCCACCAGTAGTGGATATCTGCTTCAGACTCCAGTAAAAAAAACAATTAATGGGCATTGACATCATTTAATCTGAGCTGGATAAATATTTGGTTCAGAATAAGATTGAGGCTGTAGGGATATGTTCAAATAGAGATTATTAAAATTCAGAGCATGATAGTTCCTGAAAACAAGAGCTAACCATGACTGAAATGGGGGGCACTCGATAGTCCAAAGGTTCGACAGTCCGAAGGCACAAATTTCCTATACCTGGCGCGGTTACCGTGGTTACCGCTCGATAGTCCGAAAATAAGGTTCGTTAATCCGAACATTTGGTGCGATAGTCTGAAGGTTCATTAGTCCAAATGTTAGGGTCAGAATTAGGATTAGGGTTAGTGTTAGGGTTACAGTTAGGGGAAGCTTCAGACTAATGAACCTTCGGACTATCGGGCAGTAACCACTGAAATACCACAGCAAGAAAGTCAGGCCATACGTAAGAAATGAAGTATAACATAATCAAAATAAAAATCCTTGCATTTGAGATAGCGTCTTATCACGTAATTGAGATGTCTCAAAGCGTTTCACAGAATATACAGTAAAGTTAATTGACTGTATATTCTGTGGGCGAAATGTAGCGCACACCAGTGCCCCACAAATAGTTGTGAATTGAGTGCCCAAATTATTATTTTTTTGAAGGGATTATTCCCCTGCAGAAAGTGATCCAACAATCAGGTTACAAACGGGTTCCCACTTATTACTGGTAAACAGAGGCGTGTGGAGAAAATAAACTTGTGAGGTCCTCTCACTTGCAAGATGAGTAGTCTAATCACTGCACTACAGGACTCCAAGAGTGATACAAGATTAGACAGCTATCAACCCATAGTGGTAGGAAAAGTTGACCATTTCCTCAACAGCCTATGAATAAAGAAGATTGTTCATGATCTGGGAAAGAAATAATAATAATAAAAATCATCGCATTTGATGCAGAGCTTTTCACATCTTCTAGATGCCTCAAAGTGCTTCACAGAATATAATGTAAAGTGAATTAACTGCATTTTTTGTGGATCAAACGTGGCAGCCAATTGTGCACAGCAGTGTCCCACAAACAGTCATGGATTGAAGGGACCATTTTTTTTTTTTTGAGGGATTATTATTAGGCATGTGGAGTAAGGAAACTTGCCCAAGGTTTCGTCCTGCCCTGCCTGGATTCGAACATAGGCCACGCTTGTAACGCGAGTGCTCTAACCACTGAGCTACAGGACTCCACAAATTGTTTGTTGTACACCACAATTCTAATCTCCAATCTTTAGGAGACTGCCACCAACCTTATACTGTACAAACTTTTTGTAACTTACAAAGTACATAACTAAAATCCCACCTCATTCAAAGATAATTGTAAATGGCCATTTGGTTTTTATTCCGATCATCGCTTGAGGAACCGTTTATCTCCTCCCCGCCTCCCCCACCCAACTGACATCACACTCAATAATGATGAAAACCTTTTCCTAATTCATATAAACATTCTTAGTAATTAATGCAACATTAATTACTGTAGAACACTTCAATGCAACTTCAGGGCTGCCTTAAAAGTGTGGATTGAAAACCCAGGCAAAAATGAATATTTAACAACGGTAAAGATATGATTAAACAACTCGCCCAACTGACCCTTAACTATCGATTCCTCCTGGCTCTAATTCACAAGATTTTTTGTTGTGTGAATTGGAAAATGGTCCCAAAGCAGTCACAGTCTGTATTGTTCAGCAAAGCTTTACCAGATCAAAAATGTTTTTTTTAAATATGTATATCTATATATATATATATATATAGATATATATATCCATATACAGTATATATATAAACACAATACAGTAGTTTCAAATAAATGATTGTACCAATTTAAACATTTTGAGTTCCACAAATTAGAACAGTTTTTTGCTGCATGTGGAAAGGATTGCAGCCCTCACAACCTACAGCAGAATTTAACATGAAAATAATCAGGTTTAGGCAGGTTGGATTGATAGAATGTTGGCATGACAGTTTACTGACACATGGCACCAGAGTAAAATGAAGCTGTACATTAAAGCCAAGGAGCTTGTGAAGCTGAACAGAGAATGACAGCATCATTAAAAAGAGTAAAGAGATAAAATGAGGCTTTTGGTGCTTCCCTCTATCTCTGGCTCACAGCCAAACAAGATGAAATGCAAAACCGGTGACTACAAAAGGAGGATGCTACTGCTCAGTGGTTCTCATTATGAAGTTAAAATTTGTCATCAGATGCAAAAATCCTTACAGGGGAAGTCCAAATCTACAGGGAGTACTTTTTGTTCAAAGTATTCTTCCTGAAAAATGAGCAGGCTATCAAGCATTTTAATTTAAGATAATAATAATAATCCTTTAATTTGATTATAGCGGCTTATCACGTCATTGAGATGTCTCAAAGCATTTCACAGAATACGCTAACAATATATTCTCTGAAGCACTTTAATTCAACATCGCCAAGGACACACTGTCTCCAGCACAATAGCATGACAACAACCTGCATTTACATGATGCCCTTCATGAAGGGCAGCATCTTATGAGAGTAGCACAGTGGTGGAGTTGGACCCCGGGCAAGGAAGTAGGGGGAGGTGACCATAAGCACAATTGAAGAGGTAGGTCTTCATATTCCAGTGACATACAATACAAACAGGATATCGCAGAGGATATCGGTGACAGGTATAAAACAGATTTCCCAGGGATTGTGTATCACTGCAATTTCTCCTGCATTGGTTTAAAGCATCGTTGCCCCCCCCCCTCCCTCATGTTGATGAGCTGCTCCAAGAAAATGCTGCAGTTTATGTTGCCAAAGCAACCTAGTAGAGAAAAAGATTAGTTCAGTTACTCAATTAATGTAAGGATTCTTTGCTACAGAGAAAAAAGGGTCGCACAAAAAATCACTTAGTTACCTTGTAACTATTATAATCGACAACATACAGTCCCCTTATAAACACTAGGGTGCATCAAACGCCCCTTCCATCAGATGTTTTCTGTCCCTAGTCTAAAAAGTTTCCATTTGTGTAGAAAACACCACCAGTAAAATCTTAGGTAATTTGAAGCTGGTTTAGGTGGGCCACCGTGCACTTGAAATGTTTAACTGCAAGATTGCCGAATTTGGCAGGTTTGCAACTCAAATATTCAAACGTCCGGTGGCCCACATAAACAAATGTGAATTTTGCTGAAATTTTGCAGAAGTTATTTTTTTTACAAAATAGAAAATATTTAATCTAGGGACAAGTCAAAAACAAACATTTTTAAGAATCATGGGGCGTTTGATGCACCCTAATAAACACTGCACACCAATACCCGAAAGGACAGTGAGACCCTTGATAGATAAATAGTAGGAAGCTGAGCATAACCTGTGCATGCAGAGTATTCAGCAACCTCTCCCCAAGAATCCCCTTCCCTCATCTCAATGATGAGGCCATCTTTTCAAACCTAAACTGATAAGCCATTTTCTCACTGAATTCAGACCTTGCCTTCTTTGCTGGACGATAATCTATGGTTGAAACAATATCAGAATTTTATTTCAAGTACACTTGTGTGTTTGTGGTAGATTCTGAATAGTTGAGATTAATTGAACTGTATTTAAGGCTACATTTTTTTAATTCAAGGCCGAAGAAAATAAAATGTACATATGAAATTATTCTCTGTTCGTAAAACCTCACTTTAACACATTACCTGACTTGATCTCCATCTCAACTAAACTGCTTTGGTGATATATATTCGGACAGGTCTGCTGTGTGATTTAAGCTTCACCCGAAATTAAGGTGTCTCAGGCATGCCTGGCTCCCTGAGCACAGGCAAGCAAAGCACCGCATAACCTTACACCCCAGAAAAGAGACAATGGATTCAAAATCTGGCAAACAAAAACTGTTTCTGTCAGTTCTCAGTGACGAGACCTGAGAAATTGAGCAGAGATGGGTCAGCTGACCAAAACAAAGCAGAAATGTCATCTACTTTGTGTTCAAGTTAGGATATGACAAGGCATCCAGTAAATATTAAGTTTCTTTTTAAAAAAAAATCTTAAGTAGAGTACAGTATATGATGGTGCCAATGAGAGGCACAAAATCAGGCAATGCAATACCGAATACATTACAGATGTTAACATGACGTGGAATCTTTCATGTAGAGGATACTGCCTAAATTATCTTGCTGTCAATCTTCTACGGTTTGAAAGCATCTATTACTGTTTGTGGGACACTGCTGTGCGCAATTTGGCTGCCGCGTTTCACCCACAAATATATAGTCAATTTTCCTACTCTACTTCATCCTGCCCCGACTCCTCCCCCACTGCTCTTGTCTCTACCTAACTAAACAGCGCCTTGGGACGTCCTCTCGACGTAAAAGGCGCTAAATAAATGTAAGTTTTGATTGATTGATTGATTGATTGATTACATTTACCACTGTATACTAAGACTTTCTTCTTTCCGGGTAGGTTTATTAAGAACTGGAATTTTATTTCCGTTCCCAATGAACTGCCCAACAAGGAAACATGACAGAGAAGTACACATAAACTGCAAACTAGGTTGCAATTTCACAATGAGGCATAATCAGGACTAACTTATAGATAGGAACAAAGACCAGTTCAAAAGTACAGGGAATATAATCCATGTGGAGCACTCAGAGTGGGGGGAAGGAGGGAAATACAATAGACGGCAACAAATTGAGAGTCAGGCAAGAGCTAAACCTGACCTGAAAATACACTGCATCAGAATTAAGACTTAATGAAAGTAAATTTTTGCCCACTTTATTGAGCTATTTCAGCGACTGTTTCTGAAAAGATAAACCATTTGCTATTTTTAAGTGACCGATTGATCCAAATTATCAATCATTGCTGGAGAAGCACTTTAGCGTCATTAATCTACATCTGACAAACTTGAACTGAACTCCAAACCAATTTGGAAAATGGCCCATTTGGTTTTGAATTCAACTTAAAAGGGTATTGAGCAATAAAACCCAACCATACAAATAAAATAAAAGCAATTGGGTACTTTTTGACATCAATTCTTCTGGAAGCGGGAATCAAGTAATTGTTAATCTGTCTGTATACAACAATAACAACAAAATTGCACTTATATAGCGCCTTTCACGTCAGGAGGACGTCCCAAAGTGCTGAAAATATAGTACTCAGCAGAGGTACTGAGCAGAAACCTGTCTCCACTCCATCAAGAGAAAGAGAATGTCTAAAGACAATGTCTACAGGCAATTCCCACGTATCCCCTGGTGGCGATGTTAGAGGCCTTGGAGCCTTCAGCCTCCATATTCTTTAAATACAATGATTTATGTGAATATAATGCCTTTCACAGGAGGATGTCTCGAAACACTGTTTGGTTTGGATACTCTTTAAGCATGGTGATGAGTTTCCACATGTGTCAGACACCCAGCTGACGAGAAAAAAACACTTCATGGGGAAGTGTGTGTAACAGAGACAACATCCTACTTTGGGAAGGGAGAACAAATAGCAAAAGGAAAGCACAAAAATAACTAACCGAATACAGTAAAAGCCCATTTATCCAGCACCCTCGCGACCTGGCAATGCCAGTTAAAGTGCCTGCCCGATATTCAACCGAAAACACCAAATAAAAAAGCATTTTAATTTTTTTCAATGCATTTTTCCAGATAAATTCCGGTTAATCGAATGCAGACTTTTTTTTTTGCGATGCCGGTTATACGGAAGTTACGGTTGATCGGGTGCCGGATAAACGGGCTTTTACTGTATGTCTTTAACACTCCCATTGGCTCAGCTGACAAAGCCACTGCTCTGGTGTGAAAGTGAACTGTGTGGACTCAGTAGGGGTTGAGTTAAATTCTACCCAGCAAGTCATTTTTCTCTCTTTGTTCCACTTATCACTCCTTTTCCCTTCTCCCCACCACTTCTCTCTTTGTCACTGTATGCCTACAAAGTTAACTCGGACTCGGACATTAAAAAGTGGCAGGGACTCAGACTCGGACACCAGGGACTCGGATGAGGATGACTCGACTACAGCCCTGGCACTTTTCATTTTGGGAGAAATTGTTTCTGTTCAGCTGGGTGTATGACACTTGCGGATAACCATCACCGTGCTTAAGAGACTAGCCAAACCAAACAGAGTTCCATATGCATCCCATCTATACATGGAAATGCCATATATTTGAATTGAATGCCAAGAGTAAGTATTTGCAAACATCGGTTCCAGCCGGTTCCTCAGTTTAATGTCTCATTCAAAATACAGCACCACCGACAATGCAGCACTCTCTCAGCACTGCATTTGCATGTTAGTTTAGACTTTGAACTCAAAAGATCCTCACTGTCTGACTCAGAGGCTGGAGTGCTACCGGAGGCAAGGGTTTCCAGGCTGACACGGATATCAACATGAATTGACACTTTAAAAAAAAACACAATAACGTTTAATTAAGGTTTCATTCTTGTTTTATTGTGTCGCTGACATCCTATTCTGGATCCACCTTGACGTAAGCAAAATTTAGAACACTTCCTGAATTGGCAAAAGGGGACTTTGGAGATGATTTTGCAGAATCAGGAGGTTGAATGCTGTATTAAGTTATGATAAGGTGTGATCAGAATGCTGAATCAGTCAGAGTCCCCAAGAGATCTCTTAGAATTGGTATTATTTTATACATGGTTCACTGGGGATTAATATCTCAAGACACACAGTCTACATCTGTATTCATGACTTAATGAACTGATGGCATTTTTGAAAATAATTACCTATTATAACTTGGAGATTGGTTTGGGTTAGGTTTTACATTTGTGCAGCACTATTGCGTTAAACACCGTGTGTTAAAAATACAACCCGTCACCCACAATTACCAGGCAAGCAATAGTTATGATGTCTATCTCTCTCATGGGATAAAAGCAGTGTTCAATAAACTGCTTCATCTGGCCGAACGCACCCATAAACAAAACTGAAATCATTGCAATTTGAGTTTTCCTGTGTTGTAATCGCTTCATGGCCTTTTGTGGAACATTGCTATGTGCAAAGAAATTGGCTGCCAGTTTGCCTACAAAGTACACAGTCCCTCCGGTTTACAGTGTATGCTGTGAAGCACTTTGAGACATCGCCCTGATGTGGAAAATTATATCAAATTTAAGGATTTTTAAATTTTATTACAGCTAAACAGTAGATTCCATAAGCGGAAACCTTACCTCTTGCCATCTTGGAACTTGAGCTCATGCTGTTCAACCTTTGCTAAGTGTGTACTTGAGGGACTTACAATCACCCTTTACTAATTGTTCTGCTGACTGGGGGTTTTGCACGTCCATTTTCCGCACTATCAAACTCCCTTCAAAAAGACAGCCAGCACCACAAAGGCCAGAAGTTAGTCTGAAACTAGATACCAAATTAAGTAGAGCACAAAAATTAAATCCACAGTATGCCAACGTCAAATCAACATTATTTCACAGACAATGCAGCCATTTAAAAAGCCCAAACTTTTAACAGCTGCGGAATCTGATATATACGGAAGTGCTAATAGAAATTACAGC